>JAREIK010000231.1:717500-1455000 GCA_029783825.1 Sapria himalayana
GATATGATGATAAATATTTTTATTTAAGAGTGACAAATCGTAGGTTTATAATCTTTGGAGTGAGGAATGGGTTGCACCTGGTTGGCACATCAGGAACCCAGCCTAACTTGGGTTTGATCCAAGCAATCTTAGGTTGTTCAGCTCATGCCTAAATGTCAAGCCTGCCATGCTGCAGCTTTTGTAGCTCAGGAGCTACAAAAGCTGTTTTTTGAGCATTCATGTCTCATGCTTGATATAATATAATATTATTGAGTGTTGTTGTTGTTTTTTGAGCATGACTTGTTTTTTAATGAGCCTAGTTAGAATCTAGATCAATAATATATGTTTGATTCTTTTTTTTTTTTTTTTTTTTTTGAATTCCTCTAGAGTCTCACTTAGGTCCTCAATTAAGGGAGTGTGTAACCACATGGTTACATATGAATTAGTTGATCTTATTTTAGTTTTCTTCAAATCTTCTCTTCCTTTTACTTGATTACATAGAAATATGAAATGAGAAAAGACTAAATCACAGTTTTATTCTTCTCTCTAGCTCAAGCTCAATTTATTTGCTTCTTACTTTCTAAAAAAAAATGAATAACCAAATGATCTTTCCCACATAACTTTGATCTTATCTAAATGTTAATGATTTTGTGGGTAAGGTCTTATCCACATTGGTAAATTATAAGTCTATCCTTGAACTATGATGCTTGGTTTTATTTAAGGTTTATCATTTTATTAGTATTATTATTTTATTTTTATATTTTTATATTTTTATATTTTTATATTTTTATATTTTTATATTTTTATATTTTTATATTTTTATATTTTTATATTTTTATATTTTTTTTATTTTTTTATATTTTTTTATTTTTTTATTATTTTATTTTAATTTTTTGTAATTTTTTTATTTTTTTTATTTTTTTAAATTTTTAATAATATTTTAAATTTTTAAAATTTTTTTTGGTTTATCATTTGTTTAGACAATTAATATTTCTATCACCTAAAGCTACTAACATAACAAATAAAATAATAATAATAATAATATGAATAATAGCATAAAATACTATAAGATAAAATAATAAAATAATAAAATAATGAAACTATTTCGTGGGACATTACAGTTCAACTGTGTAGTGATAGGTTGGTGCTCTGTAGCATTTTGGTCTACATCACGTGCTGGTGTGCGTGATGTGTTTATCTTTGTCGTGGCAGAGTGTGCAATGATGTGCATGTAGGATGCCATACAACATGTGTCAGCATGGCCTGAACCATGTGGCAATGTGCACAGTGTGTGCATGTGCATGGTGCCAGTCCACGTGATAGAGTAAGTTACAATCTCAATTATTAATTTATAGAGTCTTGGGCAACAAATTTTTTTTTGGTGAACTACTCAACTTGAAGTTTGAATGTAACTTTGTAGTCATAAAAAAAAATAAAAAAAAAATAAAAAAAAATAAAAAAAAAATAAAAAAAAATAAAAAAAAAGAAAAAAAAATAAAAAAATAAAAAAAAATAAAAAAAAATAAAAAAAAATAAAAAAAATAAAAAAAATAAAAAAAAATAAAAAAAAGTCTATACACCTAGTAATGAATCAATCTGGTATCAACACGAAGAATCAAATCTAGATTGAACCAACACACACACACACACACACACACCTTCCATCCTTCCAATATAATGATAAATCTCATATTATCCATTGACTCTCATATATGGGCCATGGAGACTGAGATCAGACAGAGCTCACATTCTAATAGTATGAGTAGAGTGATTGATAAAGAATATTTATATCATTAAAATATATTAATTTGATAAAAATGATTTTTCAATACATTGATACTCTCAAATTATGAGCGATATAATATGAAATATATATAAATTTTACCTAAAAAACAAATAATTGAATGACTACATACCAGAGTGTCATGCTTATAAAATGATTTGAATAAGTATTATTATTTAATTTTAATTATATAAATTATAACTACCAGATAAAAGGAAATACATTGATAGAAATTATAATTATAATTATAATTTCTATTACTATGAGGAAATATATAGAGAAAATTGAGATTAATGAAATAAAATAAATGATAGAAATTTATTGATCTAGATATATATATATATATATATATATATATATATATATATATATATAGAGAGAGAGAGAGAGAGAGAGAGGGAGGGACAGGGGGAGAGAGGGAGAGAGGTGAGAGTGAGAAGGAGAGAGAGAGGGAGAGAGAGGGGGAGAGAGGGAGAGAGAAAGTGAAGACTTATATATATATATATATATTTAAAAAAGATGAATTTATATAGAAATTAAAAAATGCATTTACCTTAATGATAAAACCACTAAATAAAAAAACATCGCCAAACAATTAGTTTATTTAATTATTTATAATAATTATTTGTTTTTAAGATTTATGCATCTTCTAGCACTCGTAAGTATTTTCAAAAAAAAAATAAAGAAATAATGTATTCATGAATTTATTCTAATAGAAAATCGTAAATTATTATGTTCTTTGTGAAAAAATTTAATTTTTTTTGTTATGTCTTGGGGTGGGGCTCGTGGCTTGTTTCTCGTGGACATTGAACGATGAACTAGAACGAGATGATAGGTCCGTCAGAACTTGAATCTTCCAGGTAGACGCTGCGGCTGCGATACACTAAAATGTCAGCCGAGAGGAAGACATGGACGCGAGGCCATGAATCATCTGTCGATTGATACTGTTTCCATGCCGACGCTGAATATGCGAAGTGGCCACCTCGTGTTTATCCAGCGGGGAGAAGAAGAACTTTTGTTCCTAGCTTAGCGTTGCAGACCTCGACCTTTCAAAAAATGGATCACTCCAAGGCAAGTCACGAGGAAATTGTACAATCTCCTTTGGCACAAGTGCATTTAATCTTCTTATCCGAAGCTTCCTTTCCAACCTCCAGGTATCTGTTGGCTATTTGGTTCCTCTGAAAGATAACTCAGAGGAGAACGCTTCGATTTCAAAATTACAATTATTCGATGGCATAAACACCATTGGAAGAGATATGATTTCCATCTCGGACAAGAGAGTTAGCCGCGAGCACATTACTCTGACCACCTCCAGTGATGGTGACGTCAATTTAGCAGTGGTAATTCAATTCGTTCTACTGAAAATTCATTGGTACAAATGAACCTTGCTTCGCTGCATGTTCGAGTAAAATTTACAGGTTGGTACAAATCCAGTCGTTGTTATTACGAGAAATCAAAGAAAGTTGGTGAGTCGTGGAGAAGAAGTGTCAATCAATGGGGGCGATATCATAGAATTGATTCCTGGCCACCATTGTTTCAAATATGTTGTGGCTGGAAATTACGATGATGATTCTTCTTCGCCTACTACCCAAAAGAGGGCTTCAGAAAACAAAATGGCGAACACCCAATTTGGGGAACTCTGTCGGAAGAAAATGCGAGCTTCCCTGGAAACCAAGGATGAAGTGCAGGATTATTTGAAGGTCTTGAACTTGTGCCTGTGCTGACCGTGTTATTTTGAAAATTGAAACATGGCTGCGTTGTCCTGCTTTTTTTTTGGTCTGTGTTTGACAGGACAAGGATGAAACTAGCAGCCAGCAAGATGTTGAAGCCATTCGGGATTTTCATATCCCTCCTGATAAATTGCCATTGACATTCCGGCTTCTGAGAGTTAAAGGGCTACCTTCATGGGCTAATACCTCATGTGTTTCCATCACAGATGTGATTCAGGTAACAACTTTGTTCCGAAACTATGTGTGAACATAGTTTTAAAAAGCGCAAGGCGCACCAAGGCCAAAAGTTTATTGGAGCATTGAGGCGCACCTAAGGTGTGAGCTTTTGTGAAGTGAAATTTGACTTTAGATACACATAAATTTTTATTAATTATGATTCTATTGATAAAAAAATAAATATTCATCATATTTAAATAAATTTTAATGAAAAAAATAAATAAAATTATATAAATTTCAATATATAATTATAAATTTTGAAGAATAAATATATTTTTTTAAAAAATTATAGTATATAAGGCGCGCCTCTTTAGTAAGGCGCATGCCTTGGAAGGCGAGGCGCTATAGCTAGGGAGTGGTTGTGCCTTGAGTCTAGGCGCGCCTCAAGCGCGCCTTTCACAATTATATGTGTGAATTGACTTTTATTACTAATTTCACATGAGAAGTCAGGTTGTGGGTAGGATATATTAACTTCTCCACTTATCTTTGATGTCTTCCTTTGTTTGTTGCAATATATTCAAGTAGATAGAAAAATCATGATTTAGCTTAATGGGATGGGGTATCTCTAGATTTGCAAATGGTGTTGCCAGTGTCCTCCAATAGATCTATCGTGTGCTTACATTGTGAGGAAGAGTCCTTGCTTGGATTGAGACACTTCAATACCTAAGAAGTATTATCATCTATTGTAGCATTTGAGTTTTGCTTTTTAAATTTCTTTTTTCAGATCACTTTGGATTTTTTTTTTTTTACTAATTGATTATTGATAACAATTATATCATCAACATATATAATAAGTAAAGTAATATCATCAATTTTTATCCTTTAAAAAGATATGATCTTTCATGTCTTGTGCAACACCGTGCTACATCAAGTAGCTCAACTTCCAAACCATGCTCTTGGCCATTATTTTAATTTATAAAAATATTTTTTTAGTCTATACATTGCCTACTTGAGGATGTGACTTAGTGTAATGATACGTATTTTCATGCAAATCTAGTAAGTTTTAGATTTGAGATTCATTAGATGTTGTTTTTTTGATTTTTTTTTGGAAGTAAAGTTGGTAAGATATTAATTTTTTACAGATCATGTATTAAGTGCGAGCTTTGTGTACTATGTATGATTTTTATTTTTTTATTTTATTTATGTTATATTGTCTTAAAGGTTAATTTAAATATCTGCAAGAGAGAATTGACTCTAATAGTAAATAGTTTTCACATTGCCTAAAAGATAGTTTCTTGATAATTAATGCTATAAGTGAGCGTATACATTGTTAGCCATTATAAATTTGTACTTATCAATTATTTCATCAGGCATGCTTTTCATAAAACAATCATTTATATCCCTTAGTCTTCTTTTCTTGAGGAGGCTTGATTATCTTCTAAGTAGATTTTTTTTTTTGAAAAATTTTCATTCTTTGTACTATAGCAAACATTTACTTACCACCTTTAAGAGCTTTATCAAAATGTGCCAAAGATAGACACATAGGATAATTGAAGAGCAAATATAAATTGAGTTTTAGATAAGTGATGATAAAAGATAAAATAAAAAACAAGATATGTAATATTTGAGGATGATTATAAGAAATCTATTTCATCAAGTTTTTAATGATCATTAGAAAAGATATGTTCTACCTTAATACTCAACTTGTGGATTCATGGTAATAATTTATAATTAAAAAATAAAGTAGTACCTTAGAATTCGTCTCAAATTCAAGGTAGTCATCCTCTCCTTGGCTTGAAATTCAAAAATTCTTTCTTAGCCATGCTTTTTTCTTTTTCCTTAACACTAATCTTTTCTCGAAGAGAAACTAGAGGTACATTCTCAAAAAAATAAGACTTACTTTAACATAATTGTGTATCCTTGAAGGTATAATATTTGTTTGCAGAAAAAAAAACTACTATTCATTTTGGAATTAAAGTAATTAATAAATATATATTTAAAAGTAAGAACATCAAATTTATTCTCTTGATGAGAGTGTATATAAACATAATGTATACGATTAAAAACTTCAGGATAATGATTCAAAAAAGGTGGCATAGTCGCATATGATGAAACCATGATAGTATTCATGGAGGAGTGATAATTAATAACATGAGCATTTTGTTGATGTGGAAGAAAACAATCATGATAGCTGAACAACCGCAAAAATGTGACAATTTTTATGTTCTATATCTTTTTGCTATGACATGTATGCACATGTTTGGTGAAATTTATAATTTCCTTTGAAAAAATCAACGAGGGGCTAATTTACAAACTCATGATTATTTCAAGAGAGAAATACCTTAACGCGAGTATTAAATTGTGCAATAATTATTTTAGAAAATTGAGGAATGATATACATATTTCTTAGACTTAAGCTAGTTTCTCATCTTATCCTAGGGTAATAATTAATAAATGATGCAAAAATTTTATAACTTGAAGCCAAAGGAGTTGCAAAAGGACCTAAAATGCTAGTAAAAAAATGTGTAAAAGGAATTAGTTTTTATTAATATTTTTTTTGAAAGGTATATATATTTTCTAGGGTGTATGGGTTGTTTCTACTTCAAACTAGAAATTAAAAAAATATAAAAATAACAAAGGAAATAAACATTCCAAATAAGAAAAAATGATGGGAGAGGTAAAGTGAAGGGGGGAAAACATTTCATTTTTTTAAATCAAAAAAAAATGTACACAAATATATGGTTTGGGGTGACCCGCATGTTGGGTGCTCCCAAATAATGTAATAATAAATAAAAGAAAATAAATAAACAAAAAGAAAATATATTTATAAATTAAACTAAGCCTCAATATTCTTATCATGCTATTACTTATATATCATAAATACCTAGGAATAAATAATGCAAATTTTTTATCACTTGAAGCCAAAGGAGTGGCAAAAAGAACTAAAATATCTATAAAAAGTTGAGTAAAAGGAATTAGACTTTATTAAGACATTTTGAAAATTCTATATATTTTCTAGCATATATGCTTTGTTCCTACTTCAAACTAGAAATTAAAAAATATTAAATAATGGAGGAAATAAACATTCTAAATGAGAAAAAAAGATGAGAGCGAAAAAGTAAAGGGTAGAAAAAATATTTCTTTTTTTCTAAATCAAAAAAATACAACACATATACATGGTTTGGTGTAATCCAAAACCCTAATTCATAAATTTTAAATCTTGCATTCTAAATCTTAAATACTAAACACTAAATCATAAACCCTAATTACTAAAATCTATCCTTATCAAACTTTATGTATATATCATAAATACATAGCTTGAAAGAGAGGTGAAATTTATGATCCACTAATATCATTCGTAAAAATATTAGCATTTTACTTATTGGTACCTACGCAGATAGTAATACTCAAATTATCATCTATTTTCTTGTGTATGATATGATAATCAATCTTAAATATATTATTTGTTCCTAAAATATTGGGTTAACAATATGTTGAGTGGCCAGTTTAACAATAAAATGATCGATCCATTAAAATTTAGTCGATGATTAAGTAACTCAGAAAGAGTATCATAGATTTAACAAATTACCAAAAGAGAAATTTAAACACGTAGTATCAAAATAAAAATAATAGAATGTTCATGGCATCGTGTGCTGGATAAGATATGTTCTTGGTTTCTTCTACAAAACAATCAAAAAATCTAAATTACTATTTTGAATTGGGTCCATAGATGCAGCAGGAGAGTCATCTAGGGTAGACAATGTACATATCTAACAAGTATATATCTTTATATTATTCATGGATAATTAAATTACTATTTTTAATTGATTTTCTTCATAGTTAACATATGCTATCTCTTTGATGTTTGATTTTAAAATTTTTAATTTATCCAATGATGAATATGAAAGTCAAGATTGTGTGGCTAGCGGATCAATGGTAGCTAAGCACCCAAAAGGATTCCTATGTCTGGAGAAAAATAATTATAATACATCTTGCTTAATACACATGGAGTCATCTCCATGATTCATTTATCTTGTATAAAATTATTAGAACATAAAAAAAATATTACTTTTAAATTGCTTGCAAAAATAATTAACAAAAAATATATTATGATGAAACTTTAATATTATCGTGCCTTTGGCACATATAATGATGTCGTCGATCACTATGATTTCAAAAATTTTAGACTCTTTAAAGTTAATGATCTGAATATTGACTCTAGCATTTATGATCTAGGAGTCTGGTGCAAATATTGAGAAGAAAAAATTATAAATGTAAAAATGTCAATGCTAACAATGTCTAAGGAAAGAAATCTAGAATATTATAAATGAGTAAGCATAACAAGGCCAGTATCTTTACACTTGAAAGGTCCAGTAGTTTGATGTACATCATCTAGATCCTGAGACAACCTTGATGAGTACATTGATGTAGTAAAGTTTCAAACTTTTTTGCATATATTATATTATAAGAACTAACATACTTGATGCACTTGAGTTAATTGATTATCAGAGATACATTAGTAATTATGTATTAATTACTAACCCATCATTTGACTTAACTTGAGATGGCTTATACAACATATTTCTCTTGTATTTTTAGTCCATGAACCAAATATTATCGACGTAAAACCTATTATATACATAGTTACATTTAATTTTTATAATATTTTTATTAGTGATCCCATAATAATTTCAATTATTTTTTGCTTTGTATAAACAACACAAGTAATTTCTCAAAGAATTACTCGTATAATAATATCACAAATCATATGTATTCATGCCAAAGTTCAAAAACACATACTCAACACTGACCTATGCAACACCATGATTTTATTGCTTCTCTGTGGCTGTCAATGTACAAGCCTTCATGAAAGCCACTATCATAGCCACTAGAATCTTGTTTGACACTTAAGATTACTCACTCATTATTATGTAGACAAACACATTAAATGACATTATTGAAAGTATCCAGAACTTGGTTCCACCTTTCTCGACACCAACCATCAATAAAATTCCTTGCCAGTATTTGTGAAAGATGTTGCACCACCCAAAATATCACGCATCACCCTTAATTTGCCTCCATGCCACTCTAATGCTTAGTTATGGTTGGAATGTTGTTAGGGTTTTGGCAATATTCGAGAGTGAGTGAGAAAGGAAGGAGAAAAAAAGTATTAAAGAAAAAATATATGTTTTCATTAAATTTTTAAAAATAAAAATTATAATTTTTTATGTATATGATTTGAGGCAACCTACTTGTCAGGTTCTCCTAAATAATACAAGAATAAAAAAGAAAATAAACCAAAATAAACATTGACGCAAAGCCACAAACAAATCTCAAAAGACATTAAAAGTAAAAGATTGACAATGAAGTTTTGCAAAATTTGTACTATTTTGGGTTGTTATTTAAGAAACTTCATTAACTAAACCAATATAGTATCCCTAGCTTGAAACAATGCTTATATTGATCTCTGTCTTTCTTTATTTTGTATGAGTAATGATAAAAAATTCTGATATATTCACCGATATATCTTCGATATATTCATAAATTCTAAGTATCGATATATCCATTAAGATTGATATATATATCTGTGATTAATGCTCATATATAAATACACACCGATATATCTTCAATATATCTGATATATCCGTAAAATCCAAGTACCAATATATCCGTTGAAATTAATATTTTAATCCTTGTGTATGAGACATCATACTTGATCAACATGTGTTGATGAGTAAAAATGAAATTCATTTGATTTCTTTTGATTTAAAGCATTGTAGCACTAGCATTACTAGTTACTTGAAGTTACAGATGATTGAATCTATGTATTTACTTTTTAAGATGACGCAGTGATGTTGTGCTCGTGTAGTTAACATGGTGTAATGGAATGTATCTTTCTGCAAGCATGTTCATGTGGCGTACTGGGTGGTAGTTGAGGTGAATATTGTAGATAGAGTGGGAGTGAGTATTGTTTTAGTAAAATTCACTAAAACAAAAAGATAAATATATTTTTTTTAAAATTTTTTGAAAAACTAGGAAAAATGAAAACATTAGAAAAACATAAAACTCAGAAAAAATACCTCTCCAAAGCTTGTTTCTTATTTATGAAAACTAATGCATAAAACATAAGTGATAATGAATATATTTGATGCAATCTTTTGCCAAGTTTTGAAGTTCTAAATTGATTGAGATTGTTGATTTTACTTTCATATATACGCACCACTATACTCACACTTACTAAAAAAGTTCTGCCAAGTGCACGCTTCTTCTATCTATCATATAGTTTGGGAGTGATCAATATATCAATAATCTTACCTCCAAAAATTAGAGATATTATGTCTGATGAGTTTGAAACTTGAGATTTATCACTTTTGAACGAATATGCTTGCAAGTTTATCAAATGAAGATCACTATACTCACACTTATTACATAACCTTAAAATCTCCCTTCTTTGTGTTATTTTCGAAGCCTTTTGTTGTTGTTGTGGTAGAGATTTATAAAATTCCACTGAATTAAGTGTTTCAAATAAGCGTCAATTATGCATCTTCCATCACTCATCATTGGATAGGTGTGATTCAAGCTTGAATTTTTTTTTTTGTTCCTTGTTATGTTATAATCTCATGTTATGAATTGTTGTAGTTTTGGTGCTCCATGTTATCTTGCACTAATGTAAAGGATGATCAGTTATAGGCATGGAAGTGGAACATAGTTTAGGCATCTGAAAAATTGGATTTATAAAAGAAATTAACTAAAATCTACTCCAATATGTGAGATTTAGAAAATGATTGTAAAATTTGTCTTATAGTCTCTTTGATTCCTGATTTCTGTTTCTAGGGGGAAATTCTTTTTGCTATTCTTTCAAATTACATGGTGGACATGGAATGGCTGATATCAGGCAAGTGCTTCTCATAGACTATCTTTTTACCTGAACTATTACTAGCGGCTTTTGATATTTCACATATGCTGTGTCTTAGTTATATATAAAGTTGAAAATGTATTTTCATATTAATTATGGATTATAAATATTATTCTTGTTTAGAGACATGTTATGTTTTAGTATTTTTATATTTTTAGTCATGAAATGTATTTTATTGTATAATTTTATTTTATATTATATGCGTGTGATTATATAAATGCTAACATATTCGATCTCATAAGAATTTTAAAATATTTGAGCCAGAATAATCTTGTGATGGTTGATTACTTGGAATTCTCATATTATATATATATATATATATATTAGAGATCATGTCTTCATGCTATAATAAGTATAACTGTTTAATGGTGATAGATATTAAGTTTGAGATTTATCATATGCAGTTTCTCTGATTTTTAAATATAAATCTGTCGAGATATTAATCTCTTTTAGATCATACGGCCCATATTAAATGAGAGATTTGTGTAGAGATTTGTGTATTAGATGTGATCATTTTATTTTATGTTTAGTTGTAATGGAGTGCCTAATGTATAAAAGCAATCTAGGTTTCTTTTGTTTGGACCACCTGTGATGTACTATATATATATATATGATGTAGAAGTGTCAAGTGGGTTGAGCTGGCACTACCTGCATTTTGGTGGTCCATCTGAGCCACTGTGATCAAGTTAGGCAGCCTGATGAGCTTCCTCAAGTATTTGGACTTGCCGGGCTTGTCCGGGTCTGACTAATGCCAGTTAAAATCGGCACTACCAGGCCTTCTACAGCCAATAGCCTGCAGCTGGCATCAACAGCCAGCAGGTGCTGCCGGCTGGGTCAGGGTGAAGTCCAGGCAGCAAGCTATGGCAGCAGCTTCAGTGCTGTGCTCAACCAGTCAAGCATTCACCAGTGCACCCTCAGGGTGCAGTTCTGCACTGCCAGTGCCCACTGGACACTAGTCACTGGTGAGCCAACTGCCTACTGCCAATTTTAATATTTTATATATACTATTATAGTAATGATATTATATATATATATATATATATATATTATGTTAAAATTAAATATTAACTGCACCAACACTATAAATGTGTAAACTGAAAAAAAAATCATAACACATGCTTGAATATCGATTCTGAAACTATAAATAAAAGTAGAAAAAAAAAACTTTAAATAATAAGACAAACATGCTAGTCGCTCAGTCCAATGTGATTCTGTATGGTTCATATCGTCATAGCTCATTATTTTGATATCTTTATTTTCATGTACATTATTATATATTTGTAGTTCTTTCTTTTGATATTTGGTCATAATATACTTTTATCTGAAACTATTATTACACTCAGAAAAAATAAATTTTGATACTATGTAGACATCAGAAATATCAGAAGATTTTGTGTTATTCTACGTGGTAAAAAAAATAAATTATATAATTTTTATCAACTCAAAATACTTAATTTTTTAATATTATTTTAGGATAAAATAAAATCAATGTCTAAGTATATTGATAGTTTACTCATATTCGATGAATCTCCTCATTGTTTGTTTTAAATTAACTGAATTGAAAAGTTCATTTTTAATTATAATATTGATTTTCATACTAGAAAATTCTTGTGATTAGTTCACATATAAAATATTTATTATCATAATATTTAAATAAATTATCTAATTATTTTAAAAATTATATTAACTGATTCTTGTGATTAGTTCATACATATATGTATTTTATAATATTTTTTATTTTTTCATCTTAACCCTAACATACACATAAGTAGATAAATAGTAAAAAGATGAAATGAATGATACATATTTTAATATTTTTTTTTCTTCTTAACAACTAAAGTATTAAAATTTGAATATTTTTTATATTTGTTAAATATATTATTAATTGTGCATATTTAACTAAGTATAATATATGTTATAAGAGTATACACAAATAAATATATATTCGTCATATCATAAAAATTTTTAATAAAATTTAAAAATAAATTTTTTATCTTTTAGTCTGATTCATTAATAATTATTTTATCAGTTATATTATTAATATAAATTGATATTATTTTTTGGTAGTTAATACATAAATCTTATATTAGATATCTATAATTTCAATGGTATTTGATATCTATTGATAATTTTTTTAGGTTTGTTGACTTATATAAAGTATCAAATTATTATTGACTACAAAGTGTCCCAACTTACTTTAGTACATTTCGTTTATGTTTTAATATAGGAAAGTTTATTTTTATTTATGTATGTACTATTAGATTAATTATATGACATATACAAAATTTGAAAAATCTCATATAAGGGATCATCTCTAATAGGTCTGACAAATATATTTATTATTATAATATTATTTGAAATTTTATTAAATTTAATGCAAAAAAAATTATTTTGAATCTCGTACTTTCTAAATATTTTCAATATATACGTATAAATGACACGAGTCATCATGTGGATGAAGTATATCAAAAAAATATTAATATTTTTTTATTTAATTTTTACTAAAAATTAACAAAGTGGGCAATCATGTATGCAAATATATTTTCATCATGACTAGTCCAAATATTGCACGTCACGTAAACTTCACATTCACTTTTTTTTCATAAATTTGTTAATTATTAATTATTTTTTTATTTTATAAATTTTTATTATATCATTATTATTCGTCGAGTTAGTAATCTTATGATAAACATGTTGAATATGAATGTATATGTCCATAATATGAAATAGTCTAAGTGGAATAAATGGATTTATCTATTAAATGAAATAATCTAGGATTTTTTTTAGTGTATTATTTGGCGTGTCACTTAATGTATCAAGTGCTATCAGTACTCGTATATATTTATATATATTTTATAAAATATATATTGTATCAAGTGTTCTTTGATACTTCTAAGATTTTTATTTTTAATTATTTTAAAGGTATTCATACTATTTATTTTTATTTGTTCTTATGTTTTTTGAGTACAAGGGTCTAGATGACCTATGATTGTGTGGTAAATCAATCAAATATTTCAGTTGGATTCTCGTTATTTATGTCTAATTATATTTTATTTTTATAATATGCATTATTTTTTATTTTTTTTTTATTTTAGCCTTAATAGAGTTTAGAGTAGGTAAGAAGTTTTTATATATAATTTAATTAAATTTTTAATTACTAAAAAATAACAGCTTAAAATCATAAATGTACACCTTGGACCAAATATCAATGTGCCCAGCAAGCAATAAGTCTGCAAACATCAAGTTTGCAATATGCAATTGTCTTGCCAACTAAAAAAAAATTTCTCATGCACCTAATCTTCGCCATTATAATAATATTATAATTTATATATTACAAATTAAAAATAAATTCATTATTTAAAAAAGTAATATATTAGGCTTAACTTTATTATTTTTTGATAATAATGAGAAATAAGACTAAAGGAGAAGAGATTAAAGAAATAATGTAAAAAAAAATATTAAAAATATTAAAAATATTAAAAATATTAATATATTAGTTATACTTTTTTTTTATATTAAAAAAATATTTTTAAAATTTTTTGAATGATAGAAAATTGATTGATATCAGAATTTTGCTACTTAACTATTGAATTTCTTTCAATGAACAATGTTAATGCATTTTTTTTATTTTTTTAATTTATTTTTATTAAATGTTACTCATAGGATAGCATGTTGTCACTGTTATGTAGAATGATAGAAATGCATTTGTTGTTAAATAGTTTCATTTTTTTTAATGTGGTGTAGGCCCAAGCATGTGGGCCATGCCCCGCTTAGGCATGAGATAGGTCCTGTCATGGCTCTGGTCAATGAAGTGCATGGTTCGGCATGACTTTTTTGTGTCGTGTCCATGGATTAGCCTTGGATCTCCTGGCCCAATTTCACTCATCTAATATGATGTATCTGAACTGTTATAGTAAATTGAAATGATGATATACTTTTCTTCTTCACTCTATAAGACTTAATTTATTCATGGTATAGTTTTCAAAAGCATGCCATAGAGCATGCATAGCAATTAAGATGTTTAGAAATTATTGGAAAATTAGTTTTTTTTTTTGAATATTTATTTAATAAAGTATGTTGAGCTTAATAATTATAAAAAAATAATGATACTCAATGAAATATGTATAAAAAGTAAGTCTTTTATAATGAGCAAATATAATTGAGGTAGTCACAAATTGGATGTTTTCATTAAAAGTATAAAAAAGTACAAATTAAATAAATTAAAATTTTAATGCCTCTCATCAAGCTGATGCATGCAATTCCATATCACCCAATTGGGAGGAAAGAAATGTTAGTTATTATTTTTTTAAGATCATCGTGAAGATATTCGTTAGTTGTTTTAAATCTTTTCTCTGATGAATAAACAACTCACCTCTTTGTGTTTTGCCCTCTCATAAAACATTTGATTTGAGGCTATATGCCTTGCTTTTGACTTTTACAATAAAAAGTAGAAGAAGAGAGTGCATATCTGATATCCTTGAGTAGAAATCACCTCTAAATATCTTATAAGTGATTATCATCATTATTTTGAATTTTATCTCTGTACTAACATTGAAATAATTATCTGCTTCTTGCTTTTCCAAGAGATTATTGTTTTCAAAAAATATTTAAAATTTTATTGTAGATAATCTTTTTGTATATATTGGGGTCCATAGAGGTGTCAACCGGGCCAGCCCGGCACGAGGCCAATCGGGCCTCGTGCCGTGCCTGACTCGGCATGGTTCAGTGGCTCGTGGCACAGCCCGTCGGCACGATTTGGAGTCACACCCAGTCCCACACCGGTAGTCCTGGTCTCCCGGCTTCCTGCACCCTCACGTGTCACGAGTCATGGGTCATGGCTCACCCTATTTTGAATCGGTGTGTCGGGCCTAGCTTCCCGCACACAAAGACCGCGGTTCTGGTCTGATTGTACCCGACCCATGGTCCATTTTGACCCCACCCGATTCCCCCCGGCCCCCCTCCCCCCAAAGGGCAAAAAAAAATTTAAATTTTAGCCGTTGGATCTTGCCTCCAATGGCTAGGAGGCAAGATCCGACGACCCTCATGATTCTGATTCCTAAAATATTAAAAAAAAATTTTAAAAACAAAAAAAATTACTTTTTTTAAATAAAAATTATTTTCTTTAATCTATGAAATCTCCTCCCTACCTCTCTATAACATTTATGTTTTTTCATAAATATTTATTCTCTCAAAAATCATGCTCCTCTCTCACGGGACTCCGAATTTTGTCTTTTGGCTTGACTTTTTGGGAATCTCAACTCGGGTTTTGAATTTTGAGATAGAATATGGTGCACCCTGCACGTGATCAACCTCACTGCTTTACCGACTAATTTATTTTTAGTTTTTTTTTTCTCTCTTTTTCTCAGTCTCTCTAGTCTAGTCTTTCTCTCTAGTCCCTAAAATAGTTAAATCTAAAATCTATCATTTAGTCTCTAAATAAGTGTCATATTTAACAAAAATCTTAAAAAATGACAAATACTAATGAAACATATTTAAATCTAGAAAATGAAAATCTTACACAGATGTCTGAGGCTGCTGAAACTTTGATTTCTCCAGTCGTCTCAACCCAAACCTCTAAAAAATAAAAAATTTGTAGGATTTCTGTAGTTTGGACTAATTTAAATATAATAAAACAAAAAAATATTAGGGGTGAGGAAGAAGAAATGACACAATACAAATATTATATAAGAAATTTAACTGGTAAGAGTTCGTTTGTGATTGAGCATCTTAAGAGGCATGCCGAATTATGCACCAAAAAAATTTGATTATTATTTTAATCAGATATTTATTCTTTTTTTTTAATAATTCTAATCTGTTAGGGTTTATGTATATGATGTTTGGTGTATAATGCTATAATTCATTAAATATGTGTTAAATTAATTTGACATAATTTCTAATATAAGAGTATAGATAATTTGATATGAATATCAATGATGATAATGTTCACTTGTTAGTAATCTAATATTATAAAGTAAGTACGAGTGAAATAATTAATAATACCTGAAAAAGAGAAAAAATTAGTTACTTCTATAGAAATAAGTTTTGTATATTTTTTTTTAGTAAATATTTCGATGGATAAACTTTATAATGATTTTTTGATAACTTTAATAGTTAGTTTGTCTCTTATTGTTGCGTGACATTTTTAGTCTCTTTTCTAAAATAATTTGTAACAATTATTTTAAATGTCTTATCCTTCTGTGATGAGTATGCTAGATTGTAATGTTTTTGCATCTACCTCTACTGTAGTAATTCATATTATACTACAAAATTATTGTATCTCCAAAATAAAAAAAGAATCACTTTTGTTTCTTTTTTATAATTCTATTTTTATAATTGAATCTGTAAAAAAAATTTGCAAAGGAAACCTAGTGAAAGGTTTTGCCTTGCATCACCATGTGTACTACAAAATGCAATACCATGTACCACCACGTGCACTACCATGCTCTCTACTATGCACCATTGTGTGCACCTCCTTGTGCCTACTATGATTCTGTGGACCTTTTGTGCTTATTGTGCTATGTGACTATTATCTGTGTGCACCTATTGTATATAGAAAAAAAAAACAAATTAAGGGGAAGGGACATCGTTTATGGTTTACAAACCTCACTATGATTGAGTTAGCCTGCATGTCAGTTGTTCCCACCAAAAGTATAAAAAAGTAATTACTTAATAAATAAAACACAACAAAGTCATTTCGGAGCCTTTAAAAATAATTTCTTTAAAAAAACCTCATTGTTACTTATATAAATATGAGATAATATACTTTTTGAAAATTACTCTTTTATATTTGTTTCATTATTTCTAATTTTTTAATAATTTATGATTTTTACAAAATTAAGAAAGGTTTTTTTTTTTGTGAAAAAATGATATATATGTTATTTTTTTTTTGCATTAGAAATAAGAATTAAAGTTTAATTTTGTTCTTTTTTCAACAATGAATTGTGATGAACCAATATACATGAGATGCGAGCCATGTAAGAAGATAGATTCAAGGTAGAAATATATTTGGCTACCTATCATAAATGAAGTTAATTCTCCATGTGTAAAAATACACGAATGGAGACATATGTGCAAATAACATGCAGCATGTTAGGAAATAAATAATTCTCCATATGAATTCAAATCATAATCATCAATTCATCATCATATAAACCTCTTTTCTCTATACCTGTGTTGCACGGATACGCCTAAGTGCCGCCGTGTCCACGTGTCCGACACGTGGACACGGCGGCACGGATCGGACACGCGTCGGACACGTGTTCGATAGGCCAGGGGTGGGTTTTGGAATCTGCATCGGGTGGAGGAGAGTTCGAAATTCGAAAATCGAAAATCGAAAATCGAAAATCAAAAATCGGGTGGGGGGTTGGGTTCGGGAGGGGGGGGGAGGGGGTTTCGGGAGGGGGGGAAAAGGTTCGGGAGGGGAGTTTTGGAGGGGGGGAAGGCTCGGGAGGGGGAGGGGGAGGGTGTTAGAGGGTTTAAATTTTTTTTTACATTATTTTAAAATACAGAATTTTAAATTATTTTAAAATACAGAATTTTAAATTATTTTAAAATACAGTATTTTAAATTATTTTAAAATACAGTATTTTTAATTATTTTAAAATACCTAATATTTATAATTAATAATTTTTTTATAATTTTATTTTTTTTATCATGACGTATCCTAGCCGTATCCGTATCCTAGTTTTTTAGAATTTTCGTATCCCCGTATCTTGCCGTGTCGTATCCCCGTGTCCGTATCCGTGTCCGTGCAACATAGCTCTACACAATATGATTTTTTCATAATTTTTATACATATTTAACCGATACATATTTTTTATTTTTTTTCAGATTTAGTTTAATTTTGTTATTTATTTATTTTTTTTTATCTTTCATTGTGTGTGAGCACCTGACATGTGGCCTGTTTTAAATAAAATATATAATGATTGTTATATTTTTATAATAAGAGTTTTATATTAATTATTTTTTTTTTCTCTCATTCCTTTTCTTTTTTCTCCTTTCCTAAAATCTATCCAAGTGTTCAAACTATATTTGGTTTTTTATATGGTGTCAAAGGAAAGTTTTAGCATAAGAGTGGTGGCATTAGGTTGCCTGGGTGGTGGATGAGCACCTTCCACGAGTGCCAGTGATGGTGTGCACTAGAGTTTGGTGGTGGCTTCTGTGGCGGTAGCACCTCTTTATTGTTGAGGTGAAAATCAACATTCCTTGACCATTTCTTAAATATTCTTGATGTTGTGACCATCATACATGCAAAAACGTGAATTTGGTGTTGAAGAACCAAATAGTGCCTTGTGGACCATGACCATGGTCTCTATTATGGCTGACATGGTGATGCTAGTTTAGTTTTGCTACATTTTTGATACAAATTAATAAATGTTGTGTGGGCTTTTTATTGGAAATTTGGCATTGAATTGTTTTGATTTTTGTGTTTTATTTGAATTTTTTTGGAACTTTATTGCTTTGTGAGATCTTTATAAACAAAAAAAATGTATTAGAGTTAGTGAGGAAATACTGGGAATAACTTGTTGAAATAAGGACAAATACATATTGCTCATGAGCTATGTCGAGGATCTAGTCTGTGACACAAAATTACTCGTACCTATTGAAAAACACAATTTTAATTGAGACTATTAAATAAATGATAATTAATGCATAATTACTAGTATAGAGGTATCAAATGAGCTGGGCTAGCCTGGCCCGGCACATGCAATGCATGCTACAGTGCTGTGACCCTGGCCGTCGTGCCGTGCTGGCATGTGGGCATATCATGTGACCACGCACTGAATGTGGTCAATATGAACTAATGCCCAATAGGTGAAGTTTGTCGAGCCCCAAAAGGGCGAAGATGTGCAGCGGCAGTGCCGTCGAAACCCTAATTTTAAAAAAAAATTAGGACTTTGTCCAACCTGAACCGTGCTGAACCCGGTAGTTTTTGGCCGCAGGTCTGTGCCGGGCTGGCACAAAACAGTAACCGTGCTGGGCTAGGCACGGTAGCCCATGCCTAAAGTCGTGCCGGGCCAGCACGGCCCGTCCCGTTTGTCACCTCTATATTAGTAAATCTATGATAGTTGATTAATTTTAGCCTATCCAGTGTATTTGGGTCTTACAATATGTGCAAAATTTTTACCGTATGATTGTATTACTTAACTTTTGCAATGAAATCTGACTGATAAAAATGAAGTAATTTATTATGTGACTTAGACACACTTATGAGAAAGAATTATTGGAGTGATAACTATGTTGGCATATCAGACTATATTGATGAGTTTTGATGATTAAATTTATAATATTATTTATACGTATGTGTTGGGAGATTAATGTATTATTTTTATGGATCTAGATTCTTGGTGAGAACGCACGTTTATTTTTCTCTGAGATTTTCAGATGATGACTAATGCATCTACATCTACACTAGGGTCAAATTGAGTTGTTATTATTAGACATAACTTTATAGTAATTTCATCAAATATTGGTAGTGGAAGATTCGAGAGCTTGTAGATGTATTCATATGGAGAAAGCCTATGGTAACATTCCTTTTATGAGAGGTTTAGTACATCTAGGAGAACTATTAGATGTGGTATCATGAGTTTATAGTAGTTTTTTCAAGGTTCAAAGATTATATGATAAATAATTGGATCTACTCATATTAGATTTTCTACAATCACACTTGTTGATTTGGTCATACTTAGGTTAAATACTTTAGATTTTTTTTCTTGGGTGTCATTGGCTCAAGCTGAAACACTTCTATGTCTACCACTTATCTTTTGCATACTATCTCATAGAGGTGTCAAACGGGCCGGGACGGGCTGGCCCAGGCCAGTTTTTTTAGCGCACGATCGTGCTTCCGTGCCGGGCCTTGCCTGGCCCGCTAGAGCTTGCATGTCCCTACAGGGCGGGATTCAGGGGGACCGCGGGTCTGGTCGAATCAAACCCTACCCGTGGTCTTTTTTATGGGAGGGCCATCGTGGGGTTGGGCTCACGAGACACTCGGCACGGGACAAACCCGTGCCGGTGTGCAGTTCCGCAGGGCCGAACCGTGCCGGGCCAGGCATGGCACGGCACGGGCTCGGGCAAGGAATTTTTCCGTGCCGTGCCTCGGGCCGGGCCGGCCCGGTTGACACCTCTACTATCTCACTTTGGATTTTGACATTGTTGATTTGGGAGTCTGTACACATTATACAAATAATTGCACTTTCTTTATTTTCTTTATTGAGTTTAAATTTTTTGATATTATTATATAAGCCAATAAGCATGATAATGCTAATGTTGTGTTTTTTATATATATTTTATATATATCTGAGTTTTATTATAATTTATTTTCTGTTAGTTTATTAGTAAGTAATGTGGTTGAGGTATTGTTTTTTCTTCATCTGGTGTCTCAATGCACGATCAACAACCTAAATAATTAATTTTCCTTAATTTTGAGCAAGGTGGACTATACTTGTTCATCTCTACTCATAAGAACCTCTCTAGATATATGTCCATTATTAATCAATCAGTGATATATTATTAGCTAGATATTACTCATTGGATAATATAAAGATTTTGGAGTCGAGTATTAGAGAAATGATATTTATTAATTGTGAGTCATGTTAGATAAGAAAATCTATTAAAGTTAAGTGTTTTTGGCACATACACTAGTTTGAAGAGATGTATTAAGGCATGGTTTATTTTTGTTAATTATTTTTTTTTTATTTTTTATTATTATTTGAGAGCACTTGATATGTATGTCATTATCTTAAAGTACCTAAACCATATATACAATGGTTTTATTTTCAAAAAAAAATGTCTATTAATATTTTTTTTTCTTTTTTCCTCATTTTTTCTCTTCCTTTCCAAAAGTCATAAACGGTCTAAATCCTATTAAGCCCTCCACAATGTTTTTTCAAGTATTTAATAGGTTTAATATATATATATATGTGTGTGTGTGTGTGTGTGTGTGTGTGTGTGCTATTTTACAAAATGTTGTATTTAATACACATTGCTCGTGTTTATCTTAGGATTTATGAGAGGTTAATATATGAACTTTATTATCTCTAAAAATAGAGAGGTTGTATCTGACGATTCATAAATCTAAGATTTATGATTCTTGGATGAAAATACTTGTTATTGTACTATGTCACAACTTCCATGCTTTATTATTTTTGCCATAAGATCGGTTTTAATTGTCTCTCAACTTTAATTTTGGTTTTTCTATTATGTTGGTCAAATTGGTTTTAATTTGTTGTTTGAGGGTTAGCATAAGAGAGATTGGGGTTCTCAAATTTCCTCCTAATTCATGTAAAGAGGAATTTTATTGCTTAGTCAATACTTTGTCAACATAACTCAGCAATTTGTATTCTTTTACTTGACAATCTCGAAATATTTATTCTATTTATTTCATTATACGTATTCTTATCAATATCTCTCAAAGAAGTAATAAGATGATACCCAAGATAATAAAGTATATGTTTCTTAGTTACTCTAATATTTGAGGGATAGTTTGTGTTATTCTTCTAAAATAGAAAAAATACTAATAAATATAAATGTTATTTTTTTTAAGCATGATTTAATTTTTAAAGTGAGTTTTTAACATGAAAAGTATAACTTGATTGAGTTGGTGACTAGAAGTTGAGTGAAAAGTTGTTTAAGTTGTAGCATTTAACATGTTATAACTTAATTACATATTTGAATACTTTTCTTTATTTATTTTTGGCCGAAATTTTATATATACTTGTGATAATTTTATACTTTATGATTCTACTATTTTATTGACATAATTATTTTATTCTGTTATATATTTTTTTAGCTACGAAGATTATTTGTAGTCGTAATCAAGCTAGCTCAAAACAAAATTTTTATTGTTGTGATATTAATGTCGTGTCATAGTAACTAAGTACATTATTAATAATAAAGTTCATGACAACCTTTAAATATCATAATTTTTTATTTACTTAATCACAGAATACTCTAGTCAATGTCATGATATTTATCTTGCATCATAATTTTTGGTTATAGAATATTACGAAGAGTTAAACTCGCACTACAACCAACACATGCAATGTGACTCTTGGCTTAAGAAAGAAATTAAAGCCATTATCATTTTTTTACGATATGAATTTGAGTTATAAAATTGAAATGCATAAGTCATGGTGACATTCCAATGCTGCAACTTTGTGCTACAAAGGCTAAATTAATTTTCATGATTTTTCTCAGAATGGCGACTATGAAAGAGAGTAAAGAGGACAAAGTCATGACTCATATCTAGCTTCATGATTTTGTATTATAAATGTTAAATGGGTCATTGTGACTTTTCCCACTGTCATGATCATTGAGTAGAGAAAAAAGAGTAAAATCATAGTTCGTATACAATATCATGATGTTGTGTTATAATATCAAAAGATCAAAATTATGATTTTATTCAGCATCATTAGTTCCAATTAAAGAAACTTGTACCAAATGTTTGGTTATATAGGGAAAATCAAAAGAAGCCTACCAAAATCCACAATAAACATGAGGAAGATGGCCCATGAGCTTTGTAACTTTATTTTTGGGGTGATTCACGAGCAATAGGGGTGATATATCATATAAGATACAATCATAAATCCTTGGAGGTGTGCGTACATTTTAACCATCTCTCAAGGGCGAATCAAAGTTAAATTAAGCAAATTTTGAGTAATTTAGTTTTATAAAGTTTAATTTCTTCTGAGAGATAAAATTGAGCACTTGAATTCATATGAGATAAATTTTTACTTATCTCATATATTATTCTTTTTAAATTCAAGCTAAAAAATAGAATTTAAGGATAATATTATATGTTTATTATGATGAATACTTTATTTAATCTTTTAATATAATATTTTATTGTTATGTTGTTTGATAATGAATAATTTGATAAGTAAATAGAATTAAGACTATGACTTTGACTATTGGTTGATTCGTGCATGATTGGAGTAGTGGGCGATAATATATAAGTCATGACTCATACCTAGTATTATTATTTTGTGTTATAGAATTATAAGATCGAAATTATGTCTTTTATTTAACTTTGTGAGTTCCAATTAATGATATTTGCACCAAATATTGGGTACATAAGGAAAATTTTAAGAAATCTAAAAAAATCCACAATAGGCAAGAGGAAGATGATCCAAAAGGATTCATAATTTATTTTTGGGGTGATTCACAAGTAACAAGAGTGATACAAGGCACCTACATAAATATTATGAGCAAGATACATATTTTTATTATCTCTTAAGGGCAAATCAAAATAGAATTGAGTAAGTTTTTAGTAATTTAAGTTTAAATTTTTAGAATATCTTTTACGCAAATAATAATCAAAATTGCTGTCATCAGAATTTTTTTGAAAAAATAAAAAAAATCATCATCACTCACATGTGTTACACAAATGAGATGATTCTCTATGAAAATCTTGCAAACTAATCTCTTGATGATTATTTTTGGCCATTCAATACCTTTTACAATATATAAATTGCCTTTGACAGTGATACTCAATATACATCTAGTTGTTTCATATACATCTCCTCTAATTAACCATGAAGAAATTATTTTTCACGTCTAACTTGCATATCCATCAATTTTAAAATATTGCAATTGAAATAAAAATTCGCATTAAGATAATTTTATTTGTTAGAGAACAAGAATCATAGTAATCAACACCACATGTCTCGGTGATTCTCCTCTCTGTGGTTCTCATCTGAAAGTGATCTATCTTTTCATTTAGATCTATTTTTATAGTAATTATCCATTTATAACCAATAATAAATTTTTCCGAATTTCATTATATGAGTTTTAGAGTTCCTTTAGACTTAAGGGCATGTATTTCTTTCATCATTATCTGAATTGGATAATATATAAATAGGAGATTTTAGTTTCCTAGTATCGAGAAGAAAAAAAATAAAAGAAAGAATAAAACACGAGTATAATAAAATTCATGAAATCAAGTGTTGAGTATATCTTATTTGTTCCTTTCGAAGAATGATTGGTTGCATGATCATCTCGTTCCTCGATATGTTTATTTCTGCTCTAAGCAGACTGAGTATGTCTTTATCTTCTAGTATTGATTTTATGTTATTGGACGTTAAGTCTTTTAGTTATCAATCAATATGAGTTTTCATTATCTAGGAAATCTTATTGTTTTGAATAAACATGATATGAATTTATTAATAGATTTGATAATTCCATGAGAATAATATTATTCTGAGTACTAACATCCTCAGATAATATCAACAGTGACCCTCTCTACTAATTAGTGGTCCATATAGAGTTACAGGTAAAAAAAGAAAGTGTAATGGACCTAAGTGTATTTGGATTGGTTTTCTTCTTAGATTCATTGAAAATTAAGTCTTGACCAAGAGAAATAATATTCGTACTCAATAAAATTTTATATTCTTGTGCATCCCAAGAAGACATGTATTAAGGCCTTAGATGTCAGTATGTTCCATCTTGAAGATTGATAAACAATAATAAGTAAACCAAAAAATTTTGAGAGATAAAATGAATAATTTTGCTCCAGAATGTAAGATCTAAAAAGATATACTTTGGTAAAAATTAGAAGAGTATGTATGAATGATGAGATAAATTATGATTAAAATTATATCTATTTAAAATTTTTTTATAATATTCCTTTCGAGTAAGAGTGTCACAGTTATTTAAATTAGATATTTTTTTTTCAGTTACTGCATTCTGTTGTATTCTCATAATTTATACATTAGGTGTTAAATCAGTATATGTATTTTTTAATATATTATTATTTTTTATTTTTTATTTTTTTTATCAAATTAATTTTTTATCATTTTATAAGAAAATCTAAATAATAACAAAAAAATCTGATATAGAAATTACAAAAGAGATAATCAACATATATCTCGAGTACTTATTAATAATAGTAATATGATATTTGAATTTCTCTTTAGTCAAATCTCTACTATATTCTCATTTGATTGAGTATGTTAAGTTGAATGAGTTCCTACTTAAATCGAATGACCATGTAGAGTAAAAAATCTTGATAAGTTTTTTTAAATGACACATCTCACATTTTATGATCTAAATATATATAAGAATAGTATAAAATATTCTCAACTTGACTAGTGATAGGCAAGGAAGCACGGATACGGCTCCCTATAGTTGTGTCCACGTGTCGAACACGTGGACACGGTATGGACACGGCACGAATACGTGTCTGATATGCCACGTGACGTATCTTTGACTAATCCGTGACCGAAATGCCACATGGCATATCGGATGGATGTGTCGGATGCCATATCCATGCCAAGAACGCCGAGTGGCCGACATCGCCCACGACGCCAAATGGTGATTCTGTGGGGAGGCAGGGGCGCGATTTTATGGGGCGAAAAGAGGGGCATGATTCTGTGGAGTGGCGGCAGCGTGATTTTGATAAAATAAAATATCTTTATTTTATAAAATAAAATATATTTTTTTAATAATATAAGATAATTATAAATATTATCTTATAAAATAAAATATTTTATTTTATAATATACCTAATATTTATAAAGAATATATTTTTTATTTTTATTTTTTTTATCATGTCGTAATCTAGTTGTATTCTTATCCTAGTTTTTTAAAATTTTACCGTGTCCATATATCTTACCGTGTTGTATCTCTGTGTCCGTATTCGTGTCCGTGCTTCTTAGGTAATAGGTAATTGAGCTGAGGATGCCCAAGTAAATAATCTGAAACTCTCAAATATCTAATAGGAGATCTTACTTTCATACAATCTACGTTGCTCAAATGCAAATTAACTCTTTCTCAAAATTTTCGAATCATATAAATCAATATTAGTATAAATTAAAATATACGAATGAAACCTAAAAGAATAGAATGATTTATTACGGCGTGTGAACTCTGTGAAGATCATTTGATAATTTTGCTAGTCATTTTGTTTGTATCATTATTGTATAATATTTTTTATTTTACCTCTTTAATATTATACACACCATTTGTATTTGATTTGGCATATTCTTATGCATGAGTACATTGAACTGAATTTTTTCTCTATTTATTTCTCTTATGATAATATCTCTCTATACTTCTTTATTACAAAATTGTGTTCCTAAAGTAAAGATTATTGGATTAATTATTTAAATTTTATTTAGTCTAATTCATATTATTAGGTTTATTTGTACTAATATTTAATTGTTTCCTATGCTTAATATTTTTGATATTGAATTTTAACATTTGTGATAATTTGTAGTAAAATTATTGAACCTTACACATAGTATATTAGGGTATGAGAAATTATAGCACGTAGGGTATTGATAAAATTATTTTAATTTTACAACGGCTATGTGTGAAAAATCTAAAATACAAGAAGACTAATCGAGTGTTGAAGATATGCCTATGGCTATGATGAGTTTTAATAATATCAAAATTAAATATACATTGTTGATCATAATTATTTATTCATGATGGAATATTTAATATTAGTAGCCATTATATATAAATAGGTACTTCTCGAATCCATAATTTTTAAATGAAAAATCATAAAAAAAATATAATTGGTTAAATTATTTATAATTTAAAACATAAATACTTTAATGATCTAATATATATAAAGCGTAACTAAATGTGTGTGTGTGTGTGTGTATTATATATATGAAGGTGTAATATCAATTTTGGTGTTAGAAAATTAACTTTTTTATGGGTGATGTTGCAAACTAGTAGAATGGAGGAAATTATATTTTATCATATAATTTGTGGAACATCTAGCAACACCCCCATGTTAGAAGAGAAAGCTTAGTTTTAGGACTTTTATCTCTTTGCTTGATAGATTAAAATGCTAATATCAATGATTCATCAAGTGTTGAAGACGTGATAACATAACAAGTGCTACCCATATTACAGTCGACGATTTATTATTCATATTTCCTTGTATTTTACTAATTATTTTTTTTTTAAGTGTTAGATTTTTATTTTATCGCTCGCCATCTAATTTCTTAACATTGAATGAAAATTGGATATCATGTGTTTATAAATTATGAAAGGTCTTATTATTAGTTGAAACATCCTTTTGAAGTTTTGTTTAATAATTTTTTTTTATTTGTGCCTAATTAGATTGTACAAATAATAATGTATTTTATTGATTAATCTTGTGTTCTTCTGTCAATAAATGAGACTTTAAGTGAGAAATATATTTTACTGATTATGTATTTAAATGATATTATCATTGTAAATGATAGAGGAGGACATCATAGAGGTGTCAATCGGGCTGGGCCGGCCCGGCACGGGAAAATTCCGTGCCCACTCCCGTGCTGTGCCCGGGTTAGGCATGGGCCGTGCCGAGCCGAGCCCGTGCCGTGCCTGACCCGGCACGGTTCGGCAAGTGGCACGGAACACCAGCACGGGTTCGTCCCATGTCGGGTGTCCCTTGAGCCCGACCCCGCGATGGCCCCTCCTGAAAAAAAGATAGCGGGTCGGGTCTGATTCTACCCGACCCGTGGTCCCCCGAATCCCGAACCGTACGGACAGGCCGGCCCGAGCGGGCTAGGCAAGGCACGGCCTGCCGTGCCTGTGGGCAGTGCCGGGCCAGGCCCGGTAGGAATGCACGCTCGTGCTCAAAATTACTGGCCCGGCCCGTTTGACACCTCTAGGACATCATAATCAGTGCACAAGATTATCACTTTAGCTTGAGGTTTTGGAGACGTTAACATTTTAATAATTTTATTCCCAAAAGTTAAAAGGTTGTCTGATAGTATCGTGAAATAAGTCTCAACTCTCAGGTTTAAAACGTAGCGGACACATTTGTTTCTTTTTGTGCATATTTGTTTCTTTTTGTGGCCTTCACCAATTGTGTTATTTTGATTTTCACCATGATTTTGTGATCCCATTTCTTGGTGTAGCATGCCCGTTGCTTGCAAAAGTTTCTCGTGTTTTGGTTATTCATGGAGAAGGGGATGGGGCACTCGAACAAATGAAGGTTTACTTTTCGTTCTCTTTCTATGGTATAGTTTTGAGTGCTTGTAGCTAACTATCTATTTCAGATAAACAAACCTCCGGGTTGGATCCTACACAAGCCAAACTTGCCAATTTCTTTTGGAACCCACCACTCAAAAGCAATGCTTCTTGTCTATCATCGAGGAGTGAGAATTATTGTCCATACTGCAAATTTGATACACGTCGACTGGAACAACAAGAGCCAGGGCTTATGGATGCAAGATTTTCCCTGGAAAAAAGAGAAGCAAATCGATACGAAATGTGATTTTGAAAATGACTTGGTTGATTATCTCAATGCCTTGAAGGTATTATTGCTCATCTCGATGCGCTATAAAATTGTTGTTACATACTTAGATTTTGTGTGTGATTACACAAATACTAACACATTAGATCTCATAAGAATTCTAAAGTGGGATATATTTGGACAAGAATAATACTATGATGTTTGATTATCTACAAAATACATGTGTTGCATGCACATATAGAAAGTTAAATACTTAGTGCAATGATAATTATCTTTATGTGAGGAGGGTAGGTCTTAGGTTCGAGACTTATCAGATACAGTCTCTATGATTTTCAGGGGTAAAACTGTCAAAATTTTTACCTCTCACAGATTCCCCATTGAAATATGATACTTGTGTACTGAGAATGGCCTTCATATTTACACTTATTGTTTCAACTTTTACGTTGGTATGAGTCGACACTTTATACTTGTGCTGCATGTATATATAGAAAGCTTAAGTCTTAGTGCAATGATAATTATCTTAATGTGAGGATGGTAGGTCTTAGGTTCGAGACTTATCAGATACAGTCTCTATGATTTTCAGGGGTAAGACTGTCAAAATTTTTACCTCTCACTAATTCCCCATTAAAATATGATACTTGTGTACTGAGAATGACCTTCATATTTACACTTATTGTTTCAACTTTTACGTTGGCATGAGTTTGTTGTTACCTTTCCATTTGACACTTTCTACTTGTGCTGCATGCATATATAGAAAGCTTAAGTCTTAGTGCAATGATAATTATCTTAATGTGAGGATGGTAGGTCTTAGGTTCGAGACTTATCAGATACAGTCTCTATGATTTTCAGGGGTAAGACTGTCAAAATTTTTACCTCTCACAGATTCCCCATTGAAATATGATACTTGTGTACTGAGAATGACCTTCATATTTACACTTATTGTTTCAACTTTTACGTTGGTATGAGTTTGTTGTTACCTTTCCATTTGACACTTTCTACTTGTGCTGCATGCATATATAGAAAGCTTAAGTCTTAGTGCAATGATAATTATCTTAATGTGAGGATGGTAGGTCTTAGGTTCGAGACTTATCAGATACAGTCTCTATGATTTTCAGGGGTAAGACTGTCAAAATTTTTACCTCTCACTAATTCCCCATTAAAATATGATACTTGTGTACTGAGAATGACCTTCATATTTACACTTATTGTTTCAACTTTTACGTTGGTATGAGTTTGTTGTTACCTTTCCATTTGACACTTTCTACTTGTGCTGCATGCATATATAGAAAGCTTAAGTCTTAGTGCAATGATAATTATCTTAATGTGAGGATGGTAGGTCTTAGGTTCGAGACTTATCAGATACAGTCTCTATGATTTTCAGGGGTAAGACTGTCAAAATTTTTACCTCTCACAGATTCCCCATTGAAATATGATACTTGTGTACTGAGAATGACCTTCATATTTACACTTATTGTTTCAACTTTTACGTTGGTATGAGTTTGTTGTTACCTTTCCATTTGACACTTTCTACTTGTGCTGCATGCATATATAGAAAGCTTAAGTCTTAGTGCAATAATAATTATCTTAATGTGAGGATGGTAGGTCTTAGGTTCGAGACTTATCAAATACAGTCTCTATGATTTTCAGGGGTAAGACTGTCAAATTTTTTACCTCTCACAGATTCCCCATTGAAATATGATACTTGTGTACTGAGAATGACCTTCATATTTACACTTATTGTTTCAACTTTTACGTTGGCATGAGTTTGTTGTTACCTTTCCATTTGACACTTTCTACTTGTGCTGCATGCATATATAGAAAGCTTAAGTCTTAGTGCAATGATAATTATCTTAATGTGAGGATGGTAGGTCTTAGGTTCGAGACTTATCAGATACAGTCTCTATGATTTTCAGGGGTAAGACTGTCAAAATTTTTACCTCTCACTAATTCCCCATTAAAATATGATACTTGTGTACTGAGAATGACCTTCATATTTACACTTATTGTTTCAACTTTTACGTTGGCATGAGTTTGTTGTTACCTTTCCATTTGACACTTTCTACTTGTGCTGCATGCATATATAGAAAGCTTAAGTCTTAGTGCAATGATAATTATCTTAATGTGAGGATGGTAGGTCTTAGGTTCGAGACTTATCAGATACAGTCTCTATGATTTTCAGGGGTAAGACTGTCAAAATTTTTACCTCTCACTAATTCCCCATTAAAATATGATACTTGTGTACTGAGAATGACCTTCATATTTACACTTATTGTTTCAACTTTTACGTTGGTATGAGTTTGTTGTTACCTTTCCATTTGACACTTTCTACTTGTGCTGCATGCATATATAGAAAGCTTAAGTCTTAGTGCAATGATAATTATCTTAATGTGAGGATGGTAGGTCTTAGGTTCGAGACTTATCAGATACAGTCTCTATGATTTTCAGGGGTAAGACTGTCAAAATTTTTACCTCTCACAGATTCCCCATTAAGATATGATACTTGTGTACTGGGTATGACCTTCATTTTTACACTTGTTGTTTCAACCTTTACAGTGGCATGAGTTTGCAGTTACTTTCCCATTTGGCACTTTCAAAGTTAATCCTTCCTTTTTCAAGAAGTTTGATTATAGCAATGCTATGGTATGGTTTTCACTCATTGGGTCCTAATTCTTGATTGCTTTTGATTTGGCGTTATGATAATACTCTACTCTTAAAAAATGTCACTATATTATGAGTAGGTGCGATTAATTGCATCGGTTCCTGGATACCATGATGGTGTTAATCTAAAAAAATGGGGCCACATGAAGTTGCGAAATGTTCTCCAAGAGTGTACCTTTGATAAAGAGTTTGAGAAATCCCCTCTAGTATACCAGGTTCATTCTTTTCGTACCATGGATGTGATTTTTATTTGTATTGCTTGCCATTTTTGTTTTCAAATTGTGTTGTCCTTATTGGGTTTGTCTCATCTCTTGTGCTCGTGTAGATTTTTGTCTAAAATTGTTAAAAAAAATATCTAGCTTGACATTTTAGTGAGAATTCGAACTCAGCGCACGATGCTCCCCTTTTAATACGGGATCTGAAAGAGATTAATATCTTGATAGATTTATCCATAACGGTCGGAGAGACTATGTTCCATGAGTTTTGAACCAAAGACCTATAGTTCTTGGGCGAAGACACAAATCATCACACTCATAGTTGTTAAATTGAGATTCAAATCGATAATTGAAATGCTTGATTAGTGAATCGAAAAACGAGAATTTAACTGATCATAAGATTCATTTTATATTTGTAATAATAGTTTAGGTATATGTAATTTCATATAATTAATAAATTATAAGTTATTTAAATATATTTAAATAATAAGCTTATAATACATAAATTCCAGGTTTTTTTTTATCTTTGTTATTCTTCTTCAACTTCAAGTTCTTTTTTTATTGTTTCTTTTCATAAATTCATTATACTTATACCAAATTGTTGGTATTCTTCCTCCTTTTTCATGTCTTCTCATAAATTTGTAATACTAAAAGTTTGAGTTATTTTTTTCACTTTAATTAATTTTTACAGTTGATAATTTTTTTTTTATTTTAATTTTTACTTTTGGAATTTTTTGAGGATCTTAGTATCTTAAGAATGAGCATTAAATCAATTTTTGTGAATTGATTCTTAATTTAACTATTCAGTCTTTGATTCAAGCATATTTTTAATTCTTTTAACGAGTCATATCATTTACCCACTAAATTCTGAATCGAATCGTGAATCGTACAATTTTAATAATAATAATCACATCAAACAATAATTATCTTCAATATATAAATATAATTCAAAAATTTTTTAAGTGATCAGTATAGAGGTGTCAACCGGGCCGGGTCGGCCCGCCACGAGGCACGGCACGGTTCAGCCGTTCCTGGGCCCATGCTTGGCCCGTGCCGTGCCGTGCCTGACCCGGCACGGTTCGGCCCGCGGCACGGCACACCGGCACAGGTTTGTCGTGCCGGGTGTCCCGTGAGCCCGACCCCACGATGCCCCTCCCGCAAAAAAAGACCATGGGTCGGGTCTGATTCGACCCGACCCGCGGTCCCCATATCCCGAACCACTCGGACAGGCAAGCCCGACTAGCCCGGCACGGTGGCACGCTCGTGCTCAAAAAATTCGGGCCGGGCCATTCCTGCCCGTCCCGTTTGACACCTCTAGATCAGTAGTTTTAATAATATTATTATTCAAACACATTTAGCTCTAGAGTTCTAATGAAATCTCGGGTTATTTTATTATTTATTAAATAAAATTTTTTCAAGACTCTTTGATTTGATCATTCAGTTCAATTTTGTATTTTCATGCTAAATTTTTTCAGAAAAAGTAACTTAATCTCCTAGGCATTTTGTTATATTAGCATAATCTACTATTCTAAGTTAGTTTATTAAAAAATATTTCTATGCAATATATTGAAAATGATAGCTTTTGTTGGCAATGAAGCCCAATTTTGTGGGCTGAGTTCGGCCCAAGCCCAAATCTTCATACACGTCGTGAAATCGTGATCGATTGGGCTGTATTGTCGCCTTGTTGCAGTTCTCCTCGTTGGGCTCGCTCGATGAGAAGTGGATGGCTGAGCTGGCAACATCAATGTCGGCTGGAATCATGGAAGATGAGAGGCCACTTGGCTATGGAGAGGCGAAGATCATATGGCCGACGGTGGATGATGTCAGATGCTCCATCGAGGTGGCCACCGCGAAGAGCCCAAGACCCGAGCCCGTGCTTTATGCTGCCAGCTTGACTTGTTTTCGTGGTGCGCAGGGCTATGCAGCAGGGAGCGCGGTTCCGAGCCCGCGGAAGAACGTGGAGAGAGAGTTTCTAAGAAAGTACTGGGCCAAGTGGAGAGCCGCCCACACTGGCCGCTGGTATTGCTACGTCTCCCCTAGAGGTGTCAAACGGTCCAGGATGGGCCGGCCCATTTCTTAGGGCACGATGGTGCTTCCGTGCCGGGCCGGGCACGGTTTTAAAAAAACAGAGCCCGGCACGGCCCGCAGGCATGGGGGGCCGTGCCTTGCCTGGCCCGCTCGGGCTTGCATGTCCGTACGGGTCGGGATTCGGGGGGGACCGCGGGTCGGGTTGAATCAGACCCGACCCGCGGTCTTTTTTGCGGGAGGGGCCATCGTGGGGTCGGGCTCACGGGACACCAGGCACGGGACAAACCCGTGCCGGTGTGCCGTGCCGCGGGCCGAACCGTGCCGGGTCAGGCATGGCACGACACGGCTCATGCCTAACCCGGGCACGGCTGAACCGGGCCGGCCCGGTTGACACCTCTAGTCTCCCCGTGGTTTCAAAGGGCACGCTCAAGCAAGCCCCCGGGCTCGATGCGTGGCCACTCCTCCTCATAGAAGAGGCACGGCTTATTCACTTATCTCGGTCACGAGTCTTCTTGTTTTTTCTCAGCCACGCCATGCCACACATGAAGACGTTCGCGCGGCATAACGGCGAAGAACTTGCGTAAGCCCCCACTTTTCGTAGCGTGAATGTGTGATGGCGAGGCTCCGTGATGAGGCTGAAGTTGTTTTTCTTGGAGGACAGGTGGCTGCTGCTGACTTCAGCAAACCTCAGCAAAGCAGCCTGGGGGGCCTTGCAGAAGAACAATTCGCAACTTATGGTTCGTTCCTATGAGGTACGCCCGTTGTGCTAGCAGCTGCACCGACCTGGAAATACTACAACCACCCCATGGGTACATCATGCCGTTGTTTCTCCTGTAAATTTAGCTGGGCGTTCTGTTCTTGCCGGCTCGCGCTGGACCAGAGCCAGATGGTTGCGGCTTCTCTTGCACGGGCAATGGAAATCAAACTCCACCCGAGGTAACGAATTGGTTCATCGTTTTCACCCAGACCAGCTGGTCGGGCCGATCCATCAGTCGACCTGTTGTCAGATCGGCCCGGTTCTGCCTTTTGGGCCACCATCCCTTTTTTCATTTTTAGTTATTTATATGATAATTAAATATAAATATTCAATATGTATATATATATATATATTATTATTATTATTATTTGTTTTTTGTTATTTAATGTGTTGAATTAAATAAATTTTATATTAATTATTTTTATAAAACAGTTTAATATATATTTTATTTATTTTATAATTTCGTATATTTTTTTAAATATTTTTATTAATTTTAAATAGTTTTTATGTTTTTGGTCATAGTTTGTTGATGTTTCATAAATGTTAATAAAATTTAAATATTAAATAATTATAATCTTATTTATATTTATATTTATTGATGTTATCATATATATATATATATATTAATTTTAATTTTTTTTGAAAATTTTAATAATATATAAATTATTAGTATGATATCAATTCGATAACGATTTGATATAGGTCCATTCAGCAATCTAACCATTGAACCAATAATAAAATATAAAATATTAAAGTAATATTTTATAAAATTAATAAGTAAATTATTTTATTCTATATTTTAATAATCACTATAATATATAATTAGTTTTTTTTTTAATATAAAATATTTCTTACAAATTGTATTTAATTAATTACTACTAAAATAGTCAATATTTCAAATAAATTGTCATTTCTATGATTATTAAATATAAAAATATATATTTTAATATATATTTATTTTATATTTTTGAATGTTTTATATTTAGTAGTTTTTACATTAATTTAAAATATAACATATTTATTGTATAATTTCGTAATTTTTTTTTTCAAATATTTTTATTAGATTTAAATAATGTTTATATTTTGGTTGACATTTTATTGTTATTTTCATCTTTATACAAAATTTTTAAATTTTATGAAATTTTAATAATATATAAAATATAATGCTTTGATGGCAGTCCAATCACCAACCTAACCATTGGACCAGGAACTTATGCTTAATTGTAATCATTGTTTGTCTAACAAGCATATATATCCATTATATGTGCGTGTGTATACATATATATTGTGTCTGTGTGTGCGCGTGCGTCATCAGGTCTCTAAAGTTGCACCGTCCAAATGGAGTAGTAGAATAAAGCTAGTGACCCTGAAATGGCTAGAAACTGCAGATTCTTCCACTGAACTGGTCCGACTACCGGTGCCCTACGAGCTACCCCCTCAGCCATATTCCCCCAATGGTCCGAACCACTACTAGACCATGGGTCAATTTTTATCATCTAAAAGCCAGATGCAGGTCCTCCAATGGTGATTGCTTACTCCTCTTCTGCTGCTTGCAGATATTCCTTGGTCGTGGGACCGTCAGTACACCAAGAAGGATGTTCATGGTCAAGTTTGGCCCAGCCAGGTACAGCTCTAGGCTCCAGAAGATTGACCACGAGGCACCAACCAAGGCAGACCAGCCCCAACTGGGTTTATTATCCAAGAAAGATGAATCTGCATGGCCTCCATTACTGATCTTGCTGTGTTAAGCCACAATTAATACATAACATGAGAACATTTGAATCTTGCACCACATTCATATGTTGACTGTAACAAATTAAGATAAAGAGTGCTTTAGGCCTTAAATCATGATAAATGATGAAAGGATCACAGGACGCATAAGTGCATATATATTGTAGCTGCATATAAGCATCTACGCGCACACAAACACAATCCGACAGGAGAATATTACATTAGAGATCTGCAGGAGAGATGATCATGGAAGTGACGTTCAATATCGCGGGAAGAAATCCAAGCCCATTCATACTGGAAGTAGAGACATGTGATACAGTGCTAGAAATCAAAGAAAAACTAGAATACTACAGAGGATTACCAGTGTGGCAACAAGTCTTATTTTATAACGATGACATTCTGCAAGACGGGTGGACGGCAGGGGCCTGCGGGATCACACAGAGCTGTTGGATTCAGATCATACTGTGCACGGAGAATGCGAGCTTGGACTCTGATTCGGAAATCCACATCCCCCACGCCGAATGCTCTTATTCGCGAGACAAGTACACGCTCGACGTCGTGCTGCCGGAGGTGGAGGAGCCCGTTCAGCTGGAGATGTACGCCAACGACAGAGTGGTGGAGTTGAGGAAGAAGATCGAGGAACTGCTAATAAATGTCCCTTCGGATGGGTTCGTCATCCGATCGGAAGCCGGCGAGCTGCCTGAGCATTGTTCGCTGAGCACCTGTGAGTTGGAAGATCACACCATGGTGAAGGTCGAAATCACTGCTCCTCGCACAGACCCACAGAGCAGTGATGGAGATGAATAGCCAACATGATGATCGTACGAAAAAAACATTAAATTAAAGTAGTACTAACCCACTATAAAACAATATTATGGTGTTTTCTTGTTATTACTTGGTGATGATCGTGTTTATGCGTTTATGTTAACTGTTTACAGTTTCTACTAATTCTAAATGAGTCTTGGCACAGCGATGAGTCGATTGAGAAATCAATAGTCACCATTAATGACTTGCAGGAGAGATGATGTACAGCTGCAGCAGGATTGTTCTAACAGAAGTTGCTTCGTGTTCTTATTGTTTTAATAAGATGAACAAAAAGTAACAAACAACATCGAGCAACATAGCTTACTGAATAACTCAAGCAGGAAGAAAGCATCAACAGCAAATCAGTGATCGCCCAAAGACAAAGCATGGAACAAAATCGTCTTCTTAAGATTCACGCAGTTTCAACTTGTTCATCATAGAGATAGAATTAAAACCTTTGGGGTGCTCAGGCAGGAGCTAGCATCGTCAATTCCAGCTCTTAGGCCAGAATGCATGAGCGCCATAACCAGTCTTCCAATGATCCCAGTAGAAAACCCTTTTCACGCATATAACGGAAATGAACAGAACCAGGTACATAATCACTCTCTGGGTGGTGGCGTTCTTGATCCTGACCAGACCATGCGTCACGAAAGCCAACAGCAATCCAACAATGGTGTACACGAATCCAACGGCAAGGCCCTCTGCGCCGAGCTGCATTCCAGACCCTTCGTAAAAGAAAATCATCTTGTTCTTATCCTGTTGATCCAACATGAACAAAGGAACTTTGCGAATTATGTTGAACATGACTCCGGAAACACTAAAGAAGTACACGAAGAGAGCACCGATGAGCCAGAATCTCGAATCGTGCAGTATCGTCTTCCCGCTCCACAGCTTCTTGGCGATATACGGCGAACAGATCACAATCAGAGCAATGATGAAAGCTGTTTGCCGCTTGGATAGGATCGGAGGATGGTGAATCGGTCCGATGGACAATTTGGATCTGGAAGTGATGAACTCCGACATGGATTCGACAAAAATCGACAGATCGCCATGGCTGATCTGATCTGAATCTTTAGGATTCTTCACATCAGGTCCGACCAGGCGGAAGTGAGGAAGAGAATTAACCCCAAACAGCGCAAAAGAGGATTGCGATTCTCCGAAGTCGATGTCGCAGAAGAAGAGCCTTCCATGAGAATCAGATCCATCTGGATTGTTAGTGATGAAAGAGGATGCGAGGATGGAGATGTCGCGTTTAAATTGAGGGAGCCGAAGCTCTGATTTGTCGTGGAACGTTTTGGCGTCGAAGAAGATGAGAAGCCAGTACGGCCGCGGGGTTTTAGTCGACACGATGAACCGCGTTACCAACTGATCGTTCAGATGAATTACGCCGGATTTAGACTGCGATTGACGAAAGAGAAGGTCCTCCACGAGATCGGAATCCGACTCCGAGGTTGCTATGGAGAGAAAAATGGAGATGAGAAGTGAGAGCAGAAAATTAGGATTCAGAAGTGACGCCATTCCAGTAGAGAGGGAGAACGAAGAGGCAGCTTCCTTTTTAGCAGATGATCGTCTAGCAACTTGACTTGATGTTGATGACAGATGACCTTGTGGAGTGGAACTGTAAAATACGATTTTCGGTTTGGGTTCGGGTGATTCAATCCGACCCGACCCGACCCGACCCGATCTGAAACCCTAATCATAATATTCACATGACAAATTTTAAAAGTATTAAAAATAAATAATGAATATAATTAATAATAATAAATACATTTCATAGAATTAATGGTAATGAAATTAAAATTAATATGCACATTTGACCGTACTAATTTACCCATTATGTTCATATTAATCATTTAATGCCACATAAACAATTTTTTACTTACGTAAATGAATTATGAAATAATAAATGAAATTGTAATATTATATATTAATAAATACTAATTATGTTTTTTTTCTTCTTTCTTATTTCTTATTATTTTTGTTTTTCATCTTATCTTGCAGAAACAAAATTATCATATTTCATAAATTTCTAGAACTGAATGATAGGTTCAAATTTTTTTTATTTTTTTTTTATGTTGGAAATTAAAACTTTGACTGCTAGAGAATTTTTGATTTAACTATTTATAACCCTACAGGGTTAGTGTCCAAGGATAAATCTGTCAATATTATATTTAGTAAGTTCATCTCAAAGCTTCTCAACAATGATCACCACCTTATTAATTTTTTGATTTGTAATAATAATATGATTATATCACTAATCATGAACTGTGTATCCGGGGACATATCTGTCAATATAATATATTATAAGTTCATCTCAAAACTAAACAATAATGATCACCACCTCATTAATGCATTGATTTATATTAATAACATGATTGTGTTGTGAATCATGAGATTATTATCTCGATTAATATAGTATTTTGTAAGTTTGCCCATGCAATGTGAGATAAACTCAATGATTAATTTTAATAAATAAATATTGCTACAATCTCACAAAATAAAAAAAAATAGTAATTCTTATTCAAAATAAAACTATGCTAATAAATATTTTATAAAAACTCAAGACGATGTGGGAAGAATTGAATAATTATATACCAAGTTGCACTTGTTGTAAGTGTATATGTGTGGGGGTGTCAGATAGTGACACTCACACTATCAAATAAAACATATTATGTCATTACTTATAGGATACAACATCTCAATTTCTCAAATTTGAGGTTAACTGCTCTTGATGGACACATTATCACTTAAATTAGACGAATCAAAATGAGAGAGAAAGAGAGAGAGAGAGAGAGAGAGAGAGAGAGAGAGGGGGGAGAGAGAGAGTTAACTATGCTACCTATTCTCGTAAATTAGAAACTTGCAGGGGGGACAAGAACAAAAAAAAACTCTTCAAAAACATTGTCAATGCCCTAAATAGATAAATGAGAAGTGTCGTAAGATTCATGGGTACCTTGCTAGCCTTCAACCATAATAATATCTCATCTCTAGAATGTAACAATGTTGAGTTTGTACATATTCTCATAAATGATGAATACTGATTACTGATGGCAATGTTATCTACATGCTTGAATATTTGTAGTGATTAGCAAGATCATTGTGTCACCTCCTCATTCTTAACAGGTATGAGTTTTCTTACTTCTATGATTACTAAAATTTCCATAATTTCTTATGAAAAGTTGGTGCAAGAGCTATAGACACATGAACAAATGAAATATTGTTCATTACAGTGAGGATCATCTTGAATGATTAGCAAGAGTAGTAAGTCTACTAATACAATATATGCATATATAATGAGTTACTAGATAATCACTAATCCAAATATTATTATCACCCAAAAATTTTTAACTTAAGTATTCCAATAAGATCTATAGTATTAGTGTTCATGTAATCACATCTGCATGCATTTACAAAAATGTTGTATTAGAATCAATGTTCCTTGATACAACAAGGATCACATTAGAGAGTTTTTAAGAAGAAAAGAAAAATCGCAAGAAGAAGATGAAAGAGATCCCAAGGGGAGAGAGAGAGAGAGAGAGAGAGAGAGAGAGAGCACAGAAACAACAAAATTAAAAATGATATTCAAGTAAAAAATATATCCGATAAAAGAGTGCTTATATATTCTTGATAAAATAAAAAGACCAGATTATTGGATCCAATGTGCTTAAATTTAAATATAAATCTGATTAAAATTGACTTTATTACAAATATAAATCCGATGCACTTTCATTTATTGGATGAGCAATGACTCGATAGTTTATGGTCCATTATATGCATACTGTGGTCGTAAATAATGTGAGCTCAAATTCTCCCTCATTGGTTGTAATTGGTTTAAGTTCTAGCTTTTCTCTTAAGTAGACTAATATTTCTTTAGGCATAGACTTGGTGAAGATATCAGCCAATTGTTCTTCAAATCTTTAAAATCAACTTTATCTCATTAGTCTCGATCGTATCATTAATAAAATAATATTTAAGCACCATGTGTTTTATTCTACTATACATTACAACATCACTAGTTATGGATATAGTAGACTGATTATCACTTAATATATCAGTCAAATCTTTTAAAGGTTAATCTAGATCAGTCAAAGACTTGATCATCCATAAAGTATGTGATGTTGCTACTGAAGCAAAAATATATTCAGTTTCAGTAGTGAAAAGTACACCTGAGGATTGTTTCTTGGATGACCAAGATATAGCTGTAGTTCCTGTAGTAAAGATGTATCCAGAAGTATTTCAATAGTCTTCTGGACATCCCCCCAGTCACTATCACAATAACCATCTATTTTCATGTGTATAGTTCTATAATATTTTAGACCGAAGTCTAAAGTCTCTTTAAGATACCTTATGACTCATTTAGTATCACTAAGATGTATGTGGTTAGGTGCATGCATAAATCTAGACAAAAGGTGTATTGCATACACTATATCGGGTCGTGTGGCCGATGCATATTGCAGACTACCTATTAGGCTTATGTATGATTATTGTTGTATATAATTTATTTTGATTATCTATTTTGTATGACCGAATATGTTTCTATTTTATTATTTTCATTTGTAGGAAAGAAAATATTAAGTGGGTGGGAATGTAGCAATAGCATAATAATGGGGTCCTGCTACCCTGTCAGCTTCTCGAAGAAAATTTTGGAGCAGAGCCTGACCCATCCGAGTGATCCAACCCACTCCGGTTAATTAAATCGAGAAATTGTTATTGATATAAATAGTTTTTTATTTCTATTTTTCGGTGATTGTAATTTTGCATGTGGAATTGTTCATCTCCGTTTTTCTTATTTGCATGATTTTTCTTCGAAACTATTTCTGCTCATAAACTGTAAGAACTTTTTTAATTTGGTTATAATCTGTAAACGCATAAGTATTTTTCTAGTGGATTTAACTAGTTGTGTTGAAAGACTAGTGTACCACGTTAATTTATGTTTTCTATTGTGGTTTTGTTTCTGTCGTGGTTTTTTTGGATTATAGTTGTGAATATATAGATCGTTTGCTATTTTTTTTGCTGTTCTCTTCTTCTGTATATATGAAATCATAAATGTTGAAGTGGAATTGCCTAACATTTATCATTAATTATTTTGCCTTAGGCAGAAATTAATTTCTAGTTTATGACTAATGGTGCAGAACTCGATTTACAGTCATTCAAGTCATTATTCTTTAGTATTGACTAAATATATTTTATTTGACACATTGGTAAACCACTTGAGTCTTGAAAGATTTCAAGTCTCAAGAAGTGGTTTAGAGAGCCTAGGTCTGATATTTCATATTTATTTTGCATGACGTGTCTAAAGACTTCTACTAATTCTAATTTATTACTTGTAAAGATTATGTCATCTAAATAGATTGACACAATTAATATTCCAAAATTTATAACCTTTTTAATATAAACTATTTGCTCACTCGTACCTCAATTGAATCCTTGATTCAAAAAGTATGAGTTTATTTGTTGAGCATTGTTTAATTTATAAACACAGTGCTCAGCCCCTTATTTTACAAGCTAAAAGGGCTGTTCTACGTAAATCTCTTCCTTAAGATAACCATTCAAGAAATTAGATTTTATGTCCGGTTGGAATAGAGCCCAACCTTTCTATCGAGCTAAGGTTATTAAGAATCTCACAATTTGTAACATTGTTACAGGAGTAAAGGTTTCGAAATAATATGTGCCAGCCTTTTAGGAATAACCCTTTGTCATTAATCTAGCCTTGTATAAGGGTTGATTAGTATTCAGTTGATTATTAATCTTAAATAACCACTTAATTCCAATACTGTGTTTATTTTGGGGTAAGTCTACTAATATCCAAGTGTGATTTTTTTTATGAAAGATATAACTATCTTCATAGCATCAACTCATATTTGATAAAATACTGTCTCTTCATAGTTGAGAGGCTTAACTGAGGAGTAGTTTCATCGTTGATATATTTCATCTAAAGACTTATACTTTATAGGTGTAACAATCTTATCATGTTCTTCTATGTCCGACTTTGACTCAAAAGGAGAACTCAAAATATACTTTGGCTTGCTTTCTATGCTATCACTTACTGAAGTTTCTAAATTCCATCCATGTATGCTAGTATTTTGCACACCAAAATTTTACATACTTTCTTCCCATTAGGCACTCTCAATAATAATTACATCCCTGCTCACCAAAACTATTTTTATTTCTGGTGAAGATACTCTATAACCCTTGGATTAAAGACTATATCCAACTAGAATAAATTTTAGACTCATGGAGTCTAATTTTGTTCTAGTAGGTTTTGGTATGTGAGAGTAACAACAAATACGTTTAAATGTTTTACATTGTGTTTCCTCCCACTCCAAGTCTATAAAGGAGTCAGATTTTGCAATGCCCTAGTTAGGCATCTATTGAGCAGATAAACTGCTGTATTTATAGCTTTTTCCTAATAGCACCTAGATATTTGTTTTTCATTTAAGAGAGTTCTGACCATTTTCACTACACTTCTATTTCTCATCTCCACAATGTCATTAGGGTGTTGTGAGTAGGAGGTGGTTAGGTATCTCTGAATTCCTCTTTGTTAACAGAAATTATTGAATTTCTATGAGAGAAACTCACCACCTCTAACTTGTGTTAAGTATTTTCATACTTTGACCATATTGCCTCTCTGTTAGGGACAAAAATTTCTTGAAATAATCAAAGGCAGCCTTGTGTTTTAAAAAATACACTCATATCATCCAAGTGCAATCATAAACAAACAACAAAAAATAGTTGTTTGCCAAGGATTGGACTGACATAGGTCCATAAATATCTGCATGAACTAACTTTAAAGGCAGGAATGTTCTCCAAGTAGTGCTTTTGGGAAAGCTCTGTCTGGACTGCTTACCCAATGCATATTCTTCACAAACTGAAGTGGGAATGCTTAGGTTAGAAGGCACCCCTCTCACAAGTTGATTTTGAGAAAGTGTTTTTAAACTTGTGTAGTTAATGTGCCCAAACCTTTTGTGCCCAAACCTTTTGTGCCCATAGTTGTCTTTCATTCAGCATTTATGGTTAATACTTTGCCTAGTTTCTGATCAAATGTCATAAAAAAACTCCTTTCACTGGACATTTTTATTATCCACGGAGGGTTTTCTGACTATTAATCAAATATGTGACATGAATTATTTTTGAATTTCAAACTAAATCATTTCTCCATTAACTGCCCAATACTTGGGAGATTATGGTATAATGCTAGAACTAACAGAAAATCACTTATGATTTTATCTTCTGTGGGTGTGGAGACAGTGACTCTGCCCTTTATTTTTGCTTGGACAAGGTCACCATTTCCTAGTTTGACTTGTGAATTTACTAATGACTATAAATTCACAAATATATTGTGATTGATAAACATATTATTTGAACAACCAGTGTCCAGAAACCATACATTTGGAGAGGAAATGTTTTTGGTTTCAGTCACATAAAATAAATGCTCTGCAGATGTTACATCCTATGCACAACTAGCACATTAGATATGCTTCAATCTACAATCCTTTAAATGGTGCCCAATTTTTTTATAGTATGGGCATTAGTTTATTTTCTGAACCAACACTCTTTCTTAATGTAGTTAGTTCTCTTGCATATATTGCAAAAGATATGTGGACCCATTAAAAAATATATTTGAGGATATAGAAGATGTATGGTTTTTATTTATATTTCTAGTCTTATTCTTAGAAACATACCTGGATAGCACTTTTTTTATTTTTTGCTTCTGTTACTTGATTGTCTTCCTTCTTAGTTTGAGTCCCCTTTCTTGATTGCATAGCTGATTTAGCATTTGATTCTGCTCTCTTGAGTAATCTGCTCTAATAGGATTTTAGAGAGTTGAGAACTTGTTGAGTAGTCAAGTTAGATAAGTCCCTCGTTTCCTCTATTACTGCTACAATATGATCGAATTAGGCATGCTTGCATATAAGTAGTTTCTCAACTAATCGAGTTTCTGTAATGATTTCTCCATATAATTTTAATTAATCTACCACATCCAGAAACTGAGTGGATAACTTATAAAGGGAATCTGAGTTGTTCATCCTCAGATTCTCAGTCTTTTCTTAATGAATGAAGAAGAGCTTCTCGAGATTTTTTATCTACCTAGAACTCTTCGTTAAGAAGATCACAAGCCTCTTTGGCTTAAGTACATCCCAATAATTAGAATAAGATAGCATTATTGACTCCTTTTTGGATGAACAATAGTATCTTTATATTAGATTTTCTCAACTCTCGTTCCTCCAACACCTATTCTTCTTCCAGAGAAGAAATGTTTATTGATTATGTGTAACTAGAATATACAATCTCCCATATATCTTGTGATATAAATAATATTTTCATTTTGAAAAATCAATAATCGAAGTTTTCTCCATCAAACAAGGGGTATAGGGATAGACCCCAAGCTTGATGAACTCAGATATTTGGTAATCATTATGTCAAAAATCATTAAGAAATTTGAGCAGAAAATTTGAGGATCTTGTAGAAATCACTATTTATCCAACACAAAACCTTTAGATCTAAATAGATACGCACTATATCTAATGGATCAGTGAAAATCTGTTTAGGTTAGAACAAGAACTTGAGAATCATTTAATCTAGAGAAGAATTTCAACAATCGTTTAAAAATAACTTCGATCTTAGATTAACACGAGTCTATGATACCATATGTTGTATTAGATACAATGTTCTTTGATACAACAATGATCACATTAGAGAGTTTTTAAGAAGACAATATAAATATAAATTTAATAAATAATATAAATGATTCTCATATATAAATTTATGTAAACACATATAAACATATATAAATATTTATAAACATGTATAAATATATATAAATGTATATGAACATTTATGAAGATATATAAACTTATATAACAAATTGTAAATATATATAAAAGTATAAAATATTCATAAATTAATAAATAAATAAATAATATATATATTATATACAAGGATTGGGGTATTTTCGTAATTATATTTTATATGGAAAAAAAAAAGACATTTTTTGTTTTTGTTTACAAAAAAATAATTTAAGGCGGGCAATTTTAACTTCATTAAAATTAAAGCGTGTCGCAGTGGCAGTTGCCGGGGAGTCTGCGAGCGTGTGCCAGATTTTGAGATGGAAGACGCTCCAACGATATCACACCTTCGTACCTTCTGGATGGTTTCTCCAGCATCATGACGGTGACTTCCGCAGCGTCTTCCATGGCGATTCTGGCCCCAACTGTGTTATTCTTAATTGCTTCCGACACGCTATCGCGAGTTGCAGTAGGCTCAGAAGGATCATTTTATGATTATTTCAGCATAATGTGGTCCGAGAAACACTTCTCTACATCTAACAATGGGAGGATCTGGCATCTCACTCTGGACAACGAAACAGGTACGCGCTCTTAGATCTGTTCGAGACCACAACGCGAACACTGGTTCGAAATAAAGTACGGAAGAACATGGAGGCTCGTCCGCGCGGGCTTGATTCTGTTTTTCCTCCGGCTGATGAAATAGCTGTTTGAAAAACAGTGTGAAGCGATGATGTGGTAGAATGACAGTTTTTCATCGTCGTCGTTGCCGGCGCGCGTTCATGTCACAATTGCATGAAATCTGAACGAGATTCTTGCCGATCCAAACTAAATTTGCTACTAGATTCACGAAGCGTCCATGTTTCCGATCTATTTTGTTTGAGTGTCTGTTGTTAGTTGATTAGCTCGAAGCAAAACTGTCCCGCTCTCGATCGAAAGATAATTTCGATTCGCTCTGCTAGATCGATGAGATTGACCTAGCGCGGCGTGGATTTATTGTTCTCTCGATGAATCTTGGAGCAGGTTGTGGATTTCAAACAAAACAAAGGTATCGATTCGGTTGGTTCGGCATGAAGCTGAAATTAGCGAGCGGTGATTCCGCTGGAGTGGTGACAGCTTACTATGCAAGTGTCTCTCTTCTCTGGTTTATCTCACACTGCAAAGCTTTCATCGTCTTGCTCATCATGGCGTGTTCGCTGTTGTGTCTGAGAGTTTCAGATGTGCACGGAGAACGGGGCAGGGGGAACAAGAGACGAGTTAGATTTCGAGTTCCTGGGGAACAGAAGCGGGCAGCCATACTTGGTGCAGACGAACATCTACAAAAATGGCACTGGTAATCGAGAGATGAGGCACGTTCTCTGGTTTGATCCGACGGAGGAATTCCACTCGTATATATTTCTCTGGAACAATCATCAGATCGTGTGAGCTGAGTTCTTCTTCTCCACACAAATCAAAATCCGTGGTTTGATTCTAATTTGATTTATGATTTGATTCCGATTAGGTTTTTCGTGGATCGAGTTCCGCTCAGAGTATACAAGAACAATGGAGAAGAAAACAGCTTCTTCCCCAACGAGAAGCCGATGTTCCTGTTCTCTAGCATCTGGAACGCTGATGAGTGGGCGACGCGAGGTGGACTCGACAAGACAAACTGGAAGAATGCCCCGTTCGTCTCCTCCTACTCGAACTTCATTGTTGATGCTTGCCGATGGCGAGACCCATACCCGCCTTGTGTTTCAACCACGACTCAGCAATGGTGGGATCAATATGATGCTTGGCATCTCTCTGATGCACAGAGGAGGGACTATGCTTGGGTGCAGAGGAACCTTGTGGTTTATGATTATTGCAGAGACGCCCGACAGGTTCTCTGTTCTTCCTCCTGAGTGTTCTTTGGTTCCATGGGCAGCTTGATGGATCTGTGGTTTTTGTCCCAAATTCAAAAAATAAAAAAAAATATATTCTGGTCTCCATTTTTAAAAATATTTTATTAATATAAAATCATAAAATGTTATATCCTAAACTGGATTTTGATCCCATTTTTCAAAAAATAAAAAAAATGTTTGATCTGCCTAAGAATTCAAAAATTATATATATATATATATATGAATATGTGTGTGCGTGTGTACATATATATTTTTATGTATGTACACATATATATGTATGTATGTATGTACATATATATATGTATCTACATATATATATGTATGTATGTATGTATGTACATATATATATATATATATATACATATGTATATATGTATATATATGTGTGTCTGTGTCTTTATATAAAATTGTGTGGGTGTTTATTAATCTATAAATATGTATATGTATAGGCTTATATATAAATATATGTATACATGTTTTATAGGGTTGTGTGTGTGTGTGTGTGTGTGTTTCTATATATATTTGTATGCATATTTATATTTATTTATAATGTGTGTGTATAAATTTAAATTTTAAAAAAATATAACTACTTTTTAAAATCTATAATAAGTTTCCTTTGTAGCTGAAACTTGACAATTAGAAAAATATACAAACAAATAAATAAATAAATATATATATATATATGCTTATATAAACATATATATTATAAAATGTTTATTGTTTTATAAATAAATAAATAATATATATTTTTTTATTTATAATATAATAAAAATGTAATAATATATATGTTTAAACACACACACACACACATGTGTGTGTGTGCCATTAATATATTAAGTATACATACATACATATATATACATACATTTATACACACACACACACACACATACACACACACACACATACATATATCAGACACACACACACGTGTGTGTGTGTGTGTGTGCCATTAATGTATTAAAATATACATACATATATATACATACATTTATACACACACACACACACACAAACACACACACACACATTTACACACACACACATACACATACACACACATACATATATGTATGTATATATAAATAAACCTATTTAGCTTATATAAACACATAAACCCACACAGAAGTAATCTTACCTAGTGGGTAAGCGTTCTTCGGCTCATCGCCTTCTGGCAGCGGAAAAAAAGGCCACTTATGGTGTGCGATAATTGTAAATTCGCAAGCCTACATCTTCAACATAACGATGGAAAATGCTTCCAGGAACCATGCTGCAATCGGCACGGCAAAATCCGAGCTCGCATATGCCCGCTCTGTGGTTTCGTCATTTGTCGTGGCCGCGGTTCATGGAAATATCTTCCACGCGTAATTACTTCTGTGCATCCGAGCATCTTTTCGTGTGGTATTAATCTGGAGAGTGTCGACTGTGTAACAGGTGAAAAGAAGCTGTCTAAGGTCATCGTGCCCGACAAGTGGAAGGAGGGCGCCAGCAACACAACAGAAGGCGGCGGACGCAAGATCAACGAGAATAAGCTCCTTTCCAGAAAGCGCAGGTTCTGGTTTTCTTCATCTGCTTGTTTTTCATTTTCTGGTAATGGAAGAGAAATGTTGCACCCGTTCGTATAAAATCAGACTCGAGTCAGCTGAGAATTAAGCACATTCTCAAGTTATGGTGGGATTTGGGAAACCTCTTTTTCTCTATTTGGGCCTGTGTGGGATAGGCTATGATCAACAAATCTAGGCGCCATGATCAACAAATCGCAATCTTGATCCATTGATATTGCAATTGGAACTTGGAGTTGCAACTTGAACGAATTATAACTTGTTCTTTGGCTGCAATTGAAATTCTATGCTTGGTATTATGATGTGAATTTTGAAGTTATAATCCGAATGAAGCCGTGACCATATTTTTTAGCATCATGACTTGGTCGACTGGAAGATTATGTATTTGGTGTTGTAATCCAAATTGAAGTCACAATTTGAATAAAGTTACAACTCTATTCTTTGGTGTCATGACTTGATCGAATCCAAAATTATGTGTTTGGTATCGTGATTTGAATTATAAAGTTGCGACTCAAATGAAGTTTGAAGTTGCATCCTGGATAAAATTGTCATTATTTTTTATGGCGTCGCAGCTTGAGCGAAATTAAAATTTGAATGGAGTTGTAACTTGTCCTGTGTTGTGATTGAATGTCTTAAGAATTCAAGTTGTGATCTTATCTTTGGTGTTGTGACATGAATGAAGTTGCGACATCTTGTAAGTTATCTTATCATTTGATATCAGAGCTTAGAGTTATTGAGCTTGGAATTGAGAATGTAGATTGTGTTAGCTGGGTCTTGTCTGGCTCACATAGCTTAAAGTTATTGAAGCAGTTGAAGAAATACAAGGAAGATGAACTACGACTATTATGTCATGGGAGAGCAATATTTGACAAATCTATGAAGCAATATTTCACATGATCTTGCATGTTGGTTTTGTAAACATGGTTTCAGATAAAAGTGCTGAGATGCTTGAGGTATTTTCTTGATATAGAGGTCATATATTTAAGAGAAATAAATATTTTTTCTTTGATGAGATATATTTTGGATATTTTATTTAATTTTGATATTTAAAGGAAAAATTAAAAAATAAAAATAAAAAAAAATTTATAAAAATATAAAAAAAAAAAAAAAAAAAAGTCGGGTAGAATTTCTATTGTCAGTAGAATTTGTTATTTTATATATTTTCATAAATAAATTTATATGTACGATAGGCCTTACTATATGAGATATATGTTTATAGATTATGGATGCAGTTGGATATAAATGTAATTTTCAATTCTAATTGAGCTCTTGTAAATATGTGAAATAGATACCCCATAGATTTTAATATTTTTTTTAAGTTATTTTGTTTATTGGAAGAGTAGGGGATAGATAACTTTTTAAAGATTTAGTACATAGGTAGAGAGTACACTACTATAGTGTAGGCTATCCCAAATTTTATGCTCATAAGCTGGGGGATACCATAAATTTCAAGCTTGAAATTTATGGTATGTACGCCCCAACTTAATTAATGATGGTGACACTCAACGGTTGATGATGTTTTACTATAACAGCCTTCCAGGTGTCTATGAGTGTTTAGGATTTATTTATTTATTTTTATTGTTTGTCAGTGTGATCAACACGTGAGCTTTCTTAAACCATATATAATTTATGTTGTATTATGAAAAAAATTAATTAAAATATTTTTTATTTTTTCTCTCTCTCCTCACCTTCTCCCTCGCCGTGCTCAGGCTCCCGAGAAATACACTGGCCAAACTCTAGTTAGGTCATAATAAATTAGAAGTTAATTTAATAAAAATATTAGAATTATATTGATTATATTGATAAAAAATTATTATTTGTGTGATAATTTTAAAATTTATTATATTGATCAAAAATTATTCATCAAATTAAATGGCCGAGCACATTCCTATAAAATGAGATTACAAAAAAATTGCATAAATATTTTGGAAAAATATAATTTTAATTATTAATCACCTGATTAATCCAATATGTTTCTTATATGTTTATTTAATATTTGAGAATATCCTAAAATTTTTTTTTAATTTTAATTTTTGGATATTTATATATCAACTTGAGTGTGTATATTATATAGTATTTAGAGGTGTTTGATGGGTCATGTTGAGCAGTCTATGAAGTTATTAATCACCTGATTAATTGAATTTAATAATAATTTTTTTTATTATTATATTCATGATTACTTAAAAATGTAGACTCCGATCCTATAAAAAAATATAAAATTTTAAGTGATGTGGGAAAAATACATTTGTGATATTTGATTATTTTCATCACTTTATTATTTGTAGTGTGTAATTTAATATAAAATTATAATCATTAAAGAATAAAAAATTATCAATAATAATTAATATCTAAATAATTTAAAAATTTATAATGTGCTACTTCATTATTTTTTTTTTCTTAATAAATTTAATAAAGAATTGATCATCTTGGTCGAGCCATAGCTCTCAGAGAGACGCTAAAATATTTAGTATCATAATATTTATTATTTATATAATTTATTTATTTATTTGTTATTATGGCTGGTTAATATATTTATCGTATATTATTTAAACAAATTATTAATATTTTTGCAGTCATTTGTTGGGTGGGTCTGCTCTGGTTTAGGCAGAGCAGTTTGTTTTTTATCAGTTTGAATTTAATACGGTTTAATATTTAATTTAATTTAAATAAGAAACTGGAGTGGTCTAATAAATATAGAATTAACGATATGTTTTTTATTGTATAAAATATTTTAAAAAAAATAAATTTCATGTAGAAAAGGGGAAACCACCCGCACTCATGTTAATTATATATATATATATAATTTATTTAAAATTAAATATATTTGTGAAATTTGAAATAATTTGTTGCCTTGGTAAAGTTAATTAGATAATTTTAAATGATTTGAAATCATAAAATAAAATTATTTTTTTATTTTAGATATTATGACCGACATAAAATATGAAATTTTTTATAGTTTACTCAATGTTTTTATAAAATTTATAGTAACCCAATTAATTATAATTGAGGGTGAAATTAATTTTTTGTTTGCCTGTATTATTCAGTTAATAAGTATACATTTATTATTATTATTATTATTATTATTATTATATTAAAATAATTCATATAATATAATTTTTTTATCTGTTAAATGTAGATTTTTCAATTGCATCAACAAATAATGTGTCATGAGAAGGGTGTGTGTGTGTGTGTCTGTGTGTGTGCCAGTGTATGCATGTGTGTGCTCATGTGTGCGCATGTGTGTGTGTCTGTGCATGTGGGTTCGTGTGGTGTCCAACAATTGAATTGAAATAACGAATGCAATGCAGATGGAGTCCAATGGGAAATACGAAGTGTCTCATCTGCAAGCAGCAAGTGCACCAGGACGCCAAGTACTGTCACACCTGTGCCTATTCTAAAGGCGTCTGCGCTATGTGTGGCAAGCAAGTCCTCAACACCAAGTTTTACAGGCAAAGTAACGTGTAGTTTATATATATATATATATGTATGTATGTATGTATGTATGTATACACAAGTATATTGCTACCCAAATTAATATTTAAAATCATTTTATGTATATATTCACATATATACATGTATATATACATATATATACATGTATATATACACATTTTTGTTTATGCTGCTGTAGTATTAATTTGTATATTCAATGCTGCTGTCAAACTATAATTAATAATCTTAATTAAGGGTCTGTTTGATAAAATTAAAATTAAAAATTAAACTATTGAATTTTTTCAACTTATTGAAAATTAAAATTTTTAATGTTTTTAATTGTTAAATGTGTTTGATAAAAAATTTTAGGAATTTCTTAATTGAAAATATTAAATGAAAAATTATAAAAAATAATAAGCAGAAATATCTACTTAATGTTGAATGAAGAAAATTTTTATAAATTTTTTTTTAGTGATTTTTATTTATTTATTATTATTCATGCTATATTTCAGTTTGTATATATGTATTATTCTCTTCTTTTTTCCAACACCTTAAGACCTAATACTATTATTTTTTTCCATGATTAATTTAATCGATAAAATAGTAAATCAACTAGTTGTTCATTAAATTTTATTTTTTTATTAAAATTTTATATAATTTTAAAAAGGTTAGGTTAAATTAGTTATTTTTTAAATTTTTTTTGGATATTATGATTTATTTAGTGAATATGTTTATAGTAATTTTTTTAATTATAATTAATATTATTGTGAAAAATAAAATATTATTAGAAATTTTATTTATTTAGATAATAGTAATATAATGATAATAAGGGTGAATATATAAAATGAATACTTTTTAGTATTACTTATTTATAGTAATTAAATAATATATTTATTTTCGGTATTCTAACATGTCAAACAGTTTTATAATTTAAATTTAATACTTATAAAATTTAGTATTTAATTTTTTTAATATTTATTTTTCAACACTTAATTTTTTCAGTTTATTAAATACTTCATAATTTTTGTAACATTTTGAAAAAAACTCTCTTCTTTAAAAGATAATTATTAAGATAAAAAATTTGAATATTAAATTAAAATTAATCTTACCACTGTTTTTCTCCCCAAATTGTAAAATATTAAAAAAAAATAAATGTTCTTAAATATCTACGGTTGTAATTGGGCGGAGTTGCACACGTCTAAATGAATTAATGGTTGCTTACAAATTTGTGCAGTCGCGTGGGTGCGCTCATCAGATTCTCTACCCTCACGTGTAGAGATAATTATTAGGTATCAGGTGCGCATCATTCACGGGTGAGCATCACGTGTAAGATAAATGCGTTCAGGGGTTAGAAGATGAGGGGTGGTTAGTTGGATTTGATGTTTAATTACGTAAATATCCCGGTGTTGACGTGTACGTATCAAATGTGAATACTTCCTTTTTATATTCCTTTTTTATTTTCTGCAATATTTATATTTATTATACTTATATATTATTCATCCAATAACATTCGCTATTTAATATATCAAATAGTAAAAAAAAATTAAACAATTAAAATACATATTTATTACATCAAAAAACAAGAATACTAAAAAAAATGTTGTTTATAATTGTATTATGTTAACATATTAACACCTCTAATTGTATTATATGTGCTTGGCTCATATTGTGATATTTGTGACAATTACCTAACTTTTAATACAAATAAATAAATAAATATATATATATATATATATATATATATATATATATTAAATAATAATAATAATAATAGTATAGATACTTATAGTAAAATTATAAATATATAAATAACATTACTTTATCATTCATATAATGTTATACATATTTAGAAATAACCTTTTGGTTATGTTTTTTAGCATACCTCAAGCATCAATTAACAAGAATAAATGCTAGCAAACTCATAATCAAGTAAATACATGGTACAAAAATGGAGTTTTGTATGAAAATAGGGTGTTTGAAAATAAAAAAAAAAATCAATTTGAAAATAGGGTGTATGAAAATAGGGTGTTTGAAAATAGGGCATTTGGATGAATCAAATTTGTGTGATAGTACTTTTATTTTCTCATTTTACTCTCACCATTGTCCAAAAGGGGACAAAAAGGATACTAGGAGTTAGAAGCCTCTTTTTTTTATTCTATTAAAGATTCCCCAAAATGGTATCATGTTGGCTAGATATGTGAAGAGATTCTTGAAAAAATATGTTTGCTTTTCAGGTAGTTTTGCACTTAATTCATTATGCACTTTATTACAATAAGTTGGGCTATTAAGTCTTTTTGTAGATATATTACCTAGCTTCAATTCTTTTACTTCAAGAGAACAACTTAAATAGCTAGGAATTTGGGCTCTTTGTAAATAAAAACATGTAAATAGCTAGGAATTTGAATTAACTAAAATTTCATCATACTTTTATGTGGAATGAATGAAACTTTCACTGCAAAAAATTAACACCTTTGTAGCATTATTATCATATTATTTCATAGATAAATCAAAAAATAATGAAGAGTAGGAGTAAGATCAGGTCTCACAAGGACAAAAAAAAACATACATCTCATTCATCTTTTAGCTTAATGAGGGTGCTGAACACAGCAAGGAGGACCAAATTATATAGATAATGGGAACAACTATATTCATATATTCATACATATTCATTTACTAAACTTAATTTTGTTCTTACAAGAATGATGATTATGACCTAATTGTTTGCGCAACTCATATTTGATCGAGATTTTCTCCTCTATAATGTCTATATCATTATATAACTAGGTTAATCTAGGACGTCTACTTCCCATGCGTTGCATTGAATCAAGTGGTATAATCGTCGGACCACCATAAAGAGGTCACTGACACCCATTGAATATTGAATGGAAAAGACTTGCCCATGTGGCTTAGTAGGAATGAGCAGTGCATTTTTTTTTTTAATTAAGTTGAGGTGATGAGTTTGACATCTCCTTAACTTGACATGAAATAAGTTTTATACATGGTCGTAAAGCATAATTTTAATTGAACATGTCTTAGCAACACGAGCTTGGTTTTGCGCGTCAACATACAGAGTGAATTGCTCTTTCAATGTCAATCTATTAGTAGCTAGTTCCTTTCTTGAAACAAAGTAACCACTGAGATGGATGAAAGTCAACTATACTAATGCAATTATTAGTAGGCTATGAGCTCCTTTTAGGACGCTGTTAAATGACTCTAAAATATTAGCCGTCATTAACTCAAATCGTTGATCTCTGTTAAATGACGCTGTTGTATGATATTTAATATCTCTATTTCTCCATCACACTTGCTTAAATAGTAATCGTAATAAATGTGAATTGTACCTTAATTAATAAGTGATGATCGAGTTCAAATAAAGTTTTATACATGTATGCGACCCAGTATATTTGTAAATAACAAATAATAAAATATCTTTTACAACCATTGCATGAAGGTGATATTTTTCCACCTTTTAAGTCTTAATAAATGTCAGGTATTTGATTTTGACTCAATGTTCATATTGTCATTAATAATGTTGAGTGTCACATAATAGACAAATATCAAGATTTCTTGATTGTCACAAGTTTCAGATATTTGATTTTCTTCTGGAATTATAAACGAGACTTTTATAGAGCATCAAATTCTCAACTTGATCCTGTTATCCTTTTCTTTTCTGAGGATTTTGATCTTTGGAACCAACTGATCAACCATATTTTACTAATGCTTTAGGTTCATTACAAACAAGTTATCCCACAGGAGACTCTTCTAGAATCACCAATTCCTCAACTTAGATCCTATAATCATTTTCTTTAAGGATTTTTATTTTTGTAACTGGTCGATCAATCACGTTTCACTGATGACTTAGGTTGATCAACAACAAATTATCCTACAGTGATATCGAATCCAACTGGAGCACCAGCAACAAATAATAATTTTTTGAACTTCCAATTCACATTCATTTGTGTCATGATTAAGATGAGACAAGGATTACTAATTCCAACTAATAATTTTTTCTAATTATTTTTTCTTTAAAATTAAAAAATCTGATTCATCAAAATAATAATCAACAAAAACATTAAATAAATCTGTAGTTGATGGAATAATTAACAATCAAAAACATTAGATGAACAATATTAGATTCTCGATTAAAAACAAATTATAAACAATAAAATTCATTATAATTTGTTGATATAATAACATCATTATTAGTAGTAATGGACTTGCATGAATTAATGTCATTTAATAAATAATTCTACAAAATCATTTTGCATATTAACCCTTAATCTAATACAAAATAACATCATTATAATCATTAACATCATGAAACATAATTAGTTGTACATAATCATTATTAGTTGTACAAAATCATTCTACAAAATCATTTAATAAATATTTTTAAAGAGTGTATACATAATGGAACTTATTATCCTATAGTAATCACTAATTTATTAAAATATTTATTATTTAATAAAATTATATTTAATCTACGATAATCAGAAGCATAAGGAAACAAATACCAAATGAGAAAAATATAATACAGAAGCAAATGTCACAACCGACAAGCAAGAGAAACACAACATATTCAATCCCGCACGCCTTCTCTATGAGAAGGCTCACACAAGACGAAGATACAACAAATTCGAGATTGACCAAATTTGAGGAGTAACAGTGAGCATCACAACAAAGAAAGAAAAACCAGGTACATGACAAACTTTATTGAAAAACACAAGCCAATAGCAGAAGGAAGTCTATAAACCTCCACGTAGGCGAAGAACGAGGTGGAGGGTAGATTCCTTCTGAATATTGTAGTCGGCCAACGTGCGACCATCTTCAAGTTGTTTCCCTGCAAAAATCAACCTCTGCTGATCGGGAGGAATTCCCTCCTTGTCTTGGATCTTCGCCTTGACGTTGTCGATGGTGTCGCTGTTCTCCACTTCCAGCGTGATGGTCTTGCCGGTGAGGGTCTTGACGAAGATCTGCATTCCTCCGCGAAGACGAAGAACAAGATGGAGGGTCGACTCCTTCTGGATGTTGTAGTCGGCTAGAGTGCGGCCATCCTCGAGCTGCTTCCCTGCGAAGATCAACCTCTGCTGATCAGGGGGAATTCCCTCCTTGTCCTGGATCTTAGTCTTGACATTATCAATGGTGTCGCTGCTCTCTACCTCTAGAGTAATAGTCTTGCCGGTGAGAGTCTTCACAAAGATCTGCATCCCTCCGCGAAGACGAAGGACGAGATGGAGAGTTGATTCTTTCTGGATGTTATAATCGGCCAAAGTGCGGCCATCTTCGAGCTGCTTGCCGGCGAAGATCAGCCGCTGTTGATCGGGGGGAATTCCTTCCTTGTCCTGTATCTTGGTCTTAACGTTGTCAATGGTGTCGCTGCTCTCGACCTCCAGGGTGATCGTTTTCCCGGTGAGAGTCTTCACGAAGATTTGCATCCCTCCACGAAGTCTAAGAACAAGATGCAGTGTGGATTCCTTCTGGATGTTGTAATCTGCCAAGGTGCGGCCGTCTTCAAGCTGCTTGCCGGCGAAGATCAGCCTCTGCTGATCGGGAGGAATCCCTTCCTTATCTTGTATCTTGGTTTTCACGTTGTCGATAGTATCGCTGCTCTCGACTTCTAAGGTAATCGTCTTGCCGGTGAGAGTCTTGACGAATATCTGCATCCCTCCGCGGAGTCGCAGAACAAGATGAAGGGTGGATTCCTTCTGAATGTTGTAGTCACCTAGCGTACGTCCATCCTCGAGTTGTTTTCCGGCAAAGATCAGACGCTGCTGATCCGGCGGAATCCCTTCCTTATCCTGAATCTTAGCCTTGACATTATCGATGGTATCGCTACTCTCGACTTCGAGGGTAATAGTCTTGCCTGTTAAGGTTTTGACGAAGATCTGCATCTATAATCACAGAGCAAAATCGAAAATCCAAAACAATTGAATAAATCAGTTTCTTAAAATACAAGCAAACAATCATACGTTGAACGTTCATAGAAAACAATAATTTTGGAAATAAAGTAGCACCAATTTGGAAATGAAGACAAAATCTAGTGCCAAATTGGAAGAATATAACAGATCCTGGGCCAAATTGGAAGCCTAAAACAGATTTAACACAGAATTTGAAGATTATAACAGATCCAGCAGCAAATTGAAGACTAAAACAGATCCACCGCCTAATTGGAAGAATATAACAGATCCAGCGCCTAATTGGAAGCCTAAAACAGATCTAGCGCCGAATTGGAAGCCTATAACAGATCTAGCGCCGAATTGGAAGCCTATAACAGATCTAGCGCCGAATTGGAAGCCTATAACAGATCTAGCGCCGAATTGGAAGCCTATACAGATCCAGCGCCGAATTGGAAGCCTATAACAGATCCAGCGCCGAATTGGAAGGCTATAACAGATGCAGCGCCGAATTGTAAGAATATAACAGATCCAGCGCCGAGTTTGAAGCCTATAACAGATCCAGCGCAAAATTGGAAGACTATAAGAGATCTAGTGCCAAATTAGAAGAATATGAAAGATCTAGGAACAAAATGGAAGAGAACAATAGATCTAGAGTGAAACTTATTAAAAAATTGACAGATAAAGTGTAGAACACCGAAATAAAGACAGATGAAATGAACACCAAGATGAAAAATTCCTTAGAAAACAAAATTAATTGGGAACTTACTGTTGATGAATGAGGAGTTCCGTGTTCCGAATGATGACTACAATGAAAGGTTGACAGTAACAGAAAGAAAAGCTTGTTGATGAGGAAATGAAGGGAAGGTCGACCTTTATAGAAAGTTGAAGACGGTGTGGCCACGGTTTGGTGGACACGTATACTTGATGACGTCGTCGTTTGCGTGCCTGGTGCGCAGTTCTCCAGCCTTCCCGGCCGTCGAAATTTCTAGAATATAATTAATAATATTGCTGTTAATTTATAATTTAATTATTATAATATATTATTGGTAAGCAATTTTCTTACATTTTTTATTTTTAAATTTTCACAACCGCCGTATATATTTTTTGAATTAATAATACTATTTTATATATTTTTAGAGTTTGTCGAGCTCGAGCTGGATTGTGGCCACTCTTTCCAGATTATGTAGTTCCCCATCTGCTGGGGAAAGGATCTCGATGGTCATAATATAAATATTTTAAATTGAATATAAAGTTTATCTTATTATATTGATTTTAAATAATTGAATATTAAAAAAATACAAATTTTTTTAAAAAATTTTAAAAAGTTACCAGAACTTTAAAATATTTCTATTTAAAATTTTGATATAGTCAGAATCATAATTCCAATTTTATCCTAAGTCAAAAACTAAATGTTTGAATTCACATCACTTTTATTCAAACAAAAATTGAGTTTAATTTTTTAAAAAATCAAAACATATGTGTGTGTGTGTAGGTGTGTGTGTGTGTGTGTGTAGGTGTGTGTGTGTGGGAGTGTGTAGGTGTGTGTGTGTGGGAGTGTGGGAGTGTGTAGGTGTGTGTGTGTGGGAGTGTGGGAGTGTGTAGGTGTGTGTGTGTGAGTGGTTGTGTTTTGAGTGTGTTATATACATTTGTAAATATATGTATATAATACATATATGTATGTCTATATAAATTTGTATAACTATATATATAATATATTTATATGTGTATATAAATATATACGTGTGTGTGTGCTATGTGGGTTTATATATGTACGTATAAAAATAAATAAAATATATATAATTTTTGATTTTAAAATAATGAAAATTGGTTTTTGATTTTTTTCAAAAATTTCGTTTCATAAACAAACATTAATTTTTTGAAAATTCCAAGCATTAATTTTAAAAATCATAAACAAATCAAAGTTTATGGTATTTAGGGCAAAAAAAAAATGTTAATGTTGTAGTTTTTTGTATTTTCTTTTAATTTTTTGAAAATCAAATTTCTTTTTTTTAATATATCGTGAACATTACACCGAAACATAAATTTCCTAGTTGATTTAACTCAATCATACTCTCTTATGGATTGGGCAAGATAAGATAATGTTTAAAATAAAAAAAAAAGTACACATCATTTATTTTAAATGGTAAATAATTTGGTGCGTCAATTTTAACTTACTTATGTATAATTAAATTATCAGTTCTTGTATAATATAAATTTATTATTCATAATGTAAATAAAGTTAAATACTCAATTTGTAAGATTATAATATAAGATTTTAATAAGTCTATCTTAAATATTTAAAGTAACTTTATAATATCTTGATATGATTAATAAATACAATTGTCAATTATTATATTATTAATAATTGAAAAGATTTATATTTAAATCGATATAATTAATAAACATTGTGAGTTGAGCAATTTTATTAATTATATGATAAATATTAATTATTAATAAAATTTGTGTCTTATAAAATAGAATAATAATATTCAATTAAAGATAATTACAATTTTTGATATTATCAAATCTATAGGTAAATTTTGATTTTTAACATATAGAATATGTTAAGTGTAAGGTCTCAATATAATACATAAAAGATAAATTGAATTGAATTATCAATAACTCAATTTAATTACTTGTTAATTGTAATCTTATGTTGCTATAAATTATAATTAATATGAATTATAATTTATATAATTCACAATAATAATACAAGTTCTTATTTATGCCATGTCTCTTTAATAACTAGATCATGTGTCTTTAATAATACAAGGCCATGAGAAACATAACAATCATGATTAAAGTTGTAGTTTATTTATTTAGGTGTGTGTGTGTGTGTGTGTGTGTGTGAATATAAAATGGGCATAATTAATGTGTTAAATTTTTTTAATTATTTTATTAATCAATATACATCGAAATCACATTAATTAAAGGATTATATATATATATATATATATAATAGGGACAATTAATGTGTTACATTTTTTTATTATTTTATTAATCAATATAAATCGGGATCACATTAATTAATTGATTATATATATATATATATAACTTATATTGAATTTTCAATATAATTTAAATAAAAATAATAAGGAAATATGCCACATCATTTTTGTAAAGTGATATGACAAATGTTTTATATATTATTATCTTTATTAACTATGTCTTGGAAAATATGGCAAATATAAAATAAAAACACGCACACACAACCCATCACTATGGGTTGTCTTCTTCCTCGCATCAAACAAATGATTGGTTATACAGGAGAAATTTCTACTCCAAAGTAATTTTGTGAACGTTTAAGGTATCAGTTAGAACAATCTCTTCTAATTTTTGTTTGAAAAGATAAATTTCAAAACAATCTATACTCCAGAGAAAAGTCTTTTGTATGCTATTTCATTGGATCTATAATGCTCGTACAATAATTTTGAACCCAAGGGATGGCTGTTATCCTTCTCATTATGTCTGTCAGCTAGATCAATCATGTTGCTTGGATGAGAATTTTATCTCCTCCAATTCTAAGGCCCTACAACCCTTGCATAGCTCAAGGATATTAAAAGTTGAATATCATTCATTAATAAGTCAAAAGATAAAGTTGTTAGTAATCGTGTGTGTGTGTGTGTGTGTGTGTGTGTGTGTGTGTGTGTGTGTGTGTGTGTGTGTGTTTGTGCACGTGTGAATAAAACAACGAATATACATATTTTCTATCAATATCATGATGATTGTTAAGTTGATGATTTAGATTTTTCACATGTCATTAAATATCTATTTACACACACACACACACACACACACACACACACACATATATATATATATTTTTATATTTATATATTTATATTTATATAGTATTTATTAATATTTTTCAATCTATAATATGATTTTTTTTAGATAAAATATGTTTTCTTAATTTATTTTTCTTAAAAATTTTGATAGGCAATAGCCTAGATTAATAAAGTAAGGTAGAAAATAGTTAAAATTCAATAATTATTAAGTAGAAACGAATCAATTCTATGTGATGAGAACCATGTGATTCTCACTATGACTTCCTTCATTACTTACCTTTATGATCTATTTGAGAGGGCATCAAAATGTGTATGTTCTAGTGTTGCATATTTATGTTTTTGTATTGTATATGTGTCATTATAAATATATAAGAGTTTATGCTTGTTGATCCAGTTAAGTTTGAAGATTTTATGATGTTATGGAATAGATTCAAAGGGCAAGGACTGTTGGATCATCCATTTTTTTTTTTGATTCGGCAAGGCAAATTACCACGTCCAACTTTAAATATAAAAATAAGTTTTAAATTTATTTATTGAGAAAATTATGTCTGTGTACTTGATATCAAAAATATTTTAAATTTGGGGCTCAATTTTTATATTTATGACTTGTTACATAAAACTAAAAATATATTCATAGTTTCGTGCACTAAAATTAATGAACCATATGGTATTTTATTTACATATACATCATAATCAAAAAAATATATAACTCAAAATGATACTTTTAAACAAATGAAACAAATAAAATATATTGTTTTCAAAAACCATTACACACACACACACACATTCCCACACACGCACATACACACATATTATATTTGCAAAATATATACTATATGTTTACATAATTTCTATACATATTGTGTATATATAGTTTATATACCTTATAGACACTGTATATACATAACATCTATTCATGTTGTAAATATATCAAAGTGTAATAAATAGTGGATACACATAGTATATCGACACCACATAAAGAAAGTGCACATATATAGTGTGTTTATACACATTTTGTATATATATACACATTGTGGATACATACTATTCAAACACATTATACACTATATATACACCATGTATTCAGAGTATATAAGTATATATAATATAAGTGTGTGTGTGTGTGTGTGTCTGTGTGTGCATGTATGTGTATACTACCCCCCACTCTCCTTCTCACAAACATAACTTTATATCATCTATTGACTTACATATGGGCATTGGGCCATGGGATCAAAGCAAATAAGATCACCATCACAATTACATGATAGGTGATCTTGCAAAAATAATATGAAAATGTACCCAATATCTTTAGGGATCAAACGTGCATCACTAAAATTAAAATATGTACTATCTTTAGGGTTCAAAATCTAAGATTTCTAGATAGATATGCTTCAAATATTGCTAGGTGTGTAGAAATGAGGAAACATAAACTTTTTGGAATGAAAAGTCACGATTATCATATCTTTATGCAAGGGTTGATACCAATTGTATTTCAAGAAATACTTCCATCGGCCGTGTGGCAAGCATTAATAAAAATTAGCTTGTTCTTAAAGGAACTTACATCAACTGTACTTAAAACAGAAGCTATGTTGAGATTAGAGTCAGAAATACCAATTATTATTTGCAAACTAGAGTGGATATTCCCTCCTAATTTTTTTGATTCAATGGAGCATATGCCAACAGAGTTAGCATATGAAGCAAGGGTAGCAAGACCAGTTCAATACCTTTGGATGTATCCATTTGAAAGGTATGCAAATTAATGTTATACATCTACATTTACTATCAACGAATCATTATATGATATTGGTATTTATTAAATTATTGATTGGATTGCTAGGTATTTGTGGAAGTTAAAACACAATGCAAGGAATAAGGCCAAAGTGGAAATATCAATATGCAACACATATTTAGTTGAAGAAGCTTTAACTTTTTGTGAGCATTATTTCAATCCAACACTTCATACAAGGCATTGAAAGATGCCTCATAATGTTGAGTCCCATACAGGAGAAGGAAATGATTTTGATGGGAACTTGTTAATATTCACCCATCTCTGTCGACCTTTTGGAAGACATACAACATGAATGCTAAGCGAACAAGAGATAAATATCACACATCAGTATGTTTCGATAAACTACACTGAAGTTAAACCCTATATTGAGTATGCATCTTAACTCAACTATTGCACTAATGTTGTAACATTCTAATTAAACTAATTAGTATTCTATAGCAGAATATACATTACTAAGTTACGGCAAAATGAGCCATATACATTAATGATGCAACTGTTGATGTTAGACTCGATAAATTTTTTTTAGTTAGTTTATAATAAAATAACTTTTAACACACTCTTATTAGCAGGCACGTGATAACATTGAAAACATATATCTTAAAGCTCTAGAAGATGGACCGCTTCAAATAGTTAACTATTATAATGGATATAATGTGAATGGTTTTCATTTTTATACATTTTAATAGGGTAATTCTAGATTTTTAAATAATAGTGGTGTGTGCGATAAAGGTACTAATTACACGATTGATGAAACTGACTACTACAATCAATTACAAGTAGTCATGGAATTAGAGTACTTAGGATGACACGTTAAAAGGACTGTTTTATTTAAGTGTGAGTGGTCTGACTTTCCGCCAACTATCAAGATGAGTCTCCACAAGCAATACAAATTAGTGGATCTAAATCATACAAGAAGATATGCATGAAATGAACCATTTGTTTTAGCAATGCAAGCACAAGTGTATTATTGCACATATCTAAGCTTAAAATATGATAATAGGTCTTGGTGGACTGTATATAAAATCAAGTCTAGAGAGATGATTGAGATGCATACAGAGCCAGAAATTACCCCACAAGATCCATTTCAACAGGAAACAAATGATTTTAAAAATGTAATTTACCAGAGGAACATAATACTATTTTGCTTAATGATCTGATAGGTGAAATGTTAGATATCAATGTAACTGAAACACTTTCTCATGATGATGATGAATATGATGAAAAAGAAGAATAAGAATGGAACGATTTAAACAATGATGAAAATTAGGTTAGTAATTTGATTATTGTATAACCCTTTTATTACCAATTAATATATATTGTATTTTATTCTTATGTTCATGCAGATATGGGTTGAGGAGTAGAATAATGATGTGGGATAAGGGGTAGAGGACATGGTAGGAATGTGGTTTCCTTCCCCATTGCCCTAGTAGATTCTGAATCATTAGAGGGATCACCTACCACACATACATCTGTACCAGGTGCCATCAACTATGATACTACTAGCCCTACCATGCAGACACCAGGTGATCGTGCATCAATATCTACACCACCACCTGTAGAAGATTCAACACCTCAAGTAGCATCACTATCGAGTTCAACATTACCACTACTCATTAGTTTTGTCTCTCGTCCTACCATTATACTTACTGATGCAGAGTACGTTTTCCTTTTTAAACTATTTCACTTGGAATTTTTTTATGTTGACCAAATGAAGTTGAATGACTGCATTGATTAACTTAGTATGTTTACTTGTAGAATACACATAACATAGAATATATCTAAAATTATCACTAATATCTTCAAGGAGCATTTGCATGTGATGGGTTGTAATTGGAAGATGGTGACTTGTGATTTCAAAGATTTCTACTAGCAAGAGTTTCAACTATGAATTGGGTCTAAGATATATTTTATTTTATTTTATTTTTCCATATATTAATCTATAACAAATGTTGTTTCACTTTGGTTTTGCTTTTTTTAAATGTTTATTATAATGTGGATAAGGTGGAATTGAAATGTGAATAAATTCAAGAAAACTGACATTAAAAAGTTTCACATATCATATACAATTAGACTTTTTTTTCTTTCATAGATTTTCATTCTTGGCATTATTTCAATTACAGATTATCAGTGGAATCCTTCACTAGATTCTCTAGTTAAGGTTTCATGGCACTTGAGGGCTTCACGATGTTATAGCAATGATGTTAGTCGATGAAAAGATCATAGTGAACGACTGAGTTTCATCTCAGAGAGTATTTGGGAAGCTTGGAAATGTTATTTCCAATCCCTAGAATTTCAAAAAAAGTTTGCCCAAACATCTATAAATAGGATGAGTGAGACTGGAGGTGATGGCACACGACCTTCGCATCATACGGGTGGTTCCTTATCTCATAGGGAGCATGCTAAATGTTTGGTACATATTTGGATTTTATTTTATTTTGTAACTACTTGTTTTATTATATTATACATTAAAATTTCAGGTAGCAAAGTTAAAGTGGCTGCCTCTTCCACATGAGCTCCTAGAACAAATTCATAGGAGGAAGGTAGACAATAAATTTGTTGATCAGAAGTCTCAAGAGATCTATGTAAGCGCAATCTTTTTAGTCAATTTGTTTGTAATTTTTGTTTATAGAAAAATATATTACTAATATTTATATATTTCAGGATCGTGTAGTTTCAAGGTATGAGGCTGAGACCACAACAGAAAGAGAGGATGCATCTTCATTTCAATTAGTTGTTGCAACTCAAATCTATCTAGACGAGGTTGGGAAATTCAAGAAGAAATGAGTATATGGCTTTGGATCGATGGGATCTGTATGCCTACAATCTCAGGGATCATCCAGTTCTATCAATATGCTTTCAACTAGTCAACCAATTCAAGAATCTTAGACACATGCAAAAGAAAATAGTCGAAGCCAGGCTTTAGAAAAGGATATGAGTGTGGTGTGTGAGCAAATGATACAGCAGCAGAGGGAGCATTTACAGAACGTGAAGAGTCTCACTACAACTTTTCATGCACAGATTTCAGAGCTTATTAGTGGCCTGGCTTATTCCACCAGCCATTGCTCAAGAGACAGATGTACATACTATTAAAAAATCCAACTAATTGTTAGACATTTTAATTATTAAAATGTTGCACATAGGAACTATAAACATAAATTGTGGTTGAATATGGTATATGAAACTATTAACAATTAGTTACCAAAAATTTGTGTTGAAATTTATATTATGGTACATGAAATTTTGAAATTGGTAAAATAATTTTTGTATAAAATAAGAAAATTTGGAAATTTACAAATCTAACAAAAATAAATGAAAATTGCAAAAAATAATTATAATAGATTTTGCAATGTATATTCTATTGCAACTATGTAAGTTTTAGAAAGAAAATATTAGTTGCAATGCTATTGTGAAATTACAATAAAATTGCAATAATATTACATCAAAATATTTTACAATGACTCATAATGGTTGCAAATATGTTGCAAAGTTGCAACAGAATTGCAACAGACATTGCAATGGTTAGTAAAGAAATGATTGCTAATCTATTTCAAATTTACTACATAATTGTAATAGTATTACAACAGCATATTTTGTAATGACTCATAGTGGTTGAAACTCTGTTACAAAGTTACCACTAAATGGCTATCAGAAATTATAATGGTTTGTAATGAAATGGTTTCTGATCTATTGCAAATTAGCAACAGAATGGCAACAAATCTAGCTTATCCATTGTCTTTTGATTTTTGGGATTTAACAATAGAATTAGCAACGGAAATGAAATGCGTTGCAATATAAAAATGGAATAATTGCATTGCAAAACCTGTTAGTCTTTTCCGACCGAATGCCAAAGAGTGTAAAATTGCAACAAGGTTTTTTTGCAACAGAATACTTCTATTGCAAATTCATTGCTAATAGAGATTTGCAATAGATGTTTATGGTTTTGCAATAGACTTGTAACGAAAATATCATTTGCAAAACTTTGATTTTCTTGTAGTGATAGGGGTAGTCAATGGGTGAGCCTTGTCCATATTGAAGCATTTAAGTAATTTGTCAATGTGTGCTGATTGATGGACGATTATTTTATTTGCTTAATGCTCAAGATATAGATCAAGACAAAGTTTAGTTTTACCCAAATCTTTAACTTCAAATTGTTTTTTTAAATACTCAGTAGTTTTAGCTAACTATTTTATAGTTCCGATTGAATTTATATCATTGACATAAACTGATATAATAACAAATTTGGTTTTTGATTTCGTAATAAACATGTATGGGCGGATAGAATCAGTTTTGTACATTTCCTTAATTAGGTACTCACTCAGGAGTTGATACCATATGCGACCAAATTACTTTAACCTGTACAAAGATCTTTGTAATTTTATTGAGAATAAGTTGCGGTAAGTATATGCAATAAGTATCTTGAATCCCTTGGAAATTTTCATATAAATATCTGAGTCTAATGAGCCATATTGATATGCCGTCACAATGCCCATAAGACACATTTCCAATCTTTAAGACAGTACCATACTAATGAGAAAAATATAATCATAACCATCACAGGTGAATATATATCATCATAATCAATCCTAGGTCTCTTGGAAAATCCTTAGGCAATGAGTCAGCCTTTATACCTGACAATCTCATTTTTATCTTTTCATTTTCGGACAAATACCCAATTATATTTTGATAGGCTTTATATTATTGGGAATGTGAGATATATTCCAAAAATCACTCATTTAACTAAGGAAACTAATTCAGCCTTAATAGCTTCCTCGCACTTAAACAAATATTATATTTGATAGCATTCAATAATAGATTGTGACTCACAATTATCATTCATAATTTTATGAACAAATGAGAGAGCAAAAATATCATTAATGATGATTTCATTCCAATCCTAAATCTCATTATAATATGTAATGGAATTCTAAGTATTTTATTAGTTAGTGATCATTTTGTGGATTTGTGCCTCTTTGGGGGCATTAAGCTCTTTAGAAGTAAACATAGTGTAAGGCTCTTCTAGAGCTGATTCTTTATTCTTTCCCATTCATTTTTGAGAAATTGTGTCTTTTGATCCTATCTATCTACCAAGCTTCAAATGTGGTGGATTTTGATCTATTTTAGTTTGTCCTTCGAGAATAACTATCCGAGCTGGAGCATTTACAGCTAGAATATGAGATTTTGTTATATTAGAGCATCATTAAATTCATTAGAAAGTCTATTGGCTATAGCCTATAAATGAATTATGCATTGCACTTTTATTTTTGTAATCGGGACTTTTTGGGTCTAATTGAGGTATATTTTTCTCATTCTAGGAGAAAATTTTAATTGGTTTTTGCTTCGCAACTATTTCAATTTTAGGTATCCCAATCAATGAAAACAAAGTCTCATAGAAATTATAATATGTGAATTTGGTAGTAAAATGATTACCAGTAGTTGATTCCAATAATAAAAATAGTGGTTATGGCAGCAAGATTAATTTCAATGGTGTTAGATTCATCATGTTTGCCTATATTTTTTTAAGATGCTTAGTATAGATCAACAATATACTTTTGCATATGACAAGTACATGATCATTGCCCAGTCATGCTACAATGATGACAAATACTTTCATTAGTTATATTCTTTGGCTTCTTTTATTTGTCTTAATTCGAGCATAAGTTAGATTTCCTATGGCAGTTAACTTTTTGTCACCCTTTGAGGATTATATTCTTGCATGTGCTTGTAGCCCTTAAAATGATAATTAATATTCTCAGAGTTTGCATATGCTTTAGGCGATTCTTTTGAGTTAGTAGGTCTAATATCATGATTTTTGAGCAGCAATTCATTTAATTGCTCATTGGTGAATAGCACAGAAATTAAATCAGAGTCTATGGCAAATTGATGTTTCCAATATTGTTATTCCAATACAATATTAGAAGCATAGAAGGTGGAGAAAGTCTTTTTTAATAGTTATGCATCAATGAGTTTGAAATTGCATAACTCAAGCCGAGAAACAATATCAAATAAAGTTAAGTTATAGTACACTGATTTAAAATCTTGTAATCTGAGATTTTGCTAGTCATGTTGTGCTTGAGGAAGGATAATTTTTTTGGTATAATCATACCTATCCTTCAACCTCTTTCACAAAGTTTGAGGATCTCGAACATATAAATATTGTGTCTACATGCTCTCATGCAACTGATGATGAATAAAAATTAGGGTATTTGCTTTATCTTTTAGATTTGTTGTTACATCTTCTGTAATTGTGTTAGCAAGATCTTGTCCTTAGAGATGCATTTCCATATCAATGCATCATGATAGAAAATTATTTCCACTCACTTCGAGAATGTGAAATCTGAGCTTTTCAATATTTTCCATTATTCTTGCAAAACAAATGAATCATTATATTAATTATTATTATTTCCAAATAACAATAGTCACTTCATGAGTAGAATGATACTCAATTAATAGATATTTGTGCTGATAATATATTATAAAATATTGCGTTGCAAGAATAAAATAGAGAGAATAGAGATAGATTAAGAAGATAAAGTAGATTAACACCAAAGATAATAGAGAAAGTCAGAGGAGAAATTTTATTACAAGCATCTCATTCATATCTATAATGACCAAAACTAAGATTATATTTATAAGAAAACAAAGATTCACATATCATTAACATCAATATATTAAATATATATATTGTACAGGGAGATGGGCATTCATACGTTGAATATAGATTACAAATGTGTTAAAATAGGTACATTGAATATAATGAATATTTATTCATGTATTTCATAACAAAATTTATAAAATATTTAACTTTTTGGATTTATCTGTTCATTTTCCCAAATTTATCCCCACAACACCATTTAAGCAATATTTTTTTTCTAAAGAGATTATTCATAAAACTATATATTTATATATCTTAAAACTATATAATTATATATCTAAAATTATATATATAGTTAAACTTTATTATATATTTTTATATGTAGTATAATTTATATATAGTTATATATATATATATATATAGCACAATATAACTTATGTTTAATGCAATCATATGTATGTGTACATATGTGTGTGTGTGTGTGTGTGTATAAATATAAATAAAACATAAAACTATGTAGTTATATATGAAGAACTATACACACACACACACACACACACATGCACATATATATATATATGTTACATATAATTTTATTATACATACATAATTATTGTAAAAACAAAATTGCTAGCTGCAAACTATAACAGAGGAGAATTATTTCTGAAGAGAGGCTTTTTATTTTATTCTATATTCTTACAAGCAATACAATAATTTGTCTATAGGCCATAGTTTGTCCATCTAAAATTGAAAATTAAAAAATCATTATCACCCATAAAAGTAACTACTGACTCTTAACATTTCATCTTTCACATTAAAAATGGATATTTAATGTTTATTTAACAAGATTTCTCCATAAACTTAAATGCTTCTGCCATCTTTCATGCCAAACAATCTTTTGTAGTTGTCGAGTAGCATCGTAGGTAGCGGTTTCGTGAAGATATCCGTGGCTTGATTCTGACTTACCACGTATACTAACTCTATATTTCCTTCATTCACTTGATCTCGAATGAAGTGAAAATGAACATCACTATGCTTGCTTCTCTCATGATTCACCGAGTTCTTGCTCATCTCAATTGCTAATTTGTTGTAAACTCATATCTCAGTCGCACTGAGTTGTTGTTGCTCCATCTTGCCCAACAAATTTCTGAGTCATATCACATGATGTATACACAAAGATACTGGCACATATTCAGCTTCACATGTCGAGAGTTTCATGATTGGTTGCTTCTTTGAAAGCCAGGTAAACACCGTGTCACCCATAAAAAACACATAACCCAATGAGCTTTTTTGATCGTCCAAGTCTCTGCACCAATCACTGTCAGAGTATCCGACCAACTTATAATCTGCCACATTTGTATAGAATAACTCAAGTGACATTGTTCCTTTGATGTACTGTAGGATTCACTTTAACGCATTCCAATGTGAATAGACTGGGTCCCTCATGAACCGACTTACAATGCCGACACTTAATGCAAGGTCCGGCCTTGTGCATGTGAGATAGCGAAGGCTTCCCACTAAACTCCAGTATTTGCTTGTGTCGACTCTTTCTCCTCCACCTAAACTTAGAGAGTTTTGCACCTGGTTCCATTGGTGTTAAAACTGGATTGCAAGACTCCATCTTGTACTTCTTCAAAATCTTTTTTGTATATGCCTCCTGGGATACAAAGATACATGTCTTTCCTTGTCTTACCTCTAGATCAAAGAAAAACTTCATCAAGCCCAAATCTGTCATATCGAATTCTCGTGTCATTGTGCTCTTGAACTTTTGTATCATTTCATTATTATTTTCCATAAAAATGAGATCATCAACAAAAAGAGAAACAAATAATATATTACTTCCACTCTTATTCAGATAAAGGGCATGTTCGTAGGGACATTGCTCGAACTCGTTCACTTTGAAGTATGTTTCGATATGAGAATTCCATGCCCGTGATGCTTGCTTCAACCCATAAAGTGCATTCTTCAATTTCAACACATTCTTTTCTTCTCCAATTTTCATGTACTCAAGTGGTTTTTAAATATAAATTTTTTTCTCAAAGCACACCATTTAGGAATGCCGACTTGACATCCATTTGTAATATCGGCCATTTGAATTAAGCTTCTTGTGATTTTAACAATCTGATTGTCTCCATTCTTGCAACAAGAGTAAACACCTCATCATAGTCGATTCCCACCTTTTGCTTGTAACCCTTTGCTACAAGTCTCACCTTATACCATTTTATCTCCTCTTGAGCATTCATCTTTCTCTTAAATACCCAATTGATATCAATAGGTTGAGTTCCTTTCGGTAATTCTGCTAACTCTCATGTGTTGTTGTGATCTATTACTTTAATCTACTCGTCCAGGGTAGTTTGCCACTTCTTATTTTGCATCACTTGTTCAAAACTTAAATTCTTGGAATCCACAAAAAGACATACAAGGTGTACCTCATTTGTCGAATCATAGAAATATTGTAAGCTTCGCATTTTGGGTTGTCGCGGTTCATCTTCATCATCAATAGTTTCAGAATTTTCCAGTATAGTTATTTGTATAGGAGTTAATGATTATCAAACTTTGATGATATCTTCTGTTGCTTTATTTCTATCCTATTCATTTACTTCATGAACTCGTACATCATGGCTTACTAGAATCTTTTTGCTTATCAGATCGAATGACTTGTATCCTTTTGTTTTCTCATTATACTCAATAAAAATATATCTTGTTCTTTTGTCTTCAAGATTTTTTTTCGTTGATCTGGCACGTGTGCGTAGGCCAAACTGCCGAATATTTTGAGATGATAGATTGTTGGTTTTTGTCCGCTCCATCTCTCTTGTGGTGTTTAATCATACAACTTCGCATGTGGACACCGATTTTGAACATAGACGGTGCATTGCATGGCTTTCTGCCCAAAATTCATTCGGTATTTTTTTGCTTTTGAGCATTGACCAAACCATATTGAGAATGGTCCGGTTCTTCCTCTCGGCCACACCTTTTTGCTGTGTAGAGTATGGCGCAGTTAGAAATCATTTTATGTCTTACTCCTCATAATACTTTATGAAAACCATCAAAGTATATTCGCCACCTCTATTGGATCGTACAGATTTGATGTATCTACTAGTTGCCTTTTACATCAGTACTTTGAATTTTTTGAACACCTCGAATGCATTAGATTTTTCATTCAAAAAATAAACCCAAGTTTTTCGTGAGAAATCATCAATAAAGGAAATGAAATACCTTTTTCTGCTGAAAGATTCAAGGGTGATTGCTCCGCATATGTCGGAATGAATCAACAAGAGAGGTTGATTAGCCCGATATTCTGCATTCTTTTGAAATGATATTTTTGCATGCTTTTTGAGCACACATTCTTATAAAAATTTCCCTCATATTCCATGTCTGGTAGTCCGTGTACCATGTTCTTTTTTGCCAACTTGTTTAGGCCTTCATGATGTAGGTGATCAAAATGGAGATGCCATAGTGACACATTGTCTTCTACGTTGACTTGCAAATATTTTTCTTATACACTTCTCAAATTTAGTTTATACATCCAATTTCTTTCCAATTTCAACTAGTGTGACTGAACACTCTTGCTTATCTTTTAATAGTAATATCCAATCTTTCATAAAAATTGAATAACCTTTCTCCAAGAGGCGCCCCATACTTAAAATGTTGCTCTTGAGGTCTAGTACGTAATACACATCTTGGATTGACCCAATGAAGCCATCAATTTGTACATAATAAATCGTACCTTGGCCTTTGACCTCAACCTTCAATCGATCTCCAAACGATACAGATACACTTTCAACTTTTCGCATCTCTTTGAAACAATGCTCGTGCCCACACATATGTTGCTTACAGTCGTGTCGATGTAACACACCATGTCGTTGTCGATGTTGACTTTGTTATATGCCATTAAGAGAAAGCCTTCTTCCACCTCATCTTCCATGGCTAGGTTGGTTGTCTCTTCCATTTTTTTATCGACTCGACATTCTTTTGTAAAATGCCCTGCCTTTCCACAATTGTAATATTTATCGGAATTACAATCTTTCGTATAGTTATCATAATTGTCATACTTGTAGCACTCGATGTTGGAATAATTTGACCAATCGCCTCTTCCATTATCACATCCTTTTCCATGCCAATTTTGATGGTTTGTTGCCCATTCTCTTCATGATATCCTTCTTAACTGCGACTTTTCTCATCGCGACTATTTCCTCGACCACCACGGCCACGTCATTTACCGCAAAAGTTTTGAGAATAGAATATCTTTTCCTCATTGAACGATGCTATGGTTTGAAGTGCCTGCTCAAGTCCCTCATCCTCTTCCATCTTCTTACGATATTCATGTGTCATTAGGGAACCTGCAAGCTCGTCGACCGTGAACATTGCTAGATCATTTGACTCTTCTATAATACATACCACATTCTCGAAACTATTAGTTAATGACCTCGTAATCTTCTCCATGACCCACGCATCCGAAAACTTTTCTCCATATCGGTTCAGTTGATTCACCATGATTTGAACACGTGTGATGTAATCGGATATACCATATGACTCCATTTTCATTCCTTCCAACTCATTGCAAAGAGTTTAAAGACGAACTTGTTTAACTCGATTGGCTCTTTTGTACGCAGTCTCCAAGATATCACATGCTTTTTTGAAGTTTTTACACTTACAATCTTCTCAAAACCCGACTCATCAACAGCTCATAACAGCATGGATAATGACGTCTTATCTTTTGATTGTGTTTCTTTCAATGCCTTATTTTGAGCTGCCGTATATCCTTCGGTAGATTCTGGTTCTTCGAAACCTTCTTGAACCACCTCCCAAAAATCCATATAACTGAGAAGAGTTTTCATTTGGATACTTTAATTCTCGTAGTTCACATTTGTTAATCGGGGCAGCGGGATATTATTGATTATACTCCACATCTCTTTGATACCAAGTTGTAAAAACAAAATTGCAGGCTGCAACTATAACTGATGAGAATTTTTTCCAAAGAGGGACTTTTTATTTTATTCTATATTCTTACAAGTAATATAATGATTTATTTATAGACTATAATTTGTCATTCTAAAACTAAAAATTAAAAATCATTATTACCCGTAAAAGTAACCGTTTACTCTTGACATTTCATCTTCCACATTAAAAATAGACATTCAATGTTTAAGACAATATATTAATGTTTAGGAGATTTAAATTGAAAATATTAATGTTATGATATATTAAAATTTCTGGGAGAAAATTTTTAGGAGATTTAAATATACAAAAATAAAAAAAAAAACATATTTATATTTGGGAGAAAAAAATTTTTGAAACGTCAATTTTTTATTTTAGAAAAAAAAAAGGCAATTTTTGAAACAGCTTATAAACCTTGAACTACATGTATAATATCACTATATAGTTATAACAAATAAAAGTATATTGTTTTCACAAATAATATTTCTACAATATTTAATTATTTTTGTAAAAAATCAATTTTATTTTCCAAGTCCACGCAAAAAAATATCGTTTTGGACGAGTTTTACATAATATCCGTTTCCCATATATATTCAGCAGATTTAATTTGCATCCTCGCAATTTTTAAAAATCGCGGCGCAAAACACTTGGTCACCGGTAACCTTCACCACTTAGCACTAGCAGAATAACAGTTAGCCAGTTACAAAGCCAGTAGGGGGCGAAATGTCGTATCTGCTGCCGCACTTGCATTCGGGATGGGCAGTGGACCAGGCGATTCTGGCCGAGGAAGAGCGACTAGTTGTCATCCGATTCGGTCACGACTGGGACGAGACATGCATGCAGGTACTTAATTTCTGCTCGCTGTTGCTTTATTTCTTCTTCCAACACTTCGCTACAATTCCTCGTGCGATAAAGCGATTAGAAATTCAGAATTCGAGTTCAACTGTGAATCTGCTAAAATTGAAGGTATCACCGAGTTCTACGCTTCGTTTCCTGTTATCATCTAACAAGAGATACATGATCGGGAAACAGAAAGAGCTGTTCCTAATCCTAGGGTGTTTTATTAGGTTAACGTAAATTCGTGTTCAACCTTGAATCTGCTAAAATTGAAGGTATCACCGAGTTCTACACTTCGTTTCCTGTTATCATCTAACAAGAGAGACATGATCGGGAAACAGAAAGAGCTGTTCCTAATCCTAGGGTGTTTTATTAGGTTAACGTAAATTCGTGTTCAACCTTGAATCTGCTAAAATTGAAGGTATCACCGAGTTCTACACTTCGTTTCCTGTTATCATCTAACAAGAGAGACATGATCGGGAAACAGAAAGAGCTGTTCCTAACCCTAAGGTGATTTATTAGGTTAAGGTAAATTCGAGTTCAACCGTGAATCTGCTAAAATTGAAGGTATCACCGAGTTCTACGCTTCGTTTCCTGTTATCATCTAACAAGAGAGACATGATCGGGAAACAGAAAGAGCTGTTCCTAACCCTAAGGTGATTTATTAGGTTAAGGTAAATTCGAGTTCAACCGTGAATCTGCTAAAATTGAAGCTATCACCGAGTTCTACACTTCGTTTCCTGTTATCATCTAACAAGAGAGACACGATCGAATACTTCACCGCGAAATGATCGGGAAACAGAAAGAGCTGTTCCTAACCCTAGGGTGTTTTACTAGGTTAACGTAATCATCTGTGAAATTAGTACTACAGGTCGGGCAAGTCTCCGCCGCACAGCTTTTTGTATCTGTCTAACAATCAGCGATCTGTTGTTAACTAACACACAGAGTTGATCGTCCTCCTCCTCGCTGCTTTTTTCTGATTACATCTATAATAGGTAAGCTTGTTATCAATATCTTAAAACTCCAACTCGATGCGATGTTTTGCCCTCCGATATGCTAATTGCTCTTTAGAAATAGAGATGTATATTAACATTATAAAAATGGTGATGTTCTTCAAATATGCCAGGAATTCAACGATACGCTTCCTTGTAACTTTGTTAACCAATCTATTCATGATGCATATAATCATGCGTTTACAACTCATACGCTCTGTTACCTGATCGATTCATTATATAGATCGCACGTGTCAAGTGAAGCAGCTGGTGCATATATGTTGACTGATATGTTATATGAATTTAGCTCATAGAGATAGTTACAGTGATGATTTTTTTTTTTTTTTTTTTTGATGGGGAAATAATTATGTTTATGATTGATCTCGAAATAAGTTTTAGTTTTTTTTTTTTAAGTTTTATTTAAGATAATATTTTCTATAAAAAATATAAAAATTTATAGTTGATCCCTTATATGCTAGTTGGTGCATAATTAAAATATAAATTTATATTTGATAAATCTATAGTTGCCTCTTAATGAAAGTGTCTTGTAGAATTTTTGAATTTTTTAATTATATTCATGGTATATGTTATCATTTATATATATTGTTTGATGATAAATAGATAGTTAGAATTTATATTAAAAATAAATATCTATTATTTATTTTTCAGTCATATTCTATGAGGTGTACTACACATAAATAGTGATTTATTATTGTTTGTTTATAATATAAAAAAAATTTATGAAATATTGTCTTTGAAATTGTGCAAAATAATAATTCACATATAAATAATACTAAAATATAAAAAATAACAAAATAACAAGAAATAAAAAAATAAAAAAAAAACAAAAAAAAAACAAAAACAAATCGCATATGAATAATACATGAGCTTAACATTCAAAGATATTTTTTTCTTAAATTTGATGAGTTGAATTTTTGTCATTAATTATCATAATACTCAATAAAAATACAAAAAAAATGATGTGGGTACACACACACACACATAGTTAAACACACACACACACATAGTTATATATATATATATATATATAGTTATATAGACACATGTTTATATATATGGACACATACATGTATGTATGTTTACACACACACACACACACGCGCATCTTAATCTTATGCTAGTCGATTTATTTTTGTATGTTAATGAATGGGGTGGCAAAGGATTATTTTGCATTGTGTATGTGTTTGAATTCCCATCTAAAGGTTTATGAATTAAAAACTTAAATTTATTTAATTTTTTGAAGTCAGATTGATATGTTTATTACATATAGGGTTTAATAAAACTTAAAAAAATTAAGTATTGAAAAATATTTGCTGAAAAATTAAGGTTGAATTTTATAAGTATTGAATTTATATTGAAAAATTATTTGATAAATTATCGTTCATTGAATGCTGAATATAAATATATTATTTAATAATTATAAATGTTGAATACTGAAAATAATATATTTTACATATTTATCCTCATTATTATTGTATTACATATTATATAATATAAATAAATTTTCTAATGAATTTTATTACAATAATTATTAATTATTAAAAAAAATAAAATCCTTAAAAATATATCATTAAATACATTATAAACCTAAAAAAGAAATAAAAATACTTAAAAAATAATTAATAAAATTTAAACTCATCAAAACTATCTAAATTTTTAATACAAAAATAAAAAAAATGAAAAACTAGTTTATTTATTATTTCATCTTTTGAATTAATCATGCATGAGACCTAGGACCATGATTTGAGATGGCATAGAAATGATAAGAATACAGATTCACAAATTAAATTTTAGCGTGAATGAGAAAATAATAAAGAAATAAAAAAAAAATAGGTAAAAATGATAATTTTTTAAAACAAATTGTTGAAAAATTTTAGATTTTGAGCTCTATCTAACAGCCACTTTGTTATTTTCTTGTTGTGTAATTTTTTATTATTATTTATGTTTTAGTACACAATACCATAAATATACGACAAAAAAAAAACAGAGCCGCCATGGAAAGAGAAATAGTATGGCAGGTAATTAATTATCTAATTATTTACCGAACTTGGTCGGCTCAGATGGATGAAGTGCTGGCATCGGTGGCGGAGACGATAAAGAACTTCGCGGTGATTTATCTGGTGGACATCACCGAAGTGCCCGACTTCAACACGATGTACGAGCTCTACGATCCGTCAACGGTGATGTTCTTCTTCAGGAACAAACACATCATGATCGATCTTGGAACTGGAAATAACAACAAGATAAACTGGGCGCTCAAGGACAAGCAGGAGTTCATCGACATCGTCGAGACGGTCTACCGAGGTGCAAGGAAAGGCCGTGGCCTTGTCATTGCTCCGAAGGATTACTCCACCAAATATCGATACTAGAGTAGCTTTCCTTTCTTCTTCTTGATTTTCATTTGTTCGCACCGCACAGCAACATCGTCTTCTTCAATTTTATAAGTGGATTCCATTCCACTCATGCTGTGATTATCTTGCGTGTCCAAGAAAATCATACTAAAACAGATGCTGTGATATCGAGGAGATGATTAACAATCACGTTGGAATCGCCGAGAGGGAGCGGCGAAGATCGTGCCTGTGCATTACAAACCCTAACTTTCTACAGAAAAGTGCCGGAAATTGATCGGGACGTAGCATGTCATCGTCACGCGAACAAGATCGGCGACGATGAGTTCTTCCTCGTTGTAATATCAAGATTAGATCGTCTTCCCCGATCTCGCAGCCGCATCAATTTCTCGAAATGCATCTCTACGACACAGCTTCTGATTTAAGGAGTGCTGGATCTAGTTCCGATCGGCAGGTTGCTCGCCAAGTGCGATTTGGTGAATGACGGTGAGGTCCATACAATCAGTTTCATTCGATTAGTTGTGGAAACATATTGACGTTTGGACATGTGTGTGTGTGTGTGTACGTGTGTACATACGTGTGTGTACGTGTGTGTCTGTACATGCGTGTACATTCGTGTGTATTCATGTGTGTGGACGTGCGTGTGTACTTGCGTGTGTGTACATGTGTGTGTACTTGCGTGGGTACATGTGTGTGTGTGTGTGTAAAGACCTATTTATATGTAAACATATATATAGATTTATATATAAACACACAGACAGGCATATTTTTTGTTCTAGATTTATGTATGTATTTATATTTAAAGTTTATATATAAACCTATAATATATATATATATAATTTTTAATTTTAATAAAACAAAGTTTATTTTTGAAATCAAAAATCAGTTATGTTTTTTTGTAGCATCTTTTATAACGGTCCAAGATATTTTTTTAATGTTTCAAGTATTAAAAGTATTTAAAATAAATTTTGTGGTCACATATTATTTTAAATAAAGTATTTAAAATCAATAATATTTTAAAGTATTTAATTTTTATATTTTTGTCGCCTTTTTAAAAAATATTAAAAAGGATTGTAATATAAATATTGCCTTTGTGAGTCCCGAAACACAATGGGGGATTTATGTTTTTATTTATCATTTATTAAATATTTAAAAAACGAAATTTTCTTAAAAAAGTTAAAAATAACTGCAAGGAATTTAAAATGCAAAAAAATTCCGTTATTTTTTGAAAAATAACGTTAAAAAAATTGTAGAAAATTATCTAAATAATTTTCAAATAGCCTAACGTCATTCTAGTAATAATCAACAATTATAAAAATATGGTTTTTGATTACTTTAGATTTGTTGGTTCAAGATGTGTGGTGTGAGATTTTTAATAATGGAAAACTTATGGGTCCAAATTGGCTAATTTCCAATGCGTCAAAAATATTTAGATAATTTTTTATAATTTTCTTTAAATGCTGACATGTCAATTATTTTGACTTTGAATATAAAATTTTAAAAAATATATAATAATTAGTATGGCTCCTGTGCTAAATAAAATACAATAATAGAAAACATAATTAACAAAATTAAAAAACAAACATTAATATATAAAATGATCATGATGAAGTAACAAGAAAAAAAGAAAATAAAAAACAATAACAAATTCATGACTAAAGGATAATTAGCCAATATGGACGCCAGTTTTTTTCACAAAATGAATCGAGTTCTACTGTTAGTTATATTTATGAATTTCTAAGCAATAAAAAAAAAAAAAAATCAGTGGCTATGATGCACTCGTCACATAACCAGCGAAGATCTCTATAAAGTCACCAGGACGAACACCATGCCAGAGAAATGACTTGTCGTCCTCCATCACATTCTGTTTATGTATGAAGAAGTATCCTTCTTCTGGAAGTGGGAATTCCTTCGTCTCTTGCAGCCTGCACAGTTCTCCCCTCAGGATACTTACTCGATCATTCGGATTTACTTCCAAGCACGCGCGCTTGGTCTCACACATGGACAGCACCTTCACCTTCATCTTGCTCGCCCTCCCGTGCAAGCTGACGCAGATCTCGTCGCCGTTCACCAGATCGCACTGGCACAGAGTTAGGTCGTCTTTCAGTTCGACGCCACGAGACTTGACCTGCAACCTGCTTATCGGAACTGGATCCAACCCCCTTATCTTCTCCTTCAACCGAAAGACAGTGTCGTGGAGATACATTTCGACGAATTTATGCCGATTCGCCGATGGAGAGACGATCTTGAGCTTAACTTTCTCCGACGACGAGAACTCGTCGTCGTCGATCTTGTTTGCGTAACAATCTGACACCACGAGCTGGATTCGAGAGTTGTGGAGAATCTCACAGGCCTCTACGTCTCGATCGTCTTCCAGCACTGTTCCATTGAAAATTAGGGTTTGATCATGCGCTGGTATGGCCTTCAGTTTCTCTATCTTTGTTTTTATTTCCAGAATCGTGTCGAAAAAACCTATCTCAATCACGAACGAATTTCCTCTCTGCGACTCGAATGTGACATCCATACCTCAAATCTCATTTGTATTATCTCCTCTAATTCACAATGCGTCCTCTTACGATTTTATCAAACATACAAGATAATCACATTACGAGTTGAATCCATTCCTTCGCTTGAATCCTCGACTTGACATTATCAATTGCATCGCTGCTCTCAAGTTCGACGGTGTTCATCTGGTTAGGGTTTCAACGAAGAACTGCATCTGTAATTATAAGATGAAATCGAAAATCCAAAATAAAAAAATCACAGATCGGTTTCCAATAATTGCGAGCAGACAACAATGGCTCGTTCGCGCTCATAGATCTAGCGTCAAATTTTGAAAACAGAGAAAGATCTAGCGTCTAACTTTGAAAACAATTACAGATCTAGCGAAAACATTGAATGGGTACAAATCGAGGAGCGAAGAGACAATAACGCAGATCATCCATTAGTTTAAAACTGACGACGATCAACTTACGATGTATGACTGTGAGGATCCTCGCAGTCCGAACGAAGACGATGACTCTTCTGCTGTGGGCCGTGGCAGAAGAGAAAGCAGTTCTTTTTTTGGCGAGCCAATTTTAGGTATTTTTTTTTTTACATTTGAAATTTTCCGACCGACATGTATTTTTTTTACTTTAAAATACATATTTTTTAATATTTTTTAAATTGATGGTTTTAATGAAAATAACGCAACATTTTATTTTATAGCCAATAAAAATAGAGTTATTTTGGAAAAAAAAAATATTTTTTCATTTACTTCTCATCAATTAATATTTATATATTGGTGCACCAAACATAAAAAACTAAATTTTAAAATAAATTTTTAAAATAATTAAATATATATACATATTTAGATATACACTTTTTTATTTTATGTTATCATGCAAAAGATACACATAATATAGCGGAAAATTACAAATTTATATTGTAGATGGAGAGATATTTCTTGCCCATTATTTTTATTTTATTTTCTTGCAGTTTAATTTTTTATTTTAGCCTTTTTAAAATTATATTAAATAATAACAAAGCTGTTGAGTTTCAAAAAATTTATTTATGCTCGAAGTAGAAACAATACAAGAAGTTGAAGTATATGTTGCATTAATTTGTAAATGAGAAGAATCAATGATGATATAGCATCTCAAACTAAGTCCATATAGAACAATGTTTGAAGATTCTCTTTAACAAATAACTATTATTTGAGCTTTAATTAATAAATATATATTTTTGTGAGCACTATATTACAAGTAAGTAGAATAAATTAGTATTTTGTAGATCAATTATAAAAAGTAAATATATTATAGACTTAGATATATTTTGATGTATATGAATCAACAAAAATATTTCAAGAATGAACAAAATATTTTATGTTTTTTATTGATGACACCTCAAAAAAATATTGGGTGTATCTAATTTAAAAAAAGTCAGATGTGTTTTTAATTTTTTAAGATTTCAAAACGTGGGGAAACTTTAATCTAAGAAAAGGATTTATTATTTGCGGACAAATTATAGAATAGATTATATAAATGGATAATTTCTTATTATTTGTAAGTATGAATATATCAAATGATAGTTCACAATCACACATATATCACAACAAAATAGAGTAGCAGAATGGTTGAAGGTGTGAAGTGGTATCATATGTAGGATCTCACTAGTAATTATCAGCAAAGATATTATTTTTATAGAAAATAATCTACGAAGAATTAATGATAATAATAGTACGTTGAAATGAGCTTCCGAAACTACCATTATGCAAGTAAAAAATAATCAGAGATAAGATATTCTAATTCTATGGAGTAACAATCATAACACTAAGTACAAGAGCAAGTCAAGTCTAATGCTTCATAAGTTAGTTGGCAAGCACATGATTGAAAGTTACCAGCTTGGAACTCAAAGTATATTACTGAGAATAATATTGCATATTTCTTCTAAAAGAGAATAAATAATCTTCAATATTTCATGAGGCTTCAAATAGTTCTGATGCATCTTTATGGATGATATCAATAGAGAAAGAAATTAAATCTCTACACAAGAATAAGACTTCGAAGTTAGTATCATTACCATAAAAAAAAGTCATTGGTAACAAATGAGTGTATAAGATTAAGCTGGATAGTAATGATCAAGTAGAATAATATCGCGCAAGATTGGTGGTAAAAGAATATACTCAAAAAGAAGTTATTGAATTTACTGAGATTTTTTTGGTGGTCCATCTTACAATTATCAAATTATCAATGACTTTGTGTGTTACATTTTGATTTATATTTGGAGTAGTTGGATGCTAAAACTATTATTCTTCATAGAGATATTAAAGAAGATATTTATATGTTCCAGCCAAAAGAATTTCCTGAAACAAATAAAGAGAACTAGAGGTGTTAAACGGGATGTGCCGGGCTGGCCCGGCCGTACTTTCGTGCCGGGCCAGGCATGGCATGGTTACTGTACAAGGTCGTGCTTGGCCCGACACGGTTCAATGGAGGTCAGTTTGGCATGGGCCTGTGACACGAATCCACCGGGTTCGGCCCGATCAGGTCGAAACCCTAATTTAAAAAAAAAGTAGGGTTTTGGCGCACGCCGTCGCGTCGCCGTGTCGCCGCGCTGCCAAATCCCTAAATTAAAAAAAAAATAAGGTTTCAGTGCGTGCTGTCATGCCGTCGTGCTGCCATGATTTTTCTTCACTTTGGGCCTCGGTGAGTCTTGCCCGTCATGCTCAACTTCTGCTGATGGGGTGGCTTCTCGGCTCATGCCGAGGTACCGTGCCAATGAGCCACGGTACCGTGCCGGCCCATGCATGAAACGAGGCCCGGTTGGCCTGGCACGGCACGAGATAGTCGATGCAGTGGACAAGCACGACATGGGCACGGGCACGGGAAATTCCCGTGCCGTCTGGCCATGCAAGGCTGAATCATGATGTGCCTCGTGCCAGAACGGGCCAGCCCGGCCTGGTTGACACATTTAAGGAGAACTTAGTTTGTAAGTTGAATAAATCTATATACGATCTTAAACAAGTACCAACATGTTGGTATAAGAGATTTAATCCTTTCATTATTAGCCTTGGGTAAACTGACTCAGTTAAGATCATTATATGTACTAAAAGATATTTGAGGATGAAAATAATTTCATCATTTTATTATTGTAAGTTGATGACATGTTGGTAGTATGCTGCAACAAATATCAAATCTAAGGATTGAAGACATAGTTTTCTAGGTAGTTTGACTTAGATATGAAGTACCTGGAATTATCAAATAAGATTTTAGGGATGCAAATTTATTGAGATTGAAACAACATTAAGATTTGGGTTTCTTAAGAAAATTACTTTTAACATGATTTTACGATGCTTTAACATGCAAGGTAGTAAGTTAATTTCTACCTCACTTCATGTTAATTCCAAGTTATCTTCAAGTATGTGTCCTAGCTCAGGAGAAGAGATGAAAAAGATATTTCTAATACCATATGCATAAGTTAGGAGTGTTTAAAAACCATTAAAAATCACCCAAACGAACCAAACCAATCCAAACCAAAACTGTGGTTTTTAAAATTAATAGGTTTAGATTGGTTTGAAATTTTACAAAAATTGACACATTGGTTCAGTTTGTAGCTTATAGGACAAAACAGATTGAAGCGAACCAACCCAAACCGCCCTATATGTTATAAATAATTAAAATAGTCTAAACCTAATTTCTCTTCATTCTTCCAGTCACACACACATCTTCTCCATCCTTTTTTATTATCCCACTTTCTTTCTTTTTTCTCTTTTCATTACTTTCCTCCCTCAATTTTTGATCAAATTTCAAGTGTAAGTTTTCATTATTTTCCTCCAATTTTTGGCTGAATTTCAGTTGCAGATGCTCATTTCAAAGTTTAATTTGGGTTCTGAGCTATTCTTGTGTAATGAATTTTCGGTTATGTTTTATTTCTCCCCCTATTATAAGTTTAATTTTGTAAACATTTATTATTTTAGTTAAGAATTTTCCGTGGGGTTTGTAGGTTTGATTCAGATTTTAGTTATTTGAAATACCCAATTTTGCTCTTGTTTGATTTAGGGGGGTTGTAAATTTATCTAAATATAGGCCATAGCCATAGACTCTACAAATAGTAGTTTCATATTCAAGTATTTTATAAAACCTAAAACCTTAATGGCAATATCTTGGATTTAACACTACAATATTATATGGTATATATATCATTTCTTCATTTAATATCTTGCATGTTTTCTTATTAAAAGCTTTTTATATTTTTATTTGTATTTCAAATTCTTAAAAGAATATATATATATATATATATATATATATATATATTGTTAATTTTTATAGATGGATGAAGATGTGTCATTAAATGTTGAAGGTTACATCGAAGAAGGAATCGAATCAAAAATTCAATGAGAAGAAAGAAAAGAGGATGAATTGAGAAATATTTATGCTGAAATGACAAAGAAAGATGAAGTAAAAAAAAACTATCAACTCCACAAAAACTTAGAAGAACAAAAGAAAGTGAGTGGATAAGAAAATTTATGCAATATGGAATCATTTCACTAGGAATAACTGTGAGAAAAATTCAAATACATTTTTATAATTATTGTGGTCAGACATATGTTAGTGATTCTAGAAAATGCTGGACTAGTAATTTATGGAGTCACTTGCAATTCAAATGTAGGAAATCCCCCTTATATAGCGGTTGATAAAAAAAAAAAAACAAAAGATCATTAGTTTTGATGCTAAGAAAGAGGTCATAGATGATTATAGTGCTAAGATTGAGAATTTCAAGGTTGTTAAGTATGATTATTAGTGATGAATTGCCCTTTAGAGTCGCTCAAGGGGAGGGATTTAAGGATTATTCTCACTTATTAGAGCCTAGATTTGTAATTCCTTCTTGCATCATTATTTGGAGAGATTGCGACACTGAGAGTTGTTTGTTGGATTGGAAATTACAAAAATAAATTTTGAACTTTTGTCGAGTTCCTAATCATAGAGGAAGCACAATTGGAGGGATGATTGAGAGTTGTTTGTTGGATTGGGACACTGAGCATGTTCTCACAATTACTGTTGGTAATGCAAGTTCTAATCATTTAGATATTATATATTTGAAAGATCAATTTTCTTGGAGGCGTAGGGTTTCAAATAATGAATTATTTAGCAATGCGAATTATTTATTGCATGTTGCTATTGTTTTAGATCCCCGATATATAATAAAATATGTGAAATTTTGTTTTGAGCAAGTATATGAAGCAAGTGAAGCTGTCACAAAAAATTGCTTTGGTTAAATTAATTTTTAATCGATTGTATGAAGGGTATAATGATTTTTATTCAAGTGAGAATGAAACGAATACTCCCTCTAGATTAGGGGGAATTAATGATAATGATAGTGGTGATATTGATGATGTATTTGAAAAGAATTTGTGTGATGAGGCATCTTTGGAGACTAAATCTGAAATTGGAAAGCATTTATTAGATGCTCTTGAAAAGTTAGGATCTTTTGATATTTTGGATTGGTGAAAGTTGAATGTTTATAAATATTCGATTCTCTCCGAGATGACAAGGGATATATTGGTAATTCTTATTTCAACCGTCACTTCTGAATCTGTTCTTAGTATAATTAGGCGTATACTTGATGCAATCAGAGAGTTCATAATCTCTTAAAATAGTAGAGACACTTATTTGTTCACAAAAAATTAGTTGAATAAAGATCAAATGATCAATTTGTATGAAATTTTAGAGGAGGTTGAAGAATATGAAGAAATTACACAAGATATTATACATAAATCTTTTGGGTTGGTCATTTATATTTTTGTGATATATAAAATGATAACTTCTCTATTTTTTTTTTTTTATGTTCTGCTAGAAATTGGAGAATCAAGTAAACTTGTGAAGGAATATTCAATGGAAGAGGATATGTAGAGATTTTTTTCTATTTTTGTTGGATTTTGTAAAATTTAGATTTTATTAGATAATTTATAACAATGTTTAAGAAAATTTGTAGTACTTAATTTTATTAGATATTTTAAACTATTTTCTTATCTTGTTTGTTAAATATTCTATTGTAAAAATTTTCGTTTTAAGTTTATCAAAAAAATTTAGAGTATTTTATTCGTGATTCTTTTTTTTTTAAATACATAAATTAAGTTCAAACAATAGATAGAACCGAACCACAATATCAAGTTTGGTTGGTTTGAGTACTTTTGAATGGTTTGGATCGGATTATAATTTTTTCAAACTGATGCCATAGGTTTGGATTGAATATTATACTCAAACCGATCCAAACCAACCCACGAACACTTATAGCATCAGTAGTAGGAAGTATAATATTTGTAATGATTTGTACAAGACCAGACATTACACAAGTAGTAAGAGTAATTAGTCAATTCATGACAAATTCTGACATAGAACACTGCAATACCATGCAAAGTATTCTCAAATATAATAGAGGAATCTCAAATACTATATTATGTTATGGATATTCATACTTTATTGTCAGAGACTATGTTGATATAAATCATGCTGAAGATTGTGATAATAATAAGTCTATCATTAGCTATATTTTTACTCTTACTGGATGAGCTGTAAGTTGAGTTTTAAAGTTATAGTTTATTATGTTGAATTCTATGACAAAAGCAGTGTATCTTACAGCTACACAAGTCAGTAAAGATGTATTTTGGTTGCAGATACTATTGGAAGAGCTTGGACAAACAAAATAAAGTTACTTTATTTTGTGATAGTCAGAGTACTCTACACTTGCAAGGAATCTAATATTTCACTCGAATACAAAATTACATCAGAATACAGTATTATTTCGTATGATAGAAAGTTGAAGAATGAAGTATAGAATGGACAAGTGAATAAATATCGGATGTTTTGACCAAAATGATCAATACTGACACGTTTGAATGGTATAAAATTTCATGTTTAAGCAAGCATGGACAAGTAAGAAAGGAGATTTTCAAGTGGGAGAACATAACATTAATGAGGATAGGTGAAACATCACATTGCCCACATTGGATAGATTCCTAACTATTTATTCTATAAAAGAATGTCCCCCCCCCATTGAAATATATCCTAATTCTAATTCTTTTTTAGCTTTTATTTTTTATTGTATTATTTATTTTATTATTTTACGGGTTGTATTTTTTATTTTTAAATTATTGGTGTGTGTTCTATTTTTATAATATATATATATTTATATATATCATCTATTTTTGTAATGCAATTGATATTTCTTCAAAATATCCCCTAGGCTAATTAATTTCTGTTTGATCATAGATCCTCACTTATGATCATCATTAATTTAACTATATGTCTAAGTTGAATTCTACATTATTTAATTTGGATTTAAAAAAGTATTGAACCTGCAATTCATTTGATTTCAATAATCTAAAAAAAATAATGATTTTTAATTTCAAAATAACTATTATTTAATTAAAAAATAATTTTCATTTTTAATGCTAAAAATGTAAATATTTTTTATTTTTCGTATACTTTTTTTTATATATTAAAAATTGGGTTACTTTTTTAAAAATATTTTACTATTTGGTATTCAATATTGTATTAAATATAGTATTGCATAATTTTATCATGAATATTATTATTGTTTTTTATCATTAATTAAAAACCATAAAACAATAAGTGGATCCGTGGCGCAATGGTAGCGCGTCTGACTCCAGATCAGAAGGTTGCGTGTTCGATTCACGTCGGGTTCAATTTTTTAGTGGCCATCCCTCTCGCAATCTATTTGAGCTTCTTCCATCAGCTTCTTTATATTTTTTTAGTACTCAAAAAACACGTCCTCCAAAAATCAAAACCCTAGGTAGTACATTTATATCAACAATGGTGATCTTCTTTCGTACGAATTTTCGCACTTCGATGCGGCGAAGTCTTTCATCATCAGCACCGAAAGGCACACTATCTTCCAGAGACAGATCAAGGGCGACGACGGTCTCTCTTCTCAAGTCGGAAGGCGATCCCGAACAGGTCCTGGAGATATGTCGCTCAGCTTCACTGAAACCAGACTCTCATCGAGACAGAATTGCTTTTTCCGTCGCCATCTCCAAGCTCTCCAAATCCAACCGCCCCTGGTACGTATCGGAATTACTCGACGGCCTCCCCGTCACTCGACCAGAACTCCGAACAGAAAAATTCGCCTCTCGCGCGATCATTCTCTTCGGGAAAGCCAACATGCTCGACCACGCAATTCGAACCTTCAAGGAGTATCACAGCGGCAGCCGCGGGTTTGGATCAGTCAAATCGCTAAACGCTCTGCTCTTTTCGTGCGTTTCGGCGAAGAATTACGAGCAGGCGAAGCGATTCTTCTTCGAATTTCCTGAGATCTACGGCATCGAGCCAGATTTGGAGACGTACAACACAGTGATCAGAGCTTTTTCCGACAGCGGAAGTTCGAGTTCTGTTTTCTCGATCTTGGAGGAGATGGAGCGGAAGAAGAAGAACCCCGACACGACTACTTTTGGGCTGCTGCTCGGCGGACTGTACAGAGAGGAGAAGTATGATGAGGTGGGGAGTGTCTTGAGGTTGATGAAGGAGAAATATGGGATCAAGCCCACGGCGAGCACATATGACGTTAGGATTCAGAGCCTGTGCAAGCTCAAAAGATCGGCCGAGGCAAAAGCTTTGCTGCGAGCCATGGTGGCTAAGAAAATGCAGCCGACCTCCGTCACCTTCTGCCATTTGATTCACGGGTTCTGCAAGGAAGGCGACATGGAAGAAGCAACACGACTGTTTAAGAACATGGGGAATCATGGCTGTAGGCCTGACAGCACCTGCTATTTTACATTGATTTATTTTCTCTGTGAAGGCAAGGATTTCGATACTGCATTGGAGATTTGTGAGGAGAGCATGGCAAATGGATGGGTCCCCTATTTCTCCACCATGAAATCTCTGGTTAATGGGCTAGCAGACGCTGGCAAGGTTGAAGAAGCCAAGACCCTTGTAGGGAAAATGAAGACGACGTTCACGAAGAACATCAGCTTATGGGAGGAGGTGGAAGCCGCATTGCCGCATCAGTAGTAGTTCATCGAACTCTGGTAACGATACTATTCTTGTTATTACTTTTCTTTATCTTCTTCTTCCTGTTTCTCTGCAATTTCCCCCATGATCGTCACTTCAGAGTTAGCTCAGCTATGGAAATCTCGACAATTTTATGGATTATCCAAACAAATATACAAGAAAGTAAAAAAAACTACGCGTTTGATTCAATTAGATAACACGAACTTGTTGGGCTGTGTTGCTTCACAATTAAACGTGAGAAGATCATAAGAAAACCTATTCAGTTCTTTGAGATTAGAATGGATCTGTTCTTGACAAACTGTGCTCCATAGGCTGCAGTAGAAGCCACAGTGGTTGTTGCCACTAACCAGCTGCAACAAAATTGATCAAATTTGATTACTGCAGAGATTAGAATGGATCTGTTCTTGATAATTATGTTTTGGGTGTTTAGTCATACATTTTTAAGATTTAGAAACTAAAATTTTTAAGATCAAAATCTCTAGGGCGGGTCCGGCCCCTCTCCACCCGCCCATCTCCACCATCTCCTTCGTGGAGTCATCATCAAGCTCGAGGTCAAGCTCATGGAGCTGGACCGAGAGTTCATCGGGCTCGTCGGAGCTCGACCGAGAGCTTTATTGAGCTCGTCTTCTAGCTCAGGGAGCTCGATGGAGAGCTACATCGAGCTCGTCTTCGAGCTCGACCGAGAGCTACATTGAGCTCGTCTTCGAGCTCGACCGAGAGCTTCACCGAGCTCGTATTCGAGCTCGACCGAGAGCTTCATTGAGCTCGTCTTCAAGCTTGACCAAGAGCTTCATCGAGCTCATCTTCGAGCTCGACGCCGAGCTCCTGGAGCTCAAAGGAACTCGATATAGAGCTTCATCAAGCTCATTGTTTTAGCTACAAGAGCTCGATGGAGCTCTAGGTCTAGCTCCAGGAGCTCGATGGAGGATGAGGCCAAGCTCCTGGAGCTCGAAGGAGCTCTCGATGAGCTCCAGGAGCACGACCACAAGCTCTTAAGAAATTGATGGCGCTCATGATCGAGCTCCATCAGCTCGATAGGAGAGGGCGAGGACCAATGGGAGAGGGCGAGAATAGTTTAGTATAAACGTAATAGAATGTACTAAATTTAAATATTTTAATATTTTGGTGACTTTTTTTCAAACTTAAAAATATAAGTTTAATTTTTTTAATTTTTCTGGTGGAGCACTGTAAAACATAATTCTTCCTAAAAATAATATTCTACAATTAATTTTTAATGATGATCACTCTAATTTATATTATTTTTTATTTCACACATATTTTTGTCATAACTATATTATGAAAAGTTATTTTTAATATTCCAAATCACAAAATATAATTTGTTTAATATTAATATATGATGTATCATCATATCATATAGAAATCATGATATTTTCTATTTTATTTATGTGATTATTATTATTATTTGTTTCATAGTTTGAATTTTTTTTATTATTTTTAATAAAATTTTCTTCTAGCCATTAATAAAATTTGAATTTTTTTTATTTTTTTATTTTCATTTTTTATTTGAGTGATTTTCAATGCATTACTAATCTAATTTTTGATATAAATCTTAATTAATTTTGTCAATTATGATAATGCGTATCTTAGATTATATTTATTAGAAATTATATTTTGGTAAGATTACAAATATATTCTTTTAAGAGTATTAAGCCTTAAATTTAAGACTCATCAAATATAATATCTCTAATTTTAAAAAATATAATTATTGTAATATTAATATTTCTAAAATTTCATATTCCCTCCACCTCCATGATAATATTAAGAAATATATTTTAAAAGATGTATTATCAACCTATTTATGATTTAATATTAATTCTTAATATTTCATTTAAAATATTAAATATATATATTAACATGCCATGTCATATTTGATGCAAATGCAATGTCATTTAATGCAATATTATACAATTTTCAAAAAATGACATCTAAGCCCAATTGTTTGACTATCCCTTTCATACCAAGATAATATTTAACCCACTTTGATTCAAACTATAATTCTTATATGCTCACACACACACACACACACACACACACATATACACATATAAACATACATATATACACACACCCACGCACGCACATATATATATATATATACACGCACGCACGCACATATATATATATATATATATATATATATATAAACACGTACGCATGCACATATATATATATATAAACATACACGCACATACACACACACATACACACACACACACGCACATACACACACACACACATACACACACACATATATACACAGACACATGTACACACAAATACACACACACACACACACGTTCATACATATATGTATGCATGTATGTATATGTATATATGTGTGTGTTTGTGTTTGTGTGTGTGTGTATGTATGTGTGTGTGTGTGTGTGTGTGTTGTGTGTGATAACACGTCTTTGTGCAATGACAAATTTATTTTATAAAAATAAGATTATATGGATATTAATATATCGAAGACTATGCTAAGCAAAAATATTGTTCATTGAGTGTAACTTTTAGTGTGTGTGTTATCTAGTTTTTTATATTCATATCTATCAATTTTCAATAAATTTGTGTGTCTGTCAAAATATTAATCTCTAAGATCTCGTGTTAAGTAGGAGTCCTGTACATTTGTTATGATATTTACGTGTGTGTTACTAATTATGTGTATATACACGCATATACATACGAATCAAAAGGCAAGGTAGAAAGTCTAGCAGTGTATTTTAGGGAAGAAGTAACCTCAAGTGTGTTATGTGGTGTTGAGTTTCGGAAGAACCAAGATCTTGTTGAAGGAGAGCCGAGGCAACCAATATCAGTTGTAGCACAGTATTAACCTACAATTTACAAAAACACAATGATGGTTGTTCAAAGGAGGACAACAATGGCAAGAACAAGAAGAAGCACCGCCACCGCCACCGCCACCGCCACCACCTTGCTTATGAAGAGAGGTTCCACCCTCTCGGGGCATGTTGCGTCGATGTCAAGAAAATCATACCAGCTACACTGGAAGAGTGTTGAAATGACAAATTAGTGCTTCCAAGGCTAAGCTTGTTGTGGTGACGACAAGGATAAAAATACTACAAATCATGGATATATCAGTAATTTGATTTATGAATATATCTACATATATATTAGGATATATGGATATTTAATATTATAATAAAAATAAAATTTAAGCATAATAAATATTTTAAAGTTATAATAAAAAATTTAATGTGAATTAATTTTGTTTAATAAGAAATATTAATATTATAATATTATTTATTTAAGTTATTTAGGTCTATTGAATATAAAAGCAAAATTATTTTCAATTATATTTTATGATATAAATAATATTAAAAATTAAAATTTATATACTTATTATGTATTTAGTAAAAATTATATTAATTATAATTTGAGATAATTATATTTTAATATGTCAAAGTAAAAAAAAAAAAAGTGCAGACAAAGAACTAACATTTATTTTTATTGTCGCATTCAAATAATATCATTGTAATGTTACAATTCTAATATATATTTTTTTCTTATTTTTTCTATTTTGATACACTACATAATATTTTTTTTTCTATTAATTTTAATTATATTTTATTATATGAGTAATATTAAATTTAATTTCATTCATTTATTACTTATGTAGCTAATTTTGACTCAAATTTATAATAATATGTGATTTTAATTCATTCAAATCAATTGAATATAAAAACAAAAATAAATTTAATGATATTATAATATATAACTCATATTTAATTATTATAACAAATAATTGAATATATCAAAATATATCACAAATACACTTTGATATATTACATCTATATTTTGTGTGATGTGTATAAAACTGCAATATAAGAAAAAATGGCATCACCTTGCGACCAAGTTTGCTAGCTCTGTGATAGATTGCACCAGCCACGAGCCCCATGTCACGCAGCAGAACAACAGCAACTAGGCCAGCTTCATAGTGACGATATAATGCACAAAAATGTAAGTATACAACGACTGTAAGATAATGTATAAGCATTGTACATATAGGAATGAGATGAGATTAGATGACTGACGGTGAAGAAGACCCACATGCACCATTGCCAGTGCAACAGACCCAATCAAGACCTGCGCTGAAGAAGACCCACACATCAGCTCATAAAATTGGTCTGTAGGTGTTCAAATCAGGCTGCCGCCTGCATTCACCTTATCTGCTAGAGGATCAAGGTAAGAGCCCACAACAGAATCAATCCTCAGCCTTCTGGCGACGTACCCATCGAGCTGCATCGTGATAGCACAGGAAAGTTCAGTAATGGCGATTATTGCAGATTCAATTCACCCACGTAAAGCACGTAGAGGTACCCAATCTGTCGCTCCAGAGATGGCCAACCCTAGTACTGCATAAGAATACAGTTCGTTCGTGATCATCCTGCGCAGAACTTGTTAGTCCATCGGTTTTCTAAAATTTGCTCTCAAGAACCCTAGAAATGAACAACGGCAAAACACAGCCCGCGATGAATCGTACATACCAACCGATGAAAGGGCCCGAAGCTAAGCGACCGAGCGAGATCATGTTGGGCAGATTGACAAATTTCTCGCTGAATCCTTCTTGCGTACTCTCTGGCGCAGCCACTTTTTGTGAGATTGTATCGCTCGCGGCCGAACTTATTCTGTTCTTCGTTAAATTCAAGCGATTTGCTTCTCTCTGCCAGCCAGCGCATCTCCCGAGGAGGTATGGTGGCCGGGAAAATCGAAGCAGCTTCCATGGTGGACTGAAGAGAGGTGCACCTTGGAATGGGGTTCCCCATTTTTTTATAGGAGAGAGACAGTAATGACGAGAGAGGGAAGAAGAAGAAGACGGATAGTGCAGGGAAGGGAGCAGGGTGAGAGTACGTGGAGGAGATGGAAGCGGGTGGGTTGTTGCGGTTAAGTAAGTTCTCACGTTTGCTGTATCAGAGCGTTTGGGCATTGGGATCTTCAGTGATCTGTGCATGGCCATTGATGGGGTTTTCTGAATTTAGGTTTCACAGCTGAGAGGATAAGACTTAAGAGCCGCTTTAGGAAGGCGACGATGCTGAGTTGCAAGCGTGGCAATCTCTGCTGATATGCAGGCTAAGTCATCTGATCTGCCCTGGACACCCAATTCGAGTCGGACACATGCGTCCGATAAAAATTTTATTTAAAAATTTAAATTATGTTTTGGGTCCAAAAACTAAAAATATTTATATTTTTATCTGTTTTTTAAAATTTTTAATAAAAAATCCCCTAGGATTACGTTATATTCTCCTTACCTCTACATATAATTACGAAAATATCCATTAAACACAACACACACACTTCTTATCACAATAATTAACTTGGTGATTGGAATAACTAAAATATTCTCCAGATTACAAATGCAATTAGCATAATTTATAATATTAATTAAGAAATTAGTTTATATTGAATTAACAAGATATATTATTTTTAAGATTATTATAATTAATATAGCTTGTATGAATATTGAATTTAGATTTGAAAAAAAAATTAAAATTTATTGTGTTTCAAAATTTTTTAACTTAAAAAATGAGATAATAATCACAGAATATAAATTTTTTCTTATTTTATTTTTAAACTAAATATGCAAATCACCCAGGCCCCATCATGGGGTGGTCAATTTTTTTTAAAAAAATAATCATCCACATATCCGATTGTAGTTGCCTAGCTCATAAGCTGACCACTTGTGGGCCATGCACTCGGGTCGATGCCATCATTGGCCATTCGGCATTGTCGAGCACAACCATGCCACCATTTGCCATTTGTCATGGTTGGGCACGCCCGTGCACTTGGTCATGCCCACCATGCCATGTTGGGCCGGTGGAGCATGCCATCGTTTCGTGCCTGGCATGACATGGTGGCACAGCTTTGCCTTGAAAAAATAGGTTAGTCAGCAAGGCGTGACCTATTTTACACCTCTTTAGTTTTCATTCTATTTGGTGATAATGTGACTCATAGACTAAAAGTGAATCCCTTTAAGAAAATTTTTTATATGATATTCGCTCTAATTAAGAATTAAATTTTTAAAGATGTGTATAATAAATTAACATATAAATATATTAATACTTTCGACTTCTTCATGAGTATCATATTTGAGATGATTAATATACCTTATTCTTAGGGTTTAATGTGCAAGTTTATCTTAAGCATCATATTCATAGAAACTGTTACTTCTTTCCAATCATATGCATGAGTGAGCCTTTAAGTTTACATATCATAATTCACCAAGATAATCTCGTACAAACCTACTAATAGTTTAAACTCTAATTCAAGTTCTATTTAATCACTATTCCTCAATATCCAATATATAAAATAAATCAAATCATTCATTTATAAATAAATCAATTACATCACAATTCAAATTAAACAGATCCTAGATCCATGCTAGTTTGGTATAAATTCTTGAATCTATCTCTAAATGGGAGGAGTTTGAAAGTCATGCCCCCAATTTTAGGGATTATTAAACTCGTGCATCTCTTGCTTATATGTGAAACCCCTATGAAGTATAAAATTTTCATATAGGATTTGTAGTTGTAGTGACTTTTCTTATTGTGTGAAGGAGAATGAAAAGAAAAAGAGAGATTTTTCTCAAAATTTATCTTTCTCAACTTTTACACCTGGGTGGTCTTGCATTAATCTATGTAGGAAGTTGAGACTTTCTAAAGAAAGTAACAACTTTAGCCTTCATCTATTCATCTCGAGGTTTTAACTGTAAAAAAATAGTTATGATTCTATTATGCATCTTGATCTTTATATAAGACAAAGTTGTAACATTAGCAACAACCATGACTTGGGCCTAATCACTATGTAACACAAAGTTGCATTCCTATGAAATGACATTGGCTTCATACCTTTATTAGTTTGTAGTCCATAGAAGATTACAACAGTGGAAAGTGACCATGTAGTGGAAACAGCTTCTCATATTTATAACCATGGCATTCTGTAAGGTTGCAACATTGAAAAATGATTTTATTAATATTTATATGGCCATAGCATTGATAAAGAGCCATAGCTTGAGAAGGTATTTCAAGTGTTGGTTGTGGCCATGATGATGAGAATTGGTTGTGGTACAAAATTAACCCTTCTAATCTCTTAAGTGTACGTGGCATTGTGAGTAGCCATGACACTAACTTTTTCTTCTCTTGAATAACATATTATCATGATTCTATTTAGATATCATGAAAATGGTACCTAGTTTGCATGTATAAATCATGACTATCTTTCTTTGAGGATAAGAGTTATGATTTTGGAAATAGTCTTAGTTGAGTAATATTCTTTATAACTTTTAGTATCCTAAAATTCATGTCTTTACATAATTGTCAATACTTTGGCATGAGTAGTTGTAGCTCTGTAATTCTCCTATTTCTCAAAAGTAATGAATTTATAAAAAGATCATATACTCACGATTCTGATAAACTATTGAGCAATATAAAGATAAAATGACAGTACTATAAAGTTGGCCAGAATCTTGAGCACCAATGAGATACTTGGATTTTGCTACAATAAAAATTTAGTCATAATCATTTCAATATTATGAGCTAAGTATGATTATGACTCCATGATATCATTATATTCATTGAAAATATGTCACATTATGGAAAGATTATGCTAATAAGTTTGTAGGGCCATGGTGTACAAGAATTATTTTGATCAATTTGATAGAGTTTTGATCAAGAACGAACCCTAAAACTATGTAAGACTAATTGATCTACTCTCTATGCTAAACATCTTTAAAAACTAATTAATTTCATAATTATTTATCAAAACTATTTAAAATTCCAAAAATTATGAAATTCACAAAAATACACTTATATATCATTATCAACCACAAAAATACACCTATAATTAGTTTAATAATTAAAAACTAATTATTTATCAAAACTATTAGCTCTTTTCTACGCCTATATATCATTATCAACCACAAAAATACACAAGTATATTTGGTAATCTGGATAAAAAACAAACTCACACACTAAAATAATTACTTATCCCCAAGTAATAACTTTTCTCTCCAAAAAATAATTTATTATCACTACAAATTACTAAGACTAGGTTTCAATGTCATAGGGTGTATAAATAGTGGTGAAATTTCAAGTGAACATGCTGACAATTATTGTGATGTTTAAATTTTGTGACTATACTAATGGATCATTTGATGTGTTCACTTGTTTATGTTTAAGACATGAGATATTTGAGGTAATCTTGTCTAAAATTTAAGATGGATGTAAAGTAGAAGTATATTAGATTCAATCCATTTTTCAAATGTAAAATGACATATAATATATATTTAAATTTATCTATCGAATACAATGTTATAAAGTTGTGACATTCTAAATTTATTGTAGTGTATTATGCAAAATTTGATTCAATATTATGAGGTTGTTTTGTAATTCAAAATTATGGAAAACATTTTATTTAATTTTGTTTCTTATTCACATTATTCGCCAATTGTTTTTGAATCAAAATGCAAGTTTTTTTATAAATTTATATAATTAAATTAAGATAACATTAATTCATAATTTTTATGTTTTGGTTTTAAATTTTAAAGTGTATTATTATGTGAATATGTTTTGGTTGTAAATCAAAATTAAGTCCCACAACGCCCAAGTCTAAATTGGGAAATTATTTTCTTCCCATAAAAAGTTCCTTCTCTTAGCACCATCCCCATCTTAATGTATTGTGTTTTCATTATGTTTTTTTATTTTATTTACTTTATAATTTTTTATTTCAAGTTATCATTGCAAGTTATATTTTCAAAATAGTGAAATCAAAGACAAGATTTAAGATACTAATTTAAATGAGTGAAGCATATTTAGGAAAATTTTTGTCAAAAAGGTGATAAAGAGCCTAAAGAAAATAATTTTTTAGAGAGATGTGATTTTCTTACTCCATCTAATTTATTATTTAATTGATAATGTGACGTCCTAGAGGGCTTATTAATGAGGTTATTCTATCAACTAAGATTTATAAGTGTATGGGTTATACAAGTAAGTCTCTAGGCTTATTAATGAGATTATCCCATCAGTATTTTGGTTGTCTAACTAGAAGCAACATTTTTTAGTAGAAAATATATTAAATTTTTAATCAACCTTAAGTCTCTAGTCTAACTACCTAATTTATGTGATATCATTAATTTATTCGATATATTTTATACCAGACATCAAATGAAGATTGGGGGTTGTGCAAATGACCCCTTATTCTATTAGCATATAAAATAGGTTTGTCACCAATAATGATCTATTCCCAATGATGATCCCCTCGTAATTGTCCACTCGGTTTGTCACCATTAACACAATAATTTATTTCTCCACAGAATTTATTTACAAAACTCATTCTTTTTAGATAATTTCAATAACTACCCTTGATTATTACTTCATATAAGCATACTCTTATTCACCAGCCTCAATTATCTTAAGACTAATATTGATGTTGTTTGTAAGCATTTGTATTTTAAGCTTCGTAAGTCCCATACTCACACACTCAACATACATATCTTTCAAGTTTCCCTAGTGCAAACCATACTAGTGAAATGACTCATAATGACTATCACTACCTTGCAAGTTACACACTCGCACATGTTCCAATGATTGCCTATTATTGTCCTCTTTGATGATGATACGATCTCCTCACTAAAGATGAATCCCTAAAAAAATATTCTATATAATGTCTATCCCAATTAATAACTAGTCTTTCTACAACATATACAATGTATTGATGTGTAAAAGTATCTGCATAACTTCATAAGTACTATACTTATGATGATTAACATACTCAATCTTTGTGTTATTTACAAATGAATCTCGTGGCTTACCTATCATCATCCATCATGGCAACTTCGCACAAATGCACTATTACTTGAAATCCTAATTTCAGTTCTATGTAATCACTATCCATCAATATCCATAAATATAAAATATAAACAAATCAATATTATATCAATCATTCCAAACTATTATAACATATAATCCAAATAACACAATTCATATACCATGCAAATTCAATACAAATTTTAGAATTTATCTTTAGAGGATGAATTTTGAGAGTTGTGCCCCCAACTCTAAGGAAGAACTCTATTTGATCATTAGTCGTGCATCAATTTCTTACATGTGGAGCCTCTAGAGAGTGCAAAATATATTTTTATGACTTTTGCATGTTTTGTGATGGAGGGAGGAGAAAAGATTTTCTTTTGATAATTCTTTAATTTTTCCTTTTTACTTGGGGGATGGGTAACCTTACATTACTTTTAATAATAAGTCATAAATTTTCAATGAAAATTAATACTTTTGCCTTCATCTCTTCATCTTGAGCTATAGATTCTAGAACATGACTACAACTCTATTTAATATATTGATCTTTATGTAACACACTATTATAATGCTAGTAATAATTATGAGTTGTGTCTAATCTATCAATAACACAAAGTTATGGTATTATGAAATGCTCATGCATTTATTATTTATAGTCCATTGATGGCCATGACACTATGACTTGTCCATAGAGGGTGTGATGGCTTCTAAGATTATTTTATGGCCACAACATTGTGTGGATGCCATTATATAAGCCATTCCTCTTTCTTGATAAATATATGACTATGGTGTTTATACTTAGTTGTGTCTACAAGTCATGGTTATGTCTTTCTTTGAGGATAAGAATCGTAATCTTAGAAATTAACATACTTGAGTAATATCTTATATAATATTTTGTGACCCAAATATTGCAACTTTGAATAATTGACATGACTTTGGTTTGAGTACTCGTGGCTCTTTATTTTTTTTGTAGCTCAAAATTCACATCTTTATAATAAAATCATAGCTCTAGGTATAAACACCTCAAAATCAGTCATGACCTTAGACTAGTAGTGGGATACTTGATTATTACCATTGAAAATTAATATCGTAGCCATTGAAATTTTATGCGCTAGGTATGAATACGAATCCATGATAATTTTGTAGCTATTGAGAAAGTATTACGTAATGAAAATATTGTACTAATAAAAGGGTAAGATCATGGCCTACAAGATTTTTCAATGACTAATTTGATAGAGTTTCGGCTAATAATAGATGTCAAAACTATGATGAACTTATAGACTCACCTCATTTTTTAAAACACATCAAAAAAACTCATCTTTACATAACTATTTATCAAAGTTCTTCAAAACATTAAAAAATATAAAATTAAAACAAATTAGCCCCAACTTTCATACATACACACCATTTTAAACAATCAAAATATGCTAGAATATTTTATAAATTAAACACCAAACAAATGACCATTGTGATATCTCCACTAACATATGAACTTTTTCGCGCATTTAACATGGATAGTTACTCATACACTCATTTATGGATCAATCTAAAAATAAAACAAATAACATCAAAAATTGAAATAGAGAAAAATAACTAAAAGTAACTGGTGAAAAACTATAAAATGTCCAGAATGGAAAATGAGATCAAATAGATAATGATACTATTACAAACCCATATCTACCAATGATATAATATATTATAAAGTATATTAGAATTATAATCGACAAAAGAAATATATAATATTTTTACTAATATGTATGAAGTCAGATCATGAATATGAATATCTTCTTTGAAAGAAAACTCCATTTAGTTTAAATCTTATAATTTACTTCGATGATGACATACATCAATACTTTGAAATTGTTATTTAATCAACTATAATCTAAATAACACCACATACAAAAAAAAAATAACATGTTGATGCTTTGAGAACAAAAGTTAGTCATTAATGATATTGCAACTATTATACTTAAAGAAGAAATTAGACATAAAAATAAGAAGATAATATATTATCCTTTTAGTGAACTAAGATTTTGATTTTTTATAAAAGAAAATTAGTAGAAATTTACTCTAGTGAGAGTCAAAATCAGAATAGGTTAGAAACTTAAGGAAAGAAGATATTTAAATACTATTATTGTGGAAAATAAGTACACGTAGTATAGAGATAATATTAGAATAAAATAATTCAAGTCATAAAATACAAAAGGTTGTGGTGTAAGCATCTTGAATGATAGATAATTGTTTTATAGTAAGGCAACAATAGTTACTGAAGGTAAAAAAAATATTTATTGACTTTTGATTGATTGATTTAAGAGCAACATAGAATTACTTTCCAATTTGAATGACCCTACCAATATGAACTAATCACATGAGGATTTATGTTCATGAAAGACTATCACACCTTAAAAATTATTTGTATCGACACCCTACACATAAATATGTATGATGGTATAGTAAGTATCATAAAAAAGGTGTGACACATGAATGGACTAGAGAAAAATCTATGATTTTTACAATAATTAGATAATAGTGAGAGCAAAACTTATTTTCAAAATGTGATTAAAAGTGCATAATAAGATGGAGAAATAAGGATAAAATGATACCATGAACTTGATCACATGTAAGATGAGACTTGAAGATTGTTTCTGGACTAAAACTTCTATTAGGGCTCAAAAATATTTTATAAACTTTTTGTTGGTTTTGTGTTATTTATGAGCATCACATATTAAAGTTCAATAGTTCTAATGCTATAATTAAAACCATCTTAGAACTATTCCATTTAGATGTTTAGGAAATGCTATTTATGTTTCTAATAGATGCTAGATACTCTTTATCTTTTAATAATGATTAATTTGGGATATATCATGTGATTGAGGACATACAATGGCAAGAATATATTGGTATTAAATTTGATAACTTTGGTAAACAAGAAGGTAGTAAGGTGAAATATAGAATGATATACACTTCATGACAAGATGAAGTGGGGTAGCAGATAAATTGAATCTTATTAGAATGGACAATAAATATGTTAAGAATAATCAGGATGACCAAGTCATTTTTAGTGAAAGTAATCAAAATTAGATGTTGCATGATCAATCATCCACCATCAACTATAACCAACTTGAAGACAACGATGGAAATATAAACCCAATAAGTCAACTAATTATGTATGCTTATATTTATTTGAAATTCCTATGTACGTTATATATTATACCAAAGAAACATCTAAAATTCAAGAAATTTATTTATTTTTGGATATGCTAATGGAGCAGAGAGATATTGTTCATTGGATCATTTTTGTATAATTTTATCAATAAAAATGTTGCCATCTTGGTAGAAGAGTTGTTACAAAGTGAAGAAGAAATTATCACATTAATAAAATAAAATAGAGATTATCAGTTTCATTAGAAACATACAACAAGTATATGAACTACCAAAAGGCAGAACACAATGAACAAGTACCAATTTTGAGGTGCAAAAATCATCTTATGAGAGGATAGAACTAGCTTATCACGCATAGTATATTATGGAGAAAAAAAATTTAATGACACTCAGGATATATAATGGATAAAAATATTGCATATTGTTTATTAATAGAGAATAAAAATTCATCAACTTTTCTTGTCGTCCCAAAAATCCAAGAGACTTATCTATGAATAGAATTAATGAAATAAGAAATTGATATTCTTCATAAAACCAAAACAAGAGCTATGATATCATATGTTAAGAACTAGCTATCCAATGACAATTATTCTAATACAAAATATTACAATTTAGACGTGTACGAGAGAAGCTATGATATCATATATTGAAACCTTATACACCTTAAATTTGCTTTGATACCAAATATTAGAATCCTCAGTAACAAAGATAATTGCTCTGATACTAAATGTCATGGCATTCGATAATCACAATTGGATCAAAGGAGTATGTGATTGATTTAGGGTTTTGAGATAGGAAATATTTGATCTCTTGTAGATGTAGCATGCACCACACAATGAGAGATCTCATAAAAGAAGCACACATATTTACCTATTGAAAATAAGAGAGAGAGAAGATAAGAAACATAGAAAATAGAGGAAAACTTTTCATACTATTCATTCTGTGACATGGCATTCACAAGTTTGACACTTGGATCCCATGCTACATCATTTGTGATCTTTTATATAGCAAAGTAAAAAATCTCATATACTTAAAGTTCTAATTTATGACTACACATAACATATCATGACCCCAGCTTTAGTCACAAGTTCTAATTTGACACTTGGATCCCATCCTACATAACATATTATGACTTCATCCATATCATGACCCCAGGGAACAAGTCACCAATCACAATAGCAAACAATAAGTCACAAGTTCAATGATGTCACATGTTTATAAAATAGAGTTGCTATACCATAATATATATTATAGCTTAAGTTGAGTCATAATATCACAATTCTATGCCATAACTCTTAAGTAGATGTAATAGCTTAAGATGAGTTATGATTTCATAATACAAGTTGTTACTCCAAAGCAAAGTCTCTAGTTACAACCACACAAAATAGGTTGTGACTTTGTTTACATCGTGACTCCAATGTCAAAGATTCAACTCCAAAATCTAGTAGCATTTCCAAATTTAGTCTGGACATGATGCCATATAATAATAGATGTTCTAGCTTTAGTCTAGGTACAATTACATGAAATATGGTTGTGACTACATAATATGTTCCAGCTTTAGTCCAGTCACGGTAACACAAAATAAGATCATGACTACATAAGTAAGTATGAACCAATCATAATATTCTTCTACATACGAATTTATTTTATCTGGCACATGTGCATATGTATCATACCTAAATACCATTAGATGGTCTATGCTTGGTTTCCTCTCACATAAGACCTAAAATAGTATTTTATCCTTCACCATAGATGTGGAAGTATGATTCTTCATGTAGCATATTGTGGCTATAACTTTTACCCAAAATTATGACTTCAAGCCTGCCCAGCTTCTCGTGCACCTCATCTTTTCTATTAGTATTTAGTTTAGCCTTCTTCCACTATATTCTATTATAGTGTTATCCATATAATGTTATGCTCTGTAATTCTCTGCTTAAAATAGAACTCATCAAATAGAAAATATTTTAGTGTTCCATTGAATACTTATCCTTTTATTGAACTGATTTAACACTTGTGTTTTAAATTCTATGAATTTCTCTAGCATTCTAACCTACATATATCTGGAGAAGTCATCAATAAAAAAAAAAATAATATTTTAATCTTTCAAGTGTTGCCTTCGCTAAGACTTCTCCAGCAAAATGGAGTCATGACCCTAAATTTCCATATCCCGACTCTGATTTTTTCATGAGCTGCTTGTTCTCCTATCATGACCTCATGTTTCCTAGTTGCAACTCCAAACTCCTAATGGTCAATTTTACTCCTGTTATGACCTCCAATTTACCTGTCACGATTCCAAACCCTATCATGGTACAATATTCCATGTCTTGACTTCCCTGAGACTTCTCCTCCAACTTTTAAGATCCTCCTTCGATTCTTCTACTTAATTCCATGTCATGACATCATGTTTTCACACTATGACTCCATATTTTTATGTCTCAATTCTAGAATCTATCACATCACCATGTTTACATGTCATAACTCTAAGTTTCTTGACACCATCTTCCCTAGGCTGGGACTCCAAACCTTATAGCAATATCTTGTTCTATGTTATGACTGTAGGTTTATAGTGAACTTTTTTCATTTACGAGCATTGCTCCATGCTCTGCCTATTCTCCATGACCTTTATTATTACTTTTTATGTGAGTGTCAAAACCTGTAATTATTTAACATGATATAAAAACTTCAATCAATGATTGTCTCCCATTTAATATAGTCCCACAAGTATATGAGTCAAATAAGTAGTAAAATTTCATGGGGATAATAAAACTCTAGGGTTGACTTATATCCTCGTGTATATATTAGCAAATAAGTTAATGTGATAATGCCCTAGTGTCTTGTTAGCAAATAAATTGGCTAATTTTTCTGGATTATCACTACCAATGATGATCATCTCATAATTATCCCCTCAATATATCACCACCAAAATCAATTATTTTATTCATCAGTCATTCATAATTCAACTCCTCTCAGATAATATATCATTATCCTTGATAATTACTATAAAATATATACTTTTATTCTCTGACTTCTATTATCTTAAATATGCGAGATAATGTGATAATAAAAATGTATGTACTTTCAGATTCGCAAGTACTATTCTTGTGATCATTGATATAAATATTCTTGTGAATCGCACATATAGAAATTATACAAGAGGAATTGACTCATAGTACTATCACCAGAATACAAAATACCTTTTATTATGTGTGTTTTGTGGCTTACATGCTATCAACTATCACAACTGAAACATGATTCATATATCATAGTGAAACTTTCTGATTAGACTTTCTATTTAACTTACACATCATTCAAGGTCAATTCTTCAAGAACATGTATAATAAATCAGCTAAAAGTATTTTTGTATATTTGACTTCGTAAGCATAATATTGTAATAATTAAATTTATTTCAATATCATATTTTCACAAATAAAAGGATTAGAGATGATGGCCCGACCCGGCACGATTCAGCCGTGCCTGGGCTGGCCCGATAGGGAAATTTTCGGTGCCCGGGCTCTTGCCGTGCCCGACCACGGCACAATCATGCCGTGCCGTGCCGAATTTTTTTTTTAAAATTAGGGTTACTGTGGCGCCGAAACCCTAATTTTTTTTTTAAAATTAGGATTTCGGGCGCGCTCAATTCCTAATTTTTTTTAGAATTAGGGTTTCAGGCACGCCCAATTCCTAATTTTTTTTTTAATTTAGGATTCGGCCTGATCGGGCCGAACTCGGCGAATAGTGCCGCAGGCCCGTGCCGGGCTGAACACTCAAAAACCCATGCCGGGACAGGCACGACATGGTTACTGAATCGTGCCGTGCCTGGCCCGGCATGAAAGCCCGTTTGACACCTTTAAAAAGGATTAATACACATAAACCTATAAACATTAGCTTATATATTTATTAAGTCTAAAAGACTAGGAAATTATATTTTTATTTGTATCTTTATTAAGAGTCTTAGACTTGTATCTTAAATAATGCGTATATTTATTACAAGTTCTATTTTATTATTCATTTGATTTATAATTTTTTTTTTTAAAATTATTGTTGTGTTTTATTTTAATAACATAATATAATATGATTGAATATATTTATATTTTCATAAAATTATTATTATGACCATGACCATCAAAATAGATTATCATGAAATTGTAATATAGTCAATCAAAGTAGGCCGTGAAAGCTACTTTGACAGTTCGATGACAATGCCGCACCAACAGGTACACTGTTCCATGAGCGAAGCCGTCACTGTCGCTGCCGTTGTGTTCTGGACAGGGTCTACATCGATGTAAAACATGGGAGGATCAGGTCGAATGTGATAGTCGTTCCTTCTTAGGATTACCTGTCTCGGCATCCCTAACAAATGTCTTGGGGTTTGGGGTGGAAAAGGGCATCGGACGTGTTCCGGCTAACGCTAAACTACGGCTCTGACGAATCAGCGGACGATCAAAAGCCTGGATCACCGCCCTATCCGTGCTCCTCATCACCGAGAGCGTCGTTGCCGAGAGGAGAGGAATGTTCATTCAGGATCGATTTGGATTGGAATGCAGGAGATGATGAGGAACAGGTAGCGTTAAAGTTGCAATCTCAGTTGATGGTGGCTCTGCCGATGCCACAGGATTCTGTCACGGTGGGGTTGAGGAGTGTAGAGGATGAGGAGGAGATTGTGGAGGTTGACATGAAGGTGGTGAGGCGAAGGGAGCCTCTGAGAGGGATCACCATGATGAAGTCCGTGCCAGGGCAGCAGGGTGATGGTGTTGGAGTCTTGGCTAGGGTGTTGAGGTCTAGTTTCGTTTCTAGTTCCGGGGGAGATGTTATTGGCTTGGGCTTTGAGGAACATTGGAGGAATGTCACCTTGCTTAGTCTCTGCAACTGTAGTTTATCGGTGAGAAATATGTTTCAATGTATCATAGCTAACATGCACCTCAGCATTGGAGGTGTAGAAAAATGGCATGGTTGTGTCTGGATTTAGGTCTTGTCATTTATTGAGCTTCAGGTGCACGGGGAGACTTGAAATGCTCTGCATGTTAATAATTTTATTTCTGAGACTATTTTATAAATATGTTTTTCTTGATTCAGCATGTTCTTGATTAATCAGGGAAGTGATAATTGATGTGGTTAATTTGCTGGCATGCTGTGTAGCAGTAATTTTCAATTTCATGGTTCACTTCACAGGCAATTCCACCTGAGCTTCTTCGATTACCTTTCCTGGAGAAGATTTATCTCAATAACAACAGACTGTCACTTTTACCACCTGAGCTTGGTGAGCTAAAGAGTTTAAAAATTCTCAGTGTGGATCACAATGCACTAGCCTCGGTCCCTGGTAAGAATTTGTAAATTTGGTATTTTGGCTTGTTTCATGCATGACTATATTGTTTTTTTTTCCTTCTATTTCTATGAAAATTGTTTATATCTCCTGCATTAATATTGGGCTTAGCTTCTCATATCCATTTGCTACTATATATACATATATTGGGCATAGCTTCTCATATCCATTTTATGCTATATATACATTCACACACACTCACACGCACAATCACACACACACACACACACACACACACACACATATATATATATATGTATATCTATATCTATAAAGTTTGTTGTGAAATTTTTTCATGTTTGAAAGAACTTGTGTAATTAATAACTAATTCACACATAAATTAAAATTTGTATAAAATTTATATATTTGTTGTAGTAGAAAGAAGGAAATAAACTTGGTCATGTTTATTAGCTTAGAATAATTGTGATCTTTTAAAAAAAATTTTAGGGGTAAGACAAGTCAAATTTTGTGTTCAATTTGAATCATTTTAAAATGTATTGCTCAAATTATTATCAATTTTTTTAAAACATGCAAAAGTGGAGATTGTGATTGCTTAAAAAACAAAATCTTCTTTTTCTAATTTTAAATTTCAATGTAAACTATGTAAGCATAAAATAAAATATGAAAATATTAGGAGATACATAAATGTTGTGCTCGTGAAAAATAAAATTAAATGGAGATGTCTTGCTTAGTCTGGCCATATCCGATTGAGATTAAATGTGATTTTATTAAAAAATATTAATATTGATAAATTAGAGTAAGATATAGATAAAAGAGTATATCATTGTAAACATGAATTAATATATTTAAGTATAACTAAGAGCTTGATTAATGTGGGGATATGTGAGAAGATCTCATTACTTGATAATAGTTTTTATAAATATTAATGTTATTTTTAATGTTTTAATGTACTTTTTTATAAAAATGGAAATAAAAAAAATACTTTATCCATAAACATAACCTTTAAAAGAAGACCTAATTTTCATTTTCAAGTAAGTTAAATAATTATGATGAAATGATCCACTAAACTTGATACACGAGATTAATTATAGTAAAATTGAATATATGATTTTTGTGTTTTTGTTTTTTATACCAGAGCAATGTTCATATTAAAATTGCACATTGTAATGAATTTTGTTCATTACATATTTTCATATTAATAGGTGGTCCTAAGGTTTAGCTGGGAAAAAAGTTAGGAAAGGAGATAGGAGAGAGGAAAGAAGCATAAGAAAAAAATAAGTCAAGTTTTATTAATTGAAAAAAATTAATACAAGCTACAATATAAATTTGATGCTCTCAAACAATAAAAAAACAATAAGCACAATAAATAATAAATAAAAAGATAAACTAAACTTTACACCCTTCTTCAAATTGAACCATTTGTATTACAAATACTAAGCTTGAGACAAGGAGAGTAATTTGTAGTTCTTTATGAGCCTATGCGAAGATGCATATAGTCTTCTAATTGCTAGGCATGTAAGTAGTAATAGCTTAATCATTTTATTTCTTTTTTTAATCAACTAAGAATCAATCTTATTATGTTTTGCATGTTCGTGGAATATTGGGTTAGTAGTATTCTGTTGGTGTGCCTGGCGGTCACATTAAAGTCTCATTGCTTGATGCATTGATATCCAATGTTCTTTTAAGAAGTGTCTGATCCACCCGAGCTTATAAGTAATTGAGGTCATAATCTTATACTTTGTCTATGGATTGTATTTTGAAATAATGAGTTATCTCTTATATCTTCAAGAGATGAGATTACCTACAAAAGATATAAAAACTTGTGATGAATCTTATCATTGTAATTGTATGAGTTCTAACTAAAATTTGAATATGTATCTATCTAATTAATTTTATGATCTCTAAATGTAATTTAATTTTTTGAAATTCTCATCATATATCTGAGAATTATTAGCTTTGTATCCATTTAAATCTATTTATGAGAATCTAAAAAATTATTAATTATACTCATAATGTAGATAATATATGACTTAGTCATTATCAAAAAATTTAGTCTATCCATGATTCTCCTATATCTAGTGGAATTGACTAATGAATTGATATTTATATATAAGTTTATATTTAGATTAAATGGTAAGTTAGTTGGTGCACATCTCGATATATCAAAATTAGATAAAATATTTAAAATATATTTCATGTGAGAGAAATATTTTGTCTTCTAAGTATCAGATCTCAATACCAAGAAAATATTTTAAAAATTCAATGTTATTCATTTGAAACATAATCTATATAAATGATTTTAGTTGAGATATATCCAGCCAAGGAAGCACGGACACGGCTCCCTACAGTCGTGTTCGACACCTGGACACGTGGACACGACATGGATACGACATGGATACGTGTCCTATACGCCACGTGACATATCATTGCATAATCTGTATCCGATACGCCACATGGCGTATCGGATGTTTGCGTCGGCAGCCATATCCATGTCTATAGTGCCCGACGTACGACGACGTCGGTGGTCAATGTTGGCCACTGACAGGGGGCTGGCGCGATTTGAGGGAGAGGCAGGAGCGGGTGCGATTTGAGGGGAGAGGAAGGGGCGGCGCGATTTGAGGGGAGAGGCAGGGCGCAGGGGCGGGCGGGCGTGATTGAGGGGAGAGGCAGGGGTGAGCGGGCATGATTGAGGGGAGAGGCAGGGGCGGGCGGGCGTGCTTGAGGGGAGAGACAGGGGCATAAAATAAAATATTTTTATAAAATAAAATAAAATAAAAAATATATATTTTTATATTATATAATTATAAAATATTATTTTATAAAATAAAATAATTATAAATATTATCTTATAAAATAAAATAAAATATTTTTATTTTATAAAATAAATTATATATATTTATTTTATATAATAAAATATTTTAATTTTATTTAATTTAATAAATTTTATAAAATACCTAATATTTATAATTAATAATTTTTATTTTTATTTTTTTATTATGCCGTATCCTAGTTGTATCCGTATCCTAATTTTTTAGAATTTGCCGTGTCTCCTTATCCTGCCGTGTCGTATCCCTGTGTCCGTGTCCGTGTCCGTGCTTCTTAGTATCCAGTTGATCATCTCGTGAAATTAAAATATAATTAATTTATATTACTAACATCACATACTTCATGATTCACATAAAAAATAGAAATTTTGTTATATATCTTTTAAGATTAAATATAATAAATATCGAAAAAAATTTGCTAAACTATATTCTAAGAGATTGTTTTAGGCTATAAAGGTATTTTGTATTCTCTACATAATATCTAAGTTTCTAGGAGATTATTGGGTCAGTTCGACTATCAAATTGACCCAATGATCCAAAAAAAATCATGTTTTTTTATTTTAGTTGTTGGATTTTGGTCTCAATGGCTAGGAGGCAGAATCCAACGGCCCTAGGGATTCTACCCTTTAAATATTCTAAAAAAATTCAAAAAAAAATTTAAAAATTGATTTAAAAAAACTTTTTCAAATCTATAAAATATCCTACCTCATTCATAATTTATAACTTATATTTCTCTCTCTCACTCTCATATTTTTTCTTTATTTCCTCTTGGCTCTCATCTCTCTCTCTCTCTCTCTCTCGGTCTCTCATTTTGATTTTGACTTTTGGCACTTGGGTATGGAGTGTGACCAGTTGATTGTTGTACGGATATCAAAAGGCAAATAGAATTTTATGTATTATGAGTATTAATTTTTAAATTTTGTTTAGTTAAATTTTATTTTTTTATTTTAGTTAAAATTTTAAATTTTATGAGTTTAGTTTTAATTTAATTAATATTAATTAATATATAATATGTAAAACATTAATTACAATCTAATTTAAAAATTAATAAAAAATTAAAATGATAAATAGTAATTTTAATTATGATAACGAAATTAATTTAACGTAAATATTGAAAATTATAATATAGATAATGAAAATCTTACGAAAAGGTCCGAGATTGTCAAAATTTTTGTTTTCTCCGATCACATCAATCTAAACATCTAAAAAATAAAAAATTAGAAGAATATTAATCGTTTAGATTCACTTTAATATAATGTAATATTAAAATATTAGTGGTACCAAAGAAGAATCAACACAATATAAATATTATAAAAAAATATTAACCTATAAGAGTTCATGTGGGACTTGGCACATTAAGAGGTATGATGAACAATACACTAAAAAAATATGGTGCATTAGATCCTAGGCAAACACAACTTAGTTGTGGGTTCTTTGAGGCTGGATTCAATTTAGTCTCAATGTTGATCCCCTTTATATATATCAAGGAGTTAGAGAGGAAAGACAGCTAAATTGATTATCATGAAGAGTCTTTTGATTAGATTTTTGGAGGATTCAAGGGTAGTCAGTATAATGCAGATTTATTTTCAGTCTGCATATCGTAGGATTTCTAGGTCTATATTTAGGAACGACATACTAAAATACTATTAGTTATAAAAAAAATATAATAATTAATAAATTTAGGAATTATAGTGGAGTGATGTCTGTGACGTCCGATATCTAAACTAGTCATGATGATATATCTTATGCATGCTTTATCATTCACTATATTGATTCTAAATAGATAAAATAAAAATATATTAGGGTTTTTAGAGATTTTTTATCTTCATGTTTGTCTGATCATTTATTAGTGCATGATGAAAATATTTAGAGAATATACTATTTAAAATAAAATATATAATATCATAGTTGATAATACATCTAACAATAGAGTAGTCATCAATATATTTCTTAGGACTATTGGAGACATCATTATGAGAGATTTTTTATATAAGATGTATGTATCATGTCATTAATCTCAAAGTATAAGCAGGGATAAAAGCTGTTTCTCTCATTTTAGAAAATATGCGTAACTCACTAAAATTTTTTAATATATCTTGTAGATAATAGGAGTTTGGTATTATCTATTTATCTACGGGTCTAAAGAAGAAATTTTAATTATATGTGAGACACTATTAGAATTAGACATATCTTATGTTTACACACACACATATAGAGTCATGTATTAAATACGAATATGTAATATCTGACTACGTCAATAATAAGAGTATCAAATTTATTATTGACGATATTGATTAGATTACAAGAATTTCATTTAAGAAATTCTTAGAGATTTTTTTATGATACAATGATGTGCGTTCGTCAATTTATATTTTTACCACTTGCATTATACTTAAATGTATATGTAACATTAGTAGTATATTTAGGAAGTTTAGAGATGACCCAATACTTAATGATATATTTATAGAACTGAAAATCAAGTACTTAAAGTACTGGTTCACCTTTTTATCTTTTTTTTTCTGCCTGTCTGCATGGACCTTAGAGCTAAGGTGGAAAGGGTAAAGAATATAATACGATACTAGGTATTTACATATCGAGAAATTGATAATATGCTGCTTGCCTGCCAGGAAGATCAACTTGAAGAATTTATTCACGAGAAATTGACTGAGTTCTTCACATAATATGATACTAGTTATGGTAGTATTAGTAGTGAAGCTCTAAGTACGGATATGAATATCATATTTTGAGACGATGACTTTGTTATTTAGTTAATGAGGGGAAAATGATGTGGTGGACCATTGAATATGAGTGAGTTATTTTGGTATTTAGATATCGATTACTGTTCATTCATATTACATATCGATAATAAGATTTTTAATATTTTATAGCGGTGGAAATCAATTGAGGCCACCTATTTCGTATTGTCTAAGATGACATAAGATCTACTAACTTTTCAGGTATCGAACATAATATTAGAGTTTATTTTTTCAGTTATAGTGGATGTGATTTCAGATAGGAGATTTAGATTATAGTTAAATATTATTGAGGCATTAATATTCATGAAGGATTGAGATGATCAGAGCTTGGGCATCCAGGATCATGCTGTAACTATAGCAAAAGCAGAGAAATTGATTGCTGATGATAATTCGTGAGAATTTGATGATGATTGATGATTGATATGAGATTGAGATATTGATGATTGAGTTGAGCATACTTTACTGTTTATGTCCTACTACTAGTGATACACCGATACTGATATCATTATTGATAAAAAGCTGATGAGATTTATCATTCTCATTTATAATTTTTGAATTATTATTTTTTATTTATTTTTATCATTTTATTTTGAGGCTTAAGTTTATTGTTTTTATTATTATTATTTTTTTTATTCAGATACTTTATTATAGTATTAGCATCAGATTCGTGTTTTATATTTATGGGTTTATCTTTGATATATTATTTTTTATCTTTTAATTATTTAACCGTGGTTTCATTTTGTTAATTATTATTTTGTAATTTTTATGTATTTTTAGTTGTTTGTTGCTAGTTGCTACTTAGTTTTTAGATGTTAGTTGTTATATTAATTTAATTATTTTAATTTAAGTATTAAAATTTAAAATTTTTAATAATTTTGAAGTTTGGGTCCATTGGGATGAACCAATTCCAAACTGCGCGAACTTGACTCGAACCTAACCAGATCTGGCAAGTTTGGCATGATCCAGCCCTGAAATAGTTACAAATCGGGTTGGCAGGGCCGTACTAAGCACGACACGGTGGCTCGATTGGCCCACCTAAAAATGGGCCCGGCCTGGCCGGCCATGCTTATTTGACACCTCTAACTTGTCTTATATGCCAGCAACCACATGATTAGTGATACTTGGCTTGTATTCTAATGTGGTCATACATGGTTAGGATGTCTTGTCACCTTGCTTGCCTGAGATTTATTTTTTTCTGGATCTAAAAATAACTGGTAGTAATATTATTTGTCTTTATTCTGAAATGCGATTTTAATAGATAATGTCTTAATGTCCGCAAACAATAAATGATTGTTGTTATTTTTTATCTTGGACAGTGTATTACTTCTTCGTGTCATTGAGCTTGTAGCTTTCAAAAGAGAAGAAGCATCTTCCCTGCATAAGAACTCATTCAATAGCAAAGTCAACTGTATCAGTGTGTATCTCCAATACCTTGGTGTGGTCAGGTAGTGTCAACATCAGCTTCATTATACCATTCTTCAAGTCATGAAAGATTTGTTGGTATTTCTAATCTAATGTTCATGTATTACTCTCCTTAAGAAGATTTGTCAACGGAGTTGCTCTTACTGAGTATTTCTTGATGATCAGCTGTAATAGTTAACCCGACCCAGGAAAGATCTTAATTATAACAATTTAGTTGGGGGATCCCATTCATGGATAGCCTTAGTAATGTTCTCATCCATTATGAGTTTTCTATCTTTAATGTGATGTCCTAGGAACTCTACTTCTCATAGAGCAAAAAAAATACTTTTTCACATATAGTTTACTATGTTTTAATAGTCATAATATGTTTCTTAAATGAGTAATATGTTTGTACACATTGTGTTATCAAAAAGACTATCATCTATATATATTATCACAAATTTATCTAGAAAATAGTTGAATATTTTATTCATCAACATGTTGAATGTAGCATGTGTATTATTAAGATCAAAGGGTATTGTTAGGAACTCATATGAGTCATATCTTGTAATACATATTTTTGATTCATTTTCTTCAACTATTCTCACCTAATATTATTCTGATTGTAAATTCAACTTAGTGAAGTATATTGCTCTATTAAGTTGGTTAAATATATCAAAAATGGGAAGAATGAGATACTTATTCTTTATCCTCACTTTGTTAAGTGCTCGATATTCAATGCACATCCTTATAAATCCATTATGTTTTTTCTGGATTAAAATTCATGTATCATATGAGGTCTTTGATGGTTGAATGAACATAGCATTCAACAAATTTTTTAGTTGTCTTCTTAATTCCTTAAGTATAGTTAATATTATACAAGTCTTAGCTGCCTTTGATGATTATCAGAATCAAACATGATGTTTCCTTTTCTAAAATAGTCATCGAGCATAGAAAAAGTAAGAGCACGCCATTTATCTAGTATAAGAAATATATTTTGATTACTACCTTAAAGTTATCAATGGTTGTTATTGTGAAGTCAACATTATCTTTGCTCGGCCCAATCTTTATCGTTACCCTACCAATTCTTCTTTGTGATAGCTTGGTAGTAGAGTTGGCTACCTTGTGCCAATCTATCATCTTAGATGTTTTGAGTTTTATTTTTATTGTCTTCTCTTTTGAAACAAAGTTATCTTATGTGTGACATCAGTATTTATCATAGTTTTGATTGATATCCAATTTACCGTAGCCTTTATATATATGAGTCCTCTATAATGATGACTTGAATTAATTAGTATAATTAATTCAAGTCCAATGTGATCTCATTTGATCTTGAGACTATTCAACAATTGTAAGGATCTCATTTGTGCATTATCACTTTTACTGCTTGATTTTCCTTTCGATTTTAGTAGTAAGAGCTTTTTTTTTTTGGGATATTCATTAGTCCAATGTGATCTATCCCATGGAAAAGAATTAATTATTAGTTTAATATCTTTGTTTTGTCTTGACCATTTCATTTTTTGCCAATAGAGATCATACTTGATCATTCTATAGTATTATAATTTTTGAGCTCATTCATTCTTTCATCTTTAGTATAATTATCCTTGAATGATGACTTGACTGGAGATGAGTCTTCTTTTTAAAAGTTTTGAGTGATTTTGTTATTGAGATAATAGGTACAAAGTTTTGGAGACCTTGTCACCTTCACTGTTGTTCTGCCAACTATGTAGATTGTCCATAAAATTGAATAATATTTTTTCTTCTCATATTAGAAGTCTCAAGCATTAGAAAAGAGAACTCTCTGACATTGTTATATATCATATATGTCATATTTTCTCAGTAGAATAGTTTCTTGTTTTCTTTTTTGAATTTAACTCAAGTATCTATTGTTTATGTTCTTTTTTCTATCTTCATGAATTTTCTATGCTACAATAGCATTGCATTATCAATAAATTAAAGAGTAGTAGTGTGTACATTTGTTGTCTCATCAATTAATATAATTATCTTAAATTTCCTTTTCATATATCATAAGTTGTTGTCTTACTCCTTGATATCCTGTTGTTCCTTGAATACATGTGGCTTTGGTACCTTCACCCTCGATACCTCATGGGTAGCCATCACATTAGCTGATAATACTGTCTTATAAATTATCACATTTTGTTTTAATTTCTCTTCATGTTCAGTCAAAATTTTTATCATTCACTCCAAGTTAGTAAGCATGTCTAAGACTCTCATGAACTCCTTGTATTATATTTTCGGAGACTGTTGAGCTTTTTATTTTCTCTTAAAGGTCTTGGATCTGTACTTTGAGATTTTCTATGGTGTTTTCTATGCTTTATTTCATGAGGTCTATTTTCTTTTTAGTGTTTACAATAACAATCTTTAGCACGATCATACGACTATCCAAATTTGTGAGATCATACGACTTTTTTTCTTCTTATCCTTGACGGGAGGTAAGCCTTTTTCTTGAATTTCATAGAAGACCTTTTCTTTATGAGAGCTTATCATTATTTTTTTTTGAGTTATTTCACATACGTAATCTTGCTTTGATACCAACTATATTGGATTTATTATTTTTGCTAAGCTCGCATAATATTTTGACAACTCATTTCTTGAATGTTGCCAAGTCAATTTTTTGATTGCCTTGCATGCTATACTTGGTTTGTACCAACTGTTAGAAGCAAAGAGATAAAAAAAATATTAAAAAGAAAAAAAAATTAAAACAAAATAAGAGATTATAATTTGATAATTTATAAATGAGTTCACATCTTTTTTATATATGTCAATAGAAGTGTCTTGAATTTTAATAGATTCTAGATACTTTATAATCCTTTGGAGTCTTAGAAGGTTTTATACATTTTAATTCTCTAGAATTTTTCATATTTTATAATTTTTTTATATTGGATATGTTTTGGATCGTTAGTTATGGGTGGTTGAAAGTCTCAATTAAAAATTTTTAAAATATTTTATTAGAAAAATTAAATATAATAAAAAAAAATGTAGTGGACTATAAATTTAAATGAATCAAATTTATATAAAAAAATATTTTATATTTGGTTCAAGATATTGTATTAAAAAAATAATATAATTTAAAATTTTGAATGATAAATTTAAAGAAAAATTAAAAACATAAATTAAAAGGAATTATTCATGAATATAAAATTATAAATATAGCATATAAGCATAAATATAAATAAAAAAATATGTATTATATTTTGTTTGAGTCTTCTAATAGTTGCGATCATTCTATATCTGTAGTATGGTGATGTGGATGTAGATCATGATTGTCATGTATGATTTTGAATTAGGTGTTAATGATAATTTTAATATCTTTGATATCTTGTGAGTTATCATTTATCAGTAACTTTTTTTATTTTATCTTTAATATTGAATCTTGAATCTTTTAAGCATACAAATTTTTCTATGATAATTAGTCATAATCAAGAAGAGATTAGCAAGATGATTTTGTTTTTTTGGTCGAGATAAGTTTGTCTATTTAAAAAGTAACAGGCAAAGGATGATGTTTAGATACAATGTATTAGCAATGTTGATGGTAATGATCTAGAGGTGGCAATTGGGCAGGTGGCTCAGGCATGACCCGAAGCACGACCCAAATGAGTCATGCCTGGCCCAGCATGACACGGTCCATAAACATGCCTTTACTTATGCCATGCCGGCTTGAGGCATGGCTTGTGCCTTGCTGGGCCAGGGGGTGCCAAGCCTTATGCTGAGCCATGCATGACCCGGTTGCTTGGCCTGTAGGCATGGTATAGAGGCATGGTCGACTACCGTGCCTTGAAACTTGGGCCATGTTATGGGCACGGTTCGATTGGACCATGCTCGACCTGCCTGCTTATATAAAAAAAAATTTTATTAAATAAAATCCTCCATGCTTTTTACACGTGGTAAGATTATTGTAAAATAATTATCATGTTTATGGCTGGGGATCTCCGTGTGGGATGGTCCATGTCCACGTGGATCCACAACACGTGGTGCATGCCTCCCCTTTCCCAAGCTGAGCGCCTGTCGCTCAAATCTTTGGAATCGAAGGCGACGTAATGGCTAACCCTCCAACACTCCAAAAAAAAATAAAAATTAAAACGAGATACATCCAGCCATTGGATGCACTCCCAACGGCTAGGGTAGAAAATCCAATGGCTTTTGGGTTTCTGCCCTAAATAATCATTTAAACAATTAAATAAATACAAAAAAAATTATATTTTTAAAATTTTTTTTTGTAATCTATATATAATTTTTCTAATATCTTTCGATCTTATATTCTCAAATCTTAATTTCTCTCTCCTCTGAATTCTCAACTCTCTCTCTCTTTCTCTCTCTCTCTCTCGTCTCATGCTCTCATCTTTTTTTTTACTTTGGATTTGGTGTTCGGCTTTGCTCTTGCCTCTCGGGTGCGGACATCGGACTGCGGTGCAGCCTCGGACTTCAGCATTTCATAAATGGCCAAATGTGTATTATTTTTTAAATTTTATTTAGTATTTTTATTTTTTATTAGTAATTTAATATCAAAATTTTTTTACTTTATAAAATATAGTTTATAAAATAATTAATAAATTAAAATAATCAAAAAAGATAAATAATATATTTAATGATAACGAGATTAATATTAATATAAACGTATATAATTTTTATATTGATAATCCTATGAAAAGGTTCGAGACTAAAATTATGTTTTATCCCATGACCTCGACCAAAACTCAAATATCTAAAAAATAAAATATTAGAAAATAATATGTTGTTTCGACTTAATTTAATATTATACAAAATAAAAATACTAGGGTGTCAATAAAGAATCGGCACAAAGCAAATATTATAAGAAAATATTAATTTGTAGTAGTGCATGTGGCACTGAGTACCTAATGAGACATGCCGAACATTATATCAAAAAATATACTGTATTAGATCATAAGCAAACTCAACTGAGCAGTGGAGTCTTTGAGGTTGGATCTAGTTTAATTTTTATATTGATCTCCTTTATATACTATAACGAGTTATGAAAAAAAGATATGATCATATTGATCATAATGATAAGTTTTTTGATAATTTTTTTGGAAAATTCAAGGATAATCAGTATAATATAGACCTATTTGTAGTGTGCATATTATGAGTTAAAAAATAAATAATAACTAATGAATTTAGGAAATATAGTGGCGTGATATCCGTGATATCTGATATTTAGATTATTTGTGATAATGTATCTGATGCATGTCTCATCACCTACTATGTAATTCTAAATGGATACTAAATAAAAAGATATTAACTTTTTCATAGATTCTTCATTCTCATGATGATCTGATCATATATGAGTGTATGATAAGAATCTTTATGATAATATAATATTTAAAATAAAATATATTGTATTCTATTTGATAACGTATCTAACAATGAAATAGTTATTAACATATTTGTTAGGACCATTAGAGATGAAACATTAAAAGAGATTTTTTATGTTAGATGCATGTGTTATGTCTTTAACCTGATAGTATAAGTCGAGATAAAGTTTATTTTTATTATTTTAGAAAAAATATGTAATTCACTAAAATATTTTCAGATGCTTAGTAGACAACATGAATTTGAAAGTCTATTTGTTTGTGGGTCTAAAGAAAAAAAATTTCAAATTGATGTGAGACACTGTTGGAATTATACATACATGATATTTGAGTCATGTGTTTGATGTGAACACGTGATATCTGACTATGTCAATATGTAATAGTGATGAATTTATTATTTATGATAGAGACTGAGATATAGAAATTTTATTTATGAAATTTGTGAATATTTTTTATGATACAATGAATATGTGTTCATCAATTTATATTCTAATCACTTACATTGTACTCATGTGTATATGTAATATTTGTAACATGTTTAGGAAGTTTAGGGATGACTCGATATTTAGTGATATGACCGTTAAGATAGAAATTAAGTACTTAAAATATTGGTCTATCATTTTTTTTCTTTATTATATGACTGCCTGTATTGACCATATGGTTAAGGTGAAAGGCAAAGAGAATATTTTGATATACGTATCCTCGTGCATGAATCATAAATATCAACTTGAAGGGTTTATTCATATGAAGTTGACTGAGTTATTTATATACTACGATACTAGGTATAGTAGTAGTAGTAGCAGCCAGACTCCGGGTATGGGCATGAATACCTTATTTGAAGATGATGACTTTTTTAATTAGTTAGGGAGGAAGAAACAATGGGGTGTACCATCAAATATGAGCGAGTTGTCTGGTATTTAGATATTAATTACTGTTTAATTTTATCACATAACAATAATAAGAATCTTGATATTTTACAATAATAAATTCTGTTTTGTTTATGATGACATGAGATCTACTGATTTTTTTGGTATCGAGTATTGCATCGAAGTCTTTTTTCTATTGCAGTCAATATTATTTTGGATAGGATATTAAAATTGCTGCTAAATATTATTGAGGCACTAAATGCATGAATGTTTGAGAGAATTTGAGGTTGTACATCGAGGATCGAGAGCGTGTTGTAACAAGAGCGGATGAGTTGATGACATCTGCTGACTTGTGAGATTTTGAGGAGGTTGAGCCCATCTCTAGTGATATCATCATATATTTATGCAATGATGATCAATTGCATACGCATACCAATTACATTGATATTGAAGCATTGAGCTTGTATTATTTTTTATTATAATTAATATTGAAGATTTTTACTTTATGTTGTTGTGAGTTGTGACTTTGTACTATTTTATTTATTTTTGGATTAAATGATGAATAATGGGATGAATATATTTCTTGATATTTTTAATTATATAATACACTTTGTCATTTGTATTAATGAATTTATTTTTTTTGTGATTTATCAAATATGTGAAATAAATAAATAATATAATATCGCTATGTTTTATGTCGCAATTAATTCATATTTTGAATTTAAAATATGAAATTTGAAAAAAAATTTTTTTTTTAATTAATTTACAATTCCGCAACTACAAATGGTGGTTGGTCGGGGAATATTTGGGCTATGCTAGACTAGGACCTAGGTCTAGGTTGGCTGGAATAAGCCAGCCTGAACTCGTCCGACTCAAAAAATGGTCTGCTTGGCCCGACCCAACCCGAATTCTGCTAGCTTCGGGCATGTCATACTGTGTTGGTACGGTCCATTTAATACCTCTAAATAATCATAATTATTTGTAAGATGTTTTAGATCAAATACTTTTTTGAGGAGATATGATACTTATTTAATTCTTTTATTATTTTTTACCATGATAGTCGTCTAGTGAAATGTCTAATTTTCAATTTAGTATTTCACAAGTGAACAAAATACAAAAATAGATTATTTTTTTCTCTAGGAGAAAGTTAAAAAATATATTATTATTATAATCTATATTCAAATATTAGATATGTCAATCGATTTCTTCTTGAAAATTATAAAAGATCTCAAATTATTTTCGTTTCTTCAAAGTTTGATGTTCTGTACATTTATATGCTAGTTTGAGCGGGGTATTACAATTTATGTTTGTTATAACTATGTTTAATTTTAATGTCATTTTTACTTTATAGAATTGAGTACACCCAACTTGCCAACTATCTCAATCTAATTAGCATGTATGTATTTTGTATTGGGGATTCTATGTATATGTATTTTGATTATGAGTTTGTATAACCTTCATTGAGATATGAGTTTGTATCCACATCTTATTATACATGTTGGCTTTGAATGATGATATAAAATTTGGAAATCTTGTATAAGTGCAGTTCATGTAGTCAATAAGTAATATAAAAGTGAGTTAAATATCATCTTTATATTGATTGAATATAAGTGAAATGAGTTGCAAAAAAAGAAACTATTTCTATGATGTTACTTTGTAAGTTCAAATTAAGCAGTTAAATATGTGAAAGTAATTTAAAATTAAAGGAAATTTCTATGTATTAACACAGATAATAAATGTGATAAATAAAAATTAATGAAGTAGCAAATATATTATGAACTATGCTAGGATTGGTGGATTCTTTTAAGTTATTTTTTTATTAATCTATTATGTTATTTAATATTTTATAGTAATTCATACTTTAAATTTAATGTCATTTTTTTTTAATTTTAGAATGTTTTTTTATTATTAATCTAAATTAAATATATTCATAAGCTAATCAAACAAGAAAAACTCAAATAAAAACATTATTTTTTTGGGTTTTGGAAATTAAATAATATATTTCTATATTACTTGCCAATTATTAATCTAATTTTTTTTAAAAATTAAAATTATTGAATAATTATCATTCAACCCATATCTATTAATCATATATATTTAATGTCGCATCTTCTCATTTTTGTAATTTTTTCTTATGTGTTTTCTAATTTGAGTTTAATCCACGACAGAATCAAAACGAGAAATCAACACAGAAATAACGTGGTTCGCTAGTCGCTCAGTACGACTAGTTACCTCCACCAGAAAACGCTTATGCGTTACAGATTAAAACCAAGAATTGAATGTTTTACAGTATGCAGCACGGAGCAGTCGCGAAATCGCGCAGAGAGTGGAGAAGAGATGATGAATAGTTCAAAACGGGTCAAAAAACAGCCGCCCGAAAAATAAATTCAAATCGTTTTTAAATGAAAAATAAATATCCGGTTCATTTAACCGAAGCGGGTCGGATCATGGAACGGGCCAGACTCTGCTCCAAAAATTTTGGCCCGCTGACCGGTAAGCGGGATCTCTGTTATTGTGCTACTGCTGCATCCTCGGGTTTTTAATATTTCATTTCCTGCACTTACATGAAAATATTAAAATAGATTATTAAGTAAAAACAAATTACATATATAGCATCATAAAAGAAAACTACCCAATTTTATACACACACACACATACACACACACAAATATATATGGGTGTGTGTATATATATATATATATATATATTATAGTGTGTACACACACACACACATATAGTATATAGTATATAATATATATTCATGGAAAGAGCAATTCACATGGATTTCCAATTAAGTGGATGCTGAGTCTCATATAATTAGATTTATTTTTTTAATGTAGTAGTTTTATTCATGCGTAAAATTAATTCAAAGTATTTTTCCTTAATTTTAGCTAAAATTAAAGCGATGTAAAATATAAAAATGTATATCTGTAAATGCTTAAAAATCAATTTTTAAATTTTTTTTTTTGGGGTAAATTTGGGCTCAAAATAGAAAAGAATAATTCTAGTTTCCTAAAGTTATCCACGTATCTCCTCAATGTATTTTATTTATTTTTTTCATGATATACTATTTTTACAATGCTCATAGTCTGTTGGCTGTTGCAAATGAAGTGAACCATTACACAATCATAGCGATATTTTTATCGCTATGTAAATTGAACCCTATTTTTTGGTAGCACCGTTTAACACACGAATAATTGTAGTTCTTGATTGACAACTATACCCTTATTCGAACATGATGTACACCATATGAGAACTTGTAATTGTCTTCTGCGTTGAAAAATAAGAGAGCAGGCACGAGGCATTTTACATTGGGCATAAAACTTGCTTTTCTGTCTGCTGCTCCTGCTGTGCCAATCTTATTGGATGGGAGAGTATGGGGGACTGGTTTTATGCCATTATGACGTGCTCTTTCGGTGGGAATTTTTTAGCAGTAGAACTTAGGCAGTGCGTTGGATTGGTGGAGTTGTCGCTGGAACACAACAAGCTTATCCGCCCGCTTCTTGACTTTAGGTCGGTTTATTATCACGCGCATCTTCTATGATTGGCCTGTTGTTCCATCTATGATTGGCCTAATGTTCATTTCAGCTGAATATCAGGGCTATGTCCGAGTTACAAATTCTAAGGCTCTTTGGAAACCCCATGGAATTTCTCCCTGAGATTCTGCCACTGCAGAAGCTTCACCATCTGTCACTTGCGAATGTCAGAATCGTGGGCGATGAAAATTTGAGATCTGTGGATGTGCAGATGGAGGTGGTGGATCCTGATTATTTCATGCACATTTGCTTTTTTTTTTTTTTTTAATTGTTCAACTGTTTCGATATTTCGTTCAATTGCTTAATACGCGTTGTCTTGAACTGGGCCGAGCAATTTGTGCTGCCCAGGTTTTCTCGGGCAGGCCCACGTGAAGGGTAAATGGGCCTGGGTATTAGAAACAGGCCCAAGCCCAACAACCTCCATTTAGCAAGTGAAGGCTTTTCTCGACCAGGCTCAAGTGGAGGGTTAATGGGCCTTTTTGTTAAAAACAGGTCCAAGCCCAACAACCCATTTAGCAAGTGAAGGCTTTTCTTGGCCAGGCCCAAGTAAAAGGATGAATGGGCCTGGTTATTAGAAACAGCCTAAGCCTAACAACCCGTTTTAGCAAGTGAAGGCTTTTCTCGTCCAGGCTCAAGTGAATGGTAAATTGCCCTTTTTGTTAAAAACAGGCCCAATCCCAACAACTTATTTAGCAAGTGAAGGCTTTTCTCGGCCAGGCCCAAGTGAAGGTTAAATGGGCCATGTTATTAGAAACGTGCCCAAGCCCAACAACCCATTTAGAAAGCGAAAGCTTTTCTTTGCCAGGCCCAAGTGAAGAGTAAATGTGCCTGGTTATTAGAAACAGGGCCAAATCCATGAACCCATTTTGCAAGTGAAGGCTTTTCTTGGCCTGGCCCAAGTGAAAGGTGAATGAGCCTGATTATTGGAAACAGACCCAAGCCCAACAACCCATTTAGCAAGTGAAGGCTTTTCTCGGCCAGGCCCAAGTGAAGGGCAAATGGGCCTGGTTATTAGAAACAGGCCCAAGCCCAACCACCCCCCATTTACGCTGCTCTGGGAAAACATTGCTGTCTAGGGCAGGGTCTTTTTTTATCGTGTGTGTTTTTGGATACTATACCTCAACAAAAAATATAGTCTCACCTGGTTCTCTAACTAGCAGCGAGAGTTATTTATTGGCTTTATCTGATCTAGCTGATTCATATTATGACGACGACTCGTTGTTTTTGTGTGATGTGAATGCAGATGGAAAACAGCTCTTACTTCGGAGCATCTAGGCACAAACTAAGTGCGTTCTTCTCTCTAATATTTCGCTTTTCTTCTTGCCATCACCCATTGCTGGCCGCTGCGCTGGCGAAAATAATGCAAGACCATGGAAACTGTTTAGTTGTTGGCAAGGATGAAAATGCTCTGCGGCAGCTTATCAGCATGATAACCAGCGAGAACCACCATGTGGTATGTCAGCAATCTTCTGTTCATGTTTCTGTCCCCCTGTGGGAGGGGCCTGTTGTATGTTACTGGTGATGCATGGCAGGTCGAGCAGGCATGTTCTGCACTGTCCCTTCTTGCTGGAGATGTCTCCGTTGCAATGCAGCTGATGAAATGTGACATCATGCAGCCAATCGAGGCAGCGCTGAAATCAAATTCGCAGGAGGAAGTGATACCTGTGGTGCAAGTTATGGCCACCTTGGCTATTGCCTCTGATACCGTAGCTAGCAAGATGCTGACAAAGGACATATTGAAGTCTATGAAACTGTTGTGCGCTAATAGAAATCCAGAGGCAAGGTTCTCTCCTTTCTTTTTTTTTTTTTTTTTTTTTTTGTTTATGCGCTTATCACTCTCAGCCTTTTTTTTTAGCCGTGCTATTGGGCCATTCTTTGTTCTTTCGCCAGGTGCAAAGGCTGTCATTATTAGTCGTGGGAAACCTAGCTTTTTGCTTGGAGAATCGTCGGGTTCTCGTGGCTTCCGAAAGTTTGCGGGATCTTCTTTTGCGCTTGGCAGTTTCATCCGATGGACGTGTCAATAAAGCTGCTATCCGTGCTCTGGCGATTCTCGGTTTGTAATGCATTGGGAGTATAAACATGGGTATCATCTATGTGAATCATTTGAATCCTTGAAGAACACTAGGAGAATTAAGAGAAATGATCTCAAAAAGTAGGATAAATTAAATAATAAAAATTAATTTTACCCTTTGATCTACGACCTTATTTGTAATAAACTAGTGCTTATAGAATAAGGAAACATGAAACTAAGGAAACTCTAAAATAAGAAGACTAAATCATAAGTAATTTTGGAAGCTAAATCTTAAATATTTTAGGAATTTAAATCATAAATAGGTTACAAAACTAAATCATAAGCAATTTAGGAAATTAAATTCGGAAATAATTATTTTCCTTATTTGCCTGCTTGTCAATTAAGTCTATCATTCATTTGATCTATATTAGTTTCTTCCACTTGAGAAAAACTCAACCTCGAGTTTAATTATGGATATAATGGCGTGGCATCATGATAAATTATTGATATAAGTACTATTGTTCAACTTTTGAAGTATCTTAATAAGGACCATACTTTTTTGGTTTAAGGTTAGAATGTATGCCAACCTTTTATGTTTGTCAATATTTATCTTTATTTTGATATTGTTTTCCTCTAGTTTTTTTCTTATTTCTTTGTGTATCTCTTGAGTCTGGCTATCCATATCTTTACCATCTATGCTCACCCCCGAACCCTTAGGTAGCTTCTCAAATCAACTGCATGTCTTGGAGTTACATATACAAGAGAAGAAGATGGTCTTTCAATAGAACTATGGATGACACTATTATAAGAAAATTCATATTATGGTAAAAATAATATTTTTTCTTTAGCTTATCTCCACAATAACAAAGAATGAAATTACTCAGAGTTATGTTAGTTATATTTGTTTGTCTATCCATTTGAGGATGTGCCATGGTGCTCTGATTGAGGGAAATGTCTACCATCTTTCACAAAGTAATCTAAAAATGACTTAAGAATTTTGATATCTTGATTGTTGAGGTATTAACTGGCCTGGGCAGACTGAGCATGGCCCATGGAATGACACGGCTCAGTCATGCTTGACCTGGCACGACACACTCCAGTATCGTGCTTGGTTCTAGATTATACCGGCCCATGGCATGGCTCGTGCTGTGCTGGGTTGGTGCGAGTTGTGCCTTGTGCTGACCAGGCATGATTCTTGTGTCTGGCCCGGTGACATGGTTTCTCGGCCCAATGACTTTGGATCAGCTATGGTTGGGTCTTAGGTCTCGAGTCTAGTATTATCGGGTGACCACCCTATATAGTGTTTTTTTTTTTAATTGGCCATGAAAGCTAAATATCATTTGTGTGGTCGGTCGCAATTGGGTGGCCACACCTCCCCTATCTCATCCGTTGTTTTTTCACATAATGGGCTCTGACATGGACAACGATTAGTGTGGCCTGTTACTTTCCTTGTCAACCTGGATTTTTTAAAAAAATATAACATATTTAGTATTACAATAGCCGTCAGATTACTTCAAATGACTATTGTTGCCAGAATCTAATAGTTATTGTGATTCTTGTCAATTTTAAATAAAAAAAAATCAAAAAAAATTTAAAATTATATCTTTTTAATAATTCTGAATTTTTTTTTCTATAAATAGAAAAAAAATTTAGAATGAAAATTTTATATATATATATATATATATATATATACTTTTTTATTTTTATTATAGTTTATGCATATGCTTGTGCATATGAGATAAATGGTGGTTTGGGTGTGTTTGTGCAACCTTGCAACATGTTTGTAGATTAGAATTTACAAAAAAAGTAGTTTGTGGTATGATATTGGTTTATTTATTATTTATTTGTCTATAAGTTCTTTTATTTTTATTTTTATAATTTATTTAAAAAATATAAATAGTTAAAAATCTAGTAAATTTAACGATAATAAATATAATATTGACGTATATATAGATAACAATGATAATCATACCAAAATGTCTGAGGTTGAAATTATATTTTCTCCAATGGACTCGACCCAAATTTATTTACTACATAAAAAATAAAAAATTAGGTGAACATCAGTAATATTGATATACTTTAATAAAATAATAAAAACTAAAATTTTTAGAATAATCGATAAAAAATTAGGACAATATATACATAATAAAAAATATATATATATATATATATATATAGTGCATGTGAGACCATACTCTTAAAGAGACATTTTGATTAATATATCAAAAATATATAATATATTAGATTTGAAACAAACTCAACTTAGCTATAGTGGTGTCAATCGGGCTAGGCGGTCTAGGCATCCCATGATTCAGTTGTGCATGGCCCGGGCATTGGCGATGACCAATTAGCTCTTTGAATTTTTTTAGCAATGGTCATAACAGGTTTAGATCTACTTCTTTGATTGACCCTTTGTCCTATCCCCCAATTGATTTTGTCTTTATAACATATATCCTTTAAGCCTTTTTAGCCTTGGACATGATCTCAGCTTTGGAACTGACCAAGGTTAGAAAAGATTGACCTCATATCTGAGAAGGTGAATTTACATATTATTGCTTTGCATGAGCCATAGTATAGTAATTTTATGGGAATTATAAATATAAAATATTAGTATAATTTCTTGCCTTGCATGTAACATTTAGATCAAATTGCTATGGTTTACCCAACATTATATGACTAGCATCCATATCAATTACATCGTAAGCAATAATAGAATTGTAATGTTTACCCATAGAAACAAGGACATAACAAATTTCAATTACTTGTGCCGTAGGTTCCTTTTTGATCCACCCAATTGAGTAGGGACTTGGGTGTTGTTCCATTGATAGTTATAGGTGATTAACTAATTTTTTTTGCTACAAAATTTTCTTAACTCTCATTGTCGATAATTAAATCGCACGCCCTTTTATTTATTAAGAGAATAAAAGATGGTCGTGCCTAGAGGTGTCAAACGGGCCTGGCCGGGCTGGGCCGGCCTGTTTTTTTGAGCACGAGCGTGCCTACGTGCCGGGCAAGGCACGGCACGGTTTAAAATAGCCGGGCCCGACACGGCGGGCCGTGCCGTGCCGGGCCCGCTCGGGCTAGCCTGTCCCTACGGTTAAGGATTCGGGGGACCGCGGGCTGGCCGCCCGGTTGACACCTCTAGTTGTGCCTTTGATTATTATCCTCTTGCTTGGGTATAAATAAGTCCTAGAGTACCACACAATTAATTAACTCTCTTGCTTTTTCCTCGGAATAATTAGCTTAGTGATTTTTTCTCACGTTCTAGATGTTTTCCTCTTCACATATTTCAATACTCTCATGCAAATTAATGGGTCTTCGTTCTTGCCCATGATTAGAGGTGTCAAACGGGCCGGCCCAGCACGGCACGGCCCGTTTTTCACGTGCCCAGCCGTGCTACCGTGCCGTGCCCGGCACGGCACGGTTTTTTAAATTCGGGCACGGCACGGCCCGTGGGCACGACAAGGCCTTGCCGTGCCGTGCCGGCCCGCTCGGGCACGGGTGCACGGCAAGGCAGGGCAGGCGGGGCGGGTCGGGTCTGTTTGGACCCGACCCGCGGTCTTTTTACCGGGGGCGGGGCCCGGTTGGGTCACGAGTCACGACTCAGTGAGTCGTGACCGTGAGTCGTGACTCGTGAGTCGCGACTCGTGAGTCACGACTCACGACGCAGGCACGCGGGCCGGCGTGCCGTGCCCAAGGCACGAGCCGTGCCGGGCCAGGCACGGCCCGGCATGTGGTTTGTTCGCCCGGGCCCGGCACGGGCCCGGGCACGTTTTTTTCTCGTGCCGGGCCGGCCCAGGCACGGCCGAACCGTGCCGTGCCTCGTGCAGGGCCGGGCCGGCCCGGCCTGTTTGACACCTCTACCCATGATGGAAGGCTTAAAGTAGGGATTGTGGTGATGTGGTACTCATTGTAGCTGTGATAACTCTTATGCTCCCCACTTATTTCTTTATTGGCCTTGGAGTGATGTCTTGGTTTTGCACCTCGTTGGCGCCCTGACGGTACCCTGGACCTATAGAAATTCAAAAATAAGGAAACTAAGTCATAAATAATTTAGGAAACTAAATCATAAATAATATATGAAACTAAATCATAAATAATTTAAGAAATTAAATCATAAATAATATATGAAACTAAATCATAAATAATTTAAGAAATTAAATCATAAATAATTTAAGAAATTAAATCATAAATAATTTAAGAAATTATATCATAAATAATATAGGAAACTAAGGTGATTTTTATTTTTTTTTTACTTAATGCTGAATAGAATTTTTTTAAATAGTACTTAATATCATTAAGTATTAAGTTTATTTTTTTTTACTTAATGCTGAATAGATAAGTGAAGACAATGTGAGGGTTTTGATTGTGTGGGAGTGAACTTTTTCCGAATGGAAAAAGTCAAAAATTTTGAATTTTTTATTTCAGCTATTTTTTCAAAAAATGCAGTGATAAGTTATTAAAAAAAAAAAAAACTGTCTGAATGCTAAAATTAAATTGGTTTCAGCATTCAGCCAAAAAAATAAACGCGTCCTAAATTAGGAAAGAAATATTCTTCTTCTTTGCTTGCTTGTCAATTATCTCTTTGAATTGTTCGTCATTTGATCTACATACGTCTGTTACTAGCGTAATCTTTTTTTGTTTATTTGACAATGTCGTTGAAATTGTTATTCTATAGTAGTGCAATCTTGTGCAAGAGCTTGAAGATGTGCCTGAGCTCATAATTTTTTGATTTTGATATTTAATTATTTTCATAATAACCATAATTTTCACTTTGTTAGGATTCTCATATAAATTAGAGAGAGAGAAAAAAGATTAGTCTCATCTTTTGTTATATCTTTTATTAACATCTTAATTTAAATAATTTTTTTATTAAATAAATATAATCTATTTTTCACATATCAAAATCACAAGATATTTTTTTTATTTGATTCTCTCTCTTTATATATATATATATATATATATATATATATATATATATATATATATATATATGATACCTATATGAAAGACTATATCTAGTGCATATGGCTCTAATTTATTGCAGTGTTTAAGAGAGACTAATCTCTCAACATCCTTACTTTCAAAACTAAGATAAGTTATATCTGATAATTCTTGAACCTGATACTTATTTTTCTTTAATAAAGATATTTATCATCACACTAAAGTATGATCTTTATATGATATATATATATATATGTATGTATGTATTTTTTTTAATTTTAAGAATAATTATAGTGGGTATAAATATTTATTATCCATTTCTACTATTAGGTAATTTTTTTTATATTTAAAAGACTTGATAATGCATTTGGGTGATTACACAAATATTAATACACTAGATTTTATAATAAATTTAAAATTAAATATCTTTGGGCAAGAATAATATAAGAATGACTGATCGCTCAGTAAATATGTGGGCTGCATGTATATATTGGAGGCAATGTCTTGGTGCGATAACAAGTGTCTTCGTCTGAGAGCGGCATGTCTTGGGTTCGGGACTAGAGGTGTCAAATGGGCCGGGCCGGGGCGGGCCGGCCCATTTTTTTGAGCACGAGCGTGCCTTCGTGCTGGGCCATGCACTGTTTAAAATAGCCAGGCCTTGCCTGGCCCGCTCGGGCTGGATGTCCGAATGGTTCGGAATTCGGGGGACCTTGGGCCGGGTCGAATTAGACCCGGCCCCGCTGTCTTTTTTGTGGGAGGGGACATCGCGGGATCGGGCTCAAGGGACACCCGACACGGGACGAACCCGTGCCGGTGTGCCGTGCCACGGGCCGAGCCGTGCCGGGTCAGGCACGGCACGGGCCCGGGCATGAAATTTTCTCGTGCCGGGCCAGCCTAGTCACGGCTGAACCATGCCATGCCTCGGGCCGGCCCGGCCCGGCCCGGCCCGGTTGACACCTCTATTCGAGACTCATTATTACTAGCCTCTCTTACTTGTGGTGGTTAGATTGTTGAGATATTAATTTCACTCAGATCCGCTCTAAGGTGTGAACTCTGTGCACTGGGTATGACCTCCATATATAAAAAACTAATTATCAAATAGAGCAATTAAACAAACACTGCTTTCTTACAATAGATAAGCAGAAATTATAGTATTTTTTGTTTCTTTTTTTTTTTTTTCATTTCTCAAAAAGTGGGGAAAAAAAACATGTTATTATGCCACTTTTCAGGAGAAAATGAAAATCTGCGGCGCACCCTAAAAGGGAGGCAGGTTCCCAAGCAGGGGCTGCGCATACTTTCAATGGATGGGGGCGGAATGAAGGGCCTGGCAACTGTTCAGATTCTAAAAGCCATTGAGAGAGGAACTGGGAAATGCATACACGAGTTGTTTGATCTTATCTGTGGCACATCGACCGGCGGAATGCTGGCCGTAGCTCTCGGCATTAAGCAGATGAGTTTGGCCCAATGTGAAGAAATATACAAGAATCTCGGTGTGTGCTGCGTAGTGCCCGTGCCTCCTCCCCATTCTCTCAATTAATCGCATTTCGTCCAGTTTTTTGTTTGTCATGTTTTTTTTCTTTTTTTTTTTTCGATATGCTTCTCCAGGGAAACTTGTATTTGCTGAACCCGTGCCCAAGGACAACGAGGCCGCGACTTGGCGGGAAAAACTGGACCAGCTTTATAAGAGCTCTTCTCAGAGCTTCAGAGTCGTCGTTCACGGATCTAAAGTACGTGGAGATTCTCTAGGGTAGCGGTGTAACCGAGCCGAGTCGAGCCGAGTATTAGGTAGGCTCGGCTCGGCTCGGCTCGGTTCGGTTTTAAAGGAGCAGGCTTGAGCTTGTTCACGAGCCTGTTTACGAGCTGACGAGCCGAGTTTGAGGGTGCTCGGGCTCGGCTCGTTTAACTTACGAGCCTGTTCACGAGCTTGGTTCACGAGCCTGGTTAACAAGCTTGCTCACTAGCCTATTCACGAGCCTATTTATGAGATAACGAGCTGAGTTTAAGGGTGCTCGGGCTCTGCTCATTTAACTTACGAGCATCAAAATGATGTTCGGGCTCGGCTCGTTTAACTTTATAAACGAGTTCGAGCGAGCTTCTAACGAGCCGAACTCCGAGCAGCTCGCGAGGAGCTCGGCTCGGTTACAGCCCCACTCTAGGGTCTTCCTAGAGGCGCCAAACAGGCCATTGTGCCAGGCCGTGCCGGCCTGACGAGGCATGGGTCAGGCCGCTGATGGCCCATGGAATGCACGTGCCACCTCATCATGAGGCGGCATGGTTCGGGCCCGCACAGTCTGTTTGACACCTCCAATGTGCGAGGCATCATAGTCATGCCTGGCTCGGCATGAGGCTCGGCAGCCTCTGGCGCCCATCACGGCACGAGCCTTGCCTCAGGCCGGCACGACCCAGGTCCAGGCACGACTCAGCCGTGCCGTGGCTCCTTCCTTTTTTACGTGCCTCTAACTTGGATACGCAATGAACGACTATGGGTTTGAGTTTTGACTGTACCATCCGAGGTGACGAGAGATGCTGGCCAAGCTCGTGCTCACGGTATCTCTTTCCCCTCCAGCACAGCGCAGACCAATTCGAGAGGCTGCTGAAGGAGATCTGTTCTGATGAAGACGGAGACCTGCTGATAGAGTCGGCCGTGAAGAACTGCCCCAAAGTTTTTATTGTTTCGACTCTAGTCAGCGTGATGCCAGCTCAGCCGTATATTTTCCGCAATTACCAGGTTGCAGAGCTGGGCGGTCTCTCTTCATCGTCTCGTGTCTATATAATTGCTCATCCTCCGCCCTTGCTGTTTGTTCTTGATCCACAGTATCCTGCTGGCACGCCCGAAGTATCTTTTCCAGTTTCAGAAAGTGTCGGAGCCGCCACGCTCGGTCTGCCCGCTGCTGGAGCACAGGCTGGCTATGGGCGCAGTGCTTTTATTGGGAGCTGTAAGCATCATATTTGGCAGGCCATACGGGCATCTTCTGCTGCTCCATATTATCTCGATGATTTCTCAGATGGTATGGCGTGGGCTATGTGGCCATGATCAGGCTTTGATTTCTCTGCTGATTGGTTTTCGCGCTAACCCGTGCTACCCCGCAGACCTGAACCGTTGGCAAGATGGTGCAATCGTTGCAAATAATCCTGCTGTTTTTGCCATAAGAGAAGCCCAACTTCTCTGGCCTGATACAACAATCGATTGTCTGGTTTCTGTGGGGTGCGGTTCTATTCCCACCAAGGTAACTCTCTCTCTCTGCTTCTTTTAGATGTTTGAAATGCTTAATTTTTTATTGATGGAATTAAATTTTGAATTATATTTTATATAATTGATATGTATCATAGGTTGTATTTCACTTTACTGATGTGCAGTAACTCCATCATCCTTTTCCTCTCTCTCTCTCTGTGTCTCTCTCTAACTCGCGCTCTCTCTCTCTCTAACACACTCTCTCTAACACACACACACACACACACACTCTCTCTCTCTACTCTTACTAACTTTTTCTAACACTCTCTCTAACTCTTCTCTCTCTCTCTCTCTAACTATCTCTAATTCTCTAATTCTCTAACTCTCACTATCTCTAATTCTCTCTCTAACTATCTCTCTCTAATTCTCTATTTCTAACACACACACACACACACTCTCTCTAACTATCTCTAACTCTCCCTCTCTAACTATTTCTATCTTTCTTTCTCTAACGCTCTCTTTCTAACTCTCTCTCTAACTCTCTTTCTAACTCTATTTCTCACTCTAACTCTCTCTCTCTAATTCTATTTCTCACTCTCTAACTCTATTCTCACTCTCTAACTCTCTCTCTCTTTCTTTCTCTATCTCCTTCTTGCTCTAGATACTAGTATTAGAGCAATACGCATACCCATTGTGCAATTGCGCATGGTATAGTACCTTGTTAGTGAAGACATGTTGATTATTATAATATTTTACTAATTTTATGTTTTTTAAAAATATTTTTGTTATTGAGATTTTTAATTATATATATTAAAATTTATGTAATTTTTTATTTGTGAAATTCTTCTTTTGAAATATTTGATTTTATATTAATTGAATTAAGTTTGGAATCTTATTATATAGAATTGATGTGTACCATATGTTTGTATTTTACTTTACTGATGTGTGATAACTCATTCCCCAATATCTTTTATTGTCTCTCTCTCTCTCTCTATCTCTGTCACCTTCTTTCTCTAGATACTTATATGAGAGCATTACTTAGACCCAAGGTGCAATTATTCTCTAGTATAGTACTTCGCCAGCCAAGACGCACACACACACACACACACTTAAAATTTATGTAATTTCATATTTTTTTTGATGAAATTCTTCTTGTAAATATTTGGAATATTTAATTTTTTATTGATTGAATTAAATTTTGAATCATATTTTATAAAATTAATATTCATCATATGTTGCATTTTATTTTACTGATGTGCGAGCTTTGTGTTGTGTCTTGTGTTTAAGCTATAGGAGATTTTTGCTTCTTGGCTTCAATTTTAGGTACGAAAAGGTGGGTGGCGGTACTTGGACACTGGGCAAGTGTTGATTGAGAGTGCTTGCTCTGTCGACAGAGTGGAGGAGGCTCTGAGCACATTGCTTGCCTTGCTCCCAGATATTCATTATTTTCGATTCAACCCAGGTTTGTTTGTAATGTTGTTGCTCTCTTCCTTCCCCTCTTTTCTTCCTTCCGAAAAACTCCATGATTTTTGTTTTTCCGATTTGCACAATTTCTTCTTCCCGAGTGTTCGCGAGGGCAAAATGGTCATTTTTTTTGTGGGTTATCGTGTGCTTCCATGGGTTCGTCTAGTTGGCAAGCATGGTTTATCCGCGAAGTCCTGAGTTTGAATAGAGGTGTCAAACTGGCTGTGCTGCCTCGATTTCATGCCATGTCTGTGTTAGATCAGGTCGGACCACTTCCAAGTTGGCTCCTGGCTCAAGCCGACTGCTAGTTTGATATCTCTAAGTTCAAATCTCACCTTTATGTTGTAGCATTGCCTCCTAGGACTTGTCTAATAAGAGAAGAAAGCTTATCTTCATGAGCCTATTGGTCTCTCTCTCTCTCTCTCTCCTTCTTTTCCTCTCTCCCTCCCTCTCTCTCCTTCTCTCCCTTTCTTTCTCCTTCTCTTCCTTTCTCTCTCCCCCCCTCTCTCCATCTCTCTCTCTCTCTCTCCCCCCCTCTCTCTCTCCTTCTCCCTCTCTCTCCCCCTCTCTCTCCCCCTCTCTCTCCCTCTCTCTCTCTCACTCTCTCTCTCCCTCTCCCTCCTTGTTTATTACAAAGAGTTGGGGCAAAATGGGCTTACTAAAAAAATAGCATTTTTACAATCATGGAGATGACATTGTGGAATAAAGGTAAATGCTTACACGCCTTGCAGTTGATGAACGGTGCGACATGGAACTAGATGAGACTGATCCGGCTGTCTGGCTAAAGCTAGAAACTGCGGTTGAGGAATATCTACAGGCAAATTCAGAAGCACTCAATAATGTGTGCCAGAGGCTGCTTTCAGATGAGGGTGGCCCTAATCAGTCCCCCAGTGCAATTGCTGCTGCTGCTGTGCCTATAGATGAGGATGGTCCTTGTTTGGGCTGGAGGCGCGAGGTGCTTCTTGTTGAAGCCTTGCCTAGCCATGTTTCAGGAACCATGTCGCACCATCTCCACACACAGGCTCTCGAGTCGTTTTGTGAGCAGAACAAGATCAGATTATCAATTTTGCGTGATACTTTTGGAGTAGCAAAACCGACCGCCGCCGCATCAGCACCATCATCGTTCATCACATCTCCCTTGTTTGGAAGTGATCCTTCAAGCCCAACCATGTCAAGCCTTGATTTTAGCCATCGCACGGCTAGCCGAAATGGCTTGATCCCACCTTTTGGCTTGGATGGAGTTCAGTCAAAGAAGGGTTCCTCATCGCCACCATCATCTCCATTGAGGCAAAGGCAATTCTCTTTTCCTGTTCGATCGTTGCATGACAAGTTGCAGAGCTCATCACGAGTTGGAATTGTGCATTTGGCTCTCCAAAATGACCTGTTTGGCTCCATTGTGAGGTGAGCATGACGATACCTTTTTTTTTTTCTTTAGATTTGTGAAACTTCCTTCCTTAAAAAAGGTTGCACCTTGTGCGCAAGGCTTATGCTTAGCGCATAATCTGACTCTGAGAGAGATTAATATATTGACAATCTTATCTCTAAAATAAGCAATAATAAAAAATACTCATTTAAATTCATTTGTAAATTAAATATTTAGTTATAAAAACTATTTTTATTTAATTAATTATTGCCTTTATCCATAAATTTGCAAATGAAATTACCCTAGAGATAGATTCATGTAATTAGGAAGTAATAATGGTTTTATCTAATGGACAAGACTCTTGCTCAGTGTGAAGTATGAGAGAAATTAATATCTCGAGTCTTACTCCTGAAAAAATCAAAGAGATTTTGTCTTATTAGTCTTAACTAGTGACCTACTACTCTTGGATGAAGATACTTTTCATCTCACTAAGATGTGATCTCTAAACAAAAAATACTCATTTAAATTCATCTATAAATTTTATATGTAGTTATCAAAACTATTTTTAATTAATTAATTACTTTCATTAATTAATTATTACTTTTAAAGGCTGTTCCTGGTGCACAAGATTGTCACATAGGGCTAAGTATTAGAGGAATTAATATTTTAATAATTTTCTTTTCTAAAAATCAGTTACCATGTATGATGAGATCAGAACCTTGATATCTATCGTTCTTTGATTTTTTTTTTTATTTTTTTTTTTATTTTTTTATTTTTTATTTTTTTTTTTTTATTTTTTTTATTTTATTTATTTTATTTATATTTTTTTTTAAATTTTCACACATCCCCCAATCTCTTCTTACCAATCTCAAGGTAGATGCATGCGATAAATTTTCAAACTAGCCTATTGTCTCAGTTGTGATCGTGAATAAGCACGTTTAATTTTTGAGTTCTTATGAGATCAGTGCATTGGTGATGGTTAAAACACATCTAATATATCGTACTTAGATTAAATACAAATATGATATTTATAAAAAAAATTAAAAAAAAATATTATTTCAACTCCCACCTAGAGGTGTCAACCTGGCCGGGCCACCGCGGCCGGGCACGATTCGGCCGTGCTTGCGCCAGTCCGGCAAGGAAATTTCCCGTGCCCGGGCTCGTGCCGTGCCGAAGCCAACCATGCCTCGTGCCTTGCATGGCCCGGCACGGTATAGTAACCGTGCCGTGACTGGTCAGGCAAGAAAGCACGGTCGAGCTTGAAAAAAATGGGCCGACCCGGCCCGGCACGTCCCGTTTGACACCTCTACCCCCCACCAAATCGCGAGTTTGTCTTAGTAAAATGCTCTTGTTTATATTTGTAGGGTTGTGTTAGACTTAGACATCATCATAAATTTTTTTTTTTTTTTTCCCGGGGGGCGGTTGTTAGTTGGAAGAACGACGTGTTTGTTTTGGCCGAGCCCGGGGACCGTGCAGAGAAATTCCTCCAGCATGTTAAATTGAGCATATTGTCGATGATTCGGGGCCACCGCAAGAAGGCCACCTCCGTTCTTGCCGATATTTCAAGCATTGCCGATCTTGTCCACCGCAAGCCACATTTTCAAGTTGGAAATGTGTCGCACCGCTACATTGGCCGCCAAACGCAGGTACGATGACCCTCCCCCTCGTGCCTCACTTCACCGGTGACCTCTCTACCTGCAAAGAGAGCCCATTTGCATTTGGTTGGCAACCACGTTCTTCTTTCTTCTAGGTGCTAGAGGACGGCCAAGAATTTTGTGCTTACATGTTTCGTAGAACTCTTCCTTGCGCCTACTTGACGCCAGACGATGTCCGGTGGATGGTACGTTGGTGTCTCTAATGTTGCTTCTTTCTCGAGGTCCTGCCCTCAACACAAGGTTCGTGCTTAGCGTGAGATCTTGCGCATGTTAATATCTTGACAGTCTTGCCCTCCTCTCCCCCATCTAAGAGCTCGAGAGAGGCTGTGCCTGATCAGTCTCGAATCAATAATGCTTGCTTATATCTAGTCGTAATTATTTTTTATCTTAATTTTATTTTTTAAATGTTATTAATTTATAGTGATGAAATGTTTAGTTTTGAGTTTTTTTTATGTTTTTTTTTATTTGTTTATTTTTTAAAATTTTTTTAATTTTTTTAAAATTTTTTAAATTTTTTTAAATTTTTTTAAAATTTTTTAAATTTTTTTTAATTTTTTTTAATTTTTTTTAAAATTTTTTTTAAATTTTTTTTAAATTTTTTTTTTATTTTTTATTTTTATTTTATTTTTTATTTTTATTTTATTTTTTATTTTTTTATTTTTTATTTTTTTATTTTTTATTTTTTTATTTTTTTATTTTTTATTTCTTTATTTCTTTATTTTTTTATTTTTATTTTTTTCATTTTTTTAATTTTTTAATTTTTTAAATTTTTAATTTTTTAAATTTTTTATTTTATAATTGTTTTTTTTATTTTTTAATCTTTTTGAATCTTTTTTAATTTTTTTTTAATTTTTTAAACTTTTTAATTTTTTAATTTTTTTAAAAATTATGGTAATAATGCTATTAGTTGTTAGTATGATATCCTAAAAAATGGATTAATTAAAATTTAATTTTGATATTTTTTTAAAAAAAAATAAGGTAGTGGGGATGAATGGGTAAAGGCCAAAAATTGTCTTAACCCTAGGTGGTACCCTAAATCCTAACCCTAGGGTTGGCCCTACCTTATTTCTTATCATACGTTTTTTAAAAAAAATTTATAGTGATGAAAATTTTACTTTTAAATTTTGTTATTTTTATTTATTTTAAAAATGATTGTAATGCTATTATTTGTTATCATGTATATAACATCTTTATTTTTGAGGCTGTGGTTAGGGTTTTTTGGGGTGGCCCACACCCTACCCGTACCCGATAAAGCGGTGGGTCTCATGTTGTTTGACCTGCCATATTTTTTATCTTAATTTTTTTTAAAAATTATTATTAATTTGTCGTGATAAAGTTTTGATTTTTTTTATTTTTTATTTTTTAAAATAATTGTAATGCTTGTAATAAATAATAATTATTATTATAATGAAGATTAATTAAAATTTAATATTTTTTTGGTAAAAATCTTTTACAAGATATATGCTAGTGCTAGCCCTGGGGTATTTTTGTCATTTGTGCCATTGATCCTGTTTGTTTGGATGTCGGCTTATGCACGTGACCAGCCTGTGTTTGGATGTTCGGCTTATGCGCGAACTGATCTGAATCTCTGTTTCGTGGTGGTGATTCGCGTTGCTTGATTGCAGGTGGGCGCATGGAGAGAGAGAATTATAATATGCACCGGCGCGTACGGGCCAACACAGGCTCTGATCAAATCATTCCTAGACTCGGGAGCAAAGGCCGTGATATGCCCATCGGAAGATCCCCGAGAAATCCCGCCGGTACTAGTCCACGGCGGATCAGGAGATCTCCATTATTTCGAAAATGGCAGGTTTGAGATCGGCGACGAAGAAGATGAGATCGGGGACGAAGATGACGAGCCGCCGTCAAGTTCGGGGAGCGACTGGGGAGATAGCGATGGTGGAAAAGATGAGGAGATTTCTGCAAATTTCTGGGATGACGACGAGGTCGACATGTCCAATTTTGTGGCTCACCTGTATGATGCGCTGTTTAAGGGAGGAGGATTAGCAGTTGATGTGGCTCTGCGAAAGGCTCTCGCTTCTCATCGGTTGCTAAAATTTTCCTGTCATCTCCCTTGTATAGATTAGCCTCATAGCTTTATTAATAAAGTAAATGTTTCTTTTTTCTTATTAATAAAGTAAATGTTTTTTCATCTTTTATATTCATCTCTCTCTCCTCCCTCCCCACCTCTCTCTCTCCTCCCTCCCCCTCTCTCTCCTCCCTCCCTCCCTCTCTATCCTCTCTCTCTCTTTCTCTATCTCCCTCTCCCTCTCCCTCTCCCTCTCCCTCTCCCTCTCTCTCTCCATGCCTACCTTCCTTTCTTTCTCTCTCTATCTCCCTCTCCTCTCTCTCTCCCTCTCTCTCTCTCCATGCCTACCTCCTTTTCTCTCTCTCTCTCCCTATCTCTCCATGCCTACCTCCCTCTCTCTTTCCCTCTTGTGATAGTTGTGGGTATGTGGTCATCTTGTGTGCATCTTCTATGTGATGTGATGTGATGGACTAGAGATTCAAATATTGAATGGTTCGCACGTGACTAGCTAGTGGGGGTGGTTAATGGTATATCTTTGTATGATGATAAGTTAAACATGAGCCTTGTGTACTGAGTATAATCTTTTAAGATGGTGTTTTTGTTGTTAGGATTATCATTTTTGATAACTAGGAGTATCCAATTAGTTTGCATGCACTCTAGTTTTAATCTCTCGTCGCAACCTCCTCTAACTTGTTATCACTTCATCCAAATTGCCACCCTGAACTCTAGTCATTCTTCTAGCTTTAGTCGGCACGACTCCACAGAGTAGGATTTCTAATTTTAGTCCAATCATGACTCCACAAAATAGAGTTGCGACTACCCAGTAGATCTTCTAGTTTTAGTTCAGTCGCCACCCCACATAACATGGTAATGGCTCATCAGCAAATCTTCTAGCTTTAGTTCTATCATAACTCCACATAATAAGATTATGATTTCTAAGTGGATTTTTTTAGCTTTAGTTCAGTCATAACTGCCTATAATAGAGCCACGGCTTCATTCAAGTTAACAAGACTTGAATGGAGAAGATATTTTCTCCATGTATTTCACATTGTAGAGCATAAATATATATATATATGGGTGCATAGGATGAGAAGATCAAAAAATAAGAAAAATAAAATATTCTAAATATCAAATATAATATTTTAAGTTTCTAAATTTCCTAATTTAGAGAATTATGAAAATAAGTCAAATATACATATAATATTTTGAATGTATAATGTGGAACATATTGGGCCTACTAACTATATGTGGCGTATGGTGATATACATATGCATTGAAATATTTTCACAATGTTATATATCATGATATATAGAGTATGATGAAATACTATATATATATATATATATATATATGTGTGTGTGTGTGTGTGTGTGTGTGTGTGTATATCCATGTTTATATTATGATATCATTGTGATGTATATAGTATATATATCATGATATATAGTATATTTATCACAATAAATAGAGATAGCTTTTCTTAATAATTATTTTATTATTATTTAATTATTTTTTAATTATTATTAATTATTTTTAAATTATTTTTAATTATTTTTAATTATTTTTTTAATATTTTTTAATATTTTTTAAATATTTTTTATTATTTTTATATTATTTTTTAAATGCTGAGGTGATGATTTTTTTTTATAGTGGTAAGGGTGAAATAGTAATTACAAAAGATAGGACATAAAAAAAAAATATAACTTTGTTTATGTGCATAACCCGGTTTGGGGTTTTCCTTTTCATTAGATTAATTGATTATAATTTATATATCAACAAAATAAATTTAAAAAAAATTAAAAAAGAGAAACTTTTGATTTATTTTAACTATTAACTAAATAAATAAATAGATAAATAAACATTAAAAAAAAAAGAGAAACCATAAACAAAATAAATGTCTGCCCGATTGTATCGTCTCTGCGCGGAAGAGATTAGTTCTTCTTATCTGGGAGTGGATTGCGTTCTCTCGAACGGTTGCTCGCAGCGCAGGATGGTGCTCGAGTCTCTCCGTGATAGAACACCAAACACGATCAGTGTGGTATTGCCCATCAGGTTCGAATCACGTGCTAGTTATCTTCCCCGTTTCTCGTGTTCAGCAAGACTGCAAAATCACGCTGAGTCATCTTCCAGAACAAGCCGGGGCCACCCCGAGATGATCCATGAAATCGTAATCTAGGGTTCGAACCCTATCTGAGCGGAACCAGTTGTGAGCAGAAGCGAGCTGTTCTATTTGTAGATGTTTGTTTGTTCCTTGCATCGCGCAACTGTTTTCAGTTTTTGTTTCTGCTGATTTACTTTCTTCTCGTAGCAGCATGGCTTTCTACTGGCCTCGTCTCTATTCTCCTGGAGGCGAAGGATCGAAGATCTAGCCGAGCAGCTGAAATGTCGAAGCCGCGGTACAACTCACCCCTGGTTCAAGTGACCTTGATTGGATTAGTCTGCTTCTGCTGTCCAGGCATGTTTAATGCCCTTTCAGGCATGGGCGGAGGCGGGCAAGTAGATCCCACTGCTGCGAACAATGCGAACACCGCGCTGTACGCGACCTTCTCTGTCTTTGGCATTCTTGGAGGTGGCATCTACAACATACTGGGCCCTCGCCTCACTCTCGCTGCAGGTTCTTCTACCTACATGGTGTATGCAGGCTCTTTCCTCTACTACAACCATCATCACCATCAAGCTTTTGCTGTTGTGGCCGGCGCAGTCCTCGGCGCGGGAGCAGGGCTTTTATGGGCCAGCCAAGGAGCAATAATGACCTCCTATCCTCCTCCCCGTAAGAAGGGGACTTACATCTCGCTTTTCTGGACCATCTTCAACATGGGTGGTGTAATTGGTGGGCTAATTCCATTCATCCTCAACTACAGTCGAAGTGAAGCCCAATCTGTCAGCGACGCCACCTATCTGGGTTTCATGTTCTTCATGCTGATCGGCGTCATTCTCTCCCTTGCAATTTTGCCACCCAGTCGTGTTTTTCGCGATGATGGTGCGCCATGCACCAGCACCACCTTCTGCAGCATCTCCACGGAGGCTGTTGAGGCCCTGAAACTGTTTGGGAATTGGAAGATGCTCCTCATCCTCCCTGCTGCTTGGGCCAGCAACTTTTTTTATAGCTACCAATTCAATAACGTCAATGGAGTGCTTTTTAACTTGAGGACCAGGGGACTGAACAACGTGTTCTATTGGGGCGCCCAGATGCTGGGCTCTGTTGCTATTGGGTATGTATTGGATTTCAGCTTCAAAAGTAGACGAACCAGAGGGTTTGTTGGAATTGTCCTTGTCGCCCTTCTTGGGACGGCAACTTGGGGTGGAGGACTCGCCAATCAGCTTCGTTATTCCATTAGCAAGCTGCCTCCAAAGCTGGACTTCAAGGACTCTGGTTCCATCTTCCTCGGCCCTTTTTGCTTGTATATCAGCTATGGCCTGCTAGACGCCATGTTTCAGACCATCGTTTACTGGGTTATTGCAGCATTGGCAGACGACTCTGAGATCCTTAGCAGGTAACCAGCATCCACGCTTGCGCACATACGCACGTACCTTTGCATGACGTTCCCATTGCCTTCTGTTGCAGATACGCTGGTTTCTACAAAGGGGTGCAGAGCGCCGGTGCAGCAGTTGCATGGCAAATTGACGTGCGCAAAGTTCCATTGCTAGCGCAGCTCATTACAAACTGGTTCTTGACCACTCTGAGTTATCCGATGCTGTTCCTCCTGGTAAAGTTTGCAGTGGCGGACGAGCCTGAGGTTGAAGAAGGTGATCGATCCCAAGGCGTGAAGTAATCCCAACTCAAGGGCTAGGGTTCCTCAATCTGGCCGTGAACTTGATCCACGACAGAGCCGGCTGAGCTGCCCGCGGTCACGTCTAGATGCAAATGTGCGCTTCTATTCAAATACGTCTGTATATTATTATAATGTTATTTTTTTTTTAAAAAAAAAAAATTCATCTGTATGATATTTAGTTATAAAAAATATTTATAAATAATAATAATAATAAATGAATATTATAATTAAAGACTAATAATATTAAAATGGATCTCATATTTAGTTTCATTCATCTCTATATATTATAATGTTATTTTATTAAAACTTACGTTTATAATATTTATATTTATAATTTTATTGCATTTATATTCTTCTATTTATAAATTATAAATAATGATAATAAATTAATATTATAAAATTAATATTCTAAAATAAAAAAAAATAGTATTTTACCGATGAAAATAAATTCTAAAATAATTAAAAACAGATTCTTGCATGTTAATCACCAAAAATAAAAAAAAAATAAAAAAAAGAAAATCTAGCTTCCCACCAAATTTATCATTAAAAAAAAAATCCTAAATTTAAGAAAAACAAAGCTGGCCAAAGCAGAGGAGGGGAGAGGCTAGTTATGGCCGAAACACGTCTTCTCTGCCGAATTGAAAATCTGCGTCAAATCCTTCTTGACTTCATCGCCGGCAAATATGAACTCCACTCCGTCCCTGGCGAGGTCGAACAGCTCCCTCCTGTCAAGCCCTTGCAGACGAGAACACCAAAGCGCACCTACTGGTCAGCGTGCTTTGATCTCACATTGGCCTCGCGGCGCACTCGAAATAGCGCACGTACCAAACGTGATGGAGGCCAGACAGTACTCCTTCGATAGGCTGGTGGAGAACACGCCGGTGTCGTCCGTGCACAAGGCCAGAGGATGCTTTGAACGATACAAATCAACTAGAACACAGCAAGGCCGATGTCACGAGCCCAATCAAGAACAACAACAATGGTGGCCATCCATCCTGTGGGTTAGCCTCGGCTAGCAAAAGGCTAATTCATGGTTGTAGCCTAAGTTGTGACGAGAGCCCACTAGCTCTATGTTTGCCTCAATTTGGGTGCAAACACACTAATAACAACAAACTAGAGATTATCAGAACCACAACATTACAAGTGTATGGGCAATAATAATACTAAGATAACTGATCATCTATGAAATCCTCATGTTGCATGCATATGGTAAAGATCATGTCTTAGTGTGATGATAAGTATCTTCGTGAAAAGACATGTAAGTCTCAAATTCAAGACTCATTAGACATAATTTATCCAATTCTAAGAGCTTTTAATCTCTCACAGACCTCATGCTAAATGAAAATCTCATGCACTGAGTATGGCCTCTATTTAGTGGCGTAGCTCACCTGGACTTATACACACCTAAAATTATGAATCAGACAAATTGCTAATCATCTGAGAAATTTTCATATTACATACACATATTGAAGATCATATCTTGGTGTAATAGTAAGTATCTTCGTTAAAGGATAATAAATATCAAATTCAACACTCATTAGACAGAATCTCTCTGATTCTTAGAGGTAAGATTGTCAAGATATTAATCTCTTCTAATCATTATACTATACTGCAATTGTTAATCATCTGAGAAATCTCTATGTTTCACATAATATATTGAAGATCATATCTTGGTGTAATAGTAAGTATCTTCGTTAAAGTATAATAAATCTCTAATTCAACACTCATTAGACAGAATCTCTCTGATTCTTAGAGGTAAGATTGTCAAGATATTAATCTCTTCTAATCCTTATACTATACTGCAATTGTTAATCATCTGAGAAATCTCTATGTTGCACATAATATATTGAAGATCATATCTTGGTGTAATAGTAAGTATCTTCGTTAAAGTATAATAAATCTCTAATTCAACACTCATTAGACAGAATCTCTCTGATTCTTAGAGATAAGATTGTCAAGATATTAATCTCTTCTAATCCTTATACTATACTGCAATTGTTAATCATCTGAGAAATCTCTATGTTGTACATAATATATTGAAGATCATATCTTGGTGTAATAGTAAGTATCTTCGTTAAAGTATAATAAATCTCTAATTCAACACTCATTAGACAGAATCTCTCTGATTCTTAGAGGTAAGATTGTCAAGATATTAATCTCTTCTAATCCTTATACTATACTGCAATTGTTAATCATCTGAGAAATCTCTATGTTGCACATAATATTTTGAAGATTATATCTTGGTGTAATAGTAAGTATCTTCGTTAAAGTATAATAAATCTCTAATTCAAAACTCATTAGACAGAATCTCTCTGATTCTTAGAGGTAAGATTGTCAAGATATTAATCTCTTCTAATCCTTATACTATACTGCAATTGTTAATCATCTGAGAAATCTCTATGTTGCACATAATATATTGAAGATCATATCTTGGTGTAATAGTAAGTATCTTCGTTAAAGTATAATAAATCTCTAATTCAACACTCATTAGACAGAATCTCTCTGATTCTTAGAGGTAAGATTGTCAAGATATTAATCTCTTCTAATCCTTATACTATACTTATATGATGGTAAAATTAAGAATGATACTGCAATTGTTAATCATCTGAGAAATCTCTATGTTGCACATAATATATTAAAGATCATGTCTTAGTATTATAGTAAATGTCTTGGTTAAAAGACAGTAAATTTTGAATTCAAGACTCATTAGATATAATCTCTCTAATTTTTAGATGTATGACTTTCGAGATATTAATCTATCAAAGCTCATGCCAAATAAAAATTTTATGCTTTACAATGACCTGTAATTGACAACGTATCTCACCTAGACTTACATGTAGGTAGAATTGAGAACAAGACTAAACTTGTCAATCATCTGAGAAATCCTCATATTATATATACATATTGAAGATTATATCTTGGTGTAATAGTAAGTATAATCGTTAAGGGATAATAAATCTCAAATTCGATACTCATTAGATAGGATCTCTCTGATTCTTAGAGGTAAGACTGTCGAGATTTTAATCTCTTCTAATTCTAATACTAAATGGAAGCTTTTTGCACTGAGCATGACCTCTAATTAACAATGGAGCTCACCTAGACTTATATGAAGGTAGAATAAAGAATGATACTAGGATTGTTGATCATCTGAGAAATCTTCATGTTGCATGTATATATTGAAGATCATGTCTTAGTATAATAATAAGTTATTTTTGTTAAAGTATGGTAAATTTTGAATTCAAGACTCATCAGATGTAATCTCTCTAATAATTAGATATAAAACTGTTGAGATTTTAATTTCTCCCAAAACTCATGCCAATTTGAAATCTTGTGCATTACGTATGACCTCTATTTGATAACATAGCTCGCCTATACTTACATATAGGAGGAATTAACATTTGGTCAGGCAAAGCTCGGACAATTGAACTTTAAGGGAGAACACAAATAATGAGTTTTCTTCTCTAGCATTAGTCCTCAAATATGTGAGGAAACACAAGCAAGTGCAAGCGAATATGATATCATGGATTCAAACCATGCATTCAATTGGGTAGTGGTCATCCAATGGCTAGATGGTCCATCATAGAATAGTGTCAGGTTAGATTGGCTTGCTCAAATTCTCACCCATAGGTCAAACCCAAATTTTGGGAACTATGTGTCAGTGTTTCCTTAAGTAATTGAGGGTCATATATATATATATATATATAAACACATTGTGTTCTACCTAAAAAACACCTACACCATCAAAGTTGATCTATTTTTTAATCAAATATAAAAAAATATATTTTAATTATGCGATAAATTCATGATTGACCATATGTTGAGCTACGTTGAATAACTATGAAGAACATTTTGTAGATCAGCTTTAAAAATCAAGCAATATATATATACATACATATATATACATATACATATACATATATATGTGTGTGTGTGTGTGTGTGTGTGTGTGTGCGTGTGTGTATAAGCATCAAGAAGCTTAAATGGTTTGTTGGTTCATCATCATCTTGAATAGGAAACTAACAGAAATGGTGAATCTCAATAGAAGAAACTGATTCCGTTTTGATGTTGGATGTCAAGCAAATCTCTAGCTGCAAGCACACACACACACATAGACTAGGTGAGGATCAAACAAAGAGAGCCAAAAAAAAAAAAATGCATATGGAAGAAATAAACAAGCAAAAATCAAATCGATCAACCATTAAACCCACAAAAAAATAATAAAAATAAAAAAAAAATAAAATAATAATAAAAAAACCCTCAAAAACAAATTTTGTGTGTGTAAAAACAACACACATCTTGATAATTAAGTGTTCCACTTGATCCATCTTGATAATGCTAATCATTTAGTATGTGGTGCTCTAATCCTCTTTTCCCACATCACGTCAAAAGAAATAATTTCTTCATGATATGAAAGATTATCTTTGAGATTATCCACTTTTATTCAAAAGATTAGCTCACTAGATTACAAGGAGATGTGTTCCTAAAAATGGGCAACCGATAATTACCCTCAAATGACACTCTTACCCCATATGATGTGTATTTTTAAAGAAACAAAACTACTCATAAAATATTACAATTCCAATTCTTTTTGGCCATTATTATATCAAGATTTTAAAGATTGGAGAACATATATAGGTGATATGAAATATAGAAGTGAAAAAATTTGATATATAAGAATTGCCTTCATGTAGAGGTGTCAAACGGGACGTGCCGGGCCGGCCCTACCCATTTTTTTCAGGGCCGTTCGTGCTTTCGTGCCGGGCCAGGCACGGTTTTGTGGGGGTTCAGCCCGACACGGGCTCGCGGCACGATCCGCCAGGTTCGGCCCGGTCGGGCCGAACCCTAAATTAAAAATAAAAATTAGGGTTTCGGCACCCCCGTAACCCTAATTTTAAAAAAAAATTAATTTCGGCACAGATACCTGTTCAATGAGCCACGGTACCGTGCCGGGCCAGGCCCGGTTGACCTCGGCACAACACGACACGATCGTGCCGTGGTCGGGCACTGTATGAGCCCGGCACAGGGAAATTCCCGTGCCAAGCCGGACCAGGCACGGCTGAATCATGCCGTGCCTCGTGCCTGGCTGGCCCAACCCGGCCTGGTTGACACCTCTACCTTCACGAATCTTTTATTTGGTATCTTATGAAAAAGAATATATTCTATCAGCAATGAATTATATATCAAAATGAGTATAAATAGTAACAACATAAAAAATAATAACGTGAAGATAATTGATGGGTTCTTACGCAAAAATATTTTTATTTGATCCAGAGCACTTAATTATATCATAAGCGATTAAGGCAGTCATTTCTACAACCAGATGTTGGGGGCATACTTGAAAAAATATGAAACTATGTATAAAAAATGACTTATTTATCATCCTCAAGCGAATGGGCAAGTAAAAATCTATCTAGAAAAAGATAATTAATATTTACAAAAAAAAAAAAATAATTAAACACTATATAATTCAAAAAATAATTAAATTTCATATCAAATAATATCCTGAGTAATTATGATTGTTAATATTCTTTTTCCACTAATTATATATTTTATTTTATTTTCACTAAATTTTTATCACTGTATAACATAATTATCCTTTTTTTAAACCCTCTCAGATCTCATTATAAATACTCCTCATTTTCAAAAACTTTTTTCACTGCATTTTTTTACTTTCTCACTCATTATACACTCTAAATCTCTCTTAACATATTAATCTTTTTTTTTTTTTTACTTTTTTTACCATCAAAATTTTCAAAATAGATCAAAAATCAAAACTAAATCCAAGTATCTAACTCATTAATCATGAAATTAAATATTATGAGATAGAAGATCAAAAAATTAAAGAAAATAAATTATCAAACTTAAAAGATATTACCATGTTTGAGATATAAAACCTCAAAAAAAAAATGGATATACTAAATAAGATTAAAACTCTACATATTTGATATTTAAAAAAGCAACATGATGTAAAAATATTATTTTAATATTATACAATATAAAATTTAATAATATTTTAGTAAGTAGTGTCGAATGATTTATTATTAAAAATTAAAAAATAGTTGAACTTTAAAAATTATGTATAATATGACAATATCATTATCTAGTATTTATTACCCTACTTATTTATTTATTCTCATTCAAGTAATACTTATTTTTTCATTATTTATGAAATATAAAAAAATCATTAAATTAACTATATAAAAAACCAACTTCTGAGAATGGTTCAGTTCTTATTGTTTAGTTGCCCCAAAGATATTATGCATATTATTAGTATAATTAAGTATTTTTTAAATTCTCTTAGATAAACTCATATAAACATTAAGATTCTAGTTGAGCTCAAACGATCACAAAGATGTGATATACCCCAAATTCATATATTTTTATTAGAGACAATCTTATTTATGAAAAAAAACATACAATTGTATCTAGGTTTAGTACGAAGATATAGTGTATAACTATAATGTTGATTATTTATGAGCATCCAGAAATCAATCACTTCTTGCTGGAGATTTCCTTACCAATTTAAAGGTTAATAGATTAGATATTTAGTATGTAAAAAATTATGTCAAGGTGAACATGCCAAAAAGAATCTAAGAAAAAACTAACTACACTTGCTGACTGTGTATGTCATATTCATAGTTAATAAATCAAAATTCAAATCAAGAATTGAATTGAATCGAAATGTGAATCTAATTTTTTGTGACTTTTTTTCACGTTAATTAATTCTTATTCTCTATTGTTAGCATTTTTTTTTTGTTTTTTAATTTTTATTTTTATGATTTTTTTTGATATTTTATTATTTTTTTACGTTAAATTCATAATACCAAAGATTGAAATTTATTTTTTCCATATTAATTAATTCCTACAGTTAACAATTTTTTTTTTTGGTATTTTAATTTTTATTTTTGTGACTTTTTGAGAATATTGATCCCTTGAGAATCGATATTAAATTGATTCATGTGAATCAATTTTGTGATTCAGCGATCCAGTCTTTGATTCATGTATATTTTAATTTTTTTTAAGAATCAGATCGTTTATCCCCTAAATTATGAATTGAATCATGAATCAAATCATGAATCATACGATTTTGATAATAGTGACCATATTTAGTATGATTATAATGAGGTAATTAATTAATTTTTCACATGATTCTCTTATAATTAATAGAGTCAAGTGGAAGAGCTATATCAGAAGTGAAGTCGATACACGAATTAATAAGAATATTTGTTAGAATACAACCCAAAAGATCAACCTCTACAAGTATATTAGTATTTATCTCTTTTGTGACAAAAAAATACAACTCATGGAATAAGCTACCTCCATATTAAAATAAAAATAAAGATAAAAATAAAGATATCACCAGAGCTACAAATGCTCTTTTTTTAATTAAACATTAGTCTGATATAATACTATTCACCGCATGTAGGTTTCTACATGGGGGAGTTCCCAGAGTAAAAGCAAAAGCTCTAATAAAATTTATTCACCCTCAGGGTGTGTTCATGTTCATCATCAAGAGTTGTTTTACTAGTTCAAACTAAGGCTCACTCAGCCCACCCGTTCAAAGTTAGTTTTTGAGTAGCGAGTTCATAAGAACCCAACTAGTGAACCCATGTGGGCTAGGAGGAGATGAAAGCAGAAGAGAAGGGGCTGCATAGAACAGACCGGGAGGCCTAACAACTTCAGCTCTCTGAATTCATCTTCTTCAAAACAACAAGCATGCCCAATTCTATGAGGAGAAAAATCCAGCATTCTCTGAATCTCCTCGCGATTAGCCACCTACAGCTTGGTTGCAAGACCAGACAAGTAAGAGCAATTTCAAGACAAACTTGCAGTCACAAGTGAAGAGCTATGAATTTCAAGACAAGAGCCAGAGCACCTCTCCACAGTGAAGAGTTATGTGTAGGCCTTGTGCTCGTGCATACTCCAATGCTGGAAGGAACGTGCTCCTGCCTCATACGCATAAATCACTGCTTCTAGAAAAGTAAAGCGTACCCATAAATCACTAGAAAAATACCACTGGCCAACAAGAGGGTTTCCAGAGAGATCAATGCCAACAACACCAGATTCCCTCATTTCTAAAGCAAGTTTAACCTGTGGAAGAGGAGAAGAGAAGAGAGAAGAGAGCACTTGGGGTCACGCGCGCACAGTTTACAGAGCAGAACTTGACTCATCGCCATACAGTTTCAATGGCAGCAGCAGTCGTCTCGTGGCGGCCAATGCTGAGAAGAAGTCTGACACGTATCTTCTTCCTCGCAGCTCCATGGTGCGCGCCATTGATGCGCAGAGAATTAGTCGTGGAAGCTTGGGAGGGGAGATTTTGAGGAGTGAAATCGACTTCCACTGGCGCAACAGCATTTAATCCTTCTATCACTGCGCCCATGTAGGATCGCTTGCTCATTCCCACAGATTCGTCATGCTGGATGGTGCAAAACACGCCCACTCGATGAATTATAGTAAAAATTCGACCTTTTCACTTGGTGAACATTGCTAGAGGTGCCTCCTTTTTTGGAGAGCACGAAAGAAGAAATAGTGCAGAACACCTTGGGAGTTGTTCTTAGCTCCAAATATATTACATTTTCAGAAGCAAAGTCTTCGACAACCTGCATCTCAGAAATAGCAGCATCGGTCGGCAAATCACAAGAGTGTATCTATTTACAATGCCAGTGATGGTGTGGAAATCATGAGCATCTAACCTCTTTTGTGACTCTGGAAATAGTTTTGTGATCAGTGGTGAGGATGTGAATCAGATCAAATAATTTGAACACTTCAGACAATGAACGATCGCCTAGATTTAAGTCGAATATGCATCCTTTTAGAATGTCATAAAATATCAAAAAAAAAAAAAAATCTTAAGATAAGAGCTTCAAGCAACAAATTAAATCAAAAAATAGAGGGAGAAGTAATACAATTAATATATATATATATATATATATATAGAGAGAGAGAGAGAGGGAGAAGTATGTTTCTAATAATTAATTTAAAAATAAATAAGAATAAGATACTAAGAATTTATATTATAAAAATTAGTACAATTGAAAAAAAAATTATTATGATTGAGAAACTAAAATAACGAGTACTACCTTAATTTATTGTAGGTACTACCTTAATATACTATTGATACTATCTTAACAGCAAAATTAAGATAGTACTTACAGTATTAATGTAGTACTCATCACTTTAGTTTCTTAATCATAATAATTTTTTTTCATGTGTACCAACTAATATAATACCAGTTCTTAGTTCTTTATTCCTATTTATTTACCCATTAACTATTTAATTAATACTTTCCCATATATATATATATATATATATATATATATACACACACACACACACACACATATATATATATATATTGAAATTTTAGTTGGCAAAAAGTTAAGGGAGAAAGTGAAACTTCATACTTATGTGTAATAAATTATTGGAATTTTATCAGTGTGTAACTATTTGTGACTTAGTCTCTAGTTGGTACATAAGTTATAGTGAAAGCGTACTCTTAAATATTCTCCGTAATCAAATAATAATACATATTAATATATTTCATTTACTCATAAAAAATTAAATTAGAAATGATGTGACATACTGACTAATATATTTTATCCACTCATGAAAATTTTAAAATATTTCATCAAATAAATGACTGGTCCAAATGAACCTACACATGATAGATATCAAGACTTTATATTCTATATCAAAGTTTTATTTGAATCTTATTTTTCTGATGGGCAAGATTATTTCTCAAAAAAGTATAGTATGTTATGATAAATCTTCAATTTATAATAAATTAGAGTCTAGTTGGAATTCTTTCTAAGTGATAAGATTGTCTTTCAAAAAAGGATAATACCTTGCGATAAATCTACAATAATTAGAGTCCAAGTGAAATTCAAAAAACTCATCAAGCAAATGTCGGAATGAAAGATCAAACCCCTATAACTTTTGCAATTAGAGTACAACTTAACAAGTCAAACTCATATAGGATATTCAATGAGTACCTTCGCTGAGACAAAAAACATCCACTCACCTTAATAATTACCTTGATCCTAAACAATAATAAGTGTCTAATATCATTCGTCTTGAGCTATGACTGAAGATAATCGTTATAATGATAATAACTATCACAAAAGTATGTTAGAAAAATAAATACAATAATTCATAATAATATTATAAAACAAGCAAGTTCTTTTAAAATGAAAAAAAAAAAATTGAGGCATCCAACTAGTTGGGTTCTCCCATCAACTTAATAAAAGAATACAATTATAATAAAGTTGAAAACTTTATTATTATTGTGCATATAAGCTATAGTAAAGATGCACAACCCCAAACTTTGAGGAATAAAAGATATATTGAGATTTCTTCAAAATTTTCATGAAGATATTTGTTTTATTATCTGAATATAAGCTATAGCAAAGATCACATCATTAATCTTTTTCTAAATGAAAAATCATTTCACCTGTAAAATACTTCATCCGTACATAAAATATTAAATTTGAGATTATATATCTAACTGTCTGATTGTCACAACAAAGAGTATTGAGAGGAAAAAAATGAACACTTAATCTCAAATAGATGACATATCCAAAATATCTTACAATTAATTATCTTTATCGCTCTAAACTCTACCTCTACACTATATTTCAAAAATAAGTATTTTTTTTTTATTTTTTCAAAAGATAAGATTATATTCAAGAAAAATATAAAAATCCATCATAAATCTCCTCTCGTGCATATTATTGTTCAACTCAATTATAACTATTCAACCAATTGCAAGTGCTTATGACCACTGGAATAGATCTCAAGTCCTAGAGACTCTTTCACATACCTCAATATGCGAAGAGTTACATCAGGATGGATCTGTCAAAAGGAATCTAAGAAACAAATAACCATTTTGATTGTGTATATTATATTTAATCTAGTTATAATAATATAATTAATCTTCTTTATAATTTTCATATAAATAATAAAATTAATATATAAATCAATAAAAATATCTACTAGAAAATAAAATATAAGATCAATCACTATAAAGATATCATATACACATCTTCTATATGACAAGATGATACATCTCGTATAAAAAATCATCCAAATACTAAGAAAATACTTGAATTATGTCTAAAAGAACTCTTTGTGTTGGGTGATCCCCAACTGATCATTTCCTAGTAATCAAAATATCATTAACGTGGATAATCAACAAAATTATCCTCCTATTAGTACTTCTCCAAAAAAACAAAATAAAAATCAATAACACAAAAGTATAACCCAAATGAGAAGACAATTTTTGAAAACTCATAATCCAAACTATTGATAATTCTTTCGAGTCATATAATATCTTTCATTATCAACAAATTACATATGACTATGTTGTTGAAAACCTATGTGATTATTTCATATATACTTTCTCGTTAAAATTACTAAAAAAGAATGTATTCTTCATGTCTAGTTATTATATTTTTTAACTATATGATATTGTAAGAGAAATAAGAATATATACTTAGGTCATCTTGGTCACAAAAAATAAAATATTTTGATGGTACACAATAAAAATATAAGTGAATCACCATGCTAATGTTTCATCTTAAGGTAACATGCCTTTACATGTAGTCATGTCTTTAGCTAATAATAGATCTTTCCAAAAATCATTGTATTACTGCTTGAGTCCCAAAAGAATCAAGAGCATACATCTCTTTTATCATGACTTAGTATCATCTTGGATAATATAACATCTCAGAAAGCGACTTAAGCATACGAATACTATCAAGATAATTAATAAAATAAACAAAAAAAAAGACAAAAATATAACAAAATATATGAAATCCAATATTTAGGATAGCTTATCTATTTCTTCTAAAGAGTAATCTAAATGTCAAGATAAGAAGAGATGGATATGGGTTCATATGACTACTCAATAGGCTCGTCTTTGGTCATATGTATCAAAATGAAAGGATCCATACAAATATTGTCATGTCCCTTGATCCATATATTAATATCATTACTCATAACAATATAAAAGTATCAAACAGGCCGAGCCGATTTTAGGTGGCCCAATCATGGCATCGTGCCGTGCCTGGCCACAGCACGGCTTCATCACAGTAGGCCCAGCATGGCCCATCAGCCCAACTATGATAAAACCGTGTTGGGTCGAGCCTAGACAGGCTAGTTCTAGCCCATCCATGCCGGGTATGAGGCCGATTTTGCCCATTGGGCCAAGTTTAGGCCTAATTCAAGCCAATTTTAAAATTTTTAATTATTTTAATTTAAAATATTAAAAATATTATAAAATTTAAAAATTAATTATTTAATTATTAAAACTTACTACATCCGTTTCAAAATAATAGTCTGATTCACATGTTTCTTTAAAAATAAAGAGCCAAATAGCATAAAAACCTCATAGTTATGTTTTTTGTGAATATCTTTTCGAGAACTTTCGATTGGTGTATGTATGTTACGTACAGGATCTGCCAACTGGATCTCAAAATCAATTAAATTAAATGTAAAGAGTAAACTTCAATGATAAATAAATGGATCTTTGTTTCTTCAATGTCATCCAGTCCCTTCAGCATCAGCATGCAACTAAGGACGTCGATGAGCTCATTACGGTAGTGAACAATTTTTTCCAATAGTACCATTTGAAAAAGCTTAATGATATCTTTTTTAACATTTCAAAAGTGTATGAAAGCTATTAATAATAAATAACTGGATCGATGAGCCTTCCTGTGACTGTCAGTTGTAACTAGGAAGTCATCAATACAACAAAACTGACTTTACAAATGAATTAAACTTTATTTTATCATATCGGACCATCATTCCGTAACAAATTCTTACGCGATATCAGACTATCATTTTGGAATAGAGTTAGTAATTACTTAAATAATTTTTAGTTAAAAATTAATTGTTAAATTAAAATAAATAATTAATTTTTAAAAATTTATTTTATTAAATTTAATAAAACATAAAATTTATTATAATAAACAACTAAAATATGAAAATTAAATGTGTATGAATTAATAAAACTTAAATATTAATACAAACCAATATACATTTTATGATCAGCAAACAGTATTATATCACTCTTATTTGATGATCGACCCCATCGTTCTTCCTCGCTACCTGAATAGAAAAGTCATCATCTCTAAATATGATATCCATATCCATACTCGAAGTCTCACTACTACTACTACCACCACCATACATAGCATCGTGGTATGTAAAGAGCTCAGTCAACTTCTCGTAAATGAACCATGCAGCTGAGTTTTCCTAGCTCATGTACGAGAATATATATGTCAAAATATTATATACCTCTTTCACCTTAACCATAAGGTCTATGCAGGCAGCCATACAATAAAAAGATAGAATTTTGAACCAGTACTTTAAGTATTTAGTTTTCACCTCTAAAACCATATCACTATGCTTTGTATTATCTCGAAACTTCCTAAAATTAGTGCAAAATAAGTCATGTGAATATAAATTGACGAATACATATTCGTCATGACATAAAAAATCTTCAAAAATTTCATGAATAAAATTCAAGTAGCTCAATCAGTATCATCAATAATAAATTTATCACAATTACTATTGACATAGTTAGATATCACGTATTTGTATCAAACACATGACTCCGACATAAGGTATGTGTAATTTCAATTATGTTTCACATTCGATTAAGATTTCTTCTTTAGACCCGCAGACAGAGGCTGTCAAACTCTTATTATCTATTAGGTATACGAAAATATTTTAATAAGTTACATATATTTTCTAAAATGGGGATACACTTTCATCCCTACTTGTACTATCAGCTAATGACGTGACACATGCATCTAACGTAGAAAATCTCTCCTAATGGTATATCTCCTAACAAACATGTTAATAACTACTCAATTATTAGATGCATTATCAAATATAATATTAAATATTTTATTTTGAATTATATATTCTCTAAAAATTTTTATCATATACTCAAAAATAACCAGGTCATTATAAGGATGGAGAATCTTAGAGAATTCTAATATTTTTTTTATTTTTGTATCAATTTTAAATCTATACAGTGTGCGATGAAACATGCATAAGATGCATCATCATGATTAGTCCATATAATAATTTTTAAAAGTATTTTTTAACACCTTGACGCACGTCTCAAGGTGAGGCATTCATAAAATATCTCAAAGCATTAAAAAAAGTATCAGAATTGTATATAATTTATTTTGATTATCGGTTTTGTATAACCAAATATAATTCTATTTTAATATTTTCATGTAAGTACAAGAAAGAAAATATTAAAATACTAAGAATATAACAATGATATAATAATGAAAGTTCTACTAACCGGTCAGTGGGCCAAAGAATATTTTAAAGCATAGCCTAGCCCATTTGAGTAATCTGACCTGCTCTAATTAATTAAACCAAAAAACTATTATATATAAATTTTTTTATTTTTTTTCTTCGACTGCTATAATTTTACGTGTAAAATTGTTCATCTCTATTTTCTCCTCTCTGTGTGATTTTTCTTCGTGACTACTTCTACTCACAATCCATAAGACTTATTTTGGAAATAATCTTTAAATACATAAGTATTTTTCTAGTGAATATAACTAGTCATGCTGAACGACTAGTGAACCACATTATTTTCTGCCTCTTTATTGTGTTTGTAATTTCTGGCGTGGTTTGTTAAAATTGATTGTGGATATATATATATCATTTGATGTTTATTGTTCTCTTCTTATGAATCTCCAAAATCACAATCATTATAAACAAAATTGCATGACAATCAGCTTGACAGAGCTCCACGCGAGCTCGATCAAGCTTTTTGTGGAGTAGAAAAGAGGGGCGAGGGGCGAGGGGGGAGGGGCGAGGGCGAGGGCGAGGGGAGAGGAAAGAGGGGGGAGAGGGAAGAGGGATGAGGAAAGAGGAGAGAGGGAAGAGGGGCAAGGGCAAGGGCAAGAGCAAAAATAATTTTTATAATTTATTATTAAAATTAAAAAATTTATTTAAAAAATTATCAAATTTTATTAAAAGTTGATAATAATATTAAATTAATAAATAATACTAAATAAAAATAAAATAAATTTAATAAATTTAAAATTTATTAAATTTACACATTACGTCGTAATAAAAAACTTACGCCTTAGTACCTCGAGACTTATGTCTCACCTCAAAAATATTAAAATATCTTGCCTTACTCTTTTACCTTTTAAAACTTTAGTCCAGATATCAGACATCACGGACATCACTCTAATATATTTTCTAAATTTGTTAATTATTTTTTTTTCTAACTCATAATATTTTATTATGTTGTTCCTAGATATGAACCTAAGAATTATACGATATACAGGCTAAGAATATCTGTATGATACTGACTACCATTGAATCATCTAAAAACTTAATAGAAATACTTATTATGATGATCAGTTTGATTATGTATTCCCTCCCTAACTCATTGTAATATATGAATGAGATAAACATCGAGAGTAAACTAGATCCATTCACAAAAAATTAACTGTTGAGTTAGATTTGTTTAGGATCTAATATTCCATATTTTTTGGAACATAATTCAGCATGCCTCTTAAGGTATCCAGTCTCACACAAATTCTTACAATTTAAATTTTTTTTATAATATTTGTATTATGCCAATTATTTTTCGTTATCCTTAATATTTTTTTGTTTTATTATATTAAAGTTAATCCAAATTACTAATAACCTTCTAATTTTTTATTTTTAGATATTTAGATTGAGACATTTAGAGAAACCAAAGTTTCGGTAGCCTCGAGTCTTTTCGTATAGTTTTGATTATCTAAATTATAATTAATTTCATTTTTATTATTAAAATTACGATTTATCATTTTTTTTAGATTTGACTTAAGACTAGGAGTTATGACTAGGAGAAGAGGGAAAAAAATTTTAAAATTTTAAATAAAAACTTAAAAAAATTAAAACTAATAAATAAAAAAATACTCATGAATCGTAATGTATAATCTTTGACTTTTTGATGTCCACACCACATGCGCATCACAATCCATACCACCCGGGTACCAAAAGGCAAAATACGGAAAGTCCAAAATAGAAATCAAGAACTCAAAAAAAAGAAAATTAGAGAGAAAAAGAGAGAGATTTATGTTTTAAAAACATAAATCTTAGAATAAGAGAATATTTTATAGATTAAAAAAACATATTTTTTTAATAAAAATTGTTTTTTTTATTTTTTATAGGTTTTTTTAATTAAAAAACGAACAGAATCCTTAGGGCCATCAAATTCTATCTCATAGTTGTTGGAGGCAAAATCCAACGACTTATAATTTAATTTTTAAATTTTTTTTGGACCGTTGGGTTGGTTCAGCCGTCAAACTGACCCTAAACAATCATTGGTTCCAAAAATTTTAGCTTCTTAAACAATAAAGCTCGAGTATGGGAAGTTGCAGAAAAATGACTACGGGTGAGATCAGTCGAGTTACAGACCCAACAAAATTTTGAATCAATTGGGCATCAAGCTTCAGGGTGGGGCTAGGTTGGGGCACCGCTAATTTTGTGCCGATAATGTGTGCCCATGAACTATGGTATCGAGCCGTGCCTAGCTCAGCACATGGCCTGATTGACCTAAGCACGACACGACATGAACCATGCCGTGAATAGGCTCGGCACGGGCATGGACACGAGTTTGTATTGTGTCATGTCTGGCCAGACACAGCCGTGTTGAGTAGTCCATCAGGCCGGGCCCAGGCCTATTTGACACCTCTATAACAATATCAAAAATTTTAGACTTAAAAAAATTTTAAAAAAAGTATCTATTGCGTGAGTATTCACTTCCAAATCTATTAGCCTAAATTTTGAAATGAAGTGGTGAATAGAAAATATAATTGATGTAGATATGTTCATGCCAGTAACACTTAAAGAACAAAATATGGTGTACTCATCCTAAGAAAGCATCGGCGTAACACAACCAGGTAATATTCGTATAAGAACCAATATGGGTAGGTCCGATAGTCTACTATATAGCCTATGGACTTTCAAAAATTCATCAGAATTCAAGACATAATATTTATCATCTCTCTTGAGTATGTCTCATCATTTCATAAAAAGATCACATCATTATTATTTTTCTGTCACTTGGAATACCTCATCGAAACTCACAACTCTCTCATTGTCAATAAATGACAAAGATGTCATAATATTATAATTGATCATATTAACTTCACTCGATCTAGATCTAGCTCTCAATTTTTATGAAGTTATTCTCAGTAATCTTGCATCCAATTATTTTTCCCTTTTTCTAGTCATAGCACAATTTCACACCAATATTCAAACGTATAATATTATGTAAAATTTCCGATACAATTTTGCATAAACCACTAAGATGTGCAAAATTTTTGAAAATATTAAATTTTAAAAAATTAAACACACTATCCTTGGCCAAAAACAACCATTTAAGCCATTGTGACACCATCATCATTTTGGCCACCATGTCAACAACTACTATCATCGAAAACATTGAAGCTACTCACTTGAAAACCATGTTGACACTAACATCATTAGCTTTTCCAAAAAATAAACTCAAAATATCCACTACATCTGGGTATTCTACAGTTACAGACAACGATGCTATCGTTGCCGACATTACTAAAAGCTAAGTCATTACCAAGCATCCCAAAATCAATGCCACATCACTAAAACTTAGTTATGATACCATGTAAAGCCCTCCTAGAATTTGCATCAGCAAAGAGACAAGAAGAGAGAAACAAAAAAAGAAAAAAGTTGAAAAAACAAAAAATAATTTTATTTAAAATAAAAATTATTTTTTTTAAATATACATAATTCTATATATATATATATATATATATATATGTGTGTGTGTGTGTGTGTGTGTGTGTGTGTGACTTGGAATAGCCTAAAACTTAAGTCCTCTCAAACAGTGATAAAAATTTCTGATATATCCACCGATATATCTCCAAAATATTCCTAAATTCTAAGTATCGATATATTAATCTTGACCAATATATCTATCTTTGATTGATGCTCATAATCAATTATATACCGATATATCTTTGATATATCCGTAAAATCCAAGTACCGATATATCTATAGAAACCAATATTTTAATCCTTACTCCCAAACAATAAAAAACAAATAAAAATAATAATAAACTAAAAAAAAAAACTCGCCAATCTTCATTAAAATTCTGAGAGAATCATAAATTACTTATTTTTCTATAAATTTGATATAAAAGATATCCAGGCACCAGTTTAGAATCGTGTTTAGAATCTACACTAATGTTTTATTGTTATACTTCTATATATTTTTTTACTTTCTTATAATTGCATGTAGATTATCCGAATACATAAGAAAAGTCAAAATCATCAATATATGCGAGATATATAATAATAGTCAAAAGTTTAGCCTTTCAAAATTCAGTATGAGCTATTCATTTCTACATCCAAACTCATTAACCAAAGAATTAGCATCCAGGAACAGTGGTGAGCGACCATACTTTTCTTGATAACACGCTCCACATCTTCGAGTACAATTAGACGCTTTTGCCCCAGATCTTGAGCAAGTTCTCTGCAAAAAAAAAAGTGCGGTCGGAACAAAATTGAAACATCAACGGAAAGAACCCGCTCCATGTAGCCTCGTATGGAAAATGAAGATTACAAAACAGTGCATAAACTTGTACAGATTCCTATGGATGTCGAGAAGATTGAAATGTGCAGAGAAATATGACTACGAGCATACAGAAGGGTTGAGTTCCTGATACAGCCGTTAAGGTGGGCGTGCAGCTCTAGCTTTGGCATGCGTTCCCACCACTCCATTTTGGAAACTTATCACCTGTGGGATATGGCTCCAGAGGCCATCGCCAAGTTCTAAAAGTTCGCAACGTTTCTTGCGCTTGTTCTCGAGTTTTGTAGAGCCCTCTATCAATCCAATCAACTAATAACAACAGACTCGGGGTTTCTTTTTGCATCCAATTAGTTAATATTAAAAATTATTTTTGGTATGCAAAAAAATAAAAAACATGAAATTACGTTTTAGTCATGCAAAATAAATTATTTTTAAAAGTAAAAAAAAAAAAAACAAAAATATTTATAATTTTAGGACCAAAATTTTAGACACACTCATACAATTGAAAAAAAAAATCCAACCCAAGAGTGAAGCTCGGTGCTCGGATGGGTGGGTCTCAGCTTTCCCTGACCGAGGTTCCCGGTTCAATTCCACTGAACACCTGCCCAAAGTATTCTCTTGTGTCTCACCTGGTGTCCATGGTTAGTAGAGTATTATGATCACCCAAGAGATTTGTTGAGCAAACACAGAGGTGTCAAATGGATTGGGTCGGCCCGAACCCTTTTTTTCGGGCCCAACCAAGCTGGTGTGCCGTGCCTGGCACGGCACAGTTTTTTGAAAGCCAGGCCCGGCAAGGCCTGAGGCCCAGATTCTGCCTGAGTTCGGGGCGGTTCGGGCTAGGTCGATTGGAGTAGTTCAAGTCAAGTTGGGCCTTTTTTTTAAAAAAATTAGGGTTTCGGGCGGCGCATCGCTGTCGCTCATCGAGCATGCCAAGCCATCACCCGTGGAGCATCGTGGCATTGTCCCCCTGTCGGGCGTCGTTCGGTGCAACCATCCCCCGTGTCGTGCCTATGTGCCATGTACTCGTGCCGTGCCTGACACAGCATGAAGGTCAAAAACCCACTGCATAGCATGATTCATGACGAGGGTCCGTCCGGCATAGGCCCGGGCATGACATTGATGCATGTCATGCCTGGCTTCAAGCCAGGCCCGGGCTGCCAGACCCGTTTGACACCTGTAGGCGCTCTTAAGCTAGTCCATACCCTCATAATAAAAAAAAATCTTATAATGTTTTGGTTCAAAAACATTATATATTATTTATTTACTAGATGTGAAATAACTTTTCGATTTCATTTTTTTAAGTTATATATATATATATATTATTTATTTATTTATATATAAATTGTATAGTGTGTGTGTGTGTGTGTGTGTGTGTGTGTGTTTATATATAAACATATATATAAATGTATATATACATATATATACATACTTATAATATGTGTGTGTGTGTGTGTGGGTTTATATATATACACATATACATACATATACACACACATACATACATACATACATACATATATATATATGTGTGTGTGTGTGTGTGTGTGCATTTATATTTATAAATCTTGATTTGTATTTATACTTGCTATATAAGTATATATCTATATTTTAATTAATAAAATGAAACTTGTTTTCGAAAAATAATTTTGCATTTTCTTGGTGGCTTTTGAATTTAAAAAACTTTTAATAAAATATATATATATATATAATAATCTACTTTCGAAATTGAAAGTGATTTCGCATTATATAGGTGATTTTCGAATTCGAAAAATCACCTAGGAAAAATTTTTTAAACAATGTGAGTTAGCATCGGAAAAATTGGTTTTCTTTCTTTTTTTTTTCCAAAAAAAAAGTAAATATGCGGTGTTTTGGGATATATTTTTTTAAAAACCTTTTAAAGGGGTACCAAGATGTAAATATTTTTTGTTTTTGGGTCTCAAACATAATTTTTCTTTAAATTTTAATATTTTGAGACTAAATTTTTTAATCATTTAGTGCCACAAATTAAAAAATATTTATATTTTTGTGTATAATACATACTCAAAAATATCAATATGATCTACATCAATAACAAAAAAAAAAAAAGCACATATGGGTATTAGTCACATCTATACCCATTATGACCTAGCATGCATAGCCCTCCACATACAACATCCCTATTCTTTTTCCCTCTCATGCATAAACTATTTTTTTTAAAAAAAAAAATTATAATACATCCATCACAGTCTCTCCTCTTCTCTAATATCTTCCCCTCATACAAATCTTGTCTACTACTCTCCATGGACTTAACTAGCAAAATCACTATTATCCATCAGAGAGCATCAAATCTACTCCTAATATAAATGCATATCTTATGTTTATGATGAAGATATTTCTAAGTACAAATTTTTAAATTGAAACAAATATATATAATTATATGTGTATAAATACATGCATATAGTAGAATGCATATTTAAATTGATACCTATATGTTGCTTTATATATATACATAGATACAATAGTATGCATAATAGATATATGTGCTTATGTATTGTTGTCTATATACATATATATTCATACACAATAATATATGTGAATTTATATGTACATACATATTTATTATTGTGTGTGTGTGTGTGTGTGTGTGTGTGTGTGTGTATGCTTATATATATTACAATATATGGGTATGTACATGTATATATAGTAATATTTATGCTCATGTATACTTATATGTTATTGTCTATATATATATATATATATGTATGTGTGTGTGTGTGTATCATAGTATAGGTATGCACACACACACACACACACACACAAGCATATATACTAGTGTGTATATACATATACATACATGTATACTATTATATGTATAAGGAGAGACACACACATTATTGTATATAATTGCACACACACATACAAATCCATTTGTGTGATGTTGATCTTGTTATATATGTGTGTGTGTGGACACACATATATACTATGGTAGCCACATGCATAAACACACCTTTTTGTGTACATGCATATATTTGAATATATACTATTTTTGTATTTATACATACATGAAAATATTCATGTGTATACATATGTTATTGTTGAATGTGTGTGTGTTGACACAAAAAATACACACATATGTACACACACTCACAAATGCACATATATGCATATGAATATTATTATATATCTGCATATACATACAAACTATTATGTGTGTGTGTGTGTGTCAGTGTATATGTGTGTCTTTGTATATATAGATAGACACATTTATACACATATAGGCACATTTATACCCACATTGATTCATTATTTTTTTTTCACTTGTTGAATTAGTATCTATAACATACAACTTATCTTGAGATTATTTTGTATGGTTTATTATTTTTTTGCTTGGTATAATTTTAATCACTATGATGAATGCATATTTGTGATCATCCATATGTATATAACATGTTACATTATGCATTATAAAGATCGTGCATGGTGTACAAGTAATTTTAATCATTTTAGCACAAAAATCTAAAAAAAAAAAAACTAATATCTCAAGAGTATTACTTTAAAAAGTCAAAGAGATTGTAATCGATGAGTTTGAAACCTAAGACCTATCACCCTTGGACAAAGGCACGACATTATACTAAGACATGACCTATAATATATGTATATAATACAAAGACTTCCCAAGTGAATAATCATTTCACTATTATTTGTACTCAAATATATTTAATCTCATAATTCTTATAAGATTTTGTGAATTATTATTAGTATAATCACATACATAATCTAATTTATATATTATTATAATATATATGGATAGATGCACACACACACACACACACACACACACTACAAATATATTTGATGGCAAGTATATACATACATTATTATGTGTAATATATATATAATATATAAAAAATATATTATATATATTACAAATATATATATATATATATAATCATCTCACTATTATTTTGTGAGTCATGGTAAAAAGATGTATTTGAGTTGCATTTCATTTACATTTAATGCCAAATAATATCATTTGAGCACTTGTCCATAAATCATTCATTATTCTTCTTATACATTCGCTTGAATAATTCAAACGGCATAGACATCCTAATACAACCTTTTACAAATAAATATTAGTTATTATTAATGTACATCATTCATAATGACACATATATTATCTTTTTGATTATAAAAATATAAATAATAACAAAATATACATGATAGTTATACTAGATCTACTAAATATTGGTTGGTCTCCTCTGAACCTCCAATATGTTTTGAAGGTCATAATCCTTCACTTATTTTTTTGATTGACGATTGTGTAAGGACACCAGGGACAATGTCTTGAACTCTTCATTATTTCAGTATTCTCAACACTTTATCCAAATACTAATGGAGACACTATTAGGCTTTGCATCTTTATCATACTTTTTCTATATTTGCCAAGCTTATCATTATATCTTACATTTACTACATGTTTTTATGTATCTTTCATGGATGCCACCAAAATATTATTCTATTTGTATTTTTTCTACAAAACCCAAATAAAACAATAATATATTGTAATGCATTTATTTTAAGAGTATATAATATTATACCAAAATGAAAAACAAATACATCAAACATGTACATACCATTCTTCCTAATAAAATTTTTTCATACTTGGGGGTACTTTGCATCATTTTATACCCTCTGCAACTAGTTTATCCTTAAATATTTTTTTGATTGTACGAGAAGTAAAAGAAATAAACATGTAAGTAATATAAAATCATCATGTACATATACGTATAAACAAAATACACATTTTTTTCTACTACTAAGTTAAAATTTATTTTTAATATTATTAATGATAATGTTCAATTAGTATCAATATAATACATTATTATTATTGTAAAATACATAAATTTAAAAATTGTGATATATTTATTATTTTCATTCACATTTCATTTTATATTTAATTAAATAAAAAATGATAAAGAATGAATGTAGTAAATTTAAAAATGTTACGTATTGTTTATTATCAATTATGGGCCGAATAAAGATTTTCTCATTACTTGGAATACAAATTAAGAATTGTAAATATCTTACAGGTGTCGCTAGTACGGTACTAATGCATGGGCCTCCTAAGATAGGTTGACCATAACTATCAGTATCTTCTGGTGAATAATGAGACAAAGATGAAATATATATGGTAGTAAATCCATGTATATCATGATGAGGTGATGCCTAAGTTTTCTACATATGTGTAGGAGAATGCAAATGGACATTAATGTGTTGTTATAATTGAATAAATGAAGATTTCTTCCTTCACAAACAATTTGTTGACTTATCATTGAATTATATTTAAATATTTTAATATAACATCTACTTTTTAACAATTACAAAATAAGAATAAAAAAATAATAAGGTAGTCAATAAATTTTTAGTTATCATCAGAACTTTCTAAGAAATCATCTCTATATACATATTCATCATCATCTAATTCTGTAATTAATTTTTCCTCATTATCTTTTTCAACATTACCCACTAGTGATACAACTTTCTTCATGTGATTGGATATGTGGTGTATCATATTTGTTCGGCTTGTATTCCAAAAAATTAAAAATCAACAATAATCAATCAAATTTATTACAACATATGCTTGTCGTCTAGTTTATCCAACTAACAAATTAAATACCCGAGTGGTATTTTTTAATTACACCCCGTGTGTTTACAAAAATCACACAAACTAAATGCAAAAATACAACCACAAAAATTGACAAGTATTTTCACATCCAAATGCATCCAAATGCACATCCAAATAAATCATTCGAAATACCTAAATAACGATATCATAGACCTATGCTCTGACACAATTGTAGGAGTTGAAACTGATTTCTATATGGTTAAGGACATCCAAATGCATCATCCAAGCAAGATTGTTTTAACAAATATCTTGACTAGTCATGATGTTAGAGTTCTCCATACCCAACTTCCATGTCCCATGCTCCATCATCGTGAGGAGGAAGATGCACAATGTGTGGGTTGTGCTTCCATTTTACCAATAAAACTAAAATGTATAATAAAAAAATTACACACGTCACATCACTTTGCAAAAGTGATGTGACGTGTTCCTTTTTTTATTTTATGCAAAATATATTAAAGATTTAATTAATTTATTATGTGTGTGTGTGTGTGTGTGTATAAATATATAATCAAATAATTAATATGATTTTAATTTATATCAATTAATATAATTTCAACCAAATTAATTGTTTCGATTTTATATACACACATGCTCTAAATAAATAAATTTAATAATTAATTATAATTTTAAATATTTATTATGGCACTATATTAAGCTATAGAAGAGATAGTGCATTAATACGATTTTAGGCCCCCATAATTCATATTAATTATAATTCATACCAATATAGAAATATAATTGCACTCTCACACTAATTTTAGATCACTCACATCTTTTGGTATCTAATATTTATTTAACTCCTTATGTTAAAATTACAGACACTACTAAATTAAATTAATTTACTGATAATTTAATTCAATCAATTTGTTATATATTACCTCGACTTTGAGACTTTTTACTTAATTTATTAAATACGCCAAATCAAAATTCATAAAAGCATTCTCATTGAGGCATCAACAATCTATTTTATAGGACATGGATTCCAATAATAATTAATATTTACCATATAATTATTAACGTATGTACGTGTTTTTCAATTACATCAAGATTAATAGTAATAGTATTTACAATGACTATTGTATATTTTTACATATCAATATAAAATAATTATACCAATTTCATCCGGTTCAATAAACTCTAGTGTACTAGCACAAAAAAATAAAATTTTATCATTCCCCATAGTAAAGATAGACCTACTAATATCTTATGCTACAATCTTACCGATAAAATATCCAATTCTATCTAGAATATGAATAGTAAATTATGTACATAAGCCAAACTCTACGTACCAAATTATCTACTATCAAGAATAAAGGACACATATATATCTATTATAAATGTAATCTCAACTCATTGTCATTCAAAAAAAACCAAAATGAACCCAAGCAATAATTAAATGGAAAAACAAACAAAAATGACTTTCAATATAAAATAGTTTTAATAATCACTCACTTAGACTTAAAAGTGATGATATCACACATCTTACTCTCATTCCCTCCAAATGTCTTTCATAGGTTTTTGAGCCCTAGATATGTCTGGAAGTTTTTGAGCCATATAGCCTTCTTGGTTTCCGTTGAGGCAACCACATATTCGACATCCATGGTAGAACCAACAATATAAGATTTACCTGATACTTCTCCAACTTATGGCTCTACATCCCAAAATTAACACTTAACTTGAGGTTAACTTTCTCAAATTCCCACTTTTTTCAGTTACTTCATTATATATTTTACTGCTATCAAATGTTCTTATTCTGTATTAGATTGATATCTCTTGACCTTACCTACACAAATCAAATATTAGGTTTAGTGCAAAGCATTGCCTATATTAGGCTTCCATAATGGATGTATATGAAATTACATTTATTTTCTCTCTCATTAGGTATTTTGCGACACTGATTTTTTGATAGAGTGATTTCATTTCTGAAAGAAAGAAAGCCTTTTTTATATCATGCATACTAAAATGAGTTGAGACAAGCCTAATATTATTTGCTAGTGATTTTGCAAAAGATTAATTCCAAGAATGTGACTAGCTTCTCCTAAGACTATGATATTAAATTGACTAGATAACTTAACTTTAACCAAAGACAACATTCCCACATCATTTCCAATGAGAAATATTATCATCAGTATATAATACCAATAATATTACCACACTATAACTATGTTTTTTATATACACAATACTTATCCTGGCATTGATTAAAGTCATAAGATTTAATGACTTGATCAAAATAAGTATTTCAAGATCTATATGCTTCTTTCAATCTATAAATGAACTTATAAATGAAATTATTTAGTCCATTTTATATGAAACCATCAAGTTATATATATATATATATATATATATACACACACACACTCTTCAAGATGTCTATTCAAAGATATAGTCTATATGTTCATCTACCAAATCAAATAGTTATAATGAGTTGTAATGGATACATAATCTCGATAGACTTAAGCATTTTTATAAGTAAAAAGGTTTCTTCATAATCTATTCTCTCTTTCTAAGTCAAGCCTTTAATAATAAGCCTATCCCTATAAGTCTCAATGTTACTATCTATTTCTCTCTTTCTCTTATTGATCTATATGCACTTGATGGGGTTTATTCCTTCAGGTAGTCCCATAAGATACCATATATGATTAGAGTGTATGGGCAACATCTTTGATTTAATAAGCAATTACCAAAGTTTTACATCTTATCTTTAAGTACTTTATCATAGTTAATAGGATTAGTATCTACCTCATTAGAGACTCTATCATAAGACTCTCCTAAGAGTGTATACATGAATGTTGATGAATAATTCTTTTAATTACAATGAGACACTACCCTTAATTGTATACTTTTAGAGGTACTCTATATAGATGCTAATCCCTATAAAATGTTATGATCATTACTCTCAATTTGTGAAACTAACATATCAATGATAGATTTATAAGGTTCGATATCAACATTATTCTTAACAATCCTACCATTATGATGAGGTAGTAAGATATCTAGAATTTTATCTTGTAGCATTTTTTATTATATCATTGATATTGAAAGAGTTTGGACTGGTTTATCTCCTCTCAATTCTTTCATAACAATATTACTTCTAATCTTGTAGCTTATTATATAGTATTCTTTTAGGAATTAGGCATTACTATTAACAATGACATTCTGTTATTGATTACAACTTATATGTTTTTCTTTTTGGAATATATGCTGGGCAACTTCATAGATGAATGTGTTTTAGAGTGGACTTATGCTCAGTCCACAATTTAGTAGGAGTAGTGGACACTAACTTAAATGGGACCAAGTGTAGAACATAAGTTGATGGGAAGCTCCATAGGTCCTCATCACACCATTCTATTGTAGAATATAAAGTAGAGATATTTAGGATATAATCCCATGATTCAACAAGTAGTTTCAAAACTCTCCCAAGAGGTATTCATGATAACAATTAGATTGTAGTACCATTGAATTTCTCAAAGGTTTCAAACTTATGGTATATTAAATAAATATATCCATACCTTAAGTAATCATCAAAAAATATGATGAAATACTCAAAGTCACCTCTCGCTTGGAAAGTCATTGGTCTACATAGATCAGAATAAATTAGTTCTAAACATTCATTGACTCTATAACACTTAGCTAAAAAAGTCATTTTGTCATTTTTCCTTCCAAGTAGGATTCTTGGTCTGGAAGTATCCCTACCACCAATAAACCCTAAAATCTATCATTAACTAATCTCGATATCAATTTTAGATTTATATGACCTAGACATAAGTACCAAAGATAGGTCTAGTTCATTTGTGAAGGTTGTTTTCTCTTACATAGCAAAATATTAGTATTATTCAATTTAGCTCATTATATTTAAGAAGAGATAGGATAATTACTATAAAGATTATCTTTTAATGTACTAGAATAGTTAAATTTTTTATTTAAATAGATTATTATAGAATAATGGAATAAAAAAATATCAATCCTTAACCAAACTAGAATTAGAAATTAAATTTCTTTCAATGGAAGATAAATAATGACAATCTTATAGTATTAATCTTTATAGTAGAATTAAAATTGTATCTCTACCAATACTTCTATCTAGTAGAATGAGTCTGATTTTTGAAAATTTTTTTGAGCTTAGATATCATATCATATATAATAGTCATGGACTGATGATAATGTTGGAGTCTATTTGACATAGAAGCCAAAGTATACTACTTTAGTATCTCATTACCTTTCACATATTTTTCATAAGGCTTAGTTTCTTGTTCGGTTACTCCTTTATGAGGTTTATCTGAGCAAAGATTTACGAGTACAAACTTGGAGATCCCAATAGTTAGAATAATATCAAGGTTTTTTTTCCAATTTATATAATAGGTTCAATTGAGTTTATTTTGATTGAGAATAATGGGGAGTGGGTTGAAAATCATTTTAAAAAATCTGAAAAATTACAATGAGCTGATTAGCTTTGAATTCTATTTTGAGTTTTGGTTCTCATTAGCAATTATTAAGTGAATTCGTCATCAATTTGATTTATCATGAACAACATGCCTCGATGGGAGGATGACTACGTTCCATTATTTGTTTAAACATGTTGATTCCTATTAATCTCATTGTCTAGGTAATTAATCATATCAAACATGACTAGATAGATGACTTTGCTTTGGTCCTATAAATAATAACACTACCCTAGATTATAAGGATGTGATTATTTATAGCTATGTGTATACCATCACATATTTTTAGATTGATTGTTCTTAAATGAATTCTTCATTTATGAAGTAATCAATTTTAACAATTCACAAAACTATCTCATGGGATTTTGTGCTAAGTAGAACTACAAATTAATTAGTCTAATAATGGAAACATATCAAGACCAATACACTAATTGACTTCAATTACTCACAAACCAATGATAGAGATCATGAGATTCATTTCTTGATGAATTTTCTCACCCACATAGGTATTTCAAAAGATTGAGTGTTTTAGAAAAATACGATTACTAATTCCCTTCAAAAAATTTTATCTTAAAATAAAATTTTTAATTTATTTTTCCTTATTTAAATAGTGGTTTGTTATTTGAACATAAGTATGTACGAGCACAACATGAAATATCTATTATTCACTCATAACCATCATACAAGTTTTCGCATACATCCATCATTCATATTTTCATATGCTATTGTACATGCTATCACATTTAAATACAAGAATATGTCATCACATGCATTTATGAAACACATATCATCACGTGCATCCATGCCATAACTATGTGATGACCATGCCATCACATGCATACATTCAAAAATTATGTGATGATTATGCCATCACATAATTCCTAGGTTGAATAGCCTTGCTTGGATTTTAGAGCATATTAATAAAGGACTTCCATCAAGGAAGTCTAGGTTTTGAGGTAGGGCCCCAATGAGGTTCAATCCTGCCCGATCATGTTGCAAGGGCATGGAGGCTCGAGGCTAGTGCCCCCAAAACTAAAACAAAACAAAAATTCTATAGAAGTTCCACCATGGCCATTATTATCCACTATAGGCTCCACCATGGTCATCGTTAGTCTCCGTAGACTCCAACTTGGTTGTCATTCACCATTGGACACTTCACCTCAGTCACCATCCATCACTATAGGGCCCACCATGGTCATCATTCGACACTCACATTCCACCATAGTCACTATCCATCATTGCAGGCTCCACCATGGTTACCATTTTCCACTACTTTCTCTGACATGGTCACCATCCATCACTGTAGGCTCCTCTATGGTAACCATTTTCTACTATGCACTCCATCCATGATCATCATTTTTCATTATGCACTCCACCATGATCATCATTCTTCTTAGTTACAAAAGCCTATGCTTCCTCAAAAATAGTTCACAAAAATATCTAACATATTTGTGGAGTAATATTGTAATTTCACCTCATGTGATTACAAAAATCATACCAGCTAAATGAAAATATACAACCCCAAAAATTAACAAGCATTTTAACATCAAAATACACATCCAAATGCATCATTTAAAATACTTAAATAGCTAGGCAGTATTTTGTTTAACAGATGTTAAAACACCTCTATCATAATCAAGGATATTATCTACCCCTCTATTCATATCTAAACCTAATTTATTTATCTACAGTATCATAGACCTATGCTCTGATACCATTATTAGGAGTTGAATTGATTCCTGTATATATTGCATGTGACTGATTCATTTTAATTTTCTATCATCTTGTATGAAGATCAAAGAAAGAATATTTTAACAAATGCCTTATTTATTCATGATATTAGAGTTCGCTAGATACAAATCTTTCATTTCGCCTACTCCATCATCATGAGGTAAAAGATGCACACAACACCACTTTGCAAAGTTGATGTGGAATGTCCCTTTTATATTTTATTCAAATTATATTAAAGATTTAATTAATTTAGTAGATATATATATATAATCAAATAATTAATATGATGTTAATTTATATCAATTAATAAAATTAATTAATGTAATTTCATCCTAATCAATTGTACTGATTTTATATACACATAATCTAGATAAATAAACTAAATCTTCAATTTTAATTTCATATGTTTTTTATGGTATTGGATTAGACTACAGAAGGGATCCTAGATAAATAATATTGTGAGCTCTCATTATAAATTATATGAACTATAATTCACATTAATTATGCTTCATACTATTATAAAATTATAATCACACTCTCCCTTAATCTTTATTTTAAGATTATAGACACCTATCAATTGAATTATAAAACTAATAATTTAATTCAATCAATCACTCTTATATCATCTTGAGACACTTCACTTAATTTATTTGATATATCAGATTAAAATCTATCTGTAGGATTTTGCAATATCAAAATTTATAAGCATCCTTTAATGGGTAATCATTAATCTATTTTATAGGACATGAATTTCTTTAATAATTAACTTTTGCCATACAAGCGATAAAGTTATCCAACTCACCTTATATACTGATCCAATAATGAATCTCACTCATTATGAGTCAAAATTACTATTAACAAGTACACATTTTTATTAATTACATCAAGATTAAGAGTATTAGTATTTGCAATGACTATGGTGAGTTTTTATTTTATATATAAGTATAAAATAACCACACTACTTTGGTCTTATTCAATATACATAGGTGCATTAGTACAAGAAGTTAAAATTTCATTATTCTCCTTGGTTAAGATAAACTTACTGAAATCATATGCTATAATCATACCGAAAGAGTTTTCAACTTCATCTAGATTATGAATAATAAACTTATATTCTATAAGAATCAATGATTTGATATTCCGTATGTAAGCCAAACTCTATGCACCAAATTATCTACTCTATAGTAAGTGGGATCAAACTTTTAGTGATGTGTCATAGGACTCTGCTTATGGGTAATGGGCATCAAGTATGTGCCTTGATTATAAGACCTTAAAGCAAAAAAGAATAATATTCTAAAAGTCCCTAGTCACTCATTATTAGTGGAATAGCAATAAATTAAGATTAATATAAAGTTTTATTAAAGATTATATTTAGTCAACTCATGAATACATATTGGAGAACAATATATTGGACTAACTCATGATGAGAATGCTAAATGGATTAGATGTCAAAAATAGTTCCAACATAGCAATGATTTTCATCCTTAATTAGACAAAAATTCATAATAGATTTATACATGTGAAATTTTAATTTTTCATATAACTTGAGCATCATACATAAAAGGGTGATTATACATATTATGATTGAATTTAGAATAAACCATTCAGAGTGATATTTGAAAATAAGAATGAATTTCTTTCTTTTGAATATATGTATGTTTGGGCCCCTCAATAAATAAGACTGAAAAATATATAATTAAGCCCTAATGAATGAATTTGGATTATTAATATTATTTATTTTATCAGCCTGTTTTAGATTGAAAAACATGATTGAAGCATATTAAGAATAACTTACTTCTATCAGCCTATCTTATATGATTTATTTTAATTAATTGACTTTATTAAATGAAGATACACAAATATGAAGATACACAAATATGCTTATGAAATACAAATAATATATGTTAAAATACAAATAATTTATGAAATACACAAAAAAATTATTTTAGAAAAACCATAAAACAATTCGTTAAGTAGTTTATGAAGATACACAAATATGTTTATGAAATACAAATAATATATGTTTTAAAAATATATATAATACATAATATGTGTTTTTAGAAAATATACCTACACAAAATTTTTAAAACGCAAACGTAAAATATTTTATTTTTAAAAGAAGCATGCTACGATATATTTTGAAGAAAACAAGTGTTGTGTATAAAATAAAAAAAAAATAAAAAAATCCAAAAACAAACCACTATAAATAAATATCGTGCTTGTAGAATAAAAATATCATTAGATCAAATCATCTTCTATATGAATGATATATGACATCATGTGTATATTGTGTAGAGGGTGTAAACTTTATAATTTGTTAACCACAAAATTATAATGTAAACTTTATAAAATATTCTTGATATTTTATTTTATTTAATTTGATTAAAATAAAAATGTGATTTTTAATAATATATAATATTTAATTTGACTAAATAACCAAACTTTGGATGATAAGCCAAAGCTCACTCAAAGTTATGTGAAATATAAATTTTGGCTAACTAAAATTTCAAGTATTGAAATTATTGAATTAATATTTTATAATTTTTCATTTGATAATAAGATGTAGTAAAAATAGTTTTTATCTCACTAAAATTTAATAAAGTATTCTATCAATAATATGAAATTATTGAATTAATATTATTGTTTAATATCAATAATATTGATATTAAACAACACATCAAACTCGTCTCTATGATCAATTCTTGAGAATCAAAAACTTAATCAGATAAACTTCATAGACTCATATAGAAGTTTAAAAATTATTTTTATGTAAGAAAAAAAAATATGTCTTAGATCAACTTATCCCCCAAAAAAATTTTGACAGTGCCCCTAGAACCCAAAAAGATACTTATAGTAAGTATCAAAATAAATATATTGGTGTCACTTGTTTGATGCTTACCACCATGGATTCTGAACTTCATGAACAAATAGTAGATATGAGGTATTTTACAATGATAAGTCATCTCAAAGAAATATTATAAAAGCAAATCTATTTTGGAATGTTTGACACCATCGAGGTATTACTTTTCTGCAAAATAGTTATTGGGAGCACAACTGGCCTTCATGTTCCAAAAATAAATAGTTATTTAAATAATATTATGAACTTCATCTAATAATTAATCAATAGTCAATTATTGATATTATTCTCCATGCTACACATTTAGATGCATATCATAATTTTGAAATGAACTATAATATGTATAATATAGAGACATTAGTTTTTGGGCTACATGGGATGCTTAATATTACTGAGCAATCTATTGAGAGTACTAATAATATACTGATGATTCAAGAGGATAATGACATGAAGAGGAAAAGAAAAAGTCGAGGTAAGGCTATGGATTACTAGAAACCAAAATCTAACCCTAAGTTTCATCCTTCGCCCAAGGTTAAGCAACCTAAGGAGGGATAATATTTTTTCTGTCATGTGCTAGGTAAGTGGAAAATAAATTTTAAACTCTAGTTGGAAGATCAAAAAAAAAAAAAAAGAAGAGTGATGACACTACAACTCTAGGTATTTATGATATAGAAATCAATTTATCTATTTATATTTCTTAGGTATTTGGTTATTGAAAATAGAGCAAGAGTTGATGCTTTCCCATAAGAACTTATTTTCTCTCTCAACCTTTTAGGCTTATTTTTGATTTGGAAAATTATTATCATGTACTTACTAAAAAGAAACATATAATTTCTAATTTTTGTTTGGACATAGTTGAATTTACTAAAAAGAAACATATTATTAAGTGTAGTATTTGCTCCATTCATCATAACAGTATCTTTTATGGGAATGACTACTTATTAAATAAACTATATATCCAATATCATAATCATCCAAACACAAAAATTAGTTTCTAACATAAATGCCAAAAGGTTGATTTAAACATAAACTATCATTGATAGTGCTGCTTTAACAATATAAGTAATTAAGAAATGTATTTAAAAACTCCAAAAAATAGATCTTTGCATTCATTTAATTTTGAATCTTATAAAATATGTGAATATTTTTTATTATACGAAAAGAAGCCTCTTTCAAATGTTAGAGAAATGATTGATGACTTATTGGGCCTTATACATAGTGATGTATATAGATTAATAAGATTGGCTTCTAGAGGAGGTGATGAGTACTTCATTACCTTTATAGAGATGACTTCAGTAGGCATGATTATTTCAATCTGAATCTGATGAAACTAAAAAGTGAATCATTTGAAGTTTGAAAGATTCAAAAATGAGCTACATAATTTTTTGATTAGATTAGAGTGGTAAATACTTAATCCAATAATTTGTTTATCATCTTAGAGATAATGGAATTAATTTACAATCAACTCCACCACGAACACCATAATAAATTAGTATGATGAGTCAAATTCTAGTATTTTTTGGGAGTATGTTCTAAAGGCTACTACATTCATTGTTAACCATGTTTCATCCAGGAAATTTGAAAGACACCATATGAGATGTAAATTAAAAGAAGTCTCCTAATTTATCTTTTTTTAAGATTTGGGGTTGTGAAACTTATGTGATATATCATATTTATAATAAATTAACGCTCAGGTTGGATAAGTATTATTTCATAGAATTTCATGGAGAAAATAAATGATATTGCTTCCACAGTATTTCTGAGAACAAGCACTTGATGCTCAAAATGATGATTTTTTATAAAAAAGATTTGATTTAAATGAAAACTCAATAGGTCTCACAAGTTGTTGTTTAACCTGTACAAGTAAGACAAGCTCAAAGAAGATATGGTATGATATGTTAGAATCTAGAGGGATATGAATTTCTTGTGACTAATAATTAGGATATGCTTGATCTTTATAGATCATGATGAGCCAACATCCTACTATAAGGTCATATTTGACTCACACTCTAAGGAATGGATAAGGACCATAAAATATGAGTTGCAGTCCATGGATGATAATCAAGTTTAAGACTTGTTTGATCAACTTTAAGTTTAAAAAACCATGGGATGCAAGTCAATTTTTAATAAAAAAATTAACATGGATAGTATTGTGCATACCTTAAAGAATGATTGGTTGTAAAAAGTTTCCAGCGAACTCATGGTATTAACTATAACAAAGCATTCTCACTGGTCACTTTGCTTAAATCAATCAGAATTCATTTAGTCAAAGCTTCATATTATGGTCAGGAGGCTTGAAAAATAAATTTAAAAATAATATTTTGTAGTGGCAATTTGTTAGATGACGTGTACATGTTGCAAATATAGGGGTTTGTCATTCCTGAGAATTTTGGAAAAGCTATATAATGTTTTGAGATCTATTTACGGATTAAAGTATGCATCTCAGAGTTGAAATCTTCATTTTGGTAAAACAATTAAAGTAATTGACTTTATAAAGAATGAATATGAACTTTGTGTTGGAAGAAGGTTTGTGAAAGCACCAAAGAGTTCTTTGTGCTTTATGCTTATTGCATCTTGCTCATAAAAAATAATATTTCTATCTTAGAAGAATATCAAATATTGGCTAGGAAATATTTTTCAATTAGAGAGTAAGGAGAAGCTACCTATGTGTTAAATTTAAAAATCTATAATGATATATCTAAAAATCTTATTGTCCTAAATCAAAGTACACATTTAGATAAAATATTGAAAAGGTTCAACATGGAATTTTCTAAGAAATTTTATTACCAATGTTTCATTGTATAAGTCTGAGAAAGTGTCAATGTCTGATAGAACTAGATGAGTAGAACCATACGATTATGATTCCATATGCTTCTTCTATTAGTTCTATCTTAAGTCACTAATGTCAATGTTTGAGAAAGTGTTAATGTCTGATAAGCATATATTAGTTTGATATTGCTGAAAATCACTGGATTGTAGAAAAGAATATTCTTTAATAATTTATAATAATTGATGGTGTTTTCTTACTATATGGAGGACAAGCATATGAGCTTAAGTCATTGGACTACAATTGTAAATGATTACATAGATATTAGCTTCAAGTTTGACAAAGGATGACTATAAATCATAGTCAAATTTTCTATTTTAATTGAATGGATGTGCACTAAACTAGAAAAGTTCATAACAAAGCACATTTATTGATTCTAGTATAGAGGCCGAATGCATTGCAGTTTTATGAGCAACTAAAGAAACCATTTGGATCAAAAAATTCATTTTTGATTTGGGAATGATTTCTGGCATTACAAATTTAGCAGACCTATATTTTCATATCAATGGAACCAAAACACAGGCTAATGAACTAAGATCGCATCAAAAATCCAAATGCATTTTGAAATATTCTTATCTTATTTGAGTAAACATTGAGAGTTGAGATGTACATATGTCATCAATCCACTAATTAGCCCACTCTCACAAGCAAAATATTGGCAATTTACATTTTTTTAAATAAGAGGTCTTTTGTTATCACTTTATTGATTTTTATTTCCATGAATGCTTCACGTTCCTTATTGTCATGAAGTATATGACTTCATGGTGTAAAACTCTAAAGTCAAAATGAATATTATTCTGAAAGTTCCTAGATGCTCATTAATGGTCGGAATAATAATGACTCAAGACAAGTAATGACTCTGATTGAGGATTATATTTTTTTAATGATCATAAATATTTGATATTAAGGTCATAATTATTTTTTGGAGAATAATATATTTGACTAACTTGCTATGAGAATATTACATAGATAAAAAATCATAAGTAATTCTTATATGATAATGTTTTTTGTCCTCAGACATAAATTCACAATGGATCCCTACCCAAGGAATTATAAATTTAGACACAATCCGATATCATTTATAATATTGTGATAATATAAATAATGACTAGATATAAAATGAATAATATAGAGGGATATATGTGAATTAGAAAAAATTTATCCCTCTTTTGAAGTGAAATATCTATGGGGCCCTCAATAAAAGAGACTAAAAAATATATAATTATGCTCGCATGACTTAATAAGAGTTATCAATATCATATATTTTATTAGTTTATTGTAAATCAAGAAACATGACTGAATTATATACGAATGATTTAATATATGCTTTGTGGTCAATCAAGATATTGTGTAATAAAAGGACCAAAACATTGTCTAAGAATTAGTTTATATTTGACATCATATGACTTGGGTATTATAATATCCTGCTAGAGACCATTTATGATTTATGAGCCCAAAAAAAGTTTTAGGCCCACTATCAATGTTACCCAAACCAACAAGGTCAGACACTTAAAATAGATTGGAAACTAAATAATGAGTTAGACTCGAGTTATGTCTAGTATTAAAATGTGACTTTAATACTAAGTTAAATGTGATTTGTTTTTGCAAAATATTAACATAATTTGTTATAATAAAATGTTTTTTTTATTAAATGATGTTTGTTTTTAGAAAAATTATGAGATGGTTTGTTTTAAATGATTTTATTGAATAGTTTATTTTTAAAAACCAAAAGATGATTTTTAAATACATGTTTATGAAAATACATAAATGTAATAATGAAAGGCAAATAATACATATTTTAAAAAAAATATATAATGCATAATATGAAACAAAAAAAATAAGTAATATGAAACAAAAAAATAATAATTTTAAAATTGTTTCTTTTAAAAAAAAATACGTTTCAATGTATTATGATGAAAACATGAAGACATGTTATCAAAACATGTGTTAAGTATTACAATAACAAATCATATAAAAAAAATTACAAAACAAACTACTATAAATACATACCTCATATATAGAAAAAGCAAAATCATTAGATCAAATCATTACCTCTATGAATGATATACGACATCAAATTATATATGATATATATATGAGAGAAAGAAAATAAGAAATACATTTCAGAAATTATGTTTGTAAACACGACCAAGTTATGCTGGGAAATATAATAAGATATGTTACTAGTGTATGGAAACATATAAATGCTATTTTCTTATTAAAGATAAAGAGTTTTGTGAGACAAAATCAGAATGCTAGTGTTATGAGCTGCAACCTTTAGTGTTATGTGTCACCTTTAGACTAGGAAATTATCTTCCTTAATTACCTCAAGCAGCCTATTTATGCTTATCATGAGAGTTGAACTTACAAGATCTCACACACAAAGATAAAAGAAGAGAGAAAATATATTACATATGAAACCTACAAGTCATAGTGAATACAGCAATGGAGAGGGCTCCCTTATATAGTAAGATCTCTTCGCCAAGGGTAAAGATTATGTCACATATTACAATTTTATCATATTGAAAATCACTGGAGTATTTTATAGTGGGAATGAGTCTTCAAGTATATGGAACCTTCTAGAATTCCACCAAAAATCTCTCGAACCATCTGGAACTGATTGGAATATTTTATACTCTTCTAAATCAATTTAAAAGTCTTCATAGAAGCACCACATATTTTGATATTTTTTTTTAGGAATTTCATCAGACAGTGACACTATAAACACAACCTTTTTGGTTTCTTGTGTATTAATAAATATATCATGCTGATTTTTTATAGAGGATGTTAGAGTATTGATAGATCATCTTTCCCAGATAGCACAAATTGTGTTTTTTCTAGAAAATTAAGATACTTTTGTGTTATATAACTGGTTAATTAAATCTATGAGTTCTTTGTTAATTTTGTGAAATTCACAACTCCAATATGCTAATCTACAAAGTCGTGATTCCTAATGTAATTAAGATATGTAGGAAGCTTCTGTTAGGGCAAAATTTATTGCTAAATATATTTATAAAAATCTAGTAAACTTGGCATTGGTATTTAAGGATACATACGATTTTAATTAAGCTTATCTCTTAATTCTTTCTATTTTAGAATATTGGATATGTAATTTATATATGGATATATGATACATATATAAATAGCTTCTATTCATTAATTACAAAATTAAAATGTACACTTTATACAATGTTATTGATATTTTTTTTAATTTAATAAGATTAAATTACAATTTTAACTATTAATCATCGATAAAATTCAATTTGATTAAATGTGAAATTATAATCATGTGATTAATTAATTAATATTTATATATCTATTTTATGAAAAATACATAGTTTATAGTATGGCCCTTTAAACTTATGTGATTGGATTTTCTTTCATTATGTTTAAGGAAAATACTCTTAGGTTGACCAAAGATCATTTTAGATCATGAGTCAGAATATAATATGATTATTTTATATAATATATATATATTTGATGCTACATATATGATGTTACATATATGTGATGTTATATGTACATGTGATGCTATATAGATACACACACACACACACACACACGTGCTATTATATACATACATGTGATATTATATATTAATGCATTAAAATTAAAATCACTCACTAAAAACTTATGTCAAGAAAATATACTAAATATGTGTACCTGCCAAGGCTTCAATCGTCTGAATATGTGTCCACCATATTTGATTATTTTATGTTATCTTTGTGAGATATGATAGATAATAGTGATATCCATATATATAAATTGATTTGACTTTATAAGTTATCAAAATGGTTTTGAACTTAATATATTAAATGACATTTTTAATTAACAGCATGTGGAGTCAAATCATGTTGTGATAAAAAAGCCATATGAGATGTAATTAGTAAAAATTTACCTATCTAATTAACTAAACTTTGGATGATAAGCCAAAGTTTACTTTAAGTTAAGTAAAATATGGATGCTTGCACATAAAATCTCATGTGTTGAAATTATTGAAATAATATCTGAGGGTTTTTAATTTGATAATAAGATTTAGTGGGAATAGCTTTTGTCTTGGAAAACTTTAATAAAATACTTTGTATATAATTTATTGATGATGATATTAAATAACACTTCTAACTGATCCTTATGATCAGTCCTCGAGAAAGACAAACATAATATACTTAACTTCTTAGAGTAATATAGAAGCTTAAGAAAGAAAATATATGTCCTAGAGCAACATATCCCTGAGAAATCTACTGATAAGGCTTCTAGAATGCAAAAGATTACTTATAGAAAGTATCAAAATAATTATGTTGATGTCACTTGTCTTATGCTTGGTATCATAAATTCTGAACTTTAGCTTCATATGGTAGATATAGAGACATTCACTTCACTATTATAGACCATTCCAAGAAAATGGTTCAAGAGCAAGCTCAAATTGAAAGGTTTGTTACTATTAAAAAATAACTATTTTCCAAAATTACTTCATGAAGCTCGGTCATCTCTCATATTCAAAAAATAAAGGATTATCTAGATTATTTAGAGAAACGTAGTCTAGTAATTAGTCATAAGTTAGATGTTGATATTTTCTCCAAACTCTAACAGATATATATGATAGTTTTGTAATGAATTATAATATGCATAATATGAAGAAATTAGTTATTAAGCTACATTAGATGCTTAGAATTACTAAGTTAAATACTAAAAGTACTAATAATGAACTTGTGGTTCAAAAGGGTAAGACAATGAAGAGGAAAATAAAAAATAAGGGTAAGGCTAGGAATCACAAGCAACTCAAATCTAACCCTAATTTTAATCTTCAACCCAAGCTTAAGCAACTTATGGAGGAATTTTAGGAAAAGAAATTACAAATTATTGGAAAAGAACCAGTTATATTATAAAAAAGGAATTACAAATTATTTTTTAAAGATCAAAAGAAAAAGAAAGACAGTGCGACTACAACTTCAAATAGTTATGTTTTTAACGTTAGTTTATCTACTTTTATTTCTTGGGTTTTGGATCTACTAAGATGAACACTTCTTCTCTAAAAATTTGATATCAAAATTAGATATATGAAGGAGAGTGATAAGTGGATAGTCAACCATTTATCACATGTGAAACCTATAGACAATAAGATTAGAGAAGCTGAATTTTAGAAACTTATCATCAAATGAGCAAATAATGACAGCAGGGACCCAACTCTCCTGGTATACTAATTATGCTCATTGGGGAAAATAATTACCCTCAAATTAAAGGAGATCATATTATTTAATTTTATGATGGACTGATTAAATTATAAGGAGATGTGTTCCTATAGAACAACTAATAATTACCATCAAATGTCACTCTTCCCCATATGGAGTTCATATTGGGAAAAATAAAACCACTTAAAAGGTGTTGCAATTTACTTTTTGTTTGGCCATTATTGTGTCAAGATTTTCAAAACATGGCATGATGATATGATCTATACAAAAGATTGGGTAACATATATAGGTGATATGAAATGTCATTGAACTTTATCCTAGAAGTGAAAATATTTGATATATTAGAAATGACTTCTTTGATCTTTTTTTGGTATTTTATAGGAAAGAATATATTCTATTAGAAATAAATTATATATCAAAATGTGTGGAAGTAAAAAAAACATAAAAAAAATTGAAGGCAATTGAAGGGTTCTTACGCAAAAATATTTTTATATGATTCAGAGCACTTAATTGTATCATAAATAATGATTAAGGTAGTCACTTCTATAACTAAATGTTAGGGGCATATTTGAAGAAACATGGAACTAAATATAAAAAAAAATTATATATCATTCTCAAATGAATGGGCAAGTAGAAATACGTCTCAAAAAGATTTGTTTCAATACTTATAGGGGGCATAATGAGACTATAGAATTATTTTTAAGATACCATTGGGAATCTCCCCTTATCGACTTGTCTTTGGAAAGACTTGTTACTTGTCGATTAAAATTAAACATAAAATAAGGTGGGCTATCAAAAAAATAAATTATGATTTCAATGATACAAAGGAAAGGTGGATTCTAGAATTAAGTGAGTCGAAAATGTTAAGAAATGAAGCATATAAAAACTCATAGATTTAAAAAGATAAAAATAAAATAATGTCATGATAAGAATTTGCAAATGAGAAAATTCATTTCTAGAGAAAAATATTGATTTTAAATTCTCAACTAAAGCTGTTCTTAGAAAAATTGAAATCTTGATGGTATGACCTTTTTTGGTATAGTGAAATCAAAAAAGGAAGTAGAATTTAAACTAAAAGAGCAAAGGGTGAAGTACTACATGGTGAAGATATAAAATTCTGGATGATCTAAAGGAAGTCCAAATTGAAATAGTGGTATAGTAGAAATTCATAACTTTTAACAACACCACATCTTTGAAGATATATAAGCCATAAAAAAGCTCATCCAACACCATGACTTTGGTGTTACAGAAAGAAAAGCTTAAAAATAGCTCAATGACAAAGCTATGATTGTGCCTATTACTATGACTTTGGTATTACATAAATAAAAAACTCAAAGAAGCTCAATGACAAAGTTGTGGCAATGTTCAGCACCATGAATATGAAGTTATATAAAAAAATGGCCTGAGTAGAATTGAAAAAAGAAGCCAATGACGTTCCTCAAAGCTATGATATTCCTCAAACCCATGACATCAAAAGAGGAAAAGCCTAGAGTAGAAAGTCTGAATAGTGTGATACTAACAGAAGATGCAAGAAAAAAGGAAGTAAAGACGTATACTTAAAAAGTAGCACGAGCATTAGAGATCACAAATGGAGGAGAGAAATTATTTATGGTCTAGTTACAGATATTAAACATAATATTACTAAGGAGGCAATCTAATGATTTGTTTTCCCATGATGTGATTTAATTAATATGATGTGCCTATCACATGAATCATTATGCACACTTAACTCACATATTGATATAATCACAAAACTCAAACCACATGATGACTTGTAATATATCATCATTTAGAAGTTACTCCACTATCTTGAGATATTATGATACTCAAATCTAATCATAAAAAAATATAATATTTATTATGAAATGTGTTGTATATAGTTTGTTTTGATAAATTGTTTTGTATAATCAAAATATTTTCTATTTCAATATTTTTAATGTTAGTGCAGGAAATAAAATATTGAAAGGTTGGGAATACAGTAATAACATAATAACAGGGGTCGTGCTGCCCGGTTAGTGGGCCGAAAAAAATTTTGGAGCACAACCCAATCCATCCAAGTCAACCGACCCACTCTCTTTAAAAATATCGAGAAACTATATATATATATATATATACACATATATATATATATGTGTGTGTGTGTGTGTGTGTACATATATATTATTTCTATTTTTTTGGCCGTTGCCAATAATTATGCACAACTATTCTCTCATCTCTCTCTCTTTCTCCTCTACGTGAATTTCTTTCCAATTGCTACATTCGTAAGATATTAATTTTGGTTATACCTATAAATGCATAAGTATTTTTTTGGTGGATGTAGCTAGTTGTGTTGAACGACTAGTGAACCATGTTATTTTCTGTGTTTCTGCTGTTATTTAATTTTCTGTCGTGTTCTTGGATTGTGGTTTGATATACTATGATTGTGGATATATCATTTGTTATTTTCTTCTTCTTGTTAATTTGTAAAACTACAAACATTAGAAGTAGATGTCCTAACAAAATGGAATGTATTTTTTTTAGTAAGGGTGAGGTCATTGTTTGGGGATGAATAATAATTTTAGTATGTGAGTTTATTTAATATAAAACACCAAATATACAAGTATATTTAGGTGGTTTTCGATGATAAGCACATATAGAAACATGCAATAACTGGAATAATTTTACAAAATTAGAGTTCTAATGGATTTTAATGAATAGTAATAAAATCATTATATTTTTGGAGATAATTATGAATTTGGTGATAATTAGCTCTATTGAGTAATTTTGATGTTCATCCTTGGTTGAAACTCTATATAAGTAATCATGATAATCTTTATGCATCATGACTCTACCATACCATTAGCATAATCTTTTTATTATGCAATATATTCTTTTTGGATACAATATTATTTGCAGTCCTAGCTACACTTATCTCATAATATTAAAATAGTCATGATGCTAATTTTATCTTTATCTTTATCAAACTTAATATTCATAATTCCAGAACGATATTCACTTCCTAATACCATTATATCCTATTACTACGACTTTGATATGCATGCTAAGTATACAAGCCATGGACATAACATAGTACCACAACTTTATGTTACAAAAAAAATGCAAAAGCTTTATCAACTTCCCAGTGTTGCAACTCTAAGATATAGAAGATAAAGGCATGGGTCATGGTCATATCCCAGTGTCATGACTTTTGGGGTACAAAAAGTTTTGGAAGCATTTAAAGTAGTGGCCACTTCCCACTATTAACTATTTAGACTTCGAGCTTCAAAGACCAAAAGCCAAAGCTATAGCATTATTTTAAAGCTGAATCTTTCCACTTAGAAAATACTCAAAATTCATGAAGTATAAAAGAAAAAAAACAAAAAAAAGGAAAAATCATGATCATTCTCTCCAAGCATCACAACACCAGAAATTTTTTTTCCACCTTTTAGGGGATTCATTAGAAAGCAAGGGACGCAAGGCAAAAGCTAAACCCTATAGTTGTGGGGCATGACTTTCAAACCCCCTCTCAAGGGTAGAGTTCATTAATTCAACGAAAATGTAATGTTATTTAGGGTTTTGAATCATAGATTCTAATGAATGCAAAGGGCTGTCATTAGTAACTCAAAATTCATGAGATTTTTTCTCTTATATTTTGCATGAATTTCTCTCCAATATTAGTTTAAATTATGGTGCAGGGATGAATTTGTGACTGATCCTCGAGCACAAATGATTTATTATTTTGATGATAAAGTACCATAGAGACAACTTCAAGGGGACCATTATTAGGACAAGCTCAATGATAATAATTACCTTGCATGTCATTAGGACAATTAGACATAATAATAATAATAATAATAATCTAATATTTGTTTTATATTCAACCTTAACACAAACCAAACTATTTAAGCATGCATCATATGGAATAAAATGAATAAACCCTATGATCTAAGAATCTTATCAAGATCCCAATTTATTTTCTCTACTAGAGTAGTAGTGTCTCACTATTGGTTGACTGAATTAATAATATTATTCCTATGTGATCGATATCTAGATAAAAATTTTTTTTACTATTTGTATGATCTGTTTTTTTGTGGATCTTTGTTGATGAGAGATCCTCACCAATAAAATTTTGGGATAATATCTAATCATTAAAATTATGCAATATAATAAAGCCATGACAATAAACAATAAACTAGGGTGGTTTAGTATGCACAATTCTAAGAAAGTTTTTTTACAATGTCTTATTACAGAAGTTTGAGCAAGAGTTAGTGTCCAACGATACTATAATACACCACTGCATTAGTATGATTTCAATTATTCTACTATTTAATTTATTATGTACATATTTTATACTTGACTTGATTTCTCAACTACTTTGTGCTTGACAAGAAGGTACTAGTTTGATCTCAATAAAAGTCATTGGACTAGTGTAAAAAATATACTTAAATACTTAAGAATAATTGAGGATGTATAATTACTATATAGAGGATAGATAGAAGAGTTAGTTGTAAATGGTTTCACATAAAGTATTTCCAGTTTGACAAGGATGAACATATATCATTGTCAAAATTTTGTGTTTTTTTTTTGAATGGAGATGCACTAAACTAGAAAAGTTCAAAGGGATGCAACATTATTGATTCTACTGCATTATTTGAATACTTAACAACTTCAATAGTAGCTAAAAGACCATTTGTATCAAAACATTTATTTTTAGTTTTGGAATGATTTCTAGCAATATAAATCCAATAAATTTATATTTTCATAGAAATGGTGGCATATATCAAGCCAAGGAACCAAGATGACATCGAAGATCCAAATATATTCATATAATTCAAAAATATATTGACAATAGAGACATGCATACATACAGAGTATCTAAGGATGATAATATTGTATTGTCGATCTACTTACTAATCTACTCCTACAAGCAAAGTATATTAGTCATACTAGAATAATGAATATGAGATACAAGTTTCATTGAGCCTATGTGCAAGATTATTAGTGATGTACTCTAGGCCAATATTTTAATTATTGTCATTTTATACTATATTATATAAAAGATATCTTATTATTAATTATTTCATTAATAATTAGTTTCATTAATAATTGACTTTGCATATGACCATCAAATATGTGACTTTATGTGAATATTATGTGACACATTTCTACCAACTTGTATAATTTTAGAATTCATTCTTGGTCGAAACTTAATCTAATTGGTTATGAAAATTCTTGTATACCACAATTCTACCAACTCGTCATCACAATCATTCCATTATGTAACACATTTCTATTGGTTGTGATATTATCATAGATTCATAGTCGCACCTATCTCATGAAATTTAAATGACTACAACATTAATTCTATATCAAATTAATCAAGCACTCTACTAGTGCTCAAGGTCATGACTAAGTCTGAATATCTCTACTTTATCTTTAATACCTTAGTAGTCTCAAGTCGGAGTCATGACCTTTTTACAAAACCATAACTTTTGAGTTATAAAAATTTACTGAGCCAAAAATACTCAAGCTAAGGTCATGGTAATTATTTATAGCCATGACTTTTCTAACACTAAAAATTATAGATGATATTAATTGAGTATATGATCATTTCCCAAGGCTATGATTCTTAACCTTAAAGAAAAGCAAAATCATATCTTTTAAAACAATCTAATGGTCAATGTCATGCTTCTCTTGTAATACAATAATAACATGATATATGAGAAAAAAGAATGCTAGTATCATGATCATCTAATAGTGTCATGGATACTAGAACCACAAGCATATGGTATACAAGACCTTCTCAATGTTGTGGCAATATTACAATGTCATGACCATATAATAATAATTAAGGATTAACATCAATGTCATACAGTGCTCACTATAAAAAGCCCATTACCACACAGTGCTCACTTCCAAGTTCTATAGCCCTTTAATAAAGATAAGAAGATAAAATAGATGAAGTCACTACTGCTTTATAACATCATGACTTCATGTTATAGAGACATTAAGTCTAAGTCATAGTCATTAATATAGTCATGACTTTGTATTATGAAAAAATCAGAATGTGGTCCAAAGTCACGACTACATTCTAGAATTGTGACCTCGATCTTAAGAGCTGCATGCCAAAGTAGTGATTTTTTTCTAAAAGTCATGATTTCCTTTTTGGAATAATGTAAAATTTTTTTAGTATAAAAGTGAAATATAGAGAAATCCAAAGAATCTCTCTTATTCTTCTTCATCTCCCGCTATGCACCAAGGAAAGCCATAAAAACTACCAAACCCTAGGAATAAATTTCTTACTTCCTAGAAATTTTACAAGCAAGCAAGGGACATGAGAATTAATGCAAATCCAAAAGTTGGGGTGGTGTAGCTCTCACACCCTCCATCTATTAGGGTAGATTCATTAATTATTAATAAAATAGCATGAGTCTAGTATTTATATAATTTGAATGTATGTGATGTAATATTGGTTAATGAATATGTTTGATGTATTTTATATTATAAATATTGATTGATGATGATTAAATACAATTTAAATTAGGATTTTTATTATCGATAGGTTTGTATAAGATTATCATAGTAGATTATGACAAGTTAATTATGAGGATTACTTACATATATAGTAATGAGGAAGTGAGCTTACTATGATGTGTGAGATAAACATATATATTAAAACCAAAAATTTAGGTATATTAATCAACGTGAGTTTAATAGTTTCGAAGCCAAAAGTACCAATACTTTTACATTCTAATCTATTGTATACATCTTAAAAGAACTCATTCTCGATTAGAATGGATATTATATAAAATATTTTTTAAGGAGTTTACCTTTAGTGTATGAGTTAAATCATCACTAAGGAAGATGGTAATAGTTAATCTTCAAGATATGTATGAGTGTGAGGTTACTCACAAAGTAGTCACAACCCTTATGAGTTACTTTTACTTATATGGCTTCCATTGGTAAAACTTAAGGAAAAAATATGTTAATTATGTAATTATAGCATTTATGAGACCAAAAATATAAATACTTACAAATCATATCAAATTTTGTTCTTGATACTTGAAACCAAATAATAAGAGTGTACATATAGAGTAACCATCAAGAATAATTGATGAATTATGTATAAATATGAGATTGTAAATGACTTTCGAGGAGAGATGACTTATAATCCTTCATTGGAGGGGAGGATTTGGGAAAACAACTAAAGTCTCACATTGGCTAGACATAGAAGAAAAATGAACATATACGAGTGGACATAAACCCCATTAGTATGTGACCTTTTGGATAGAATCCAAAAATAATTCACGTAGACTTAGACTCAAAGTGGGCACTATAATACTATTGTGGAATGTCATTGTTTATAAAAATCCTAACATTTATACCTAAAAAAAAGGATTTAAGTAATTATGAAGCTACATTTTTGTTAGTCACCATGTTTAAGTCTATTTGAATTCTCTTAGTCATACCAACATCACTTAGCTATGGCATACGACCAACAAATGTCAAAATAACCAAAAGGCAAAAATACTTGCTATGAAAATTGCATAGTTTTGTATGTGGACTCTAGAAAGCTTCCACGCCATTGAACATATGGTTTAATCAAGAAATCATATTGTTTGGATTTGAGAGTCTTTGATGAACCATGTGTGCATAAAAGTATCCAATGAATAATATTTTTGAAATGAAAGGCCTTGGAAAAGATGTGGTTCAATGCAATAATCTTTTTAGGCTATAACTTTGGCTTCCACCCTTCACTATGGAAGAATATTGTTTGGATTTGAGAGAAGCTTCCACACCATGTTAAAGTCTTTTTTTTTTTTTTTGGGATCAAATGTATATGACTCTATCTATGGCTTCGTATATCAACAATAATCTTTCTAGGCTCCAAATGCAAAGTTTTAGATGAAAATCTTAACATTTAAAGATGGGATTCAATTTTTTTTTGCAACTTCATATGCAACCACATATTCTTCTTAAGTGGTATAGTTAGCTACACATGCTTATCTAATACATATTTGATATATGGATCTATAGTTTACTATAAACACATAATTGGATATTAATTTTCTTGGGTGAACATCATTTTTAGATTCCAAATCCATGTTCCAACTGTTTCTAATGTTATATAATTTTAAGAAATCTCTAATGGGCCTTCAAGTGATACATGATGTAGATCTGGTGATTATCCTTTATCATGATAATAAAAGAACCATTACATGATTTAAGGAACCAAATATGAAGATAAATTATGGTCATTAAAATCAAATTGGTGTAAACCCTATAAGAGTACCCTTTTATAAAGACTTTGCAAATATAAGTTTTTGAAGGAAATGTTGATTGTGTGAGTTTTAGGATAAGTTCACTCAAGAGTAAATGAGCTTGTTTTATTTCCATAAAGGAATATAAAGTAATAATGTTTATAACATATATGAGCACAATATTGTATGGCTTAGATTGAATATGTAGTAATATGATTAACTTGGGATCATGGATCTATCCATGTGGTCATGGTCATGAGTTCTTATAATTAATGAATAATTTCACAATTATTAAATAAAGTTGGAAGTATCATAGAGAATACAATATTCATTAAATAATTTGTTTTAATTTTTATAAAATATTAGAAGGAATAATATTGAGATGTTTGCATTTTGGTGCATCAAATATAATATAATTTAAAAAATCAAAATTAAAAAAAAAAGTGCACCAAAATAAAAAATTATTAAGTTTTTGTGTATTAAAATACATCAACTTGATTCTACTCCTGAAAATTTAGAAAAAAAATAAAACTAAAAAATCATTTTAGAACCTACTTTTGATTTGAAAAGTGGTTTTTCAAAAAGAAAACTAATTTTCAATATAAAAATTCATTTTCTAACTTGTTTTGAAGTTGAAATTAGATTGTTGTTCTAACCTAGGACCTTTAATATTATTCAAAGGATATGAAATTGTTCAATTGCAAGTCATAAGTCAACTACTAAATTAAAATATTTATAAATATATTTTGATATATAAATAAATAAATAAATAAATAAATAAATAAATAAATATATATATATATATATATATATATATATATATATATATATATGTATATATATATGTAGATATATAAACACACACAAACACACACACACACACATAGAAAAATACATGTAAATAAATGCAAATATATATATATCTATATATACATGCATACATACATATATACATAGATAGATATATATGTGTGTGTGTGTGTGTGTGTGTGTGTGCGTCAAATTATGTGTATATAAATAAATAAATAAATATATATATATGTGTGTGTACATATATGTATGTATAAATATTTGTTTGTTTAATAATTTATTCCTTTTAGTTGGATGGTTACATATATTGCCATAAATATGAAGGTCCATGGTTTGAGCCACAATGTCCCACAAGTTAAACTTAAAAACAATTTTGAAAATGGATTTTTGAATTGAAAATTGGTTTTTGAAAATCACTATTTCAATTTTTTTTAATATTCAGGGACACAATTAGGTTGATGCATTTAAGTGTATCAAAACTTAATTTTTAATTTAGGTGCATTTTTTTTTTAATTTTGAAAAAAAAAAAAACTTTTTTCAATTATTTTATATTTTATGTATCAAACATAAATCACCCAATAATATTCATATTGAAGGGAATAAATGGAGATTTAATTAATTCTTTTTTTGGGGTAAAGATTAATTAAATCACCAATAATATTTATTATGCAATTTTATTAAATTCTAACATTATTATTAATTTTCTTGAATTGTCAAAAATTAAGATTTAGTTATTAATACTAATACATTGATAATTTCAAAATTTAATTATTTAATTAGTAGCATTCATTAAAAAAATAATAAACTTAATTAGTTTGATCCAATCCCTCTAAGAATCAAACTTTGATTTACTTCTATTTTTAGTATTATTTGACACACTTACCTCTAAATATTAAGTTTATTTTGTAGTAATTGAGTTCCCGCTTAAAATTAGCTAAGAATATATGATAATTAACTTCATAATTCAATTTTATACACACACACACACACACACACACACACACACACACAATTTAACAAACTTTCAAATAAAATATAATTTTAAAAAATTAGAATAAAACATGAAAATATTATTAAATATGTATATATCATCACTTGAATTTTATGAATATATTAAATATATTGACAAATTATCAGAAATGTTGGGAGTGATGACCTCAAATACTTTGGTATTAATAAATATAACTCTATCAATCCTTTTTTTTTTTTTTTGAAGTTTGGCCTCAAAAATGAAACTTTACCACTTTTAAATTTTTTATAAATGAAATTTTACTATTGTTAAATTTATAATAGAGTTATTTTCACACAAAAAAAAAATAACGAAGATGTTTTTGTAAAAAAAAAACACTCATTTTATGACTAAGGGTTCTTTTTTCAAAAATTAGGGTTTGAAAGTAACAACTTTTTTTTCCAAAGTCCCAAAATACAGGTTGAATATATTATCATATATTATAAATTTCAGAACTATAGTATATATCAATCCAGCTTGATGACAAAAATATTTTATAAATTTTGTGGATTTATTTGTATTTGTTTACTGCCTTGGTAAGCTGCAATCATTTTCCATACCTTAAAATCAGATATAATTCTTCGTCCATGAAACATCAAAGATGCAACTGTTACCAAACACACATTATTCTTCTTAAATGCGCCATTTAATGGCGGGCCGTCCTATTTTATGATGCCTCCATCTTCGAAATGTCTCGCTCCGTGTGCATGCACGTTTATTCATGTCACCAGCAACCCAACGACTGTAATAAAAAGACCTTTCTTCTTTTGTAGGAAACCTGCATTCTCTTGGGTTGCCCATATTAACTATGCAAATCTGGATCATGAACATTTATTCTAAGCTTCCATTAATGGATTAATTCATTGTGTATCTGTCTGTGTGTGTGTAGATATATATATACATGTATATATAGGTCAGGGTGTGAGCGTAGAATTGATATTAAAATTTTGATAGATCGTGTTTTGGACTTTTCTTAATACTTTAATGGAACGAAAGAAGTTGATAGTTATTATTATTAAAAATAAAAAGAAAAAAAGAAAAACAGAGGGATCGAAATTACATCAAGATGATCTGGGAACGATGACGGCCACCAATGGATTCTTCATCACGACGGTGAAGGCGAAGGTCTCAGCAGGGTCTGGTGGGTTTCCAGGAACAGGCAACCATTTGTATGCAAGAAGCATTCTGGCGAGCAACAAACTGACGTGCAAAACACCTAGATTCCATGCAGGGCATATTCGGCGGCCGGCGCCGAAAGGGAGCATCTTCACTCCCCGGGTTCCCGTCACGTCGACGTCCACACCATCGCCGTCCAAAAACCTCTCCGGTCGAAACTGGCTTGGGTCCTTCCACAACCCTGGATCCTTCGTCACCCAAGCTGTGTAGAACTCCACGTAGACGTCCACCGGAATGGTGTACCCACCGAGCTCGGTCTCTCTCGTGACCGAGTGAGACAGCACGAAATGACTCGGTGGGTGTCGCCGGAATGTTTCCTTTATCACTGCTCCGAGATACTGCATTTGCTCCACATCTTCTTCTGTAACTAGGGACCCTTCTTCTCCAACACACGCACGTATTTCTTGGTAGAGTTTTTCCTGAATCTCTTGGTTTTCCACCAGGTGGAGCAAGGCCCATTCTACGGCCGTCGCACTGGTATCCGTTCCGGCACTAATCACCTCTGAACACAGCGTCACAAACTCTTGTTCCCCTAACTGTCGGTTATTTGCTAGTTTCATGTTTAAGAGAGAGTCGATGTAAGCTGCACCAACCGGACTCTGATAGAAAATGATGGAAATCAATATCAGTGAGCAACATATTCAACGAAAAATATAACCTCCGAAGATGTCTATATGTGCACAGTGCATACACAGCACTTTTATATGCCCTTATATGTCAGCGGTGTGTATATGTGCATGCATAACATATCTGTAACAATTTCGAATGTTTACTCGCTTTGGATTGCTCACCATTTCAGAGTTGGAGTTTTCTCCCGCCTCCACGAAAGCTCTTCTTTTTCTTATCAACGGAACTAAGCTCTCCATTTGTCTGTGTCTCAGCCCCTTGGCTTCCTTCATCTGTCTGCTAAACAATGGAGAAAGAACAGGCAGGAAATCTGGGAGCTTGGGGGCAGTCATCAGCATAATTTCTTTCAGTATTCCTTCTATATTCTTAATTCGATCCTCAGATATCCTTTCGCCAAAACACAGGCAAACTAATATGCCGCATATAGTTAACCTGCAATTATTCATTACCTCCACAAAACCTTTTGCGTCGGCTTCCTTTTTAAGCCTGTTCATGTGATTCTCCAGAGCCCATTTTCTTATCCAACTACACTGCTTGATCTTTGCTGGGTTTATGATCTCAGAGACGAAGTTCCTCCGAAGTGTTCTCCAAAGTGACCCATATTCCGACGAGTTAATGGCACATTTTCCAACACTAAATACCAGCCTGATAGGTGAGTCGGGTGGTCTGCTCGCAAACACGGGGCCTTTTTGAACTAAAGCTTCGTGGATGAGTTCAGAGCTAGTGATTATGACTAATGTCCGCTGGCCCATTTTCATGGTGAAGATGGGGCCATATTTCTCACGCAAGTCTCTAACCACGTAGATGAATGGACGCTGTTGCTGGATCACCTGAAACAGGTTTCCCACGACTGGCCAGCCCGGTGGTCCGGGGGGGAGGTTCTTCTTATGAGAAACTTTGGTGGCTGCCATTTGCGTGTATTTCCACCAGAACTGCAGAAACACGAGGACAAATGAAAGCAACAGAAGATCTACCCAGTACTCCATTGCTGGAAGTAATCAAGCTTTATGGAAAGGGAAGCAATGACAGAGCCATCGAAGGCGAGATATATAGGAGTAAAAGCATATAGTTTTCCGGAAGAACAATGGGGGGAAGATGTGCGTTTTTCTTTGGTTTTTGTTGGCAGGTGGAATTGTGTGAGTAAATTGAATTAATTTCTGATTGGGTTGGTGTTGGTTCTGACATTTGGTTGGGCTAGGTGTGTATTTAATATTGAAGTGACTGCATAAGATCAAAACTGTAAACTTTAGGAATTGCTCCATTTAACGGTTTGCAGATTGCTGTGTTTGCCACGTGTGTATTTAATATTCAAGTGACTGACTAGCTCATATCTATATATAATAAACATCACACAAATATTTTTTTATTTTTTTAATATTAAAAAAAAATTCACATCAAGTGTGCTAATAATCATTGGCAAACTTAAAATAAAAAAGTTATTAAATTTTCTTAATATATGATGATTGATGAACTAGAACTTCATTAGGGAAAAGCTTAATCTACAAATTGAGACAACATTTTGTTTTACTCTCAATTTTCTTTTTTTTTTTTATATTTTATTATTCTTGTGAGCTATTTATGAGTCTAAATAAAAGTAAGATACACAGTATTAATTACCAATTCAATTTCTTATTTCTTGATAAAAATGTATAGGCATATAGGATTGTCTACATATTGTCTACATATTCACTAAGGTGATTATACCACATGTGTTGTGATTATTTCAATCTATATAGAGATCTTTATAATTTGATTGAACATATATTATGATGTGTTTGTATTATTTGCTCTAAGAAATTTAAACCCTTCAGAGATTTTCATATATATGTTATTACATATAGATATATATAGACATGTTATGATAATATATATATATATATATATATATATATATATATATATATATATATATATATGAGACACATATCTAATCTTTGTGAGACTATCGAGCTTGTTAGAAAGTGGAAAGTGATTATGTTCATTATAAGAGAATATGTTTTTTCATTGTTAATATTAAATATCAGTGAGAAATCTTGTGCTGTATATGTAATTTGTATTTATTTAATAATCTGTTTGTATAACAAAATATGTTTTTGTTTTAATATTTTTCATGTAAGGGCAGGAAAGGAAATATTAAAATACCGAAATTTTTGGAGCAGAGCCTGACTCGTTCCATGATCCGACCCGCTGTGGTTAAATGAACCGAGATGTTTTTTTTTAATATAAAATGATTTGTAATTTTATTTTTCGGGTGGTTGTTTTTGACCCGTGGAATCGTTCATCGTCTCTCTCTTCTCTCTGCGCGATTTTTCGCAACTGCTATGTGTGCTGCATACTGTAAGACATTTCTGTTTTGGTTTTAATCTGTAACGCATAAGCATTTTCTGGTGGATGTAGCTAGTCGTAGTGAGGGACTAGCGAACCACGTTATTCTCGGTGTTGATTTCTCGTTTTTTTGATTTTGTCGTGGATGCTTGCTGGATTGGGATATATATTGCTTGTTTTCTGTGTTTTTGTTGTTTTTATTTCTTAATCTCACTACCGTGGAAGCGCAATTACCCAATATCTTGTGCTACTGATCATACTTTTTATCTTATAATCTCTTAATTTTCATTATGCCTTTGTATAAATACCAATTTATACCCAGCAAGCTTTACACCTTTAGGTATTTGGACTACATGTCAAAAAAATATCTTGTTTCATCAACAAGTTTAATTCTATATGCATAGTTTCTTTTCATTTTGATCAATCATTTCTATTTTGATATAATTTTATCCAGATTTTGTGGTTTGAGATCCTTGTCATTTGTTATGATATCTAATATCATTTAGAAAATAAAAAATTATTGACAATAACTTTATTTTGATCCTATTTTTCTCTATTATACATATAATTTATTGAGATTTCATAAGTTTGGATTTATATGATTTTTTAATAAAAAGGAATGTTTCTTTATTTCAAACATCTTCGGAGGTCTTTTGTTCTATATATATATATTTTTATTTATCTCTCCCCCTCTCTTTCTCTCTCTATCTCTCTCTTCAAGGGCTTATTGTTCACTAGATACCACCCCAAGAGTTTTTTTTTTTTTGTTTATCACATGTCTCTAGAAGGATCCTTTATTTATCATGTACCTTTTTGGGGGTAGCAATTATCATTCATGTTATTCTTTTCTACGGAACTATATCTTCTAAGCCACCTAGGTCTCATATGTTTCAGGCATATTGTAGACTCATTTGCTAATTATATGCATCAAGGACGTCAATTAATGCCGAAGCATTTATAGTCGAGATATGTGACTTTATCACTTTCTTTTATTAATAAATGTATCTACTAAATAATTTATAAGATTTTGTAAATGAATGATCATTCTTTATACTGAAGTTAACTTCTAATTCATATTAATTTATATGAGGATCAAAATGAGATATTATAAATGCATTCCAAGTAATATATCATCAATCATTTGGAATTGACTTTTATCGAGCTAATAGAGAGAATACACTTTTATTAAAATGACAAAAAACCCATGAAGAATGCTATAAAAATATCTTTTATTAAGGGCTCATGATATCTTATGATAGATGTAGAATCAAAACCTATATTAATCTCATGTCTTCATTTGAGGCCTATTTTATTGCATCGTTTAGGTACAATTAGTATATTGACTTTACAATAAAAGATTCATAGATGAAAAATATTTGGTTATTTGCCTAGTACAAGTTATGAAGGAGAATATTCATGGTATCGTGTTGGTCAAATATGAACTAAGCTTATATCATGCATAATAATATGTTCCTAAAGTAGTTTTTCTAAGAAGATTAGTGGCTCAGATGTGATTTTGCTAATTAATGGTCTTGTTGGAATTGCTTTATACTCAAGGTCATTTTTGGTTTTTTGTTGATTGATTTAAATCATTTTCTTATTTTAACGAATGAATTTACAATGATTTGAATTTGTGGAAATGAAAGTATTATTTATTTTGTATAGTAGATAATTTGGTACGTAGAGTTTGGCTTATACACACGGAAGATTCAATCATTAGTTCTTATATAATATAAATTTATTATTGATAAACTAGATAGATATAGATACTCTATCAGTAAGATTGTAGCCCAATATTTTATTAGGCCTAACTTGACGATAGAGAATTGTGAAGTTCTAACTTCAATGCTAGGACCCTTGTGTATATTTAATGGGACTATTATAGTGTGATTATTTTGTGTGGACATATAAAATAAAATCTATCATTATTATTATACACTTTTACTCTTAATCTTGAAATAATTAATACTCACGTATACTTGTTAATAGTTATTTTGATTCATAAAGAACGAGATCTTGAAATAAATTTATAAACTATAAATTGGATAACTTTATCAAGTATATAGTAAATATTGATTACTAATTGAATATGTATCCTGTTAGATATAATATTGAAACTCCCTTAAGACAGCTTATAAGTTTTGATATTACAAAATCCGAAAAGTGAATTTTGATCTGATATTTCAAATAATTAAGTGGGAAATCTTGAAGAAATAATTAGAGATTAATTGAATTTGATTATTAGTAATTTAATTCAATCAATGAGTATATGTAATTTTAACATGGAGAGTTTAATAAGTATTAAATATCAATAGATACAAATTATTTTGAAAAAGTGATGAAGTTAAATAATAATTTTATAGTAGTGTGAATTATAGTTAATATAAATTATGATGCAAAATAATTTATTTTGGGAGTCTAATATCTTATTTAGGTCATGATCCATTCCATGGCCTTTTCCAATACCATAGAAATGTATTAAAAATTTTGTTTATTTGTAATACATAGGTATGTATATAATAAGAGTAATTAATTTAATTGAAATTGGAATTAATTGATTTGTTAAATCATAGTAATTGATTTATATTGAATTAGTTTGATTATATATATATATAATAAGTAAATATTTAATTACATTTAAAAATAAATATAAATAAATAAATAAAAGATTAAAAGTAGATGTCACATCAGCTTTTAAAAACTAATGTCACATATTGTTTTTAATTCTTTTTTAAATAATATTTATTTTTTTTTAAAAAAAAAAAGTGGTATAGACTGCGGCACCAATTGTAGCATCATCTTCTTCATCGAGAAACTCGAACAGAGAATATACAAGAGACAATTCCATCATGGACAAATGTTTCATTCAAGGTATGTTATTCTTATTAAAATGAGATTAATCCTAAACTAAGCAACTAATATTATCCTATGCACGTTATCTTGATGAAGGATTTCTGAATCCTAAGTCCCCAATTGGCCTATGTATCCATTTACCTCGTGAGCAAGCAATACATGAGTATTCATTTGAAAACAAAACATTCTAGTTCTTTAGTGGATACCCATGTAATTGTTTTGGGATTCTTTGCGTCGAGAACCCAGGGTGACCTAACTTATTATGCCAAAGAAGAAAAGTCTTTGGGTCATTGAACTTCTGGTTCAAGATAACATATGACTTGATATGCATTATATTTATATGATATAACTTAGAGGATAATAATAAATGTTTTTCCATTATAAGTTTCTTTCTAGAAATAATTGAGGTAATGTAAAAAGATTTTATATTATCTGCATTTATAATTTTAATAAGATATGTATTTCTTCTAATATTTTAAAGATAAGCAAATTTCTTGTTGATTTGCTAGAATATAATGGGATCATTGATATGGAACCTTCTTTTATTTGGTATCATTATGTTTACTCTTTCAGAGCCTTCTTTTAATGAATATATAAATATAAGAATGTTTGAATGTTTGAATATAAAAATATATGAAAAAATATGAATATATGAATATATGAATATATGAATATATGTAAAAATATGAATATATGAATATATAAAAAATATGAATATATGAATATATGAAAAATATGAAAATATGAATATATGAATATATGAATAATATGAATATATGAATAATATGAATATATGAATAATATGAATATATTCATATATGAATATATGAATATATGAATCTATGAATATATGAATCTATGAATATATGAATATATGATATATATATATATATATATATATATATATATATATATATGATTATATGAATTTATGAATATTTGAATATATGAATATGTGAATATAACTAAATATATGAATATGTGAATGTATGAATAAATGAATATATTAATGTATGAATATATGAATATATGAATATATGAACATACGAATATATAAATGTATGAATGAATGCATATTTGAATTTATGAATATATGAATGTTTGAATGTATGAATATATTAATATTATGAATTTATTAATATATGATTCTATTAATATATGAATATATGAATGTATAAATACATGAATATATGAATATACAAATCTATGAATGTATAAATATATGAATATATATGAATGTATAAATGTCACTATAGGAAAAGAAGCAATTAGAAATAGTATTTAGAAATGCACAATTCCATTTCTAAAATTAGGAACATAATTGAAATGAATTAGAAATTGAAATGACAAATTAAGAATTAATTTGAAACTTAAAAATAATCCGTCGCTATTTAATGACAAATTGTTATTTGTTTTTTTATTATGTCGCAAATTGTGATGTTATGTGAGATTAGGATATGCTTCTGTGGCATTTAATAATTGAATGCATTTCCATCACTATATCATTTAAAAAAACATTTGCGATGGAATAGTATTCCCTTGCTAAATTATGTCGTTAATTTATGATAATTAATTTATCAAGGAAAACTGTGAAACTTCGAACAAATTTAGTGTTTGTGGGGTTTTCGTTTTGATTTCGAGTTCATCCTAATTGTTTGTGGATTTTTTTTCATTTATTTATTGATCAAAACATAATTCATCCATATTTGAGGTATGAAATTATAATTTCCAATTTATCCCATATGTATTGTATTCTAGAATACCTATATTTGTGCGTTTTGATGTTACGTTTAGTTTGTTTTAATTTTTAACATTCTTATTGGATTATCTCTTACTGTTTTGTTGATTGATTATAATTCTACTTGATAAATTATATATTTTAAATTTTTTTTCACATATTTGTACTTGTTAAATTTTTGTGTTACCTAATTGGGGTATGATTTTTTAATCTATTTTGTTATTGACCTATAGTTTTCATCATTATAATTAATTTATATTTTATCTCCTTACTAGGATTAGATGAAATGTAATAATTTTTAAAATAATAACTCAAATTAATGGCACAACTTTAGCGATGAACAAATTATAATTATTATATAAAATACTAAAAGTTTATTCGTAATAAAATCGAAAACCATAAAAAAATTATGAGGGTATGCAATTGGAAGGAATGATGAAACATAACGAATAATTATAATACTAAAAAAAATAATAAGTTCATTTCAGAATTTATATAGTTGTTTGATCTGCATTTCACTAAATGTACAATAAAATAAATAACATATCCCTTTATTTAATATAGAAAGATCTTATTACATGTCATATATAGTATTTGACTATTTATACTCCATGCTTCATATAGATTAGTAAAGATTCTTATTAATTTTTTAATGTTCTTTGTTGATATTTGATTTATTTTTATAGTTTTTTCATTAATAAATTTAAATGCATTGACAATGTAAATAGATTTATTATTTCTATTATATATAATTGTTTCTCTAATTAGTTAGTACTAATTAGTAATTTAGAAATCAAGAATTATGACATTGCAAAAATTTCATTTGTAAAAATTTTTTTATTAATACAATTTCATCCAATATAGATAAATATCAAATATTTAGGTTTATGTAAATGATAAAATTACAACTTATGTCTTTAGATAAATATCTAAGATATTGAAAAAACTCTTCTTATCTTATTTTAATCCAAAATTATCTAATAATAATGATATTACAACTTAATTATTAGATTTATGTAATGTCGTAAGAATATTACTGCATGCATCTTTATTACAAATAAATCTCTATCTATATTATTATGATTCAAATAATATTTGTATTATCTATTACAAGAATAAAAAATATTACACAATATGATCGTCAATGGATGAATAAAAGACTGAAAAATAAATTTTTGACTATTGAGTTTGTAGAGCGGATTGAGAAGTTAATTGAATTTGCTCACAAATAATCTGAATTTATGGATGAAACAAAAATAAATTACTCATGTAATGCCCATAAATATCATATTATTGAAGATGACATTATGCAGCATTGCTCAGATTCTCCTTCTTGAAAATATTTTGTTGGTTATCATCTATTTTTTATAAATGAAAGTCAAAATGTTATATTGGGGCCGTGCACAAATGAATTTCAGTCATTTTGATAAATAAGACAATAATAGACTTCATGTTCGATTATTATTACACCTTATAATTTACCGTCATGATATGTATAAAAGATGAGTATATGTGTTATGTGTTATCATACCATGTCTGAGAAATCCAAAAGATAAATTAAGTATTTTTCTATAGCCCCTTATAGTAGAGGTCAAATTTTTGTTGGAAGATGTCGAAATATATGATATATTTAGAAAGTAGAACTTCAATATATGAGTAGCACTTATATGGACTATAAGTAACTTTCTTACATATTTATTGTTGTCAGGATGTAGTACTGCTTGAAAATTAGCTTGATCTTATTGCATGGAGGACTCGGATGTATTTTATCTGAGCAAAGAAGGAAGGACTTCTTGGTTTGATAACCACCATACGTTCTTATATGCAGAACATCCATTTCGGATGAATATGATGCATTTAGGAAATGTCATAAATGGTGCACCTCCTTTGAGGTCAAGTGACAAAATATTAGATGTAATTGAAAGATATGGGTTCAAAAATATTGTGGATGTTAATGTAGATTACATTAATGCACAAATTTCAAAGAATTATCACTGAGTTTAGAAGAAAAGAAATATCTTTTGGAATTTGTCTTATTACAAAATCAATTTAATTAGGCATAACTTAGATGTAATGCACATTGAGAATGAATTTTTTCCATAATATTTTTAATACTATCATTAATGTAGAAAGAAAAAAAAAAGATAATGCCAAATCAAGATAATATTTGAAAAAGTTATGTTCACTTCTAGAGTTACATAGGGTTGAATCAATGAATAAATTTTCTAATGTTTGTTATAGTCTTTGAATATGATTCAAAGGAAACTTTGTGCAATTGGCTGATGGAGCTCAAGTTCCCTGATGGATATGCATATAATATGGAAAAATGTGTTGATATGCAAAAATATAAGTTATTTGGGATGAAAAGTCATAACTATCATGTGTTCATGCAAAGGCTAATACTTTCACAAGATATTTGAGAAGCATTAACAGAAATAAGCCTTTTTTTAAGAATCTCATTTGTAATGTCATAAGAAATGAATAAATGGAATAATTACAAAATGATAGTTCTATTATTTTATGCATACTTAAGCATATTCTTTTTCTTCAACTCCATGAAATATCTTCTGGTCCACTTGCCTTATGAATTCATGATAGCATGCCTGTGCAATACAGATGGATGCATCCATTTGAGATGCTATGTATTTTTTATTTGTTAATCTAAAAATTTAAATATATCTGACGGATATTTTTTTTTTTCTAATACATATCTATTTCAGATATTTTAGAAAATTGAAAAATAATATTCAAAATAAAGCCAAAGTGAATGGATCAATATGCAATACCTACTTAGTTAAAGAGACTTCGGTATTTTGGGTACACTACTTTCGATCATAATTGTATAATTGACATAATAAATTGTCACCAAATAATGTATATTGGGATGGATCAAAAGAAAATAATATGATTTTTATTTTTAGACATGCAAGTCAATCGTATGGTGAAGTAACATTAAGATATTTTTTGATGAACATGAGTATTATGATGTGCGCACATATATTTTTGTTGAACTATAAGAAAATTACACATTATATTGGGTAAGATTTATAATAATTTCATATTCACATTTCTTTATCATTGTATGTGATATAACTTTTTAATAACTCAAAATATCTTCAATGTTGTTTTTGAAGAATATATACTAAGGAAGTAAGATAAAGAGAACATTATATTTATAATGGTTCGATTGAAGAAAAGTTTGAAAAGGATTTCGCAAAATGGTTTGAAAAATTTTTCTGTATATAACTTATCATTCTTAGTTCTAAACAACTACGTGTAACATTATATAAGTATGAATTTGTCCTTTATCACTTTGTAGATATAATTTGTTTCATCAAATATATCTAATAGATAAATGAAGGATCTTGCAAAAGGATAATTATGAAATTTATAGGTGTATCTCATATATTATGTAAATAAATATAAATTTTACACTTTGAAATATGACTTAAATAGAGCTGTAATGAACAGTGGTGTTTACATTAAGAAGTCTAACTATGTTGCATCTATTATTAATTTTCACAGTTTATTAATTGAAATTCTACACATAGGGTATCCTGCTTTACCAATTAAAAGGATAATTCTCTTTAAGTGTGAATGATTTGATCCTATTCTAAATATAGTTACTAGAATTCATCATCAATACAATTTTGTTAATGTGAACCATAAGAAATATTATGATAAGTATGAGCAAATTATTCTTGTGGTACAAGCCGAACAAGTGTGTGACACTAGAGATGTCAAACGGGACGTGTCGGGCCGTCCCGGCCCATTTTTAGCCGGCCCAACCGTGCTTTCTTGTTGGGCCAGGCACGACACGGTTACTGTATCATGTCGTGTATGGCCCGGCACAGTTCTATTGAGGTCAGCCCGGCACGGTCCATCGGCACGAAACCACCGGATTCGGCTCAGTCGGGCCGAACCTCTAATATAAAACAAATTAGGGGTTCGGCTGCGCGCCGTCGTGTCGAACCTCTAATTTTAAAAAATTAGGGTTTCGGCTTGCCTGAACCCCTAATTTAAAAAAAATTAGGATTTCGGCGCGCTCGAAACCCTAATTTAAAAAAAAAATTGGTTTCGGTACTGTGTCGTGCCTTGCTTGGCCCACTCGGGCCTGGCCTGGCCGTACGGTTCGGGCCTCGTGAGACCGTGGGTCGGGTCTGATTGGACCCGACCTACGTTCTTTTTTGCGGGAGGGGTGATCACAGGGTCGGGCTCGGGGGACACCCGACACGGGATGAACCCGTGCCAGTGTGCCGTACCATGGGCCAAACTGTATCGGGTCAGGCACGGCACGGGCCAGGCATGGCACGGGCCAGGCACGGCACGACACAGGCCAGGCACGGCACGGCATGGGCCAGGCACGGCATGGGCCAGGCAAGCAACGACATGGCTCATGCCTAACCCGGGCACGTCACGGGCATGGGCACGAGATTTTCCCGTGTTGGGCCGGCCCATGCACGGCCGAACCGTGTTGTGCCTCGTGCCGGGCCGAGCCGGGCCGGCCTGGTTGACACCTCTATCTTAGAGTAAGACTATATTGTTAATAAATACTATACTCTAGTATAGGTAAAAATTTAATTAATAAAATATGAGATATGAGATAAATGATGTTTATAAATATATTTAAAATAGTTATTATTTTTCAAAATCTAGATAAAAAAATTAATAATAAAAAAAATTATGGTATTTTGAATTATATATTATTTCTTTAATATTATAATTCTTGGATAACTAGCAATTTCTATTAAATCTTTTTTGTATGGCTCAAATTATATTTTATATTTATTATTTCAGTTAATATGGACCTATTGATAATATGCCACGTTAGATCAATAATAAACTAATTTATTGATAGATATTATATTTTTGACAAAAAAAATGAATTAATAAAACATTAAATAAGAGAAATAATTATGATAAATTTAATTAAAATAATCAAATATATTCCAAATATAGTGCAAAAAAAATGAACTAATCAGAAATTTTTATTTTTTTTTCAAATTTAGATCATTTTTTAAAAATCATGTATAATCAATAAATTAATAAAATTATTTTTATACCTCTCAAATTAGTATTTTTGTTCACTAATTTAGTTGCAATGAGATTATGAAATAAAATTATGTTAGTTCAAGTATAAACTAATTTATTGATAAATATTGTATTTAACATAAAAAAATAAATTAATAAAATAGTATATATGAACAAATAATAATTATAAATCTAATTAAAACACTAATAAAAAAAAGATTATATAGCATTTGGATAATAAATAATTTTTATTAAATTATTTTCTGCTCTCAAGTTAATTTCTTTACGTAATAGTTTAGCTATGGTAAATTATTTTCTTAATAATATTTTATGAGTCTTAGCACATAGAATAGTGAAAACATGTGATTTCTATCTCTACAACACCCCCATAATACTAATTATTGGTTTTTAGTTGATTGTGTGATATTTTATTTAGTTGGTAACAAATTGTCATGTGTTAAGCACTCAAGGATGCTTCGATACACACACCCACACAAAGACACAAAGAGAGAGAGAGAGACAATGACATAGAGAGACACTCACACACACAAAGATGGATAGATAGACAGAAACATAGAGAGAGACATAAACATAGAGAGAGAGAGAGAGAAACAAAAACATAGAGAGAGAGAGACATAAACATAGAGAGAGAGAGAGAGATAGAGAGAGACAAAGAGAGACATGAGACAGAGAATGAGAGAAAGAAAGAGAGAGAAAGAGAGAGAAAGACGAAAACATACAAAGACAAACTAAGACAAAGAGACAAAAATAGAGAGAGATAGAGAGAGAGATAGAGACTGAGATAGAATAGATAGAGAGTGATAGAGAGAGACAAAGAGAGCAAGAGAGAGAGACGGAGGCAGATAGAGAGAGACGGAGGCAGATAGAGAGAGACGGAGACAGATGGAGAAAGAGGGAGACAGACGTAGAGAGAAAAAGGCAGACGGAGAGAGAGGGAGGCAAACGGAGAGAGAGGGAGGCAAACGGAGAGAGACAGAGAGAGATGTAGATGGAGATGTAGAGAGATAGAGAGAGAGAGGGAGAGAGAGGGAGAGAGGGAGACGGAGATAGAGAGAGAGAGAGAGAGAGAGAGCAAGATGCAGATAGAGAGAGAGAGAGAGACGCATAGAGACTATGGGAGAGAGAGAGAGAGAGAGGAACAAAAACATAACATTTGATTTATGCAATTAATACGATAACCTTCTAAGTGATCAAATATTCAAGTATTAATCTCATTCAAATATTTTTAACTTCAACATTCTTATTAGATATGATATCTTGGCATTTGTATTTCGCATAGACTTAGTAATCATTGAAATATTTCACGATCTATGTGTTCCACAAATCCATAGCCATGGGTGATCCATCTAATGGAGAAGAGAACAAATTGTGCACTCTTCCCCTATCAATCTTTAATGCCAATTACATGATCAAGCACTATGCTACATGTTTTTTAATACAAAATCACTCATCTCTATCTTAGACATAAAAAATTACATGGTTTATGTGTTTATCTCATGTTATCACAAAAGATCATATAGAACCCTAATTAAATCTAGCATCCAAGATTTATGAACAAAGAGGATGAATGATCTTATCCTTAGGACACGAGTTTGATCCCCAAAAAGTGTGTCGGATCGCCAAATCATGTTTTTGGGATGGGGGTTCGGTTCTTTGATCCCCAATAAGCCTCATATATGCGGTAAGATAAGAGATAGTATGAGTTAGTTTGAGAGAGAGGAGAGAGAGGAGACAGAGGAGAGTAGAGAGAGGAGAGAGAGGAGAAAGAGAAAGGGGGGAGAGAGGAGAGAGAGGGGAGAGAGAGGAGAGAGGGGAGAGAGAGGGGAGAGAGGAGAGAGAGGAGAGAGGGGAGAGAGAGAGGGGAGAGAGGAGAGAGAGGGGAGAGAGAGGGGAGAGAGAGGGGAGAGAGAGAGAGAGAGAGGAGAGAGATTATGGCAAGATTGTCCTTGGGAGTACAACGGCCAGGAGAGGATTCTTCATGACAACAGTAAAAGCAAAAGTCTCAGTAGGATCGGGAAGAGAATTGGATGAAGGGAGCCATTTGAATGCAAGAACCATCCTCGCAAGCATCAAGTTTGCGTGTAACAAGCCGAGGGTAATCCCAGGGCAGGTCCTTCTTCCTGCTCCAAACGGAAGCATCTTCACCACTCCCTTCGTCCCGGTCATGTCGACGTCCACGCCGTCACCGTTCAAGAACCTTTCGGGCCGGAAGACAGCCGGGTCGTTCCACAGATTCGGATCTTCAGTCATCCACTCTATGTAAAACTCCATGCTTGCGCTGGCTGGGATTTTGTATCCAGCGAGCTCCGTCTCCCTCGTCGGCGCATGGGAGAGAGTGAAGTGAGCAGGAGAATGCATGCGCAAGGTTTCCTTGACCACGGCATTGAGGTACGGCATTTTTTCTACCATCTCCTCTGTCACCGACCCATCGTCTCCCACAGCCTCGACGATCTCCGCGTGCAATTTCTCTTGGATCTCCTGGTTCAGCACTAGCTCGAGAAAAGCCCATTGAAGAACGCTCGTGCTGGTGTCGATCCCTGCGACGAACAGCTCGGAGCAAAGCGTCACCAGCTCGCCCTCTCCCAAACTTCCCCGATCTGGCGCGTCGAGCTCGAAAAGCGAGTCCACGTAGGCAGCGCCAACAGGGCTGACCATCTCCGAGTCCAGGGTTTCTCCTTCTTCGATGAACCTTCTCCGCCTTCTTATCAGCGGAACCAGACACTGCATCTGCGTCTTCCTCAGCTCCTTTGCTCTATTCATCTGTTTCTTGAATAATGGAGTCAGGATAGGCAGGAAGTCTGGCAGCTGTGGCATCGTGATGAGCATCACTTCCTTCGTCACGCGGTCGATATCCGCAATCCAATCTTCTGGTATTCTCGCGCCGAAGCATATGCACACCAATATGCTGCAGACAGTAAACCTGCAGGTCCTCATCACGTCCACGAACCCATGCTCCCGGGCTTCCTTCTCGACCCTGTTCATGTGGTTCTCCAGCGCCCATTCTCGTATCCAGCTGCACTGCTTCACCCGGACGGGGCTCATCAGCTCGGTGACGAAATTCCGGCGAAGGGCTCGCCACAGCGGACCATATTCCGCCGAGTTGACGGCGCATTTTCCCACGCTGAACACCAGCCGGATCGGCGAATCCGGCGGCCGGCTAGCAAACGCAGGCCCCCTCTGTATCAGCGCTTCGTGAATCAGCTCCGGGCTCGTGACCACGACCAGCGTGCGCTGACCCATCTGCATCCTGAATATTGGCCCATACTTTGCGCGAAGATCTCGCACGACGAACACGAAGTGACGACGCTGCAAGATGACTTGAAACAGGTTGCCGACGAGTGGCCATCCCGGCGGTCCAGGCGGGAGGCTCGGGTTCTTCATCTTCGAGGTAGCCCTGAAACAGTACCGTAGCCACAGACAAAGAAGAAGACCACACGAACCAACAAACAGCACATCTTTCGCATCCATTGAACGTTGCTCTGCTGTGGTGCATGATCTGGTTGCTTCTTATATACAGCCCACATGGGAGCGGAACGGAGTAAATAAGCTCTCGCCTACCCACCATACTAAAGTGACAACATAAATATTCTTCACGACGCCTCAACACGACACCTTTCGTAGATTAAAGAAATCTACAGTGCGTGCCATTTTTGGAGCCATCGGTCGTGGGAACAAAAAGGAGAGAGGCGTGTTGAAGTTGGGAGGGGGTGTTCATCTGTCTGCCACCTATTTATGACGCGAGATCGTTAGGTTTTCGTTTTATTATTTAGGCGACCACCTGCAAAAGCTGTCGAATCCGTGTTTCGATGGAGTTGCAGAAACAGGATGGCTTCTCTTTCTTCATGGAAATTCCTAAATTGTAAAATATGCATCTAGATGAAGATCACACGTACATGTGATGATAAACCCTAGGTACCTAGGTTATGGCTTAGGGTTCTACAGAACAAAAAGCAAATCAAAACCAAATTATGCGCATGCATGAAGAATATTGATGAATCCTGAATCATGCTTAGGGTTCCACAGCAGCAAAGCAAAAATCAATCACAGCCGCACAATACCAATACATTATCATTATGATCAAGTGGGCAATCACTCGTGATGGATGAACCCTAATCGCTGGTCTGGGGTTCCCAAAAGAAAAACAAATCAAAACCAAATAATTTGGAAAGCGCATGAAAGATGATGGTCAAATATGAATTTCCTCGTGATACACGCTTGAAGATAGATGAACCCTAAATCATGGTTCAGGGTTCCACATCAGCAAATTTTTCATGAAACATGCTCCAAGATAGATGAACCCTAAATCATGGTTTAGAATTCCACAACAGCGAAGAAAAAATCAGTCGCACTTACCAAAACATTATCATTATCATCACCATATTTTCATTAACAGGCATGCAAAACTCTTGATGAAGATGCTGACAGCGGCCAGCACATGTGCAATCACACATGAAACATGCAAGAACATAAACCCTAGGCCATTTTTAGGGTTCCACAACAGCGACGCAAAATCAATCAGATCCAAATTCACTAAAACATCATCATCATCATCATCAACGCTCAAATACTTTCCTCAAACTCAAAGCAATTGCGATCACTCATATGAAATTTTCTTTTTCACCAAAACATTGTCATTATCATCACCATATTTTCACTAACAGACACGCAAAACTCTTGATGATGATGCTGATGTTGGATATATTTAAAAATAACAGAATTTTAAATATAAGAGTAAGCTTCAAAAAACACTAAACAAAAAGGATTTTTCACCTTAAAAGAGGAAGTACGCATACTGTTGCAGCGTTACATATATATAATAATAAAAAATAACTTCTAAACAATTTCAGACCATTAGTTTTAACAAGAAACCGCTCTAAAACCGTTGTAAATTTTAGCCACCCATTTAGTAACCGCAACAAGATTAATTCATCAATCTCCTCCTTAAGCTTGTTGTTCTCTAGTGATGATCCGCACACCAATTCTTTCTCTCATCTCCAAGAACTTCATCTTTGCTAGTGACTTGGTCAGGATATCAGCATACTGATCTTTTGTGCAAACATGTTGAATTTCAATTATTCCAAATTCAACACAGTCTCTAATGTAGTGGAATCGAGTATCGATCTGTTTGCTCTTCTCATGGTAAACTGAATTCTTACTTAATGCAATTGCAGATTGATTGTCAATCTTTAGAACCACTTTGCTACTAGTCTTGCTTTGTACTTTATAATTCTGCCTTGAGTGTCCTTCTTTAGCTTGTAAACCCACTTTAGACCTATGGGATTGTGGCTGTCATGTAATGGAACGAGCTTCCAAGTTTCATTTTTTTGAATAGAGAAAATTTACTCCTCCATTACTCTTCTCCACATCAGATCTGCCTTGGCTTCTTCAAAGTTTGATGGCTCTTCTTCTCCTAGCAAACATAATCCCGAATACTGTATCTCTATTGGGACTGTTGCATCATACAAGCTTCTGATGTCACGCATACCCCGTGGTCCTACTAATGATCTCTCATCGGATGTCAAGGGTTGTAATATTTCGGTTGATACTGATTCTTCAAAACTTACTACTGGAGTATATGATAAAACAGATGTTCTGGATCTCGTGTTCATCACTAGTGTAGCATGCTGATATTGGTTACCAGTTTGTTCTTGTGTCGTCTGTGAGAGATCCGTACCAGAATTGCTGATACCCTCTTTGTCTTCATGATTTGTCGTATCAGATGTTCCTGCTATGGTAAAATAGTGTGTTGTAAGAGTGTTATCTGCTGATCCTGCTTCTTTTTCTGTAAATTTGCTCCACTCTCACTTCTTTTCTTCTTTAAACACGACATCCCGTGTTACCACAACCCGATTTAACTTTGAATCAAACATTCGATAGCCTTTTGTATTCGAATCATAACCTATAAACACCATTGGCTTGCTTCGGTCTGTGAGTTTTGTGAGGTGAGGTGTAACATCTTATACATGTCCCACACATCCAAAGATGCGAAAATGATCAACCGTTGGCTTGCGGTTGTAATATGCTTCATAGGGAGTTTTGCCGATGATACCTTTTGTTGGTGCTCGATTTAGGAGATATACAACAGTTGATACCGCTTCTCCCCAAAATTCACCTGGGACTCCCATGCTTTTCAACAGGCCCCTTGCCATACCGACCACCGTCTGATTTCTTTGTTCAACAACTCTATTTTACTGAGGAGAATAAGGCGCCGTAAGATAACGCATAATTCCCCAGACTTCACAGTAAGTCTTGAACTCATTTGACGTGAATTCGCCGCCATGATCTGTGTGAAAAACCTTCAATTTGCTATTTTTCTCCATTTCTGCTGATGCTTTGACCTTCATGAATCCCTCAAATGCTTCGTTTTTGTTTCGGATCAGCACCTGCCACATGAATCTAGTACAATCATCAACCAACAGTAGGAAATAACGGTTGTCTCCATGTGTAGTAGGAGTTATTGGCCCGCACAAGTCTCCATGCCACAGTTCAGGGGGTGATTCTGCTCGAAATTTTGCCACCGTTGGAAATGGATTTCGGTGTTGCTTTCCAATCAAGCAACCATCACAGATGCAATCTTTATTGTCGATTACGGGTAGTCCGTGCACCATTTGTTTCTGACTTAGAATCTTCAAGGCATGAAAGTTCACATGCCCATATCTTGCATGTCATCGCCAAATACTTTCTTTACTTCTAGCCATAAGACATTCTGGTAGGACATGAGTAATGTGCAGCAAATATAAACGACTTCCTGACCTGCTCACTTTTGCTAAAAGCCTTCGTGTCCTGTCTAGGATAGTCATTACTCCTCCTTCAGTTATAAATTTGCATTCGTTCTCATCTAACTGACCAAGGCTTATAATGTTGCTCTTCAACTTCGGAATGTAGTAAACATTAGTTAATACACGATGTTCACCTGTGACGCATTCAAATAAAACCGAATATTTTCCATGTATTTCTACAGCCGAGCCATCTCCAAATTTGACTAACCCTTTAATGGTCGTGTCAATTTCAGCAAATTTTTCAATACAACCAGTCATGTGATTACTTGCGCCGGTATCTAAATACCAAGCCTTGTCTTGGGTGTTGATAACTGTTGGCACCACCTTGTCTTCGTGTAGTAATACCCGTTCGTTCTGTGTTGCGCAGGTTTCGGCCATCAACAGTATCGGTTCTTCATCGGTTTGTGTTGTAACAAAATTGGCACTTTCTCTTCGGTTTGGCTTGAGACACTCTTTTGCAAAATGACCATATACATTACAATTGAAACACTTGACCCTGGATTTGTCGAAGTTGCGTGGCTTTCGGTCTTCGTTAGTGCGTTCACCATTTCCTCTACCTCCACCATATCCACGCCTGCGGCCACGAAATCTCTCGTGATGTGCTCCACTTTTGATATTGTTGAAACTTTCATCTTTTTTTCCCTTCAAGCATCTTACCTTCCACTCAGCTTGGGTAAGAAGTTGTTGTTCTTCACTGCCCTTTGTGAGTACTCGGCCTTTAAGCCCTTCCTCAAAGATTTTGAGACGGCCAATTGCTTCTGAGACCAACATATTCTCAATATCGCCAAACTGCTCGATTGTCCCGATAATTTGGAGAAATCTATCTGGAACTGTGCTGAACAATTTTTCCACAATTTCGTTGTCGTCAAGCTTCATGCCCAGCAAAAGAATCTCGCCCGCCAGTGTTGTAAGCTTCATGAAGAACTCGTTAATTGTCTCTGAATCCTCCATATGTAACTTATTCAGTTGTCGTTTCAGCACCGGTAAGCGTGCCTTCTTGACGCGATCTTCACCAACTCGCATCTCCCTGAGTGCGTCCCAAGCCTCCTTTGCCGTATCCTTTTCCGCGATTGCCATCATCAAGTCGTCCGGCACGGCTTGAGAAATTGCTACCATGGCACATTGATCTTTTTCGTCGTCCGTGTCTCCACCTTCAATCACTGACCATACCCCTAGCGAACGCAAGATTATCTTCATCTTGACAGCCCATATGACGTAATTCATTTCGCTTAACATTGGATATTGGATTGGAATTAAGGCTCATCTTGACATCAGTTTGACAAATACACACGTCTTAGATTGTTCTCCTTCAACACCGGTCATTACTTCAACCTCCCTCTGATACCAAATGTTGGATATATTTAAAAATAACAGAATTTTAAATATAAGAGCAAGCTTCAAAAAACACTAAACAAAAAGGATTTTTCACCTTAAAAGAGGAAGTACGCATACTGTTGCAGCGTTACATATATATAATAAAAAAAAATAACTTCTAAACAATTTCAGACCACTAGTTTTAACAAGAAACCGCTCTAAAACCATTGTAAATTTTAGCCACCCATTTAGTAACCGCAACAAGATTAATTCATCAGCTGACAGCGATCAGCACATATGAAATCACACATGAAAAATGCAGGAACATAAACCCTAAGCCATTTTTAGGGTTCCACAACAGCAACGAAAAATCAGTCAGATCCAAATTCACTAAAACATCATCATCATCATCATCAACACTCAACTACTTATCACAAACTCAAAGCAATTGCAATCACTCAAATGAATTTTTCTTTTTCAACAGCAAAATTTAGGGTTCTACAGCTGCATGCTATTTATCTCAGAACATGATCACATAATCATCCCATTCACACACGCTGATATGCATACATCAGTTAGAAAACAGAAAAGAGAATTGGCTTATACACTCGAAACAAGCAATTCAACATCACAAAGATCTCAACTGTTTCTGTCTGCTACAATATAATCAATAAACTAAGGGGGATAGATAGAGAGAGAGAGAGAGAGAGAACAAATGAATCATACACAGACTTCATCTTCTTACGCGTAAGTTCTATCTCTGGTTTCCACCAGCATCTGCTTCCAGGAATTAGGTTATCCCTTCCCATGGAGGACCACCTGCAAAATTGGGAAAGCAAACAGAAAACAAAGAAACATTCTGCACTGCTTGGTGGGCACCAATTTTTCTTGCAAAATCTTCAGAAATTTTGCTTTTTTTTTTGTTTGCGACAGAGACAACAACAACAGATTATGAACTTCAAATCCAAGAAGACAACTATCGAACAAGAATCTATTAGAAACACGAAGTAATCCAAGTACGTATCATGTACACTGTTTTGAGATCATGAAGCTAAGTGTCCTCGCGCAAGGCCAAAACAACACTGGCGAGAGAAAATTGAATAAATACACAATCCCATAAGTTGAGACAGTCAAAGTCGCAGTCTTTTTCTGCTGCTACCCTCTTCAGCATTCTCCTGCAGAATGAATTTTAGAGAGAGAGGGGGGGTGAGAGAGAGAGAGAGCATGAGAGAGAGAGAGAGCATGAGAGAGAGAGAGAGCATGATAGAGAGAGAGAGCATGAAAGAGAGAGAGAGCATGAAAGAGAGAGAGAGAGAGAGCATGAGAGAGAGAGAGAGAGACGAAGCCAATTGTCTTCATCTTAAGTACAGCATGTGACATACCCGTTCATCAGTTAAACAACCTTCTGGTTTGCATTTGACGTGCACTATGGGGCCAAGCTGATGAAGATCCATGCCTGCTGCCATTGAAGCATCGCAAGCATTCATGTAGACTGCATCCCTATACATCCATTCTTCCATTTCATCACTGTAGAAATCATCAAAGAGCTCCCCGCATAAGGCGCATGCCCTCTGGTCTTCATCAGCAGGAACAGACATCTCTTCGCTGACGCCCTTCTTCTCTGCCGCAGCATCAGCTGGTAGGAAACTGGGAACGGCTTCCGCTCCCAGAGTCTCGGCACCACTGAGCCACATGCTGACGCCTACAAACCACTTGCGGGAAGAACTCTGCTTTCGGTTCTTCGACATTCTGTTCTTGGTCACATGCCAATCCATGTGACTGCTATGCATTTCTTGAGTTTTAAAACGCATGCCACAAGTCGTGCATTGCCTTGGGAGATCGGTATATAATGCTTTTATTGCAAAATCATTGTGCAGCTTTAGAAGGTCCATTCCAAAATGGAGTTCCGACGACTCCTACATCAACTTTCACATGAGGAACAACTCTTATGGCACATGGGCATGTGCACAATCGCACATGTGCACATGTGCACACTCGCACATTTCAAGTGTCCGCGTGACTCCAAACTAGAGGTCGTGCACAGCGCACAAAACATTCACTTCGTACAAGATGTGTTAAAAGTTAATATTTCAACAATCTTACCTCTAAAAATCAAAGAGTTCATGTTATTATAAAATAATGAAAAGTTTTAAATGCTGACGCGTGTATAATATTCTCTCACTATATCTTTTTTATTTCTTTATTATCATTTTTAATGTTATTTTTTTTTTGTATAAAAAAGGCCGCGCGTCTATAAAAAAAATGTGTCAGGATCATTTCATTTTTTTAGAGAATATTGGTTCTCCTTGTGAACTCTCTCACTCACTCTTCGTCTTCTTGCTCTCATTTCTCTACAACAATGCTTTCAAACAATGAAGAACTTGATGCTTGCATGTATCATTTGTATGATATTTTATGTTATTGTTAATATCTAGTATTAGATAGGTGCTAAATCTCTTATTCTTCTCTAAATTTTTTAATAATTTTTTTTTTTCAAAATTCTCTCTTATTTAAAAGAAAAATGAACTATATCTTTCATTGATCAAAGTTAAAATAAAAATTATTGCTTAGATCTTGACTCGAAATCATTAGATCTGAAAGATTACAGATAAATTGTTAAATAAACATTAAATGTCAATTTTTAATGGAGAATTTTTTTTTTAGACATTAAATGTTTGTTTTCAATAGGGAAGATGAAATGTCAAGAGTCAATAGTGATAATGATTTTTAATTTTCGGTTTTATTAGGGCAAACTAATGCCTATAAATAAATTATTATATTGATTGTAAAACAACAAGAATTCAAATTTTTTTTTTACATAAATGTGGGATGTCTCTCTGGTATGAGAATGGTGCTAAATCTCCTATTCTTGTCAAAATTTTTTAACAATCTTCTTTTTTTTCAAAATTCTCTTTTATTTAAAAAAAAAATGAACTGTGCTCTTCATAGATCTGAGTTAAAATAGAAATTATTACTTGGATATTGACTCAAAATCATTAGATCTGAAAGATTAAGGTTAGATGTGTGATATCTCTCTGATATCAGAATGGAGCTAAGTCTCCTATTTTTCTCTAAATTTTTTAATAATCTTCTTCTTTTTCCAAAATTCTATTTTATTTAAAAAAAAATGAACTATGTTCTTCATAGATCTGAGTTAAAATAAAAATTATTGCTCATATCTTGACTCATAACCATTAGATTTGAAAGATTACGGTTAGATGTGTGATGTATATTTGAGTCTGAACTCATCTCGTGACCTAGACTTTTTTTTTATAGATTAAGTCCTAGATCTATTAAAATATGTGATCTCTCTCAGATATATATATATATATATATATATATATATATATATATATATATATATATATATATATATATATATATATGTATTACTCACTTAGGATTTATCTCGATCCTCTTATTTTAAGAAAAAAACTATGATTTCTTGACTGTTAAAATAAAAATATCCTTCAAATCACAAGAAATGTAAGATCTACTCAAAGAGCAAGAAAAATTAGATGCTTAGGCCTTGATGTTTATCTAGCAAGGGATGAGCAACATCATTTTTTCTAGGATGATGAGGTCAAACACACCCAAAGACATCAAAAATTTCAAGAGGACATGAGAGCTAGAGCAGTCAAGCTTCAATCTCTTAAAAGAGACTTTGGGAACTTGAGAATAAAAAAACTAATCATTCAAATCTTTCTCATCAATGTTCATTGATATAATAAATCAATTAAAACTATACGAAGAAGGCATTATATATATGAATGTCAAAAAATAGAATTTTCATTATTTCTCATCAAAGTTAATTGAAAAAAAAAATCTACTCAAACACTTCTAGGTAAAAACAGTCAATACTAATGTATACTTACCCAACATATATCTTACTTTTACCCTAAATTGTGTCACTCCTATCAAAGCCTGAATTAGGAAAAAAAAATCTACAATACATTACTTAAAAGCAAAGTTTTAAAAAGAAAAACATAAGGCGAGATATTTTTGTAACATTGAGGCGAGACATAAGCCGCGAGGCTTTGAGGCGTAAGTTTTTTGAGGCTCATAATATATAATTAATTAATATTTTAAAAAATATAAAATAAAATAACATAAATAAAAACATAAAAATAATTCTTTAGACGAGCTCTTTCCCTTATGCATAAAATAAAATAAAAGCCCAGATCATCCACCCCTCTCCCCCTCACCCGTCTCCTTCCACGCCTCTTTCCCTCGCCCCTCTAATTCCACCCCTCTAATTCCAGCCCTCTCCCTCCTGCCCCCCTCTCCACAAGCTCAATCGTGGAGCTCCAATGAGATCCGACGAGCTCCGGCGAGCTAGACGGGCTCCATAATGGAGCTCTAGTGAGCTCTCCATAAGAAGCTCCTCGAGCTCCATCATGAAACTCGGTGAATCTGCACAAACTACAGTGAGCTCCACGTCGAGCTCGCTTGAGCTCAATGGAGCTCATTTGTGGAGTTCGAGGAGCTACAGCGGGCTCCATCGTGGAGTTCGAGGAGCTCCAGCAAGCTCCATCGTGGAGCTTGCTCCATGATGGAGCTCGTGGAGAGGGGTATGGGGATAGGGCAAACGGGCAAGGGGCAAGGGCGAGGGGCGAGAAGCAAGGGGCAAGGGCCAGGGTAGAGGCAGGAGGGATGAGGGTTGATTATCTAATTACGTTTTTTTCCCGTCGAGCAGTTATGTTTTTTAACAAACACCTCGAGGCATTTTGACGGCGCTTCGCCCTGAGGCGCGCATCATGGCGCGCCTCAAAATCACCTTTGAAAACCCTATTTAAAAGTGTTCGGCATCTTTTGCTATTTTCAAGAACCTAAGCAATATAGAAAAAAACTGAATTTACCAATCAAATTCATCCTAATAGGATATAGTCTAAACTCAAATAGTTATAAACTGTATATCTTAAATGATGATACATTTCAAATCAATATAAATATATTATTTAATCAAGAAACTAACATAGAGCTTGATAAACCTTCTAGGTTAATAATTGAAATCTTTAAGTTTAAGTCTACATCTTTTTCTTCTAAAATTCTCTCCCCATTTTCATCTTCTATACTAATCAAGTTAGGCAATTAGAAGACATCTATGAATGATATAACTAGTTTACTATGGAGTCTCAAAACTTTGAAAATATTGTACAACATCTTGACTGAATATTAGTTATGAAAAAAAATTTTAATTCCATTGTTAAAAATGAGAAACAAACTCGGGTGAAATCAGCCAAAAACAAAAATATTATTGGTACCAAGTGGTTATTTAAATTAAAAAGTCAACCCAATAGATACGAATTATTCTTTAAAGCAAGATTGATTATCAGAAGCCACGCACAATAAATTGAGACATTATTCAGAAAGATTTACACCAAAAACATTTATAGTAGCAAAATGATAAGGCTAGTGAGAACCTGGGCGGAACAAAGAGATTGACTTCTATATCAACTTGATATAAAGCTAATATTATTGAATGAGAGTTTAAAAGAAAAAAATAGATGTTGACCAACCTCCTATCTTTATAGTAAAAAGCAAGGAAGCACGGACACGGCACGGATACGTGTCCGATACGCCACGTGGTGTATCATTGCACAATCCATATCCGATATGCCACGTGGCGTATCGGATGGTTGCGTCGGCAACCATATCTACATCTGTAGTGCCCGACATCCGACGACGTCGGGTGGCCAACGTCGCAGCATGGGCGACGTTGGCCACTGGCAGGGGAGGGCACAATTTGAGGGAGAGGCAGGAGCAGGTGCGATTTGAGGGGAGAGGAAGGGGCAGTGCGATTTGAGGGGAGAGGCAGGGGCATAAAATAAAATATTTTTATAAAATAAAATAAAAAATATATATTTTTATAAAATATTATCTTATAAAATAAAATAAATTAAAATATTTTTATTTTATAAAATAAATAATATATATTTATTTTATATAATAAAATATTTTAATTTAATTTAATAAATTTTATAAAATACCTAATATTTATAATTAATAATTTTTATTTTTATTTTTATTTTTATTTTTTTATCATGCCGTATCCTAGACTTATCCGTATCCTAGTTTTTTAGAATTTGCCGTGTCCCCGTAACCTGCCGTGTCATATCCCCGTGTCCGTGTGCGTGCCCGTGCTTCTTAGGTAAAAAGTTTAAAATTATGTGAATATAAGTTAAATAAAATTCTAAATTAGCTTAAACAAATATCTCAAGCTTAGTATACACATATTGACTCATATATGTTGAATCAAGAATTCATCAGAAGCACAAGTGAACCAACATTATTCTTATTGAAGAGGATTACTTCTAATATTTTGATTGTGAATCTTATGAGTGTGATATAATTTTTTAAAGTAATAAAAAATTTAATTGAAATTTTTAGAATTAATGTTAAGTATAAAATGTATGACATGGGGCTTATCCATCATTTCTAGAGATGGACATACACCAAGATACAAATAGGAGTATTCATCATCTAGACTAATTACATTTAGTCTATTCTAAAAAGGTTTGGTATTGATACATATAAATATGTATCTACCCCATTAATAACCAATCAAAAACTCAAGGCTGCTAGTGGTAAAATAGTTAAAGAGAGACTATACATAGAGGTGTCAACCGTGCCGGGTGTCCCGTGAGCCCGACCCCATGATTCCCCTCACGCAAAAAAAGACCGCGGGTCGGGTCTGATTCGACCCGACCCGCGGTCCCCCGATTCCCGAACCGCTCGGATAGGCAAGCCCGAGCGGGCTAGGCACGGCACGGCCCGCCGTGCCTACGGGCCATGCCAGGCTCGGCCGTGCACGGCACGGTAGCACGATCGTGCCCTAAAAAACCGGGCTGGGCCAGGCCCGGCCCGTTTGACACCTCTAACTATACATAAGTCTTGTTAAGAGCCTTCTAGATGCCTCAGCAACCAGACTTGTATGAATATTTTATCTCGTTTCATGTATCCTCCAACTCACTTTCATCTTGGAGCAGCTAGAAAGATTTTGAGATATCTTAAAAAAGTCATGCATTTTGTTCTAAAATATTTCAAAATCATGAATATAAAATTATTTGATCGATATGATAGTGATTACAAAAGCAATTTCATGGGTCTAAAATTATTCCAAAACTATACATAAATCTTGTGGAGAATGTCTGACTGATTACAAAAGCACATCCAAATGTCTTTTATCTTAGTATTACAACAATTTCATGGGTCTCAAAGAAACAATATACCGTGACTCCACAACTAAAGTAGAATTCATTTTTACTTCTCTCATCACTTCACAAACTATCTGATTAATAAGACTAATTGAAAACTTGAATAATAAAGACATGAAATTCACAATCATCTTCTGTGACAATAAATTCACCATTACAATAACAAAGGATATAATTCTACACAATTAGACCAAGCATATTATCTTGGAGTGTCACTTCATAAAGGAAGTGATTGAGAATCAAGAAATCATATTAGTTTATTATAATACCGGAGCTCAAATTGAATTATTCTGACGAAATCTTTGCCAAAAAAAAATCATCAATATTTCTATAACTTAAATGGATTCACAATTATTTCATCATGGAGAAGTATTTTAATAATTAATAAAAAGTTTTAAATAGTAGCACACGTAGGATAATCTCTTACTATATTTTTTTATTTTTGTATTATTAGTAAAAAAAAATTGTTGGCTGCAAATTATAACTAAAAAGAATTATTTCTGAAAAGAGATTTTTTATTTTATTCTATATTCTTACAAGCAATACAATGATTTATTTATAGGGTATAGTTTATCCCTCTAAAATTGAAAATTAAAAATCATTATCACTCGTAAAAATAATTACTGACTATTGACATTTCATCTTTCGCATTAAAATAAACATTTAATATTTATTTAAAATTATTCACTCTTAACATTGCTGTATCTTTTATATAAAAAAGGATGCAAATCTACAAAAAAATGTGTCGAGATCATTTCATTTTTTAAAACCAAATCATATTGTTTTTTTTTTTTTTGAGAACTCCCGTCTCTTTCTCTCTCACCCTTTATCTTCTTGTTCTAATTTCTCTACAGCAATTCTAGGCAATGAAGAATTTGATGTTTGCATGTGTCATTTCTATTAGTTATTGTCAATATGTGTCTGACAAGTATTTTGAACAAAAATATTTATCATCACAACAAGATATCATTCTCAATATATATATGCAACAACATACTTGATATCGTTCCAAGGCATCACCAACAATAATAGAGGTCGTACCGAGTGCACAAAACTCCTTCTAAGCAACTCTTAACTAAATGATTAAATCCAAATAAAGATGAGTCTTCTTCATGGTTCCACCTCTCGGTAAGTCTATCTTAGCTATGTTCGCAGTCTAGATTCCTGAGGTAGGAATCCAACCCAAGGCTTGACAATGCAACATTTATGTTTATTTATATACATTCATATGCATATTGAGGTGCATATGAGCACAGTAGAAGCTCACTAAATTAAATGAGCAAAAACTCACGTGTGAGTTTTATTATAGAACAATTTTTAAATAAGCTAGATGAATTTTATGCAATGATCTCAACTTTCGACATTAGAAATGAACCCATTTATTAATTTATAAATATTTTAATTTATGCAATCAAAATTTAGAAATATACAATAAAACTCGTTGTTTTGCGATCATGTCTTTGTATGATGACAAATATCTCCGTCAAAGAGAGATATATCTTGGATTCAAAAATTATCAGTCATAATCTCTTTGATTGTCATGGATAAAATTGTGGAGATATTAATTTCTCTTGAACATTGTGATAAGCAAGAGTCTTGTGCACTGACACAGTTTTTTATTCAAGTGTACTTAGAGGTGTCAACCGGGCCGGGCCGGGCCGGGCCGGGTTAGGCACGGGCCGTGCCGTGCCGTGCCTGACCCGGCACGGTTCAGCCCGCGGCACGGCACGCCGGCACGGGTTTGTCCCGTGCCGGGTGTCCCGTGAGCCCAACCCCATGATGACCCCTCCCGCAAAAAAGACCATCCTTTTTTGCGGCACGGGTTTGTCCCGTGCCGGGTGTCCCGTGCCGGGTGTCGGGTCGGATCTGATCCGACCCGACCCGCGGTCCCCCCCCGAATCCCGACCCGTACGGACATGCAAGCCCGAGCGGGCCAGGCAAGGGTTTGACACCTCTAAGTGTACTTTAGACAAGTTCTACCATATATATAGACTCAAAACTCAAACAAGCCTGAAATATGGGATGAATAAGCGGATGAAAAGTACCTTCATTTGAGCCTCATTTGTTTCCAATAGCAAACCATCAGGCAGTAAGGAGCTAATGACAGATGAGAATGCATTTCCCAGTTGAAGGTTGGATACTACGGGACCAGCATTCTGAGGGATCATTGATATCATTTGCGAAGTATGTGGCAAATATGGAAGCATAGGAAGCTGAACCATCACTGGAGAAGGTGCAGCCATGGGGATGTTGCTCATTGGAACAGGAAGATGCGCAACCTGAAACTGATTTGCAGGGAGCAAACCTTTTGGTTGCAGTGGCAAAGGACGAGGTGGCACAGAAACTAGTGGGTGTGGTGGAAAATCTTGACTCTCAAAGGATGGAAGAAACTGCGACCGAAAATTTTCAAATTGAGCCTGAGCCTGAGCCTGAGCCTGAGCCTGATGACTAATAGGACCCAGTTGGCCATGAAATAGTGGTCTCTTTATCAATCTGAGATCATTAGGCTCAAACCCATGATTTATGGGAGGAAAACTAGAACTTATGGAATCGAAGCTACTACTTCTACCTTGCTTTGTTTCTGAAAGAATGAAATGTGGAGGAAGAGATTTAATAACATGCGCAGGAGGAGGCCTGACTTTTGTGGACAGAGGAGAGCCTCCTGATTGCATTCCTAAGCTACTAAAATTTATACCAGAACCAAGCCTAGATGAGGAAGAAGGAAGATCAAATTGAACATCTGGATGCTTATCAACAAAAGTTAGTTTACTACCGCTCGAAGAATATTTACTGCTCTCAGAAAAGGAACTTTGAATGTCCCTTTCTCTTCCTTTGGCAAGTGGATGAACAGGCTGCGAAAATTGGCGTGGCGAATTCCAAGCTTCTTGAGAGTAAGAAGAACCCCCTTTGGCAGCCCTCTTGGCTTGGATTCCAGGTGCTATGCTTGCCGATCGGACACCAGTCTGCAGAGAACGCCATATGATGAGAGTTTCATTTTAGAGTTTTTGTTTCCTCCTCAGGAAAACCATCACATGGATTGTTAAGAAATGGAAGATTTAACCAAGCAAGAAGAAAGCAGGTTCGAAAGGAAAAACTATTGAGATTTAGTTTAGACTGTAGGTTTGTTTCTTTTTGTTTGTTTATTTTTTCTTTTTTTTTTTTATTTATTATTACATTGTTTGCGATTACCCAACATGTGAGTTTCCCCAAACTATATACACGTGACTATAATTTTCATTTATGATTTTAATAAAAGAAAGTTCTTCTCTGTTCTTTTTCTCTCCTCTTTCCCTCTCCTCACGAGACACTACCCATTTCGGCAAGGCATGGCCGTCAGATGCCTGACACTACAAATCAACCACAATGGTGACCCAGCGGCCAGCAAGACACGACACGGTTGGCCCACAAAATATTGCATTTTTTAACATTTTATTTTTTTTATTAATATTTGCTATTTCATTAATTATTAAAAAAATTAAATTTAAAAAAAATAATAAAATAGAAAATAAAAAAAAATATGATATTCTGACAATGACATCCTGCTTCCATAATTTGCATTCGCATACCGTGATGGTGTCTTGATATCAAATTTAGTTCTGCTCAAATAAAAAAATAAAAATTTATTTCATTTCAATAATAAAACATCATAATATAATGAATGTGTAGATTATAATGAAATAAAAAAACAAAAAAAAATATTAAGTAAAATTTAATATATCAATAGTGCATAAATCATAATGAAATAATAAAAATAAATAAGCACTAGTACAATATCACTATCAGATAAATCAAAAATCATTAATAGGTATCTATGATATGATAGTGCAGATATGATATGATATCGCTAGTGTCTTCAATATCATCAATCTCAATATCCCATGAATTATTATTCGCCATCATCTTTTGGGTCTTATCTAGAATGACTAACAAAAATCTTCTCAGTTTTTCATGCATGCAAGTATCTTTATAATATATGATCGTAGTTTCGATCTCATATATGAAATAACATTAACTGCCACAAAAAATAGCCTCTAATAATATGCTAAATATCAGAGAGGGTCAGTAAATCACGTATCATCTTAGATAATATGACAGATGAATATGTATGCTTTCCACCAAAATAAAATATTTAAATTTTTATTATCATCATATAATTGGATAAAATAATAATTAATATTTAAGTACTGAGATGACTCGCTCATATTCGATGGACCACCATATCATTTATTCCTAATTAATTAAATGGAGAAATCATCATCTCTAAATATAGTGTACATGTTCATACTTAGAATTTGACTACAACTATCATACCAAATATCATAATATATAAATAAGTTAGTTAATTTTTTGTGAATAAACCTTTCATATTAGTATACCAAATTTATTCACGTGAATATGTATGTCACAAATTTTCAATCTCTTCCACCTTAAACCTATGATTTATATGTACGACCTTATTTGAACAAGATCATTTCTATAGATTGTACTACATTGTCATATGAAAAAAAAAATCCCTATGATCTATATAATCAACCAAATAATACAGAGTTAGAATTGAAAACTAATATTTTAAATACATACTTTTTATCTTAACAGCTTTGACACTAAATACAGAATGAAGGATACCATATATGCTTACTAAACATACTATTAATATTTTATATGTATCAAAATAAAATACAAATAGTGAGAGTATATATAAACAAATACGTGTTCGTCGTGTTATAAAAATCTTCGAAATTTTTATAAAAGAAATTTCAGTATCAGAAACTAAATTAATAATAATAAATTTATCACTCTTACTATAGACATAGTAAGATATTACATATTGGTATCCAATACAATACTCCAACATAATATAAGTATAATTTCAATAATATATCATAACTATTTGAAATTTTTTTTAGGCCCGATGACAAATAGGAACTACTAATTATTATTGCGTGATAGATGCACCTAAATACATTATGCTAAGCTGATTCTTCATTGACACACCTAGAATATTTATTTTTTATAATTTTAAAGTATCATTTATTTAAATATTAATTATTTGTCATTTTTTTTAAGTATTTCTAAGATATAAATAAAACTAATTAAAAACACAAAAAAAAATAAAAAAATAATGTGTCATAGCCTCTTTGTTATAAAATATTATCTTTTGCATTGCATTGTTCAACTACTAACCTCAAGTTTCAACTCAAAATTTCAATTATAATTTGTAAGTTGCACCATGTAAGCTATATGCATGAATCAAATATTAAAATAATACAAAAAAAATTACAAAAAAAATAATTAAATTTAAAAGGATGAGGGAACAAAAAAGAGAGAATACGAAGAAAAAATTTAAAATAAAAATTATAAATTTTATAATTTTTATTTATAAAGATTATGATTAGCAAATAATTAAAAAACCTATTTTTTATTTTAAATTTTTAAATTCTAAATTTATAGAGATTATGAAGAGAGAATAAGAGAAATAGAAAGTATATGAAGAACTGTATCAAGATAAACTTGAAATAGAAAATCTAAAAAATAAATAACTATACTAACCATATATGTTATATTAGATCTAGTATAATTAATTAACTAATCTTCCATATTAAGGTGTCAAGTGGGCTAGACAGCCTAAGTCATGCACAAGGAACAGCCAGCATGGAATGGACTAGAACCATGCCTGAAAGTGGGTCATGCAAGTCCAAGGCAAGGCTCCTACAGTGTTGGGCCAAAGGTTGCCTTGCAAAGTGTCAGGCCAGGCACGACCCACATGCCTGACCTGTTAGCACGGTCCATCAGCAAGGTAATTGTAACCTATAAGAGTGGGTTGAAAAGTAGGCTTAGTACACTTGGCCCAAGCACTCCAGAAGATTGGTGCTTACAGGGCCAGGTGTGTGGTGCCTATCACCATGTACATGTGGTTGCCCGAATGATCCACCATGTACATGTGATAGGTTTCATTAAAAAACCACACCACATGTATGTAGTATATTTTTTAATATTTTATTGCGCAAAAAGGAACAAGCTATCTAAGATGACACATAAATAAGAATGAGATGATCCGTCAAATAGGAACAAGTTGTATCGGTACTTAAATATCAATTAATATTTAATCCTATTACATAACAATAATAAAAACTTTAATATTTTATTATGATAAAAATCATATGAGTTCACCTATCTCGTGCTATCTAAGATGACACGTAATTTATCGACTTCTTCGATATCAAACATAATATTAGAGTTTATTTTTTCTGTTGCAGTCAATATCATTTTAGATAGGAGATCAAAACTACGATTAGATATTATTGAGACATTTGCATTCATGAATGATTAGAAAAATTCAAGATTGAACATCCAAGATAAAACTAAATCAAGAGTGAAAGAGTTGTTGGCAATTGATGAACCGCCAAACTTAAAAAATGTTGAGGTCACCACTAGTGATGCCATCAGACACTTACATTATGATAATGACAATTTACATACAAGCAATTATTAGACTTGGGCATACCAGCACCACAAGGCCCGTTTACATGATTGGTGGCCCAATCATGTAATCATGTCGTGTCAGACACAATCTGGCTTCTCCAACCAGATCATACCATGTAGGCTCAAAACCAAGGATGGTAGATACGGCTAGTGGTACTAATGATGTAAATCGAGTTTAAGTTCAACTGAGCTCAAATCGAGTTTAAGTTCAACTGAGCTCAAATCGAGTCATTAACATTTTGAGTCAAGCTCAAACTCAAATCGAGCTTACTTGAGCTCAGCTCAGCTCAGCTCGTTAATATTTCGAGTCTAGCTATTTTGAGCTCAACTTGTGTGCCGGCCCGGCCCGGCCTATTTTTTCAAGCCCGGCCGTACTTTCGTGCTGGGACATGCACGACACGGTTACTGTACCGTGCCTTGCCTGGCCCGGCACTATTTTGTGAAGTTCAGCCCGGCACAACCCGTGGCATGATCCGTATAGTTCGGCCCAGTTGGGCTGAATGCCTAATTTTAAAAAATCAGAATTTCAGCACGCCCGAAACCCTAATTTTTAAAAAAATTAGGATTTGGGTGCCCTCAAAACTCTAATTTTAATAAAAAAAATTAATTTCAGCATGGTACCGTGCCAACGGACCACACTACCGGGCCAGGCACTGCACAAGGCCCGATTGGCTTCGACATGATTGTGCCGTGGACGGGCACGTCACGAGCCCGAGCAAGAAAAATTTCCGGGCCGGGCCGGGCCGACCCGGTTGACACCTCTAGTAGCAATATAAAAAATATAGTTATATTATTTTTTAAAATTTTATATACAAAAATATTCGAGTTTCTAAATAGTTTTTCGAGTCGAGTTACGAGTTGCTCGACTCGAATAGTTAATATTTCGAGTCGAGCTCACACGAATCAAGTTTTGATTGAGTTTTGATCAAGTCGAGTCAAAATAGCTCGCGAACTGTCTCGTCTCATTAGCACCCCAAGATACGGCACAGCCCAACTGGGGTAGTCTGTCATGCAGGGTTGGGCTAACGCTGGCTATGGCCAACACAAATAGGCCCTACCCTACTTATTCTGCGTGTAGCCTGGCCCTTGCCCCCTGGGATGCTGCTGCAAGGCAAGGTCATTGCTATCGCAGCATGCAGTTGCACTTGCAGTGCAGCAACAACAATACAGACGTGATGTGTACTACAGCTGCACTATAAACTACACTATGTTAAATTGAATTTTAATTTCATGGGTAATTAATTATTATATTATAGTAATGATATATAATATGAATAAAAAAATCTTTAAAGATTAAACATAAATTGCACTAACATAAAAAAGACGTTACAATTTATAAATTACAATAAATAAATTTCTAAAAATATAAATATAATAAAAAATAAAAACTTAGAATAATAAAATCAGTCTGTATGGTTAGAATCGACAAACTTAATAGTCACGACAACAATATTCTCATTTTCATGTGTTTGCATTATAATCCTAATTCAAATCTCAATTTTCCTTGAAGTTGAAGACCCATTATTTAATCCTCACAGTCTTTTGAGGAAACAATGATTTCAACGATATCTAATAGTAATGTATTCCTCATATCTGAAATTATATTCATCATCACAAAAATAATAGACTTATAATATTTAAACTAAGAAGCACAGACACGAACACGGACACGGGGATACGACACGGCAAGATACGGGGACACGGCAAATTCTAAAAAACTAAGATACAGATATGACTAGGATACGGCATGATAAAAAAAATAAAATTTAAAACAATTTTTTTTTATAAATATTAGGAATTTTATAAAATAAAATAAATTAAATTAAATTAAAATATTTTATTTTATAGAATAAATATATATATTTTTTATTTTATAAAATAAAAATATTATATTTTATTTTATTTTATAAGATAATATTTATATTTATTTTATTTTATAAAATAATATTTTATAATTATCTTATATTATATAAAAATATATATTTTTTTATTTTATAAAATAAAAATATTTTATTTTATGCCAACCCTGCCTCCCCCACAGATACCGCGAGCCCCCTGCCTCCCCCCCCCCCTAATCGTGCTTGCCCCATGCCCGCCCCTGCCTCCCCCCATCAAATAGTGCCCGGTCCCTACCTCTCCCCCCTCAAATCACGCTTGCCCCATGCCTCCCCACGTATCGCGCCCGCCGCCTGCGTCGAGTGGCCAACGTCGCCACATGGGCGATGTTGACCACTGAACGTCGTCAGACGTCATCAGGCATCGGTCACTCTCAGGCATAGATACGACAGCCGACGCAATCGTCCAATACGCCACGTGGCGTATCGGATACAGATTGATCTATAATATGTCACGTGGCATATCGAACACGTATTCGTTCCGTGTCGGACACGTGGACATGGCTGTAGGGAGCTGTGTCCGTGCTTCCTTGATTTTAAATACCAAAGAAGTTAGTAGATCCGTATCATTTTAGCAACTTAATATATCAAAATTTTTTATATCACTATGAGATATGATAAAATAATAAATAATACCTACTCGACAACTCATTCCTATAAGATAAATTTTCACATCATTTATCTTTATCTAATTAAATAAAAAAAATTATTATCTTCGAATATGATATATATATCTGTACTCAAAGAATCATTAAAATTATCATATTTATTATCATAAAATTTTAATAGATTATCTAATTTTCATAAATTCTACCATCAAATTCTTATGATTGGTTCATGCAGTTTAATATATATTTTATAATATTTTTCATCTCTTCCACCTCAATGCATGAGTTCATATCGGAAACCAGATAATAAAAAAATAAAATAAAAGATTAACATTTTAAATACTTCTTTTCCATCTCAATGACTATGATACTAAAATATATATTCTCAATATTTATTAAATATATTATTAATATTGCAAATATACACATGTACAATTTATATAGTATGAGTATACACAAACAAATAAATGTTTAATCTAATCATAAAAGATATTAATAAATTGTATAAATAAAATTCATATCTCACAGTCTAATTAGTCAATTATCAATTCTCTATTTTTATTATTAACATAATCAGATATTACATGTTGATAGCTAATATATGAATCTCACATTAAATATATATAATCCCAAAAGTATCTAACATCAATTTGAACTTTTGAAGTGTACTAATTTATATAGAATATCAAATTCTAGTAGTCTATAATATATCTTAAGATACTTTTTTATATTTATTATATAGTCTAATATGAGAAAAATTCTTGTAGACATATATATCTATTAATCGCAAACATATTTTTAATAGTTCTCACAAACATATTAATCACAACACTATTATTTAAAACATTATCAAATATTATGTTAAAAAATTATTTTAAATTTTATATTCTCTAAAAATCTTCGATATAAATCCAAAAATAATAAAGTCATTATGAGAATGAAAAGTCACATGAAACCATAAAATTTTTTTATTTAATTTCACTAATAATTAACAAAGTAAATGGTCACACATATAAATATATTAGTTTCATAATTAATCTAGATATAGGATATCAACAAGAATACTCCTCTTTGTATTCTAAATTAGTTAATTACTAATTATTTTTTATCTTATTATTTTTTATTATATCATTCTCACAGATCGACACATGAATTATACGATAAACATGTTGAATATATTTGTCTATATGATGAAGTAGTCTAAAATTCTCTAGAAATCTAATCGAATGACTCATGCTAACGATAAATTTCATCGTGTCTTCCCTTGCATACTTATAACGATAAATAAAAAAGATCATTGAAGATGTAGTTGATCCATCTTCAAAGACTCAACCATTAAATTGGATTTTCTTGGAATTTAATACATCATATTTTTTGACATATTAATCGATATCTCTTAAGGTATCTAATATCACTAGTATTCCTATATGTATATATTTTTTACAATATATATATATATATTATGTCAAATCTTCTTCAACACCCTTATGATTTTTTTTAATTATCTTAAATAATGTTTATAGTATTAATGTTTGTTTATTCTTAGATTTTTTTTTGATTCAAGGGTTGAGGCTATGAAAGAAAACTCAATCTCGAACTTTATGTTTGGATTATTGTTATTTATTTCAAAGGTTATTTTATTTTTATAATATTAATTATGCAGTATATATAATTTATTTTTGATAATCTATTTGTGTAACCAAATATTTCTGTTTTAATATTTTTATATAAGTACAGGAAAAAAAATATTAAGAGTCCGGGGATATAACAGTAGCACAATAACAAATGTCCCGCTGTTCGATCAGCAGGCTGAAATTTTTGGAGCAGAACCTAACCCGTTCAATGATCCGACCCGCTCCAGTTAAATGAACCGAGAGAGTTTTTTTATAAATATTTTGTAATTTTTATTTTCAGGCTCCTGTTTTCGAACCTGGGAACGGTTCATTGTCTTCTCTCTCTCTCTCTACGCAATTTATCACGAATGCTCTGCACTGCACATACTGTAAGACATTTTGTTAGTTTAATCTGTAATGCATAAGCAATTTCTGATGGATGTAATTAGTCGTACTGAGCAACTTGCGTACCACATTATTTTTGATGTTCTATTTCTCATTTTTTTGATTCTGCCATGGTTGGATTGTGGATTGGATATATATTGTTTGTTGTTCTGTTGTTCTTGTTTTCTTCTGTATCTTAATATCACCACCGTGGAAGCGCAATTGCCCAACAAATTATTTTTCATTTTTTAGTATAATTAAAATTTTTGAAGAGCTAGAGATATATTTTGACTAATTATAAATTTACTTAATTTAACTAAAAATATAATTTTAATAAAATATATACACAATATACCTTTATGTGGGTAGCAAGCAATAATTTCACAAACATAAACAAGTTAACACCTCACCAACCAAAATTGCTCCTCTAGATAAAAGATATGATAATATAAAAAACATATTTGAATATATATATATATATATATATATATATATATATATATTGGATAGTGGGCAATAATTGTTATAATTTAAGATAAAGAGAATCGGTGATAAGATGAGAGATTATAGATATATTATGAAAAACAAAATATGTTAATAAACTATTTATAAAAAAATTATTTAAAAATAGATATTTTTAATTTTTTTTTTATTTATTTGGACAAAAATCAAATAGCCATCAAATTGCTCTCAAATAATAATTAGATTTCATCCAATGACTTGCATTTATTTCAAACTGTAGTGTTTATAAAAAAATATGTTAATAATCATTAGATTTTTTATAATTTATCATGGCCAATAGGAAATGATTATGTCATTGTCTTGTCAATCATAAGTAGCCATTATAAAACAGTTGCAAATTGTACTTCAGATCATATAGTATTTTCTATAATTTGTAGACTTCATCTTATACCACCACTCAAAACCTATGTAGTTGTTCTATATATATATATATATCCTCCTCAATATCACTATTAAAAAATATAATATAAATGTCTAGCAAGGATATCATCTATCTATGAAATATTATCAATAAAATAAGAATCTGTATGAAAATAATATTGATAATTGAGTAAATTCACTCACAACAAAGTTCATAGTAAAATAATCTGCAACACCATATGACTTGTCCGTTTGGTAAGCTACCACTTACAATCAACAACTTATCTTCTTGAAGGTCAGTATACTAATTCACAGGTCTCATTGAAGTAAAAAAAATCTCTCTTTCAACATAACCTACTATCTTGTGGGAGATAATATTTTAGAAAAATACTAAATTATACTAAAGGCATCAAAAAAAGTAGTAAAAAATATTTTAAAAAAAGAAAATATGAGTTCGATAATAATTGAGATATATGATATTTAAGTACAACTCATTTATTTCTTTTAAAGAATAACTAAATTTATTAAAATCAAAATCAAAAACATTAGTTGCAGAATTATCTGACTTCTCAAAAAAAAAAACTTTTATATGTTCTTAAAAAGCTATATATTATGTCGGATGATCAAATTTTTATAAGTACAACTCACTCCTCGTTCTTCTAATATAGAGTAAGTTCCTGATGATCAAATCTCTCAATATCTATTTCATCATGAAAAAGAATTAGAATTGACTAATAATATATTATGTCATATGCATTAGGCATGTAAGTGTGACGAAGGTTGGCAAAGGAGGAGTGAGACATACTTTTTCATGTGCCTAGGGTTTGGTATTATGTGCAACTTCTTTTTCTTGTGTACTATGTTGTTATAGTGCGCATATTCTCTCTCTCTCTAGAAACATCTAGGGTGTACATTCCATAAAATGTTAATTATGATACCATGTTGAAATTATTTAATTAAAAATAAATATACTTACTATCAAAAATAAATTTAAGAATATAAACAAAGAGTACCCTTATATGCTAGGAAAAAATGGATTATGATAATTCATTTGTCAAATGATCTCATCCAAAAACTAAAAATAAAATATGAAATTATAAATTAAAAACAAACTAAACTACGACATACTAAAATCAATATAAACATAGCATCAACTATGATTATCTTTTGGTTCAATAAACATTATTGTTAGTGCATATAGGTGGAAAGAAGGTTGGGAGGCTCAGGCCAATTGAAGTATGATGCATCTCAAATCATGCCTTGGGGAAAAGTGAAACCGAACTTAAGTATGATGCATGAGATTAAAACACAATTTTAAAAAAATACCAATCGAGTCCTATTGATTGAATGTGTCAGATGTGCCCATCTTAAACTCACCCCGACAGTGATCTATTCTAAAAAAAAAAACTAGCTAATAGCCAAAGCCCTAGCCAACCTTTTTTAATGTAATAGATTAAGCAATTGATGATGTTTCTTTTTGCAATTTTAACACTTACTATAAAAGTTTCCCACCATAAACAAAATATTAGGATGCTCTGATACTTTTTTGAGTATATTTAACTTATTACAAAAAATATATTATGCTATCACATAAGAAATATAAAATTGATACACTCATAGAGATTGATTCATTGGGTTGTGCTCTAATTGATACTCTAATTAATCCATGTACTGATATTTTATCTGATGTGACTTGTCCAATTAACTCTATTATTTTTAAAAAAATTATTAAAATAATTAATTATCTAATTATCAAACTCCCTGAAACTTATAAGATTGATAAAGTTAATCATTTTATCTAATTATCTAATTTGCATGTTGAGGTGTGTCAATAAGATCTACTATGAGTTTTGTACTCTTCATGAAGACAATCTTATCTCATAAAAAAAATAAGATACAAATAATTATATCAAGATCTGGTACTCAGGCAGAATTCATAACGATAATAATAATTACCTCCAATATATTTTAGATCCAGCTCCTACTTGTGGAGATCGAGTATCAACTTTATTCTCACAACTCTTTACTGTGACAGTATTTCAAAAGTAGATAAAATACATAAAGACTAATTATTTCTTCCTCATCAAAAAAAAAAAAATCAGCATGAAATCATTATTACAACTTATATTCGGATATTAATGTAGCTATATATATCTTTTCAAGAATTTTGAATAGGTCTCAACTTTTCTTTCTTATTTTCAATCTTATTACTGTGGATACGATCTCCTCTGACAAAGTAAGCAAGATTACACTATTATTTTATCAAAAAAAAAAAAAAAAAAAACTAGGAAGACTTACTTATCATATCATTTTTTTCTACAGAAAACCAACTCATAAATATTTTCACAAAGCCAATAAGACTGCAACTAGATTTATTTTTTCTCAAACCCAATATATTTATGGAAGCACAAATATCTTTTTGTATTATTCATTGTGTAATGAATAGCCTAATTATTATAAATTCTTGCCAATATATTCGAACTAGAAATAAATAAAATTTCATGTTTTATATTTAATACTTTGTATTAGTGTTTTATGGTAAATAACTATACTCACAATTTAGAAAACAAGTAAAATATACTCACAATTTATGAAACAAGGCAATTAAGTCGATGCATACCCCTGGAAAATGAGCCGTGTGTTCAGAAATATTAGAAAGATGATCAGCTGATTGTAAATGAACTTGGGTGGGTTGATTTCTCCTAACATCAAATTCCAATTGTGAATGATTTGCTCTTCCAGGGTCACACTTTACTCCACCACTTCCAAAAGAAGAAACAGATGGAGCGAAGAAATTGCTGGATCTATGATGGTCTGCTAGTGTTGTAGGGCTCATATCCTCCCAGTCGAACTCCTCTTCTTCAGCATTATGCCATGAAAGTGGAGCCAACTTGTCTCCCACTTCGTTTGCATCCAAGGGGTCGGCCGGAGGATGCCTAACATCTGGAACTCGTTTCTCTCTGTCATGTCCATATGCATCTATCAGAGCTCTGGGTCTTCTGTAGTCATCTCCATTAACACAAGCATCAGCTGCTTCAGGTTGATTATGGCTATTAGATCTCTCTCTTCGTCCAGAGGGTGCTTCATCTCTAGTGACTTGTTTACCAGCTCCATAATTAAAAATGGATTCAGAAGTTGACCCATCGTCTATAATCCTTGGAGAAGAGTTTTCTCTACTGTAGTCGCTACCATCTTTAAACACATGCCTCTCGGCCCCAGTTCTCGAAGGAGATAAGGGCCTTGAAGTTCGAGAAGGATGCAATTTATTAGCCCCGAGCACAGCAGAAGGTTGACCAGCAGTCCCCATGGGGTTCAACCTTTGATTTCCAGCTTGTAAGGACATGATCTCAGCGTGATCAGCATCAAATTCCTCATAGCCAATGCCTTGTTGTTCATCATATGAAGTTACTCTCGCATGTTTTTCCTTCTGCTAAGATCAAAATCAAGCTTTAGCATTTCACAAAAAAAAAAACACCCAGTAGCAGTTGCATCCACAAAGATATCAGCTAAATACACACCAATGAGTGAAGAATAAGTAACCAAAAACATGGAAAAAAAAAAAACAAAGCAACGGCAAGGACTAGTTTAAATCCTTCACGAGGCAAAGAAAACCTATGAAGAACACTCGGAGAGACAGTTGCAGGAAGCAAGTGAAAGAACTTTCATAAGAACTCTGAAATTAAATATGTTTATGCGAAAGCAATATTAAAAATATGATCATCTATGAAATTCTTGTGTTGCATGCATGCCTATATTGGAGGTTATACTTTTTTACTATAACAAGTGTGTCATGGACCAGACTATAATATCATGAATTCGAGATTCAGACACAGACTTTGGGTAATTTGGGGATAAGACTGTCAAGATATTAATTTCTCATAAATCTTACGCTAAAACAAGAGCTTTGTGCACTAGAAAGAACCTTCATTAGTCTGCGACTCATAATTATTTTATGTTGAAATTTGTCAATTTTTAAATTTTTTTTCTTTTGTCTAATTTTATTAATAATAGAAGTACCCGGCATGTAAGTTACTCTAATTCATTGACCCATCATATAAGAGCATCACATGCATATTTGATTCATTAGAGTTAACGAACATGCACAATACATAAGACTCATGTTTAGCATGTGATCTGTGAATTAGGGCAAAGCACCCTAAAAAAATGAGCAATAAACTAAATAAAAAAAAAAACAAAATCACAAAATAAACTAAATATTAGTGAAAAAATATAAAACATGAACAAATTAATGTATTTTGGGATGATAACAAATTGATCTAAGTCGAGATAAATATTATATTATTTCATATATTTTCTCATATAAATTGACAATCTACTTTATCTGTATCAACTACTCATAAAAGATCAGATAGAAAATTGTGTTTAGTTGTTAGACTGGAAAAGATTAGAGGCCGTGCATAATACAAAAAACTACCCTTTAGCACAGAGTCTATGAGAAATTAATATCTCATCAGCTTTACCATCAAAAGGAAAAAAGACTGCACGTGATGAATCTCAAACCCAAGACATATATCTTACACGAAAATACTTCTCATTTTGTTAAAACATTATCTTGTCATTATATCAAGACAAGATCTATAATATATACATGTAATATAAGAACTTTCCAAAGTGATTAGTAATTAAAATATTATTCTCACAAAAACATATTTAACTTCAAAATTATAATGAGATCTAATATGTTAGTCGTGCCGGACTACTATACTAAAAGAAGAGATAAGAAAAATAATCTTCTCAAGTAAATATCTCATTCAAAAAATATCAAATATAATTGTAATCATGTCTTATACTCTACAAGTGCACTTAATCAAGAAATAATAATGCATATCTCAATTATGAAAGATCGTTACCTTAAAAGAAAATATTAACTTCTTAAGATTTTTAACATATTAAAAATGGCATTCTATATTTGATTGAAAGAATCAAAAAAAAATAAGTCAATTTACTAACACCACATATATTTGATCTAAAAACTATCAAATTATTTAATTTTCTTAATTTTTTTTTATATTTGATAAACTAATAGAAATACTTGTATCAACTAAAATATTCATCTTTGACTCGACTAGTATCTATACTAAAGCACACCCCATTAAACTATACTGTGCAAAAATATTTATTACATATTTTTATTGTGATGTAACCATCTTTCCACGACAACATATATCTTAATCCTAAAAAAATGAGTATTAAGATTATTAATTTGAATTCAAATCTAGAAAAGTTATTGACTTTAGTAATATTCAACTCATATCTCCAATAAAAATAAAATCATCCACATAAACTAACAAAGAATAGCATTATCATATGAGCTCCTCTAACATCAGAAAAAATCAAAAACATATCAACAAAAAACCAAAATAAGTCATCAATATTAAAAATATGTGAAATTATCAACTTCATCATAAAAACATGTAATGATATTACTAAGGTCAACCATTAAAATTTTAATTCTTAAATCAATGTAATCATCACACATATTTAGCTTATGTATATGTAATTATATCGTTTCCATTCATGTTTTTTATAATTTATTTCCTCTTTTATATCTGTTACCAACTTGTAAGTCTAAATATTTTAATTAAAAATGTATAAGTTATTACATACTTATGAATTTTATTGCACATTCATCTTAACATACATGATTATTATTTTATGAATATTTTTTATTATAATAATTCTGTAATATAAATAATAAAATATGATTGAACAAATAATTATATTATCATATTTTTTATTAACCTAAAAAGAATTTTTACATTACACAAGGCTTATACATCAACATTTATATGATCCAACCAACTTTAATCATTTGATCAATAAATTTTTAAATTTTGTTATTTTTTCGAATTATAAAGCTTAAATATTAAAAAAAAAAAAATCTTAATATTTTCTATCACAATTGAATTATCTTTCCCTCTCAATTCAAGATAAAAATTACTTCCAAAAAATTCAGTCTCCAATCAATTAATATTAAAGCTTAAATTATCTAATATATCACATCACATATCAAATTTTTAATGACTCTTCACTCATTTTATTGATTAGGATAATATCACATGTAAATAATAGAAATCAAATTATACCTTCCTAAAAATATCTTGTTAACTTATTCATGACCAAAATAAAAAAATAATAAATTAAAATTGAGCATTGATGTAATCATAAAAATTAAAAATTTAAACAAATCTCATATGTTAAACATACATTATGAATGGTATCAATTATGGTCTAAATTAATATAGATCATAAATAAATATTTTTTTTTATTTTTCTCATATTTTTTTTAATTTTTCTAAGCAATAAAATAATTTTCATAATATACCTATCCAACATTACATAAAAATTACTTTTTTTATATGATGAATAAACTTATGTGTCACATTCATATTATCATCTCATGATGTTTCATCATATAACTCTTACTTTCATTAATCTATAATTCAACAAAAATTTAAATATTATAATTATTATTTATAAATGCATACCATGGAGTTATACCTACATGAATTAGGTATTTTGTCTATAATCTATAATATTATAAAAAACTATAGTTATTTATTAGATCTCAATTTATCAAATATATGTATGTTTCATTGCTTTAAGCAAGCTATTAAAATTTTATACTTTACTAGACGTATTAATAAATTTTATAAAATTTCGCATAAAATTTATGTGAAATTTTTACGAGACTACATGTATACCATTCCTCATAAGGTAGGAGTATAGAATCAAATTACCAATGCCCTAAGTCGATCTGTTATCTCATATATTCCCCTAGGTATCATTTATATTACTACCCTGACTCTTTTAGTTACTAATGAAGATTGAACTGTCAATATTAATAAGATAAATAAATAATATCATATGTCCCAAAATTAAAAAAAATTATGTTTATTCATTATAAAGACAATATCTAATAAGGATGAATTTCTTCTCTACGATATCTAGCTATTAAACACAAAACATTGTGTATTCCCCACACAACTTTAAGAGAGTATCTTGTGTGGGAAGTACACGCAAGTGGTTTAGCATGTCATTTTGACATAACCAAAATTATGGATTGCATTGAGTGACAATATTTTTGGCCCAGGCTACAAAAAGATGTGACCAAGATGGTAGATGGATGTCACACAAGCCACCTCGCCAAGTAGAGAAAGCAAAGCACGAGTCTTTATACTCCTCTGCCAATACCCAGTCAATCATGGGAAAATGTTAGCATAGATTTTGCCCTAGGTCTCATATGAACAACTCAACGCAATGATTTTATTTTGGTAGTTATGGATCATTTTTCAAAAAATGACCCACTTCAAACCCAGTTCAAAATGACCAACGCCTATTGAGTGGCCAAATTAATCTTTAAGAAAATTGTCCACTTACATAAAATGAGAGCATGATTACAATACTCATTGGTTTTCTAACCTCAAATTGATGGACAAACCATATCATGATTTAGTTTTAGGGAAAAGCCCATATTATTTGAAGGGCATTTTTATTGCTTTATTTTTTTCATTTTATTAATTAATTTGAATGGGCCAACCAAAAATTATGACTAAGTTGACAAATAACAAAATCCCCAAAAGACATTGTGTGTAAATGAAACATAATATTGTAATACATTTTACTTCAACTAATAGAAAAAATAAAAATTTTAATTATTACTAAGTAGAAACTCATACTACAAAAAATTATACAAATATAAACTATTAGAGTTGAGATATAATTTAACCTATTAAGCTTGGTTGTAAATTAATTTCAAATTATTAATTGGAAAGTGACAATCCATTATGCTTAATATGTGATGTTTTATATCACTTCTTGCATGACATGCAAGAAGTTTTGAGAACTCACAGGATCATATAATTTATTCCAAACTACACAAATATATAAGACAGTATATGCTCATATGATCAATATAATAAGTACTATGATTATCAAATATACAATTCAATGTAATATTATTCTTAATAATTTTTATATTTTTATTAAATTAATTTTTTTTATTTTTTTATTAAAAAATTAAAACATAAAAAAAATATGATCCGAAATGAAATAGAAATTATCGAGGGAAATATTTTTTTTTTTTTGATAAACAAGACCATCTTAGCCAATTTGCATGCATCACAACTAATTCCTCGGGGCCTGAAGTTGGCAACCGAATATTTTCCTCAATGGCCCTGAGGTGGGACTCAAGGTAGTAACCCTTGGGGAGCCCCATTACCCTAAAACCTTCATCAGATGAGCATGAGCTACCTCAGGGTTTATATATATATAGTCATTAATAAACACAAACAAAATACCTCAACTTGTCTCAAAGTTCATCCCTACTAGATCCTCACATATACATGAATATATTGGATCAAATAATATTATACTCATATAGTCTAATAAGAAAAATAAAAAACTTTGGTATGTTTTAATAACTAACAACCATCACACTCCAAAGTAAAAACATCCCATATTCTAACACTAGGATTTATCAGGCTGGCAAAGATGAGTAACTTAATCCAAAATGAGCAAGTTATGGATCAAAAAATACTCAAATATCTAATAGAACACATATTCATAAAAGAAGAAATATATATTTTATTATGTTCAATCCAAAAGAAAAGTTACTTTGAAATTTTTGAATCATGCAATATATTAATGTAAAAAAAATAAAATTAAAATTAAATTATCTAAAAAAATAACACATACAAAATATTACTATGATGCCCATAAATAAAAAGAACATGCAAATGAGCTAAAGTACTAAGTTGAATGTTAGAAACTTGTAATACACAAAGTTTTTAGATAGTTTGTCATTCATTAATTTAACATTTAAAAAATGACAAAAAGATAATAAACATAGGGATTGGAGAGAATATGAATGTTAGCTTTAAATTTAACTTAAAAGTCTAAAATAAAAAAATAAGAATTAAAAAAACTATAATATCTTGAGTTTCTAAGTATTTATTATTATCTTAGAAATAAATTTTGTGTAAGTCTTCCTATTATGAATTAATCACCTTCATGATGAGATCTAGTCCTTACTTACTTTGATTTTTTATTGTGATAATTAAACAACAAAGCATATAATCTTCAATCTTATATTTCACAAAATGATAAAGCACATAAAGATAAATATATATTAGAGTTATGGATATAACTTTTCAATCTGTAGAAATTTGATCACCTCATAGAAGAGTCTCATAATGATGAGAAAAAAAAAGATAAATGTAATCCACTTACTTTTCTAGAAGACAAAATTATCTCGTATTAAAATGCAGAACCATGTAATAGATCTTTTCCCATCACATGTTGATACTCAACTAAAATTTAAATATCTAACTAACTATAAGTATTAATAATCCCTAAAAAAGATCTTAAATCATTGAGAGTTTTTAAAATTTCTCAATAAGCAAAGAACTACATAAAGGTGAACTTACAAAAGAAGAATCTAAAAAATTATTTATTATATTGACAGCATATATTATATTTGATCTGATCATAGACACATAATTAAACTTTTTATAATTCTCTTTAAATAATATAATCAACTAAAAAAATCCTATTAGAATTTAAATCAAAACTTAGATCAATAAGAATATCTACTAAGATACAACTTAAAATATTAACCTCTAATCTCTATAAGAATAACAAAAAAAAAATCTCAATGAAATAAGATGATACTCTTTATAAAATAAATCATGTTTATGTCAAGAAAATATCTGAGTCTCTCAATAACATTCATTTGAAACTAAGTCTTAAAGTAATCCTTGAGTTGGATGATTCACAACACCCTATCTCTCGTAATCAAGATATAATTCACATAAATAATCTGCAAAATTATCTTATCATTGAGATTTTTTTAAAAAAACAAAAAAAAAATAATAATATACATGTATAACACAAACAAGTTAACTATCCGTTAAAACCTAAAAAATCAGACACTTGATAACTAATTCAAACAATATCATACCTTGCATAATCTACAAAATGCACTTGACTCTACTACTCAAAACTCAAGTGACTACTTCATATGCACATCCTCCTCAAAATCATCACAAAGAAATATATTCATTACGTCTAACTAGTATATCCTCTAACTATAAGATAATATAAAAAAAATAAGAATATGAATTAATGTCATCTAGGCCAATGAAAAGTAAGTATCCTGATAGTCCACACTAATAGCATATCTCAGTCACAATATATGCATTGGTAGAAGATCGGTAGTAATGAACAACTAGAAATTACTTTAGTATAATAATATTCTAAGTTGGATATGCTGAAGGATAGTCCAATAGGTTACTTCTATAATCTAACCTATTGTTTTGACAATACTCGCCCACTTTGGTAAGAAAAAAAAAATGAACTCAAAAGACAAGCGCTTTATTATGCAAATGACACTATTAGCCGTAATCTTGGGAGAGCCTTGGAAATGAATGATGGGTTAAACATGACAACTAGTATATACCTTTAGCCTTTTATGCCCATGATCATATTTCTACTAGAGGTGTCAAAAGGGCCAGGCCGGCCCGGCCCATTTTTTTCGGGCACGGCACGGCCCGTAGGCACTGCAGGCCGTGCCGTGCCGTGCCGGGTCGGGAGTCGGGACCGCGGGTAGGGATCCAATCAGACCCGACCCACGGTCTTTTTTTTCGAGAGGGTTGGGTCACGCCCACGCGTGCCCGCGTGAAACGGCACGGGAAGAACCCGTGCCGCCGTGCCGTGCCACGGCACGGCACGTTCCAACCCCGGGCACGACACGGGCCCAGGCACGATTTAAAAATGTGCCGTGCCTCGTGCCGGCCCGGCCCGGCCCGATTGACACCTCTAATTTCTACTATCAGACAATTGACTAGTGTACTGGCGCTTCAAGTTCTCTAACATACTCAAAACATATCACAAGTTTACCAAAACTAACTTTTAAAACTCAATGCATAATGATACATCATTGTTATATCCAAATATTCAATTTGATTAGTGGTCATCTACTAAGTTATAGCCATACTCATCCTCTAACACCATATTTTATTTGAAAGATGAGTGATGACTACATTTGATAAAAACTCAATCTAGAAATATCATTTTTATCGAATTAGACTATTTATTAAAAACTCAACTATAAAAATTACTCAATTAATTTAAACTAGTCACATGAATGTCATGTTTCAAACAAATATTTCACACATTTAAATAATGGACAACAATTGAATGTTAGCTTCTTCAAGTATGAAATCCAATACAAGGCATTGTACATTCACAAAACAAAATAATTTCTTAGAAAAAATGATCATATTTGCATCCAATTTAGAGAATGAGCATTAAAATTTATTTTTTAATTAAGCATTTGCTTGAAGAGGTGGTACTTCCATAACTTCACTAAAGATTATTTTTTGTGATAACTCGATTATTATAACCTGCATTTCTAATTCTTCTTTTATGAGAAAGCAGAAGTTATAATATGCTACAGTTTTATGAAAGAAAAGATTTAGGTTTATGGATCACAAATTCACAAAGACTCTTGCCCCAATTTGTGCTTGACTTGATAATGCACAAGCTTGAGAGAGAGAGAGAGAGAGAGAGTATTAGTTGTATTGGTAAGAAGACAGCTTGTATGATTTGGATTCTCAGAACAGGAAATAAAGCAATCTGATTTCTAAATACCCTTTCTAGAATTTCCATCTCGATCACACCACCAGAATTGCAGCAAATCAGAGCAGCAAATAAAGCAAACAAGAGCAGAGAAATGGTGACTAAGATAAAAATTAAGAGCCCAGTAGCTGGAAGAAGAGTTACAAACATGAAATCAATGAAAAATACAATGCCCATATAAAGCAGTGTAAGCTACAATTTCCTGGGATGGAAACAAAAACAACACATAAATTACACAAGCTGTCAGTGTCAGTTCAGAGCAGTTCATGGCCAAACAGATATAGGTGCAAGAACCATTTGAAACGTGAACCATTAGAGGTCCAGAGCAATAACAATGACAACACAATTGAGACGTGAACAAGAGCTAAGAACAAACAAAAAGACAGACACAAAACAGATCAAAACAGTATCAAAATTACAAAGCAGCAAGCCAAGTAGCCAACAACTATCAGAACACATTAGATCATGCTGTATATGTAATTTATTTTTACTTAATAATCTGTTTTAATATTTTCATATAAGTGCAGGAAAGGGAATATTAAAAGCCCGGGAATACAGCAGTAGCACAATAATGGAGGTCCCGCTTCGGTTAAATGAACCGGATGTTTATTTTTGTATAAAATGATTTGTATTTATTTTTCGGGTGGCTATTTTTTGACCCGGTTGAACTGTTTATCTTCGTTCTCCTCTCTCTCTCTGCGCGATTTCGCGACTGCCAAATGCTGCATACTGTAAGACATACTATTCTTGATTTTAATCAGTAATGCATAAGCATTTTCTGGTGGAGATAGCTAGTCGTACTGAGCGACTAGCGAACCACGTTATTTCTGTGTTGATTTCTCATTTTGATTCTGTCGTGGATGCTTGTGGATTGGGATATATATATATATAGTTTGTTTCTGTGTTTTCTGTTATTTTCTGTTCTTAATCTCACTACCCGTGGAAGCGCGATTGCCCAACATATCAGGTAAATCAAGATTTTAAAGCTCAGAACCAAAAAGCAGACTAAGCATGGCAGGCAGATTGACCCAACAGTGCCTGTGTCAGACAATTTCACATAAACAGTGCATGTGTCAGACAATTTCACATAAACAGTGCTAGTGTCAAAATCTCTCCAATACCATGTGAATCACAATTCCATTGTGAATCTGAAAATCAAAACTCGCATGCACAAATTAGCAAATACCATAGACAATAGTTGGAGAATTAGTCACTTTATATGTTGACTACTAAATAAGAGTTTGTGCCTTGGTACGATGGCAAGTGCCTTCATCCAGTGACGATAGATCTCAGATTCAAGACTGATCAGACATAGTGTCTATGATTTTTTGAAAAGAATACTATCACGATATTAATTTCTCTCAGACCACCAACCAAACCAGAATTTTATGAACTAAATACGACATTATGACATCTACAAAACAAACACTTTATTTAACATCCTAAGTTTACATTGATATTATAACTATCAGCAATATGTTAAATACAAGAATTTGGAGTCTATGAATTCCAAAATTTTAGAAGAAAACTAAATTTTTGAAGTCAAATTGAAATATTTGTAAACTTTCTCGATAGAATTTGAATTAGATAATTTGAAATATTAAAGAAATTTCTTAATAAATAGTCATAGAAAGACATGCCTCATTTGGGATCATGATTATATTATTAGTTCAAGCTACTAGAAAATTTGAAAATTCTCAACCAACATCCTTAGCTCATCATCACTAAAGGTCATACCTAATATATAAAATTCATGCTAAGTATGAGGTCTGAAAGAGATTAGTATTTTGATAACCTTATCTCTAAAAATCAGAGAAACTATATGTTGAGTCTCAAACCTAAAACATAACACACTCTGACAAAAATACTTATTGTCGCACCAATGCATGACCTCCAATACATATATGCAACAAAAACACTTCTCGCATGATCACCCATCTTAGTACTGTTCTAGCTCAACTCAATTATTTTTAACTTTGAAATTCTAATAAGATCCGATATGTTTGTTTCTGTATGATCACATACTGTGCTCATCAAAAATCCTATTTAGTAAATTTTTCTTGCTAAAAATTATTCACATTTTCAATTAGGTCATAACAAAAAATATTTATTTTAAACTATTGGCCGACTCAACCATGGATGTAATTGTTCTTCTAGGAGCATATTTTAATTGAGGATTAAATTAACACTTAAACATTATAAATAGAATATCATCACTTCAAAAGTTAGCTTAAAAATTTCTTGGCTCAACCATATTTACATTATTTATAAGCATATGCTAGATAATATCCTTCACACAATACTTTCTCTAATACTTGACATACCATGTTTCTATTTCCCCTCTTCCTTATGCTTTCTCTCTTTTTTTTTTTTTGCTATTGTTCAATAGCTTAAGTGTTTTTTTTTTTATAAAAATTACATATTTTTCAAACAAGCCACATCTAAAAAAAAAATAGATTTCAACCTATTGAAAATTAAGCCATACATGCAATTCTTCTTCAAAGCGACCATGTTCATTCATGATTGGACGACATTCACTAACATTATCAATAAAATATTGCTATTCTAAAAGTGAGCATGTATATAATATTTTCCTTATTTACAAACATATAATAGATGATATCCTTCACGCGCTACTCTATGAAATACTTGATGATCCATGCAATGTTCTTTTTTTTCCCTCTCAATCTAATAGCCTATAATTTTTGTTAAGTGAGAAGAGTATAAATCATGTCTTTTTCATAATTGAAAATGCAATTACTTATGCATGTACACACAAGAATAAAGATCACTCTTATCATTGTATAATACTCATCCACCAAAACCACAACAAACATATGCATAAAAAATATGCAATACAATCAACATTCTTCCTCAAATTAATACATGTATATCTTGTACACAATTTAAGAGAACATAAAATAAACTAACACAAAATATTTTTGTGAAATCATTAACAATTTGATCTCAAGTCATAACATATAGCAATGACAATAATAATTAAAAAAAAAAAAAAAACTCTCCCTAATAAAATAATAGTTAATTTCAACATGTTTTGTTTGCCAATATCAAAACAAATTAAAAATAATATTTAATTATCAAATTATGACATTAAAAAATCATCTATCTCTCAATTTTTCTAATTCTTAATTACCTAACAAAGTATGCAAAAAAATCATACAAATATGTCTTAAGAAATTAAGAAAAAACTAATTATTATAAGAGTATATGCAATATATAATTTAGTAATTATACAATTATTAAAATTTCATATAATTCTCTTATATCTGATGAAAATAACAATAAAATAAAAATATAGTAAAGCCTACTAGCGAATACTTTATAAAATTAAATTTGTGTGTATTGATTACATAAATATTAACATATTTAATCTCATAAAAACATTGAAATTGAATAAGTTTGAACAAGAATAATATTAGAATGATCGATCATTTGAAAAATTCTTATATTACACGCATGCCTCATAGGTCATGCATTGATTACAAGTATTTTCATCCAATAACAGTAAGTCTCTATTTCAAAATTCATCAGACACATCCTTTCTAAATTTCAAGAGTAAGAATGTAGAGATATTAACATATTTCAAACCTTGTATTAAAACAAAAATTTTATGCATTGGATACAATCTCCATCTCCAACAAATAGGTACTTATGAAGCCTAAAAAATAACTAAGAAATCTATCAGACTATTCTATTCATGAAAATGTTCTTTTTGTATTAGGATTTCACAATTAACAAATGAAGTACGTCATCATTTTGAACAAGGATAGATATATCGGTCTTAATGGATATATCGATACATAGAATTTATAGATATATCAGTTGATATATCGAAAATTTTTATCATTAGTTATAAGGAATATGTCTTTCGAATAATAATTAAAAAATTAATATTTAATAAATCTCTAATTGGACATTTTGGCTATAGGTGAAACTAAAGAAGAAAACAATGAGATCTCACATAAAAAAATTAAATTTATCTTCCCTCACATTGGCCTTGATTGAATTTCAAGGTCAATTGGTTTCCTAACGTGGTATCTCTCCAACCATGCATAATATCAACTCGCTTTCTTCAATGTAGCTAAAGCAGATAAATTTTATGAAAATTATTCCTAGTGAAATCCAAAAATCTTAAAGATAATGAAAAAAAATACATTAGGAATCTCATTTTAAGCTGCAAATAATAAGAATTAAATCGATTCCAATTCTTAAAATCCTAAATTTTATCATATAATTGAGTATTTTTATTTTATAAAAATAATTTAGAATTTAAAAAAATTGAATCTCACTAAACAAGTTAAAAATAAAACAAACAATATACAAATAATATAAATTATAAGAATTGTAAAATTAACAACACAACTAATGACTAAAAAAATATCATCATTGATCATGATAACACCAGTGATATTAAAAGAAAATAAAATAAAAAATCAATTATCTATTACACAAAAATCTCATCATGCAAGCATGTCAAGTTTTCTTGCCCTTGATCGGGCCACATGAGACAAAACCCAACCTAACAGGCATATATGTCAAGTTGCTTGAGGCTTGACAAAATATAAAGTGATTTTACTAAGTAAGTTAGAAAGACCAGACTAATAAAATTATCATCTATAAAAAAATCATATCCAGTACATAAAGTTTCAGCTTAATGCAAAATCTAAGACATTAAAATTTCGATAGTATTACCTCCAAAAAATCAGAGATGCTATGTCTGATGAGTCTCGAATCCAAGATCTCCAACCCAACTTACTAATATAATATGACTAATTCAAGAGTTTGAAGTAAGAAAAAAATAGCTAGAATAAAAACAAAAAATAAGTTAGCTGAAAAATAAGATAAATCTATGAATATTACCCTCTAATGATTATAATTCTTTTAGATTGATCAAATTATCACCTATAAAAAATTCATATCGAGTACACAAAATTTTAATTTAACGCAAATTGATATTTAGATGATCTTACATCCAAAAAATTAGAGAGATTATGTCTAATGAATTTCAAATCCGATATCTCCTACCCAACTTACTAATATAATATCATTGATTCAAGATTTTGAAATAAAAAAAAAATATCTAAAATAAAAATAAAAAATAAGTTAGCAAAAAATGAGATAAATCTATGAGTATTACTCTCCAATGATTATAATTCTTTCAGTAAGGTGATCCAAAGAGAATTCTTCAATAAGTTCATGTGACAATTGATCCATAAGGAATCACAAATATATTCTCTTCCCACAATAAGTGCACCACAAGACATCATTCCTCTCTCCAATGGTCTCTGCCACCTCTCTGACAACAAGTCATTTCACTCATCAACCCACGATGTGCTCAATCCACTAAGAATAGTACGAGTAATTAATTATCTAGTAACAAACAGTATGCTGTGATGAGCATAGCACCTACCAGACAGTAATGAAAATACTAATAATTGATTAACTAGAAATCATAAAATTAGCTCCATTTCTCTTCCAACTTAATCTTCACTCAAGATCTTGGTTCCTCAAATATCATCTCTCATCCCATAAGCAATTAGCACTGTAAATAGCTGGTGAAACAGTGGAAAAAGTATAACAAGTGTATTATGCTTGCTTTATAAATATCTTGGCTGAAACAAGGTTTAATTAAACAAAGAAACTCTTAAATAGTTCCCAAATTGTCAATGTTGCATGCTATACTACAAATAACTATATATTGGCTCATGGAAAAGTAATTTCAGGTGGATTAATCACAAAATGGACCCCGCGGGATCATTAAGTTGGCAAGGACGAACTCAAAGTTATAATTCACAAAGTGAAGCCCCAAGCTTGATCGCTACCACTCAACTAAATTGCAATCCTCGCTCACTTGAAATTTCCTAAAGATATAACATGTGACAAGTTCCACCTCTATTAAGATTTAAAAAGATGAAACCAGACACCTAACTTATCAAGAAAAATTGTCAAGGAAGAGCATCAACCATATTGAAACACTTAAAACACTATGACTATTCCTTGGCCTAAACTAAAGATGAAACATAAGATACTCATTTAGTGCATGATCTGAGAAAGATTAATATTTTGACAAACTTGCAAGGATCAAAGAGACTGCGTCTAATAAATCTAGAACCCAAAACATACCACACAGACAAAATCACTTGCCATCATACCAGGCCACAACAATAATTCCTTAGCCTAAACTACTGAGTACAAATGCGCATGAAAATCATTTGATAAAACCAACAATAAAATTATCATGAATGACTTCAAAATAAGATTTTTGTGAATTATTATAAAATTTTTCTACCAACATTCCCATATCATTGAGCACCCATAAATATCTGATGACTATGTCTCATATGATATTCATCATAGCTTATATCTTATTGCCATTAGAATTTGAAGTTACATTTTGAACTTTAAATTGGAGATGGTTTGCAATTTTAGCATTACAAGGGTAAATTGCATGTTAGCTAGTACCCACATTAATCACAAACCAAAAAAGAAAGCAAAATCATAAGAGAAATTAACCAATAATTGCATGCAAAATTCATGAAGTCGTAGGCTTGAAGCTCACCTCTAAATTGAGTACAATGTACCTATTCGCACTTACATAGAGGCAAACTAGAGAGAAGTCCCATCACCACATGGGATTAGTCGAGATATACATAAACTGACCCATACACTTACAATTTAAAAAAAAACAAAAAAAAAAAAAATTGCATGCAAAAAAATGCAAACTATGTTTTTGTATGTTTGGTTTGAGAATCAAAATGAGGAAACAAATCCAGGAACGCGTAACACACTCAAAATGTGCCTTCACATGTGGAGAAAAAAAAATAAATCTTTGGAAGACACAAAGCATGTGATTCCCAAGAACGCAATTGTGGCAATCTCTTGCAAATTATATTCCACTTGCAACATGGTAACAACTTTGAATGTGGCAGCAAAAACACAATAAAATATTAACATTATAAATTTTTAACTATGGAAAAATACAAAATGGCAACGTATGGAAGAGTAAAATGCGCTTGAAACTAAATAAAATTACAGAAGGATCAATGGTGATTTTGAACATCGGTGATGAATTGATGATAAAATAACTATCACAATATAATTTATTTGCTCACTAAAAACTAAATTAAAAATACTGATATGGATTATATTATTCATGTAGAGGTTTCTATTTAGTACAATGGGCAAGTGTATTCGTCCAAGAAAAGTAGGTCTCAAATTTGAAACTCAGCAAAAATATTCATGTAGAGGATCAATGGAGGTTACTCACATATAATAATTTAATTAGACAACTTCACTTGTGCGAGCTAATCTTACATTGCCGATCCCAAACCTGAATAAAAGAGGAGTATGTACGTGGCAGAGGCGCACGGGTGTGGGTGTATGTGTGGGGTGAATGTGTATGGGCTTGTGTGTGTGTGTGTTTGTGTTTTAGTACTTTGCATGTGTAAGTTACGCTTATATTGTTGATCACTAGCCCAGATAAAAGAGAAGAATTAAACCACGTAGACAATTAGTCTTAATATGCTTATTACAAAATTTTCTATTTGTTATAAATGGGCCACCTCCATTGAAGTATTGTCTGCTTTGGCTTCGAGCCTCAAGGGTTGTTCCTCTGGGCTTCAGGCTCAAAAGGCACCTCAATGGTTTAAAGGTTTCCCACACTTTTAAATTACTCAAGAATCTCGTGTGGGAGCAATGTGGGAATAATAGTTCACAATACTATTGATCTTGAATTGCTAATACATGATAATGTTAAAAAATAGTTCACTTTTAACAACATGCTGCATGGTCCGAATATAGTAACTTGGCAAAGATGATTGCGATGCAACCCTGTCATAATAAAAAAAAATAAGAATTTTCATATTTTCTTGGACAAGAACTAGTAAATAAATTAACCTAAATTAATAGATTTATAGTAATTTCTTAAATTATTAAATCATTACATATTGCATTTTGAAGATGAGACTGAAGATGAGTTAGATAGAAAACTAGAAATGTGAAGGGTTGTCCTTGAGTCCAAGAGGTTTAGAAGTAATCCTAACAAGTCGAAATACTTAAAATATAAATTTAATCATATTAATAATAGAGATGAATAATCAAAATGAAAAAATAATAAATATTAATTATCAATAATTTCAACGTGCATAAGTTATATATTAAGTAAAGAATAAAACATTAGTGAGAATATATTATATAAAATTAAGATTAGATCAAATAAAAAACAACATAGATTCATTAAGATAAATAAGTATTGAATAAATTTGAAAAAAAAATTATAAAACTATACAACTATCTATATCATATGAAAGTAAATGTTAGACGATCAAGAAATAATATATTCAAATGATAATTATAACACATGAGGATGAGAAGATAAATGTGTTATAAGATTAAGAAAAATAAAATTAAAAATAAAATTAAAAATAAAATTATTTAAGAAAAAATAAAATAACTCATATATAGGATACGATAATGAGGAATCAACGGAGGTTATTTAGTAATGTCTAACACAGACATCTATACCAGTTAGGAAGTATCAGACTATTCAAGTGAAAAAAAAACTAAAAATAAACCTTGAAGAAATTAATTAAAATTATAAATAATAATTTAACAACTAAAATATTAGGAATAAATAAATTTTTAACAAAGTTAATTAGAAAAAAAAATTCATACAATCGACTCCAAATAATTAGTATAAGACTTAATTGATGATGATTATGATAATAATTCAATTAGACAAGATATATAAAATACTAAGCATTTTGTATTGAATTACCTGAAATTTCATGTATGAAATTCAATGATAACAATTAAAATAACTAGATCTCAACGATTTATGAAATGATTTTATGGACAAAATAAATTGTATACCACATTTTAAATTTATTTATTTACTTTACAAATAATAAATGGAATTATACTAAAATCTAACTATTCTCTGAATTTGACAATCTACTGATTACTTGAAAAACATCGTATTATACTTAATTTAGATAATTATGAACTCATCTTAAAAAGATCTCCTAATTATGATTGATAAATCCATTATTGCAAGATGACTACAAAAATTATTCAGCATATTTTATTTATATTCATTGTTGTAGTTTAAAGCATTTGTTTTTATGAATTGCCTCATTCAAACAAGCTCGTCATACAAGGACCTTTCTCGTGCACTGAATTGTAGTAAGTTTTATTTTGATATTATTTAGGTTTTAGTTTTAATATTTTACATGTTATTAAATCCAAAATCCCAATAAGTACAAATCCTAGGGTCTCTTAAAGAAGAGCATGAGCATTGCAACAATATAGTACATGTGTCACAACGTGTAATAGTGCATGCATATGCACAATTTTTAGATAAAGAAGAAGACACACATGCATTGTGTGTGGTGTCTCTACCTTCACACAGCCACTTGTTGTGTATGTAGGTGACATGTGACGTGGCATGTGTGTCTTTTCTAGATGGCAACATCTCTCCTCTCTCTCAGATGGCACATAGAAATTGTACTGCGCAATTAGAATTTATTGTACAAACTTTTTCATTGCAACAATTTACCATGTGATATTTTTTGATTGTATTTTATTATGGAAAATAAAATTCAGATAATTACTCTATGAAAACTTAGGAATCTAAATTACTCAAAATAAATAATAAGAGTCGAAACATGATTCCTTAATTAGGGAATGATGAACAACCTAACAAACGAACCATTCAATGATGAGATAGATAAGAAATAGCTACAGACATATCCACACCTTTTAATTGCAATGTGAAAGTCCATCAAGTTGGTATTTGCCTTGAGTTTTTTATTTTATATCACATGCAACATCCTATGAAAATTAGCAGAATCATTATACTCATCTCAGACAGCATAAATATGTGATACAAATATTCAATTACATAATTATACAACACAATTACTCGTTTAATTGAAATTAAAAATGTAATTAAAGCAATTACATTATACTGATGAAAGTATAAGTCACAAAATATTACACTTAAAAATGTAATTAAGCCTATTACATTTTTATTATTTAATAAAACAATAAAAAAAATATCATACTGAGAATGAGTACAAGTCTAAAAAATATAACAAGACCAATTACATTTTTCTATTCCCATGTAGGTCTCTTATATTTTTAAGTGTTCAAGTTATATCTCTCCCCGACATGACACCGAGGGAGGTAGTCCGGGAAGAGATATTCAACCGTGGAGAACCGTATCAAGCCAACCTCATGTCAAGTAAAACCAGCATGACAAAGCCGAGCATGATTTAGGGTCTAGCCTAGTCCAACCTACGACTAATCAAGGCTAGCCTAGATTAGTCGCCACTAGCACAAGTAGCAAGCTGCAACCCATCCATGAAATATCGGTGGCCAAATCCTTAATAGAATTCAAGAAAGTGGACAAATTCAATCATTCAAAGATTATAAATTTCAATATACTATTTATTTAAAAAATTAATATTAGAAAAAAAAAAATTTCAATATACAAATCCAACAATTAATATTAAATAAAAAAAATTATCATTTTTTTTGAAAGGACAATCAGTTATTGTTGTCCTGCTTGAAAGCAGAGATTGCAAATGGCAACATCTATATTTTTAAATGGAAGGCATCGGCATGGCATGAAGCCAATGTCGTCTAGGCCAAGCACGGCATGCGGCCATGCAGGCCTAACACGACACATGTCATGCCATGGGTCAACACAAGGCTAGTCTAAGAACGATTCTAGACCATGACATGTCATGCTAGACACAACAATTTCATGATGTACCTCAATCCATGCTTGGGACTACCGGCCCATCTAACAGATATACATAGGTCTCCCAGTTAGTGCATAGTATAGGAGAGATTAATATTTTAATAGTTTTGCCTCCAATAATCAGAGAGACTGCATCTTATGAGTCTCTAGCTTGAAACTTATCGCTCTTGAAAGAAGATGCTTAACATTGCAAAAAAATATAACCATACATGCATGCAATATGAGTATTTCTCAGGTATCAACCATCACAATACTATTTTCAATCAAATATTTTTAATTTTAAAATTCTTATAAAATCCAATCTATTAATAATTGAGTAATTACATACAATGGAGCACTTCCAATAAATCACAAATACAAAAAAAAAGAAAAAATATAAATAAAATTAAATGACAAAAAAAATAAAAATATACAAGTATATAAATGCGTAATCAAAACAATTGCAATGAAATTATTAAAAAGCATAATCAAAATTGACAAAAACATCAACATGACATGACAACTATAAAAATACTATAAAAAAAACAATCAATCTAGAATCATCAGCAATGTGATATTCCCATAAATCAGAATTACACAAAAACTACAAAAAAACAGCAAATTTTGAAATACCCCTGCAAGTTGAACATAATCATGTCCTTGCCCTAACCAATCCAATAGACAAGTAAACTCAAGAAATGGGTGACAAAATTGATACAAATGTAACAAACAAACTAACTCAAAAAATGGGATCCAAATGAGCATGATTTATACTATTCAACTTTTATTAAGTAAAATTCAAGAATCCTAACATTTTGCCAATTGGTTTGCACTCAATCAAACTCATAATAACAATAAATAAATATGAAAATCAACAAAATAAGATGGCACATGAAAATACATGATCAAACTTATTTTATCAATTATTAAACCACTAATTGCTGATTTTGAATAAAAATTTACATTAGCAATTAAATTTGAGTTTAATGCATTATATCCAGGCTATTAATATTCAAATCAACTCATTCAATTTGTATCAAATAACAAGCCTTCACATTTAGCTCACATAAAATGATAATTAGAGCTCGTGACTTACCTAACCCTACTTTAGTAAAAGACCATACTAAGAGCACAAGGGTCCCACTAACGTGGCATCTGAGATAATTTAATATATCGACAACTTTATCTCTAAAAATCAGAGAGACTGTATTTAATGAGTTTCAAATCCAAAACCTACTACCCTTTGATGAAGTCATTTGTCATCGCACCAAAGCATGACCATTACCCTGCTCCAATTTATAAATAAATTTGTTCGCGAGTTTACATGCAATTAAACAAAATGATAAAATATGACATTTCTAATTCCTGGATGGAATTCTTTACAGGCTGAATTACAATGAAATTGTTGAACAATGAGTGGCCTGGCTCACATGACTTAATTTATCAATTGAATGGGTTATTTCTTTGATCTATAAACTCAGAGATCATACTGAATTCTCATTGGGATTAAATAAAATATGCAAAACAACATCCAAGTGCTGTCAGAACATGAATCCTTTCCCAGTGAAATGAGTAACAAAAGCTTCCAAACGCTTTTTTAACTGCATCAATAAAGTAACACATGAATTTTATGTCCAATGACATTTGCAAAGATATTGGGCACGATAATTGAAACCCATACAATTATTTTCTGTGGTGAAAAGAAAAACCAATTTATAAATTTTGCAGCTTATGACGAGTACGCTTATATGTGCATGTGTCTGTGTAAGAATGTGAGTGTAAGAATGTGTGTGTGTGTGTGTGAGAATTTGTGCGTGAGAATGTGTGTGTGAGAATGTGTGAGAATGTGAGCGAGTGTGTGTGCGTGTGTGTGTGCGTGTGTGTGTGTGTGAGAATGTGGGTAAGAATGTGAGCGTGAGGCCAGTGTATGATAATGTGAGTGTGTGTGTGAGAATGTGAGTTTGTGAGAATGTGAGTGTGTGAGAATGTGAGTGCGTGAAAATGTCAATGTGAGATTGTGGGTGTGTGAGATTGTGGGTGTGTGAGATTGTGGGTGTGTGAGAATGTGAGTTCATGTGTGCACACTCGTGGAAAGATCAACATGTGTCAAGTGCAAATTGATTTACCCAATTAGTTAATCTAACCAATATATGTGTCGAGTGCATACTATCATACAAGAGCTTGGGAATTAATGGGATATTTGTTGAGGAAGCTTGTTTACTGTCCAACATATCAGACACATGATCACTCATAACAGAATTTAAAAACCAGCATTGAATTTCCATTGGAAATGGAAAGATGTGTGGATGTCACAAAGGAAATCATCTTGCTGAAAGAGGTTAGCTGCTAGAAATAAGCTTCTCATTATATTGGTAGTTGAATGTGTGATAGTTCGTGCATTTACTTTTTTAGCTGCTTTTTTTCAATTTTTAAATGGTTTAAGATATAACTTTTCATAATATAAGCATAAGATTGGTTAATTCAAAATGTGTAAGACCATGCCACAGTGTATGTTCTTAGCAATGTCGGGTGTTAACACCATATCCAAAAATATGTGGATTGACATTTTCTTAGCAATGAGGAATTTCATTAGTTGCCCATCTAACATTTAGAGAATGGATTGGTTTAAAGAAGTCATCTTTCACATTTTTTTTACAGACAAAAATGGTGGCTTGATGTGTGTTGCGAGAGACCAAGACAGGTGGCTGCAACCCAAATTGGAACAGCTATTTTTCCACCACAAAGCCAAGAAGCCCATCAATTTCCATTTATAAATTTGGATTTGCCGTAACAGAAAACAATATAAATCTTCACCAAGGCCACTTTCTCTTACAATATGAATCCATAGCCTAGTCTGTCGGGGCAAAGAGAGACTTGTTGAAAATCTTACATTTTGTGTGGGTGAATGTTCCAACTGGCGCAAGTACTTTGGATTAACATGGATGCCATGAGATAGCCGAGGAGATTCAGGATCCCTCGAAGAAGACAATCCAGATGACTGATTCTTCTTATCTTTGCAAAACTGAAGCTGATTCTCGACCTTGTGTAGCACAAAAGGTGGAAAGACTGTCGACCAGGTGTCAAAGAGGTGACGCAGTGATGGATACATGTCGCTGTGGATTTGCCTGAAAGTTTCACAGAAAACCTGGAGCGCCAACGAGATGATGAAATTAAAATCATACAAAGCCATGATTAAGACCATTACAGAACATATAAGTCGCTCACCTCTGCTAACCTGGAAGAGAAATACCTAACATACTCACGGCCAATGTTCTTGACGATACTATCAAGGAGATATAACGAAGGAAACTTTTGGTCAACTGGTGCCTGCGCGTGCAGATCATGCAAGTAGTTACCACGGCAATCATCAAACACCAATTAACAAAACTTACAAATTCAACCAGAACATATACTGCGACAGCCTCGTATACACTAACCTCAATTATACGATCGCATATTGCGTCGGCAATGCCCTTTCCATGCTCCCGCTGCTCGCCAGCAACGATGGTTAAATCAGTAATAATAGGCTTGGAATTAAACATCAGCTCGGCCAGAACGATTTCATAGAGCTGCACGACTTCATCCGTTGTAAGTGGTGACGAAGCCTCGTCGTCGTCCCGAAAAATACCAACCTCCCGTTCCCGCTGCCTCACCAGGGCTCTGAACTTTTCCAGGACGGTGAGACCCAACTTTTTCAATGGCCCGCCTGGAATAGACTTGTTTGACCTTGAAAGGGAGAGGTTTCTGGGAACATGGCGAGAGAGCATGTGTTTCTCTGATTCCATTCCAATCGGTTACGAGATTTCTATGACTGAGATTAGGGTTTCACTGTCCCAAAATGGGAAAGAGGGACTACAGATAATAGGTCCGCCGGAATGGCTCAGTGCCGGAAGAGAAGCGCCCGCGCCGTGGCGAACATGACTTCTAGAGTCTACCTGCTGCAGGCAGAGCAGAATTTTCCTGTTGGCCATCATTGAATGTCATGCTCGTTTCCTTCGTCTTGTCCGAAAATTACCGCCAAATATGCCAAGTGTTATTCTCCGAAAAAATTTATAGAAAAACACAAATTCATTAAATTTATTTTTCAAAGATTTATTTTTAAGAAGCGCTCCGATTAGAATATTCAAGCAAAAAGTACATAAATTTTTTATATTTATTAAAAATAGACACAAAACTAAAAAAATATGTATGTTTGCTTGCACTCAAACTCAAAAATAAAAGTGGGATCTTCTTGTTTTTGTGTACCCATTTATAAAATATTTGATAAAAATAAACTTTTAAAAAAAATTAAAAATATATATCAAATATAAAATAATTATATTTTGATGCACTGAAAATTAAAAAATCAATTTTTTCCCTAATTAACACATCATCTATTAAAAAAATTACAAAAAATTATATAAATGATTTTAACAAGCGTTAGGAACAATCATCAACATAAGTGAGATTCGAAATCATATATTTCATTTTATAAAACTCTTTTACAATCCAACTACACACAACAAATCAAATATATTCTGAAAACATTTATAGATACACACACACACACAGATTATATATATATATATATATATATATATATATACACACACACACCCACACACACACACAGATTATATATATATATTTATACACACACACCCACACACACACACACCTAAATCAGTATTTCAAGAGAATAATGTGAAACATTGATGATTGTAATGTTGAAGAAGATAATGAATATGAATTAATTGTAGAACCAGATAATGATGAATATGTAGATAGAGATATTTTTTAAAAAATTTTTGACTAAAAATTTATTGACTGCCATACTATTTTTTTTCATTCTTATTTTGTAATCTTTATAGAGTATATATTAAATTAAAATATTTTAATTACTTTTTTTAATGTAAATTTGTTTATCATCATGTTTTATTTTTATAATATTTTTATAAAATATTTTTATTGTCTTTGTATATTTCAATGTTTATGTAACTTGATTTAGATATGAGAAGTAACCATTCAAGTAGTCGGGGATCTCAATGTGTGAGGAGGAGCAGTGAAAGTCAACTAATAGTTCGTGAGAAAAAAAATTTGCATGTATTCACTGACGACAACACTACAAATATCTTTATGTATTTTCCAATGTGACGAAGAAAACTTTAGCATCACCTCATCATGACATACAAGGATTTACTGTCACATTTATTTCATCTTCATCTCATTTTTTATCAAAAAATACTGATAGTTTCATTTCACATATCTTTGGAGGTCATGCATTGGTACTGCAACATTGATACAGGCAAGATATTCATAATCTTTAATTTGCATGCTAAATTATAAGAAAATTTTATTTCGGCCCATAATTTAGAATAAACACTACGTAACATTCTTAAGTTTATTATATACATTCATTATTATTATTTTTTTTTAATTTCAATCAAATATAAAATAATATGTGAATGAAATTATAAATATATTACACCTTTTAAATTTTGGTATTTTACAATAATAAAAACTTATCGTATTGCTACTCATTGAATATTATCATTTATAATAAAAATAAATTTTATGGTTAAAAGTTTTGGATAATAAATATAAATAAAATAAATTTTAACTTAGTAGCAGTGAAAAATGTGTATTTTGTTTATATGTATATATGTACTTTATGATTTTAAATTACTTACAAGGTTTATTCCTCCTGGTTCTCATATAATTGGAAAGATATCAAAGGAAAAACTAGGTGTTGATGATATAAAGTAAAGCAAATTGCCCCCAAGTTTGAAAGAATTTATTGGGAAGAATTTGAGTTACATCTTTCATGCATTTACTTATTTTTCAATTTGGTATAATATGATTTACTCTTAAAATAAATACACTACAATTTATTATTGTTTTATTTAGTTTTTACAAAAAAAAAAATACAAATGGAGTAAAATTTTGGTGGTATTGGTGAAGGATACATGGAAACATGTGACAAGTATGAGATATAATGATAAGTTTGGCAAATAGAAAAAAAAAATGATAAAGATACAAAGCCTGATAGTATTCCCTTAGTGTTTGGATAAAGTGGTAGGAATACTATAATAATGAAGAGTTCAGGCCTTTGTCTCAGGTGACCACGCACAATCATTGATCAAGAAAATCATATGAGTGATCAGGACTTTCAAAACATATTGGAGGTGTAAAGATGACCTACCAACATTTGATAGATCTGGTATAATTATCTTTTATTTTTTGTTATTATTTAAATTTTTAGAATCCTAAGGATAATATCTGTGTCATAATGAATGATGTATCTTAATATTAACTAATATTTATTTTCAGGATGTTGAGTTGGGAATGCACAAGAAGGATTCAAGAAAATACACAAGAAAAATGATGAATCATTTGTAGACAAATGATCAAATTATATAAATATGAGTTTCTCATTTTGTACATGTAGTTTTATTTGACAATTACAAATAATAAAAAAAGTTTTTAAAATTGGATTATCTGGCATTAATTATTTATAAAATATAAACTCAAGTATATTTTTTTATCATAATTAATGATTTATTATTTATGAACTCATTAAATATAGTTATTAACTTTGTTTTTTAAATTTTTTTGTAGTAGCGAGAGGAAAGTTTTTTATGTTGGTATAAATTTTTTGTAATATAGTAATTAATGAGTTATGTTATATTTTAATAATTGTATGAAACTATTAAAAATATGGTTACACTTGCTTTACAATTGATAGATCATTGTACAGAAAGCACAAAAGATTGATGTTGAGCATATTTACCTCCAAGCAGTCGGAGTGAAGCCTAAAAAATAGCGAGTGTACAATCTTGGTACCTATGCATCTACGATTTCTTTAGGTTTTGTTTCGAGTTCATTATCATCATCTTCCAATTATAATAACATGTTTGATGAGAGATTGTGCAAGAAGATGCAGGATATTTAGGATACACTGCAAAAGAAAAATGAGGAGATACAACACAAAAATCAAGAGATACAAAAAGAAATTGAAGAATTGAAAAAAAGAGGTGGAAAGATTGAAAAAAGCGGAGGAAAAAATGAAACGAGATGAAGAAATACAATAGATGATTTTGAAGATGAAGAAATACAATAGAAGATTTTGAAGATGAAGAAAATAATATGCAAGTTGGTAGAGACAACATCTATTTTTCATCATCCTGAAGAGGATCCATCCAGATCTTGAGGACAATACTCACCAGAAGAATGACTCATAATTGTTTGTGATGTGGTATTAATTTTTTGCAACGTATGTTTTTGATTCAAAATTATGGTTTTTTTATTACTATTTTTCTAATTAAGTTATAAATTGTGTTTTCAAATTTATTGACATTTATGTTTGTTATCTGATATTTTATTTTATGGTGGATGTTATGTGAATGTCATATGATGAATAATATATGAATGTGCTTATTTGGTTCCAGATCATTTAGTTTCTGTATGTAATTGTATATTGTATACAACATACAAAAACTGCACACATGGAATTTGTTCCTATAATAGACAATATAAATATCCTATTCCGTTTCTAAATCCATTTCTAAATAGAAATTAATTCTTGCATTTCTTTGATGATCCATTGCTCATTTAAAAATAAATCATACCTCTCTAATTTTTACATCTCAAAATTAGTGACGGAATCTAAGATCCATTTTTCATTACTAAATTTAGCGACAGATTTTTTTGTTGCTATTTATAGAAACATCATTGTATTATCCGTTTTTAAAATATAGAAAAGATGATTATAGAAACAGAACTAATTCATTTTAAAATCTATCGTTATGCAACCATAGCGACGGAATTAAAAATGAAATATGGCATTTATGATTTCGTCTATTTTTTATAGTGTATAAACATTATGTAAATGTTATATATCATAATAAAATTCACCTTATTAATATAGTGTTATATATAAATAATTATGTATATTTTAATAAAAATGCTTGTATATAAATATTTATATATACTATTTTTGAAATGTAGAAGTTTCTTTGAATAAGTATATCTAGGTATATGTGTAATGTGTTATATACAAAAATTGTTTTTTAGTTTTTTTTTGGGAAATTTACGTGAGTTTGACTCGGTTTGAAAATATCTAAGAAAAATTACCCTTGTTTTGAAATTTTTAAAAAATGACATCAAAACAAAAGATATTTATTTTTTGTTACCTCAAAAAATAAAACCAAAAAATACCCTCAACAAAACTAAAAAAGGTTCAGATTTTTGAAAACATCATTTTCTAAAACACAACAAATATAATATGTATAACATATAAATGTGTATATGTATATACTGTGTGTGTGTGTGTGTAGGCACTAACTGAAATTCCAATGTACTATAAAAAATATGAAATTTAGTCTACAAGACAAAATACAATTATATGCATGAAAAAAATTATTTGAGGTTAAATAATTGTCCATGATAATTATAACTATGACAATTGAGAGAATATGTGTAAATTTCATACATGTGAATAATTATTCATGACATATGAATATATAATTATTCATTCTCTTTTTGAGGTTAAATAATTTTCTATGAATAATATGCCAGGTAGAAATAGCACTAATATTCAATTCATCTTCATTTATAACAAATCACTATGCTACAAATTCATCAATACATGAAGAATGATGAACATTGAATTGAGTGAAGATGTGAGAAAATGAACTTGTTCTATATTTGGAGAACCTTTTTGTTGATGTAAAATCATGAAGTTTGAAAAGTTGATTATCATAATTATTTAAAATTTATTTATAAATTATCATTGAAGCTCCATTAATGTTTTTGATATATGTTTCGTGTTGAAAACAATCATCCTTTTTATAAAATAATGAACTTTATTTTCATTACAAGGTAAAAGTTTTGATTATGAAACTTGAAATTTACTTGTTTTGATTTTACATATGGGTTATACTCATTTGAGTAGTTCATAAATGAAGCAATAAACATGTGTTAGAATTATAATGCAATGTGTAAACTAATAAGCAGAGTCAATGATGAAAATATCATACTTCATAGCTAAAATTAAATAAAAAGTAGTATTTATTTTTGCAACTTGGTTATGTCACTTATTTTTATTAGTTAAGAGATGTTTCAAAAGTTCAATAATGAGAATATCTAATTAATATAGATCTGTAGGTGCGTGAGTTGTACAAGTAATAAAATAAATTTTTATCTAGATACCAATCCAATATGAATTATATTGAAAAATTGGTTATTTAATAGTGAGATAATTTATTTTCAATAAAATTATTATTTAGATTGTTAAACAATCTTAGGTACATAGATTTATTTATTTAATCTATATGATAATGTTTATGTTGCTTGACTTATATTGTGTTAGATATAGAGTGAATGTTAGAGTATTGTAAAATGATGTATTCCCCAAATTACATAAAAGGTAGTTATTATCATTGAGCTCATCATAATGGGGATCCCCTCATAGATATCATCTCGGTATGTCATCACCATGATAATAATGTATCTATTAATAAGAGTCATTCACAATCTCATTTCTTTTAGGTAACTTATAAATTGCCCTTAATGATTGCTTCATAGGCATACTTTTATTCTATGACCTCAAGTGTCATAAAGACGAAAGATTTATCGGTAAGAATTATACAAGTAAAAGTAACTCACAGGGGCTATCACCACCTTGTGAGTCACCGCATACTCTCACATGTCCCAAGAATTATCTGTCACTAACCTCATAGGTGATGAAATAACTCTCACACTAAAGGTGAACCCCTTAAAAGAATGTTCCATGTAATATCTATCCAAATCAAGCACTAGTTATTTTAAGATATATATAATGAATTGACATGTAAAAGCTTTTATACTTTTAGCTTTATGAGCATCATATTCGCAATGATTGATAAACCTAAATTTTAGGTTTTAATATGTATGTTTATCTCATGTATTGCAATCGAAAAGGGTATCACTTCCTTTTCACCATATCTGTGAGTGGGCCTCGTGATTTATCTATCACCGTCTATAATAATAATATCATACAAACCTACTAATAGTTGAAACCCTAGTTATGTTCTTTTTATTCATCATTAATCAATATTTATGACACAATAAATCAAACACATTCATTAATAAAATAAAAATTAATATCACATCACACATATTCAAATTATATAAACTCTAGACCCATACTATTTTGATAAAAATTCTTGAATCTACTCTAAATAGAGGGTTTAAGAGCCCATCCCTAAACTTTAGTGATTGCATGAAATCTTATATATCTTGTTTACTTGTGTAACTCCTAGGAATATGAAATTTGCCCCTAGGGTCTAAGATTTGGTAGTTTCTATGATTTGTGCTTGTTGTGTGGAGAAAGAGGAACAAGAATGAGAGAGATCTTTTAAATTTCCCTATCTTTTACTTTTATACTTGGGTGATTTTATATTACTCTAAGTAAAAGTCATGATTTTGTTTGATATTCAATGTCAGATATTCTAGTATATTTTGGTGGTTGAGAGTGATTTGTATATGTGAAAATAAAATGAATATATATTGATTTCATAACTTTTGGTGCTTTGAATAATTTTGATGAATAATTATGAAATCAATGAGTTTTTAGAGGTGTCTAGTAGATGAGGTAGATCTATAAGTCTTTTGTAGTTGTAACATTCATTCTTAGTCGAAACTTTACATAAATAGTTGTTGGCAAAATCTTGTATGCAATGACCCTACCTTTTTGTTAACACAATTTTTTTATTGTGACATTTTCAATAGCTATTTTATTATTATGGAATCATTGTTACACTTATCTCAAAAAATTTTAATGATTATGATATTAATTCTCTATCATAGCAACCAAGTATCCCGCTGGTACTTAAGGTCATGGCTAATTTCATAGAGTATTGATTTTATCTTTATATGGCATACTAGTCTCAAGTTAGAGCCATTACTTTTTTATAAAGTCATGACTTTTGAACTATAAAAAATAAAAGAGTAATAAGTATTCATACCAATGCTATAATATTTATTCAAAGCCATGAGTTTTGGGATACTAAATATTATAAAAAAATATTATCTGAGTATGATTATTTCCAAAGCTACGACTCTTGTCTTTAAAGGAAGGCATACTCATGACTTCTATGTACAAGCCAAGTGTAAATATCACATCTTAATAGCATGAATATATGTGGAAAAATGTTTATATGAAAGAAGAAAAGGCCAACACCATAACCTTCACACAACACCATGCCTATATAATAATATGCGAAGTCATCTCTACTTCGTGGTCACTTCACATTATCATGACCATCTATGGACTTCCACAAAATGAAGGCACAAAGCTATGATCATTTCATAATATTATGACTTTGTATTACAGAGAGTTTAGGCCAAAGTCATGATCAATGCTAGCATTATGACTTGTGTTACTGAAAGATCAAAATGTCGAATAGAATAATTGCCATATTCTAGAGTTGCGACCTCATGCCGAATAGATAAAAGCTAGAGTCATGACTTTTATCTAAAATTTATGACTTCCTAATTGAATAATGCAGAGTTGCTCAGATATAAAAGTGTAAGTTAGAGAAAATTTGGAGATCTCTCATTTCTTCTTTTTCTTCATCATGAAACAAGCATAGACACAATAACTACAAACTTTAAAAAATATTTTTGCACTTCTTAGGGATTCCACAAGCAAACAAAGGATGCATGAAATATGTCAATCTCTAGAGTTTGGGGTGCACAACTCTCAAAATCCTTTTCTCTAGAAAATAATTTGGGAATTTATATAAAATTAATATGATCTAAGGTTCATATGATTTGAATGATGTGATATAATTGATTTAGATGATTGAAGTGTTCGGGGTTTGATTAATATTGATGGATGATAATTAAATAAATTTGAATAAGAATTTCAACTAATTGTGATTTTATAAAAGATTTTTTTTGGTGGATAGTGATATGTAAGAAATGAGACTTACTCATGTATATGATAGAAATATGGTGATAGACATTCTAATTGTGATGCATGAGATAAACCTATATGTTTAATCATAGATTTTTGGTTTATTAATCGTCATGAGTGTGATATTTATGAAGTCGAATATGCAAATATTTTTAAATGTTAATTCATTGTACACATCTTAGATGTGCTAGCTCTCAATTGGGATAGATATTATATTGAATATTCTCCCAAGGGATTCATCTTTATTATGAGAGTTGCATCATTATCAATGAGGATGATGACATACAATGCTTGAGGCATATATGAGTGTGTTGTGACTCATAAGGTGGTAACAACCCTTGTGAATACTTTTTTTATATGATTCATACTAGTTAAACCTGAATGAAATGTATGTTTATTATGCAAGTATAGAGCTTACAAAACTAAAAGTATATACATTTTAAAATAATCCCAATCATTGGTCTTTATGATAATAGAAACTAGTAAATAAGAGTATATATTTGAAGTAATCATTAAGTGTAGTTGATAAAGTTATCTAAAAGATATAGGATTGTGAATGGCCTTCATGTAAAAATTAATTGTCATCTATATGATGATGTACCAAAGGGATAGCCATGAGGAGATCACCATTAAGAATGACTCAATATTATTAACCACCTTGTAAGTCATTAGGAAAACGGGGTCACTACACAATACCCCAACCTTCGCTTTATGCCCAACTCCAACATTATATATATCAAGCAAATTAATGACATTACATAAATTAAATAAATAAATCATAAAGCTAATATTATTTAAAATTTTGAGTATCTATTATACTAAAAATAAGTTGTCTCTTGTTGACTAGCTAAATTATCGATATAATCTTGGTAGGATCAATATCTACATTAAAGTCTATTTTTCTAGTTGTACAACCCGTGCACTTATAGATCTCAATTAATAAGATATTCTAATTAATAAGCTTTTTGGATATCGCCTAGCTGATTAAATAATGTGAAGTAATAAAGTTGCAATAGACTTTCAAAAGAAAGTCACTACTTCATCCTTCAACTCTTAAGTTTGATTTCAAAATTCTAGTATTTGTCCAAGACATAGGAATACATCTTGATCTTTTTATGCCACAAAGTCATGGTACTGGTAATGATCATGACTTGGGCCTAATTTTTTTATAACGTAAATTCATAGTGCTAAGAAGTAGCCGCATCTTTGTGTATTTGTCTTATCATCTTTGATAATAGGCCATCATGCTAGGAAATGGCTATGGCATGGTGGAGGACTTCTCATATTGATATATGCCCACAATATTGTAATAAAGCCATAATATTGGTTCTTCATAATTATTATACTATTTTTAAATAAGTTAACAAGACCTAGAAATTATATTTGAGAAGATTTATCAAACCCAATCTTATTTAAACTATGAAAAATATATTATCATTTTACAAGGATAATTATGTTGAATTTATTTACTAACCAAATTAAATAATTATTGCTAATGGTATCAAAAATTTATTGCGGTATTCTTATGCTACATAATTTTATCTATTATGCAATGTCCTAAAAGCTCACATATATAAGATACACACACACACACACACACACATATTATTCTTAAAAAACAAAAAACCACTTTTTGAATTCAAAAAAAGTTTTCTATTTTAAAATTTTTTAAAAAAATTATTGTTTCTACGTCGAAGTAAATTGGGTTTCCGATCTTGAGTGCACAAAAACATAATTTTTATATTTTTTGTACTTTTTATTAAATATTAAAATTTTAGGTTTTTTTATACATATGTTATAAATGTGGAACTTAAACATAATTTATCCTTTTTTTTATATAAAACTTATATTTGTTATACCTATATACATACACATATATATATTTATATTTATATTTATATGTATATATATATTTATTTATTTATATAAACTTATATATAAATATTTATATATAATAAAAAGTCTTATGAAATTTATTTGTTGATTCATCCCTATGTAACTCTGGATGTGAACATAACTTTCAAAATCTCTCTTGATTTCAAATTATTCTTTTATTTTTCATTTCACATTCATGATAGTATTAAAAATATTATGAAATATTTCTTCTCAATGTATATTACATCTAAGTTGTGTCTAATTTGATTGGTTTTCTAATAAGTCAAATCCTAAAAAATATTTTTTTCTTCTAGCCATAGCGATAATTCTTTGAAATTTGTACATTAAAGTAATCGGCATCAATATTTTTAATGCTCTTGAACCCATATCTTTTAATTACATCTAATATTTTGCTACTTGATTTTATTGTGAATATCAACCCAAAAAGTATTTCCTCTTTTGCTCGAAGAAAATGCATCTAAGTCTTCCATGCAATAAGGAAAAACTAATTTTTCTGCAGTATTCCATAATAACATTGAATATGTAGGAAAATCATTAATAGTCCACAAAAGTGATGCTCGCTTTTGAAAGTTCTGCTTTTTGATATATCATATATTTCGACAACATCCTTCCATAATTTTTTGAGCTCTACAATTAAGGGCTGCAAGAAAATATCCAAATTGTCTTTTGTGTTTCTCAGACTGGATATGATAACATACAAAAACATACACTCATTTTCATACACATCTAAGATGGTAAATTATAACGTGAAATAATAACTATCCATGAAAAATATTATTGCTCTATTTATCCAAATTGCTAAAATCCATCTATGTATAACCATAATCTAACTTTTTTAACTTTCATCTATAAAAGATAGATGAAAATCATCAAAAAAATTCTAAGAAGAAGAATTTGAGCTATGCTGCATCATGTCATCTTCAATACTATGCTCTTTGTGTCAACTCATGTCATTAGTAGTGGCTTCAGGTACAGATAATCTTTGCAAACATGAGTCAACAGAAAATAATACATCTTATAATGAGGAATATTTATTTTTCACCTTTTACATGTAATATTTCTTTTATATCAAGGATAGTTACAAAAATTACATGCAATTGCTTCACTGTCTATGCTCCAATACATCATGTAGCAATTTTTTTTATACATATAAACTCAAACCTCACATTAACTTCTTTGTGTTATAAAAGATATTTGTCGTGATATTATTCTTTGGTAATAATTTAGAAAACAACTGGCATATTTTATCATAACATATTTTTGAAAATTGATGTTTTGCCTTAAAATTTAAAAGTCTGTCCACCACAAATAACTTTGAGTGGCCATATGTATTACCTAACCAAACTTTTTCTTCTGATGCTTTCAGCATTTCATAGAATTATATTGCTAATGATACTGAGATATCATTAGTGACATCCAAATTAAATGAATGACCAATAATATTCTTCAACATTGCTTTATATGCATCATTGGGATTGACATATTATATTGTAATATTTGTATTAACGCTTCTATGTACATAATATTTTGTTATTTTTGGTACAATTATTTACCAATATTTATACCAAATATAATAGTCTCTAACAAATCTATTTTTTGTAAGATGATATTGGAATGTATCCACATCTAGGAAATTCTAATTTTGACATTTATGATCACTATATGAACATCTTATTTTCATTTCAACTATAAATTTATGCTGATTTTTAGTAAAGTCAATAAACTCCTTAATTTCCTCCACAAACTCATTAGTCAAAAATCCATCTATCAGATTTACGTTCATCCATTGACGATCAGGTCGTATAATATTTTTCATTCCTATATCACTTAACACAAATATATTTTGAATTATAATAATATAGATAGAGACTTATTTGTAATAAAATTATCGTAACATATTTTGGATATTACATAAATATAATAAAAAAGTTGTAGTCACATCATTATTAGTATATGTTTGGATTAAAATGAGATAATGGGGGTTACTTCAATCTTTTAGAAATTCATTAAAAAGCATCAGTTGTAATATTGTCATATACATAAAACTAAATATTTGATATTTATCTAATAATTCATAATTTCAAAATTGATAATATGTACTAACTAATTTTACAAAGGCATTTTATGTAATAGAATTCCTAAAAAAAATTCGCCATACCAATGTATTTAAATATGAAAATAAAAAAATGAAAAAAAAATGTCAACTAGCAACGGAGAACACTAATAAATTAATATAGATATTATCTAATTCTAATGAAACATATAGTATAAATAGCCAACTACCAGCTATGAGATGTAATATATATATTTTTTTAATATAAAATAATGTGAGGTATTATTTATTGGATTGCACCTTAAGTGAAGTGTAGATAAAGCAACTCTATAAATTTTAAAATGAGGTTTTAATTTTTTTAAGTTCTTCATTTGTAGTTACATTTTAACATTCAAATTTCATACCTTCATAGTTTTTTATGTTATTCATTGTTATTATATTTCGACTTTTCGTATTTGTTAAAATATTTATAAATTGTTCATTGTTAAAGTTGTACAATTAGTATAAGTTGTATATTTGTAAATTATTATATTTCAACAAATCCTAGTAATTAAACTAAGTCTACATTAATTAGTATGATCAAATTATAAGTAAATAATAAAATGCACAAAAATTTCATACCTCAATTAGGTAACCAAAATATTTAACCAATCATATTATGTGCAAAAAATATAAAATATAATAGTTATCAATAAGAATAATATAAATTCAAAAAAACAAGAAGAGATAACCCAACAAGAATGTTTTACATATGAAAAAAAAAACAACAAACACACGAAAATTATAATTATCAAATACAATTCAAATGAAAAAAATTTAAAATACTATATCGAATACCTCGATCATAGATGATATGCATGACAAAAACAAATTGAATATTAAAAATTGTTATTCGATAAATTAATTATCATAATTTAGCGAAAGAATTTATTTCTGTTTCTAAATTAGCGACAAAATATATTTCTATCGTTAAATTTTTTAAAATCCAATAGCAACGAAGTAATAAGATGTTTCACATTTAATAACAAAAATAATTTCCGTCGCTAAATATAGAAATGGATAAGAATTTCATTTCTAAAAAAAAATCGAAACATAATTTTTTGTTGCTAAATGTCACACAATCTTGTTCGCCCATGACAGCGCGTCACGATTAGTGACGAAATGAAAAACCTTTTTAAAATCCATTGCTAATTAGAGATGGAATTTTTTTTCAATTTCTAATTTTTCCAAAAAATGTTTTTTCCATTACTAATTTTTAAAAAATATCATTTATATTTCTAGTCCATTTCTATTCAATTTTAAGAAACGGAGTCTGCCATTTCTAATTTCCATTTTTAATTGGTTTATTTTTTGTAGTGACACACACACACACACACACACTTATAAATATACTTACCCACACACATGACCCATACACATACTCACACACACACATGTTTAAAAGTGACTTTGATTCTTTTTTTTTATACACGATGTGTTGGCGTGAGTAGAAAATTGGATTTCCGATTTTAATGCACCAAACCAAATATATAATGATATATATATATATATATATGTATGTATATGTATGTATGTATGTATATGTATGTATGTATATATATGTATGTATGTATATTTGTATGTATTGTATATTTAAACAAATATATATGTATGTATATACATAAATATAAACATATATAAATAAAATAAACATAAACACACACATGTTTATATACATACATTTATATATATACATATGTATTTATATACATACATACAATACATACATTTACACACACACACACACACATGTTTATATATATACATATGTTTATAAACACACACATATATAGACATATAAACATATGCTTACATACACCTACACACACACACACATATATTTTTATATATTTATGTTTAAATATATACAAATAAATAAATAAATAAATAAATAAAAATATGAACGTTTTTAGAAAATATTTGATTAGTTGTATGTAGCTGGGTGGTAAGAGTTTATATTTGTGTGCTTACACACACACACACACACACACACACACACACACACACACACACACACACACACACACACACACACACACACACACACACAAAACATATCATATATAAAGATTATGTAAACATTTATATATTCATCTAAACACAAGAATTAACGCGAGAAACCATATGCCAAGGAAGCAAATTTTATGAAAAAAAGCTAATTTTACATAGCGAAATCCACTCGGCAAGTTCATCAATGGCAACGAAGGTAGAAAGAAATCCAGCAAATTACATGAGCAACTTTGACTAACAGAGTGCTAATTTAAGCTTATCACAATCAACCAAGTAAGCAAACCCATACGCCAAGTTCATCAACGAAGCCTCGTGGAGCTTCGGATCCACAGTTGCAGTGGCATCAGCAGAGAAGAAAACGCGAAATCCTCTCACGAACGCGTCACGCGCCGTCGTCTCACAGCACAAGTTGGTCATCACTCCGGTCACAATCAATTCTCTGACTCCCATACCCACCAGACGCTCGTGGAGGCCAGTAGAGGCGAACGCACTGTACGTGCTCTTCTCGACCACTTCGTCCTTTCCGGCAACCCGTCGGATCTCCGGCATGAGGTCGGCCGGAACCGTGCCGTCGATGATTAGATCGCCGTTCCACCACTCCCCCAGCATCCCATGGTCGGCGACCGACTTGTGGCTGTGTCGCGTGAACAGGACTGGAATCGACGCTTTTCTGCATAGATCGATTGTGGTCAGAATGTTGGAGATGACGGGTTTGGCCATGGAGGAAAAGTAGTTCTGCACGTCGATTACTAATAGGACTGCAGATTTTGGATCTGGGCTTCTTCGTCTCACCTCGTATGCCTGGTAGTGGCCGGATGAACATGAAGAAATCACCGGAGTTGCCATTGATTCTGAAACAGAACCCCTCTGGCACTCTGCCAAGACAATTATCGACTTTTACGGTTCTACCCTCGCCCTCGCCTACCTAGTACCTACTGTCTGAAAATTCTGAATGAACAAAAAAAAATGATAAAATTATATTCTTGCACAAATAAAAATGAGGTTTTTATGTGCTCTGGTCATAAATTATTAAAAAAAAAACCATAAAATTTTAATAAATAAAAAATATATTAAAACATTAAAACATTTGTATTTGAATATACATAAAATCAGAAACTAAAAATTACACCAATTTAAAAAATTTACACCAATTTTGATGGCCTAGTATGACCACTCTTTTGTGCTGGACAAGACACGAAATGAGTATTTGGGTCAGGGCTGCATTGGCACGACACTAACACTAGCCAGTGAGCAGGCTAGGTGCCACTTCTAGTGCAATGCCCATTAGACGGTGAGCACCCGACACTGGCTAATGACCCATTGCAGTGGCCACGAGCATAGTTGTGAAAGGCGCGCTTAGGCTCAAGGCACAACTATTCCCTAGCTATAGTGCCTCGCCTTCCAAGACATGTACCTTACTGAAGAGGCGCGCACCTTATATACTATAGTTTTTTTTTTTAAATATATTTATTCTCAAAATTTGTAATTATATATTGAAATTTATATAATTTTATTTATTTTTTTTATCAACATTTATTTAAATATTAGGAACATTTATTTTATTATCAAAATAATCATATTTAATAAAATTTTATGTGAATCTAAAGTCATATTTCACTTCACAAAAGCCCACGCCTTAGGCGTGGCTTGCGCCTCAAGGCTCCAAAAAACCTTTGCGCCTTGGTGTGCTTTTTAAAACTATGATCATGAGTAAGTGCTCATGCCATTGTGCAATTATATGAAAATTAATATTTTATGGGAAAAAAATAAAATAAAAATATTTTTTTGTCAAAATAATTCTTATTTTTATTGGCCATAGAACTAAACTTCCTCTTGTTTTCATTAAAAACATCAATCTTTAAAAAATAAAAAATAAAATTATTTTTTAAATGAAAACAAATAAATGATACGTATTCATGTTTGTTAGATATGGGTGTTGAAAAAATCACAATAAAAAAAAATAATGTTGTTTAAATATAAACAACACACACACATACACATGCATGTGTGCGGGTGTGTGTATGTGTGTATGTATTTATGTATGCATATTTGTGTATGTATGTATGTACATATATATATATGTGTGTGTGTGTAGTGTATGTGTATTTGTGTATGTATGGGTGTACATATATGTGTGTGTGGGTGTGTATATGTGCGTGTGTATATATGTGTGTGTGTGTGTGTCTGTGGGTGTATATATGTGTATATATGAGTGTATGTGTGTGCATATGTACGTATGGGTGTGTATTTGTGTGTATATAATATGTGTGTGTGTGTATAAAAGATTTAGTGACATTGGCAAGGTGACACATTAAGCTTGTTTGAGAAGTGTATGTATTTTAAAGATTATTTCATTAACATTTTAAATTTGAAGAGTTTATTTATTGAAAATGATGATTTTTGAAGATGTTAAAAATGAAGAGTTAAATTTTTAAATAAAATTTAAGTTAATTAATATTATTTCAAGGCGGAATTGTGTTTCGGGGTACCCCACCCGAAATATTTTAAAAAATACAACTCATTTTTTAAAAATTCAAAAAAAAAAAAAGGAACCAAACTATTAATAAATTAAAATTAAGGGCACTCAAATACATTAATCCTAAACTACCCTCTCCCCTTTCCCCCGCCCTTGCCCCTCTTCTCGTCTTCCCTCTCCATGACAGAGCTCGAGGAGCTCCACGATGGGAGTTCAATGGGATTAATTAATTAGTGTGCACTAAATTTTAATTTAGCGAATTAATGAAGAGCAATTTAGGATTCAAATTTCAATTTCTTAAAATTTTGATGATTTTTTTTAAAAATATTAAAAAACTAGTCACCTTTTTTTAAATATTTCGGGGGAGTACACCGAAATACAATTCCCCTAATTTTTTTTAAATAAAATTTAAAATCCTTAAGGAGGTAAAATAAAATATAGTTTAACACCCAACGCCGAGTCGCCGACCGGCATCGGCAACCATCTGAATCTGAAACGCCGAGTCACGTGATCTCCTGCCATCCAGCGGGTGCTTTTCCTGCTCCCCTCTTACCTTTTCCTGGCTTGTACTGTTCGGCCCTTATTTTCAAGAAACTTAGGTGCTTCTCCCGTGGACTGTCTGGTGTCATCACCGCAAACACTTCACACCTCTCTGTTAATCTCACCCCCTCTTTCTCTCTCTGCGTCTCCTTCTGTGTTTCTCTCTCTGCGTCTCCTTCTGTGTTTCTCTCTCTGCGTCTCCTTCTGTGTTTCTCTCTCTGCGTCTCCTTCTGTGTTTCTCTCTCTGCGTCTCCTTCTGTGTTTCTCTCTCTGCGTCTCCTTCTGTGTTTCTCTCTCTGCGTCTCCTTCTGTGTTTCTCTCTATGCGTCTCCTTCTGTGTTTCTCTCTCTGCGTCTGACTCTCTCTGCCTCTCAGTCTCTGTGTAGTGATGTCGAGATTAACATCTCTAATTGTGCTCGTTCCTCCCATGGAAGCGGTGGTTTCATTGGGTAACTGGTGGGAAGAAATTAACGGGTCGTCTCGGTGGCAGGACGGCTTCTTCTTCGCTCTGTGTGCCATTTATGCCCTAGTTTCTTCTGTTGCTTTGGTATATACAACCTCTCTCTCTCTCTCTCTCTATATAGATATATATTATATATCTTTATATTTGTGTGTGTGTCGTGGGGAATTCTGATATGGGTATTGCATAATATGTCTATATGTTGTAGAAGAATCCATGAAAGGGTTAATTCCACAAGTAATAGATCATCTTTCATGGATTCTCTATTGATATATGTAATGCAATTATATTTTTTTATGAGCCTATGAGCAACTCCAATGGTAGATGCTCTAATGGGTGCAATCTCCATACCTGCTAAAATGGCACCCAAACAATAAAAAATACTACTCTAATAGAGTTGATATAATAGGTGACAAAATGACATCCAAGATCTTGGGGTACTATATCTTGCAACCTTGGAGTTAGAACATAGAGCATGTAAAATAGCAGTTATGACTACTATGCATCTCAAAGGATATTTTTCATAGGTTGAAAAAATTTTTAATTAAAAAAATATTTAATTTTTAAAATAGTACCTTATTTTGGCACCTACCATTAGAGCAAAAATATATGTCCATGGGTGCCAAAAACACTGCTCAAGTTTGCAAAATAATATTTGATACCTTTTTTTTTGGCATCTACTGTTGGAGTTGCACTTAGAGCAACTCTAATTGGAGTTGCTATAGGGGTGTCACCTCCATAACTGCTAAAATAGCATCCAAACAACAAAAAATCATGCTCCAATGGAGGTGACATCAGAGGTGTTAAAATGTCATCCAAGGTATTGGGGTATCATATTTGGTAACTTTGGAGAGAGAAATGAGAGAATACAAAATAATGGTTGACTATTGTTCATCTCAACAAATCTAAGTGCTATCAAAGTTTAGTTATTTTTTTTAATAAAAAAAATTAAATTATTAAAATGGCATCCCATTTTGGTACCTATAATTAGAACAAAAATACAATTCAAGAGTCTCCAAACACTACTCAGGATTGCAAAATAGCATTTGATCCCCTCATTTCTAGCAACTACCATTGGAGCTGATCTTAGGATCTTAGGGTCATATCAATTAAGATCTGATCCAAACAACATGATATGATAGAACAAATGGCCCTAAGAATCAAACTCACGATTTCAAGTGTAGATATTGGTCATTATATATGTTATGTTAGACACAAATATTTATATATAGTTATAAATATTATATAAATATTTTTATATATAAATGTGATATATGCATATTATACACATTGTATATAATCCTTTTTTTTTTAATTATGATGTGGGTTTACTACTTTAAGTGTACTAACATGTAATTATTTTATATTTTGGAGCACCAAATTGATACTCTGGCCTTGGGCTTGGAGTGGGCACACGACCCCTTTGCCATCTAGAATATCATACTTTGATCATTATACACTTATATAACACACACACACACACAGAGATATATTTATATAATTGTAAATATTTTTATAAATAACTTTATATATAAATGTGATATACACTTATTATACACATCATATATAAATCTTTTTTTTTTTTTTGAAAATTTGAATTTTTATGTGGGTTTATCATTTATAATATATACAAATGTTATATATTATCTTACTTTTTAGACCACAAAAAAGGAAAAAAATTAATTTTTGGATTTAATATAATTAAAATTTGATGGGTATGTGTTGAAATGCAGGTTCAATTAGTAAGAATCATATGGCGAGTGCCGGAGTATGGTTGGACAACCCAAAAAATCTTCCATTTAATGAACTTCATCGTCAATGGAGGTGATACTACAAAACCCATTTTTTTACATTATCATGTGTCATTTATGTTAACATTTGAGCACTAAAAATTTTTAAAAAAATATATTAAATAAATAATTAGTCCTTAAAAAAAATCATATCCAATAAATAAGCCTCCTGCTCATCATATAATTTGGAAGAGATTAATATATTGACAATTTTACCCCTAACAAATTAGAATTACTATTTGTGAATAAAATTACTCCAAACCCCCTTTTTTTTACATTATCATGTGTCATTTATGTTAACATTCGAGCACTAAAAATTAAAAAAAAATTATAATTAACAAATAATTAGTCCTTAAAAAAAAATCATATCCGATAAATAAGCTTCTTGATCAGCATATAATTTGGAAGAGATTAATATATTAACAATTTTACCCCTAAAAATAAGAATTACTATTTTTGAATAAAGTTATTTGTAATCGTACTAATGCACGACCCTTCTAATAAATTATTTATTAATGAAATAAATACTCTGTTTTATAAAAATTATAAAAAATAAATAATTTAAATTTAAATAAAATCCATACCATTAAACAAGTCTCTTTCTTATTGATTGATTTGGAAGATATTAATATATCTACAATTTTATGCTCTATACCTACGACACACAGGACTATATAAATCACATATGTAATTAATACTCTATTATATTATAATTATAATTAATAATGAATTTATCTTTTTTTTTTAAAAAAAAAATTATACCCAGACCTAGTAGACAATTCTCTCACTTAATGTAGGTCATAGCTCATGATTTAGAAGAGATCAATATATCATTATCTTTACCCTTAAAAATTAGAATTAACGCTCTTGAACAAAGTTACTTACCATTGCTCTAATATGGTTTATTGGTAAATAATTTAAAAAAGTATTTCATAATTCTTTTATTAATATTACATTATATACATACATCAGGAAGAACCGATCTCAAGTAGGTATGAATATACATGTAATTATTATAATTTTTATAGTTTTTTTTAATTAAATTTTTTTTTTGATTACTAAATGAATGTTTATTTGCTTTAATTTTCAGTACGAGCATTAGTATTTGGATTTCACAAGCAAGTATTTATCTCCCTTCCAAAGGTTAGTTCAATTCCATATTTATTTATTTATTTATTTATTTATTTATTATGATGTTCCATGGCTAGTCTATCATGGAGTTTTTTTTTAATGTAAAAATTTCTATTTTTTTCTATTTTTCTTTTTTTTTTCTTATCAAATCTCATTTTTAAACATATATTACTAGATTATCAAAAACAACATGATTAGATTGATAAAAGATGATAGTTACTATAATCACGAGGACACGAGTTCAATCATCAGGAACACATAATATGTCCTAGCACAATGCTTGTTAGATCATATATCATGCTTTTGGACATGAATCTTATCTGCTCTGACCTAGTGATCCTGAGACTCATATATGAACTAATAGATGGTATGAGTTGGAATTATTATCAAAAAAGGTCACAATTGATGGATTTAGTATTAAAAAAATGACATAGCAAGTGCAAAAAATTCTCACTTAGCACCAAATTTGTGAAAAGTTGCTATTTTGACAATTTTACCCTCAAAAATTAGAGATATTTCGTCTGATGAATTTCAAACCCGAGGCCTACCACTCTCATACTAAGATATGCATCATTACATCAATATATGATACGTTGCATTGTGCAATGCATCTCATTTATTATTAATTTACTTATAATTATCATAATTATAATCTTTATCAAGCTTAAAGAGATGTTCATTGGAAACTAATTATCAATGTTATAGATTTATTAGTTCTCTTTGAACAGGTGCTTATGCATGTACTTATGGATTTGCCTGGCCTTCTTTTTTTCTCCACGTATACCTTGCTTGTCCTATTTTGGGCAGAGATATATCACCAGGCAAGTGTGTGTGTGTGTGTGTGTGTGTGGGTGTGGGGGATTGTTGTAGTGATTAATTTCCATATCACTTTGAGCTATGTACAACTGCTTGATGAAGTGACCATGATGATTGTTTTGTCTTCTCTTTTCAATATCAGGCAAGGAGTCTACCAACTGCTAAGCTAAAAATTGCTTATGTAATTGTCAATGGTGCAATATATTTCATACAGGTATTATCCTGATACATTATTTTTCACATGTAACTACTTAAAATGTGGTAAAAAATGATAATTCTATATTTCATTTTCATTAGATTTTCTTTATTAACCTTAATTTGATTCCTCTATTTAAATATAACTTGCAGTTAGTAGTATCTTGTTGATAAAGTGTCTCTGGGCATGTCAAACCAAGTGCTAGGTTGTAAAATACTGCTAGATTTGGCATCCAAATGAAGTGTCACCATTAGTTAGAGGTGGTAAAATGGGGAATAGCATCATTGGCATGGTCCATGGCACCACCCATCTTAGTCGGCACACATATGACATGACACACCATGCCCACGACACACCATACCATACCCACGCCATAGAGAAAGATCATGATCAAGGTCAGATCAGGTTAGATTGAGCTATGTGTCATGGACTTAATATTTCTACTAAGCTTTCACATGATTACTTAGACAACTCATCGCTCATATGTTGCTAGACCAACCTCTTGCTTGCCTTGCAAGTTGTACTTAATTCCTACCAACAATTAGAAGCAATAATAACTCAAAAGGATACTGGAAAGAAAATGGCTTGTTCTTAGCCAATGCCTAGGTTAGCCTACCACGAGCTCAGAATTGCTTGGACCTGACCCATGGCTTAGGTTCGAGCTAAGCACGACCATTGCCTACTGCCTAAGCCCTGCCAGACCAACACGATAGGTTTCTGGGTCACAAAAAACTGAGTAATGCTAGCCCAGCCCAGCCTATTCGACATCTCTAATCACCATCTTGTTTATAGTTTGACAAATCTGAAAGATAATACTTAATACACATAACTCCTACTTAATATATGATCTAAGAGAGATTAATATCTTGATAATTTGTTTCTTAAAAATCAAAGAGACTGCATCTTATGAGACTTGAATCCAAAACTTACCCACATGGACGAAGCCACTTGCTATCGCACCAAGCCATACTTATCAAAATACATAATCTTAAAAGAAATTGTTTGCGATCATTGTTTGTGCCTCAGCCTTACCAGGGTAGAGATTTGAAACAGGTTTGCATTTGGGTGTATTTTTGGGTAGATGATAACGGCACAGTTGAAATCCTAGGGAAAATCTTTATTGCAGGTTAGATATCAAATCCCCCTCCTCCATTGTTCCTCATGCATAAATTCTAATTCTATGAGTTCTACGCATTTTCTTACCTCCTTGTGTTTTCTTCATCGATGCCACCAAATAGGGGTTTCCATCATAGCAGCCTCAGGCTTCTTGCTTTACGGAGGAAGGTGAGAGAGTGTTCTCTTCCATCTTAATGCTCTTGCGAGCTACGACCCAAGCTTTTCTTTATCTATTTTATTGCCTTGAATATGTTACATTTTTTGGATGCTTCTAGATTATTTTTCATGCTGAGACACTTCCCCATCGAATCTAGAGGGAGAAGAAACAAGCTCCATGAGGTTCTTCATCTTTCCCTCCATCCATAGCTATGTGTGAAAATATACACCCATCTACACGTGCATGTACTTACATATCTTCATAAATAATACCCACGTGTACTTACATTTCTTAGAATAGTAAGTTGTTTCCTTTAATTTTTATGTCCCCCAAGGTCCAACTCATAATATAGTAAGTACACATGCAAGTACTTACATAAATCATAAGCACACTTGCATGCATTTACTTCCATTTCTTAGGATGATAGGTTTTTTTTTTCTTTAATTACTTTTTTCTCCCCAAGCCCAACTCATAATACAGTAAGTATACATACATACATATACTTACGTATATAGTAAGTATACTTACGGATAGTAGTTTTTTTTTTCTTTAATTTTCTTGACCCATTTCTCCTCAAACCCAACTCATACTATTTATTGGCTCATATATCAACCTAAAGATTGAAGCAGATGGGACTCTCATCACAACAATATGATAAGTGATGTGGCAATTATCCTGAGGAACATATCTGACACCATCAAAGCGAAGATTTGTTCTTAGGATTAGGGCATCCATCCATTTAGAATAGTTGGTTTACTAAAAATGCCAGTGCTTCAACTCTCGCATCTAAATTTAAGAGATTTATCTCGTCGAGACTTATCTCAAGGGCAAAATTGGAAGAAGTTTTATTCTCCTTTAGAATTAGTTGAGGTGTGCAAGAACTTGAATGAACGCCCATTATTATCAATATATAAGAAAAAAAAAATGAGATTGTACGGATGAGCTCCTAGGTTAGAATCTTATCTGTGAATTGAGAGCATTCTACCTGCTCAATATTTGCTTTTTTTTTTAATTCATGTGTAGGTTGGATCAGTCACAGTTATATGCTTCACGTGCTTCATCATAAGATGTTTCGTGGTGAGAATTTATATATTATTTTGGTCACAATTTTCATTTCTATTACATGAGATTATGGGTCAATAACATAATTCTTACTAGCAAACATATATTTGAACAATAACAATTCTACTCACACACTCACACACATTCTCACTCACTCACACACTCACACACACACTCTCACTCACACACACACACTCACACACTCTCACTCATTCACACACACACACTCACACACACACTCACACACACTCACACACACACTCACACACTCTCACTCATTCACACACACACACTCACACACTCTCACTCACTCACACACACACACACTCTCACTCACACACACACACACACTCACACACTCTCACTCACTCACACAAACACACACACATCCTCACTCACTCACACACTCACTCACACACACACACACACACATTCTCACTCACTCACACACTCTCACTCACTCACACTCTCACTCACACACACACACACTCGCAGACTTGCACACACACACACACTCGCAGACTTGCACACACAATCAAACACACACACACACACACACACACTCACATACACACTCACACACACAAATATGCTCTCTCACTCACAAATACAAGTGTAAATTGTAATACCCATGCATGTAATTCACTAAGTTATGTTTGCTTGAGTATGTAATATCTACTCACACACACACACACAGATACATATTAGTGTAATACACATGAATATAAGTCACTAGGTTGTGTTTCATAGAGTATGCAATGTCTACACGCTCACTCATTGACATTAGTGGAATACACTCACATATAATTCATTAAGTTGTGTTGGTAGACTATGCAATGTTTACACACACACACACACACACAACACATGATGTAACACATGCAAATAATTCACTAGCTTATGTTTGGTTGGGTGTGCAATGTCTACACACACACACACACACACTAGTGTGATGCCCATGCAAAAAATTTACTAGGTTGCATTTGATAGAGTGTAGTGCCTACACACACACGTATGCACGCACACACGGGTGTAATGCACATGCATATACATCACTAATTTGTGTTTGATTGGGCATGCAGTGTCTACAAGCACATAGAGACACATACGAGTGTAGCACACAACTCACTAGGTTGTGTTGGGTGGAGTAAGGGGTGTCTAACATTTTGGACTTTCGACCTAACTTTTCATCTACAGGTTGTTCTATCTGCGTTCGATTCAGATTCTTCACTGAGTGTTCTGAATCATCCAGTTTTGAACTTCATCTATTACATGGTATCTCTATCACCCCACCCAAGTCTCTCTTTCCTTCTCATATGTCATACTTGATGGATCTCTCACAGCTCAACAATGGCAGATAATTGAGATTTTGCCCTCTGCATTGGTGCTCTACATTCTGCGAAAGTTGCCACCAAAGAGAGTTTCCTCTCAGTACCACCCAATCCGCTAGCACATTCCTCCCCTAATGTAATTGTAGTAGCCGAGATAGATCTAATTTTCTCCATGGTTTCACAATGTAAACAGTATGAACATTGATCGTCCACCATAAATTACTGCACGATTGTTAAAATTTCTGCACAATTACTAAGAACGCACGCAAATCATCAAACCCCATGTTGCAGACAAAGTAGGAGCAACTGTATTTGTTTTCCGATGAGAAATAAAGAAGCTAGACAACGAGGAAATGTAATGTGCCCCGACTCGTGCTTTGGTTAATCAAGATGAAATCCCTGCGCGCCTTCGCCTGCGCCGGCTGCGGGAGGAGCAAACCTTGGGTTGGCAGGTTGGGGGTGAGCAATCACCAAGGGGTCGTCGGCGAAGATGGACTTGATGAATGACGGCGTCCGGAGAGGGTGCCGGCCAGTAATCCGTGGGTATACCTCTTCCAGGAAATAATAAGCGTGCCCCGATATCATTCCCTGACGTCCAACAGCAGCACGATTAATTTGCCAAATACTGAGTCGGAAAAATAAAAATAAAATAAACGAATAATACCAATAAATCGACCCACGGACTCGCTCCCACGAGAACTGAGAATCCCAAGAGAACCTTCAAAAACAAAGGCAAGGACACATGAGTAATTTCACAAGACTTGTTTATTTTGTACTGCATTGCCCATTGTAATTACCATCATACCCTTGAGATTATTATAGAGACATCACTTGATCATTTAAAAATTAATAAAAAATAATTCTTTTTTTAAAAAAAAATCTTATTTATACATCACCATGCAAATCATGATATATATAAATAACCACACACATGTGTATGTATATATATATATATATATATATATATATATATATGACAGCATATAGACATCGCTAAAATATTTACATAAATTTGTGTAAGCAAGTATACTTTGGTGTATACATGTCTATACGCAAGCATTGAAATATATATAAAAGGGCACACACATACATATAGCAGTTACATACAGTGTTTATATCATGTCTCATGGCATAGTATATTTTTATTTTTTTTAACAATGCTAATGGTATAATAGTAATTACAATGATGGGCTCACCGAAAAACAAATAAGTTTTGTTTCTGGGCAGAGTTTTTTATTTTCAACTTTGTGCGAAAACTGATGACCTAATTTTCCAAGAAAAAACAGAACATAACTTACCCATGGCAGGTACGCAGCTGTGAATGTGAAAAGGCCTAGGAAACTCATGTGGATAAAAGGATTCTGCTTGCTCCAGACATAAACCTGCAAGAAGTACTTGTTTTTGAATTTTGATTTATGAGAGAGAGAGTGAGAGTGTGAGAATGAGAGAGAGTGTGTGTGTGTGTGAGAGTGAGTGAGAGAGAGATTGAATGATAGAGAGAGAGAGAGAGAGGATGAGTTAAGAAAGAGTGTGAGAATGAGAGTGTGTGTGAGAGAGTGTGTGAGAGTGAGTGAAAGAGTGAGTGAGAGAGATAGAGAGTGAGTGAGAGAGAGAGAAAGAGAGGGAGAGGGGGAGGGAGAGAGAGGGGGAGAGAGAGAGGGAGGGAGAGAGAAGGTGGGAGAGAGAAAGAGTGGGTGAGGGAGGGGGGAGAGAAAGAGGGAGAGGGGGGAGAAAGAGGGAGAGGGGGGGAGAGAGAGGGAGAGGGGGAGAGAGACGGGGAGAGGGAGAGAGAGAGGGGGGGAGAGGGAAAGGTAGAGAGAGGGTGAGTAAGAGAGAGAAAGTTAGAGAGATAGAGTTATAGAGAGTGAGAGAGAGAGAGTTAGAGAGAGAGTGAGAGAGATAGAGTTAGAGAGAGAGTGAGAGAGATAGAGTTAGAGAGATAAAGTGAGAGAGTGAAAATGAGAGAGATAGAGTTAGAGAGAGAAAGTGAGAGAGATAGAGTTAGAGAGAGATAGAGATAGAGAGAGAAAGTGAGAATGAGGATTAGAAATAGATAGAGTTAGAGAGATAAGAGTTATAGAGTGAAAGTGAGAGAGAGAGAGAGAGTTAGAGAGAGAAAGTGTGAGTGTGTGTGTGATTGAGAGAGTGAGAGAGGTGGGAGAGAGAGAGAGAGAGGGAGAGGGGGAGAGAAGTGTGTGAGCGAGAGAGAGAGAGATAGAGAGAGTGTGAGAGGGAGTGAGAGAAAGAGGGAGAGGGGAGAGAAAGAGGGAGAGGGGAGAGAAAGAGGGAGAGGGGAGAGAAAGAGAGGGAGAGAGAGGGAGTGAGAGAGAGATAGAGAGAGAGTGAGAGTGAGAGTGAGGGAGTGAGAGGGGGGGGGAGAGGGAGAGAGAGTGGGAGAGGGAGAGAGAGAGAGGGAGAGAGAGAGAGAGAGCCGACCATCATGAATGTCAAAGAATTACTGAGGAATATGATTTTTGCAAAAGATTCGGACAAAAAAGGGATCATCCCACCCAGGAGGACAATTGCAGTCAAAACGGTGGCACCAAACAGGAGCATGTACAAGAAATCCGCAGTCCTTCCCCGGAAAGAGTTTTCTTCAAGGAGCTTGCAGTAGCGCGCAAGAAAGAACATGTGAAACAAGAAATCCAAGTCTGCAATTTTCAATATTACACAAAAATTAACATATCATTTCAAATAATAATAATAATTCTAAAATTAAAAATATCCAAGCATAATAAAACATAAAAAAAAAATCATGTCACATACATGTAATTATAGATCGAGTTACAAAAATTAAACAAACTTAAATTTTAAAATTAAAACTTCCAAGATATTAATAGTTTATGATTAAGTCTGTAATTTGTGATTTTCGTGAATAATACTCCTAAAATATTAATCCATCATGAACAAAAAAAACAAAAAAAAAATAAAAAAATAAAAAAAATAAAAAAAATAAAAAAAATAAAAAAAATAAAAAAAATAAAAAAAAATAAAAAAAATAAAAAAATAAAAAAAAAATAAAAAAACTAAAAGTTCTTATATTATTTTAAAATCATAAATAATAACTTACCCATGTTGCGGAAGTACAAGAAATTAGTTATTAGGCGCCAAATTTGATACCGCTTGACGACGAGTGCAGGATTCAAATAAAGATTGGAACGGGATATTATCTGCCAAAAAAAAAAAAGGATAAAATTAGCAGCCAAGATGATAGAAAAATATTGAGAAAACGCGACCAGGCCGGCGGGTTGGACCGGTCCAACTGTCAGCCAGTCATTGGACTGGACAGATTCGATTCTGTCAATTGGGCCGGCATCCCATCGAGCCGGGATCAAACCAGCAGAACTGCTGGGTTTTAGGGTCATAACTTAATATTATTACTTTTATATTAAATTTATTAAATAACAACATTAGATTAAGATGAAAGTTAGTTATGATTAATTATTTATACTAAAATATTATCAGTTAATAATATTTATTTTACTTAATTGCTGGCTAGATAGAATCTAAATTATCATGGTTCTTGGACGAGTCAGAATGATATTTTTATGAATTTTGAATAATTTTTATATTTTTGACAATATTTTATTAATATTTCTAAAATATCCATAAATTCAAGTAAAATATATTTATATTTTTTTAATATTTTCATCTCTTTATATATGCATCTTATGATTTTTAAAAAATTATTTTTAAATTTAATAATACATATAATATATCTATCCTAACTACTCAGAGCCCTAGATTCTAACTTGTCCAGTATTAGCGTTTGAAGACAAAATATAAGCTTAATAACATTTCAAAAATATAAAATCTGAAAATATATGCACTAAGAAAGCATATACAATAGCTATTGGCTACTATTAGAATTATATCTCTCCAAAAATATTTCAAATTACTTTTTTTAAGTATAAATGTCCAAATTATCTCAATTATACACACACACACACACACACACACACATATATATATATATATGCATATATATAATTTCATACTTAATTAAGGTGTCGCAAGATAAATAATCAAATATATAATCTTATAATCTATATAATATATGCTATATTGAATTGGGTTTTATAATATATAATATATCAAGCTATATTAGTGTATTGAGATAATTTATAATATATATATACACATATATAATATATGCTATATTATATATCTCTCATAATCTATATTATATATACATATATATATATACATATATAATATATAATATTATATTATATACATATATTTATAATATATGGGTTTTATAATATATCTTATAATCTATATAATATGCTATATCTGATAATCAGATATATAATACATGCTATATTGGTGTGACATATATTCTAATAAATTATAATTTCTTAATTTTATAATATATTAGTTGAATTGTGTTTTAAATATTTTATGAAATATTAAAAATAAAAAATACATATGATATATCATGAAAGTGATATATTTTAAGTATATCTCGAGCAGTCATCAACAGACACATCGCTATTAGGTCCCCATAAATCTGAATGTATTAAATTATATCCATTCATGCTCAGTCTGGATTAGCTGTGCTTCTTAAATAATAAGATCAAAATACTTAAAAAATTAAAATAAAATATTCTCCATTTAGCTAATGATGAATAACCAAGCTGAGAATGCACAAGTAATAAATCTAGAATATTCAAATATCTAAAAAAATAAAAATCTTGTCATTAAAAATATGTATAATCCAGTCTGCTCAATACCAAATAAAATTTATTCAATCTCACGATTATACAAACAGATATTAATAAAAAAATAAAATCAAATTTTAATTATTTGTAATTCCTCTACCTCGACAGTGTAGAAGTACCGCACATATGTAGCTCCTGCAAACAATACAAAAAACAATATGCCTAATACTCTCTCTCTCTCTCTAGCCCCTTAAACACAAATTAAATTCTAGAAACCTAACTACATTATACCCCCTTGCCATCAGTCGCCATTAGAGGTGTCAATCGGGCCGGGCCAGCCCGGCACGAGAATTTCTTGTGTCATGGCTCGTGCCGTGCCGTGTCAAGGCCAACCGGGCCTCGTGCCGTGCTTGGCCCGGCACGGTACCGTGGCCCGTTGGCACGATACTGTGCTTAATTTTTTTTTTAAAAAAAATTAGGGTTACTGGGTATCAAAACCCTAATTTTTTTTAGAATTAGGATTTCGGGCGCGCCAAAATCCTAATTTTTTTTTTAAAATTAGGGTTCGGCACGACGGCACGAGCTGAAACCTTAAATTTTTTTTTTAATTTAGGGTTCGGCCCGACCAGGCCGAACCCAGCGAATCGTGTCGCGGACTCGTGCCGGGCTGAACCTCCAAAAAACCGTGCTGGGACAGGCACGGCACGGTTACTGTTCCGTGCAGTGCCTAGCCCGGCACGAAAGCCCGGTTGGGCCTGGAAAAAACGTGTTGGGCCGGCCCAGCACGGCCCGTTTGACACCTCCAAACTCCAAGCCAAACTCCACTAGCCATCGACAATGAGTATTTACTAAGAGAGAAAAAAAAATAGTGTCAACAGCTACCACCTCCCTCATGCCCCCCTTTACTGTGTGTTTGCATGTGCACGCCTCCTTTTTTATTGTGCACCTCTACACGCTTGCACTATGCATGCGCTTGTGCTACGCAACTTTGGCACACATCCACTGAACTAGAACATTGCACTATTCACTATGCACACAAAAAAGAAAAGGCAAATATTTATCTAACCTCCCTCTGTACCATGCCAAACTCTAACACAAGTGAAAAATATAATAATTATATGTAATTAGATTATTAACTACCGTGTTGATAACCCATAAGCCTAAACTAAGAAAATAAGTCACAAAATCTCAAGTAAAATACTAAATTAATTCTAACTAATATAGGTTATCACATAATAATAAATAGAAAAAAGTTAATCTATAGTAAAAAATCATTTATATTACCACTAAAAGATTCATTGTCAGGTTATCGGCGTAATCAATCATCCTCGAACAAAAGGACCATCTGCTTAATCTCTAATTATTTATTAATCTTTTTCCCCCCTTTTGCTAGCCTCACCCTCATTATAAATAGTAGGCAGAGTAATTGGCTTACCTGTATGAATGTCTTATTTGATTAGGCCAAGAGATTCATTTTTTGGAAGAAATTTTAGCTGCATTTGAAAAGTTGATTGTTGTGATAGCTTTCAAGTTGTTGCTTTGTGTGTGTGTGTGTAATATACTTTGAAAAATGTTGTTATATGAGACTTAGGAGCTGTTTAATACATCACTTAATTTGTTCAAACCATTAAAAATAAAAATTTTTAATGTGTTTGATAAAAAAATTTTGAAAATTAAAAATTTTAAGTATAAAAATATTGAAAATATTAAATAGATAGAGATCTACTAATGTTGAAGGCTGAAAATTTTCAGCAATTTTTTTTAAAGTTACTATTCTGTCCTTTTTTTTTCTTTTTCATTTTCTCATTCATGCTACAGTTTAGTTTGCAAACTTGTCTTCTCCTTCTTATTTCTTCGCCACCACAAACCCTAACCCTAACTCTCTTGTTATGATTAATTTAAGAGAAAAAATAGTAAATCAACTAGTTGTTCATTAAGTTTAAATATTAAAATTAATATTAAAATTTTGAATAAGTTTAAAAGTTTAAATTTTATTAGTTATTTTTTAAATATTTTTATTTCTTTTTTGGATTTATCATTTATTTATGGATATATTTTTAGCGATTTTATTTTTTATAATAATTAATAATTATAGCAAAAAAAAATTCATTAGAAATTTTATTTATGTTAGATAATATATAACACAATAATACTAATTATAAATATGTAAATTACATTATTTTCAGCATTCAACATTTTAAATTATCAAATAAAATTAATATTTTCAACATTCAATTTTTAATCATTTATCAAATAATTTTTCAATACAAAATCAACACGTATAAAATTCAGCACTTAATTTTTCAGCACTTAATTTTTTTAATTTTATTAAACAAGCCCTTACTTGCATCAAACTCAAGGGCTTCAAGACCTATATATGATTTTATTGATATATTGTTATGTTTAAAATGAAAATAAGAATAAAAAAAATCATACACAGTACAAAAAGTTTCAACTTAGTATGGAATATGAGGAATATTAATATATTAATAATTTTACTCTAGAAAATCAAAGAAAAAATATCTAATGAATCTCGAACCTAAGATCTACCACTCTTCGATATGGCCTTTGTATGTGTAAAATAATAATATATAATATCAAAGTGATTGAAATTTAAATCAATATATATATTTATGTAATACTAAAATATTTATTAAATATGATTATATTTTATAAATATTTAAAAAATAAAAAAAAATGTTGTGGTATTCACCTATTCACCATGACCTCTTCGCAACAATGAGAGTTACACTAAATGTTTGAAGAAAAGAATAGGTGGATAGTGGCTATGTTGCGGGCTAGAGCTGCACTACATTTAGTCATGTTTTGGAACTTTTTACCAGTAATGAAACAATAGATAATTCTAAATTTCTCAAAGTATTATAGCTCTCATGGCAAGTTTTTTTATTCTACATTTTTAAATAATTGACTCAAAGGCAACATCCAGTAAGAAATATGAATTGAATTTGTTTGCATAATATTATTTATGGACCTAAAAATATTTTAGAGTTACACTAAATGTTCCAATTCATAATATTTTATTAAGTTATTTTTATTTATGGACCTAAAAATCCTACAATATACAAGCTTAAAATAGGTCAGCATAATATTAACCACTCTATGATCTTGAAAAATCTAATTAAATGATAAATGATTATAATTAATTTTATTATTTATTCCCTCTCAAAATCATTATAGTATATAAAAGAGATCAATAAAGCTAAGCTTAATTTTATTTTAAAAATCTTATCACTCAATTAAATTTATCTGAGATCTAATGAACAATAATTTTTAATACATTGATCGACATGCCTCTTAAATTTATTAGTAATACATGCAGTCCTACATGTATATATATTTTTTATAATATATATATATTACTAATTTTTTTTCGACATTCCTAAAATTTTTATTTATATCTTAAAATAAGTCTACACAACTAAAATTCACCTAATTTTATTATTTGTAAACAAATAAATTTAAATCAAGACCATTGAAGAGCAATTAATTTCTATCTCAAGATTTTCAATCAAATTATTATTATTATTATTATCTAAATTTACATTAAATTTGATATCATTAAACTTACTATTTTTTATTTTATTATTTATATTTCAAATTTTAAATTATTTAATAACAAAATATAAAAAATTAATTTGTTATCTTAAAATAAATGTATACTACTGAAACGCACATAATTTTAATTTTTTTAGACAAATAAATTAGAGTTGAGTCCATTCAAAAGAACTTAGTTTCTACCCCAAACTTTTTAGTAAAATTATTATTATTATCTAAATTTAAGTGATATTTGAACCCTAACCACAACCGGGTTAATTTATTTGAATATGAGCATATGCTTCACATTTATATTTCACTTTCCACCACCACCCCTTATCTTTTTCTAAATATACTAAATTAGGCTAGCCACAAGCACAAAAAATTAGCAAAGAAAAATAAAAATTATATGAGCACTAGAACTTGAAAGAGGAGAATAAATAATTGAGAGAAAAACAATAAGAAATGAAAAAATAAAACTCAAAATATATCTACTATTTATCAAATTTTTTATATTAAAATAATATTTTTTTTTATTTCTTTAAATTTTTTTTTATTTTAAACGGATAAAAATTTGACAGTCATCAAATTTTTACTTGAAGCCGTTGAAAACAAATCTAATGACCACGACAAAAAATATTTTTTAAAAAAAATCAAGCCAGATCACATGTCTATAAATCGTGCCAACAGACCATGCACAGGAATCATGACTAACCCAGCACGAGATATGTATGGCCATGACCAACACGATATAAGCCATACTTCCAGCCAGCACAACCCCAATCCAAGTGCAATTCTAGACCATGTCGTTCCGAACTAAGCACGACTAATTCAAGTCATGCTTCATGCTATGCCTCATGTCATGCCCAAAACACTTAGCCCACTCGACACCTACTAAGGTGACCAATAAACTTATTGTATTCTTCTTTGAATATTCCTACCGCAGATATATTTTTCTTTTATTGAAGCCCTGACTCAAAGGGACAACATGCTTAACTCTCATCCTTATCAACTATGCGTCCTATAAGGTGACAGTGTGTCAGTGACTAGGAGATTTCATTGTGTAACAATAAGAAATAAGTGATGAAAAAAATGAATTAGATGCCAAATAAAAGGGACAAGAACAAGTACAATATAGTACGTTGAGAGACTATTAAAAATTCACAAATAAAATGGCTACCAATAAAATTAAAGGATCAAAACAACTATACTATTCCAAGATACATTATTAGAGACATCCTAGTCAAAATCAACAAATTCATATTCACGATGAATTTTGTGATATTGAAACTGAAAGAAGATATTGAAGCATCTCTTATTTTAGGATGCTCATTTTTTTGTCACTAAACAAACACTGATAGACATGAAGAATAGTGTAATTTCTCTTTGAGAACGCAAAAAAAAAGTAGAGTTAAACTTGTCCAAAAGCATACAATTTCCAAATAGAGACAAAACAAGCTGCTAGAAGATAAAAATCTTAAAATAGTTGAACACTGAAATTATCTACGTCATATCTGAGAGCTCATAAGTAAGTCATACTCATTTAGTGTCAAAGAAAGAAAAAAGTATAATTGTGTAAAACAAGAAACAATAGTAGATTTTCACAAGATGTCAAGTATGCACTGACTACTAAAAGCTCAACAAAGATATAAGAAAGCATCATTTTTCTCTTTCGTTCATCGATCAAATAATGGACATGTTAATTGAACATTCATATTATCAATTCTTGGACGCATATAATGGATACAATCAAATACTAATCACTCTCACATACCAAAGAAAACTACTTTTACATGTCTTTATGAAACCTTCATATTTAGAAGAATATCATTTGGATTATATAATCATAATGGCCTCATTGAAGGCGTAATGAAAGTCTTCATAGATGAGTTTTCCAGGCATAGATGAGAATTTTGTACTTACGTGAAAAATGTATCACTTCATAGTATGAAAAGGTACACTTTTAGGACATGTGATATCTTCAAGGGGGCCAGAAGTGCAAGGTAAAAGTGAAATTCCTTGGACAAGATGGATTGTACAAAAGATCCATCCAAGACTTCTCCAAAGATAGCCAACCCCCAAAGTAAGTTGCTAGAAAAAGAGATTTTTTTTTTAAATTTTGGAGAAACTTGCATGAAATCATTTTCAAGGGATCAACAATAATATTAAGATTGGCTCATACTTCTGAAACTACAACATATTTTTAATATTACGACCTAAATTGTGAAATAGCGACTTGAACAGGGTCGCAACATGTTCTATGTTGTGATTAAAACTCTTAAGAAATCAAGTCATGATCTAGTTCACTGATGTCGCAACATAAATTATAAAATTATCACTCTCGAATACCAAAATAAGACTAGTTTTACATACCCATGCGAGACTTTCATGTTTAGAAAGATATCATTTGAATTATGTAATACTCCAGCTACTTTTCGAAGATGCATAATAACTATATTCGATGATTTTATTTAAGAAAATAAAATCTTCATGAATATCTTTTCTATGACCTATGTTTGGAGAATCAATTGAAAGCTTGTGTCTTAATCTAGAACTCATATAAAGTGTCACTTCATGGTAAAAGAAAGCACAATTTCAACATACTCGATGTCTTCAGGGAGGCTCTGAGTGGATAAGACAAATTTAAGTCATTTAAATATTGGCTCCATTGACAACAATGAAGGAGGTGTTATGTTTCCTTCGACATGCTAGATTCTACAAAAGATTTATCCAAGATTCTAGACTTCTCCTAAACAACCAGACCCCTCTATAAATTGCTAGAAAAAGATATTTTTTATATTTTGGGAAAGCTTACATGAAATCATTTCAAGAGACAAAAGATAGTATTAGAATTGACTCATATTTCAGAAACTATGACATGTGTTTGATATCACAATTTGAATGGATTTGCAACATATTCTATGGTATGATGATTTTGTTAATTATTTGACATATGGTGTTCTATCTCCTAGACTAACTTCTCAGAAGAGAGAGAAATTCCTCCAAGAAGTGAGAAACTACTAACCAGATGATCTGTTCTTATTCCAAAGATATGTTGATCAAGTTATGAAGTATATTGATGGAAGAACTTACCAAAATTGTGTCCAAATGCCATTCTTCAACATATGAAGGGCATGTCACCTTGCATATAGTAGTCTTAGGGAAAGCATGTCACTTATTAGTTGAGCTAGAACATCATGCTCGATGGGCCATAAAAAAATTCAACTCAAACTTTAAAGCTACGTTAGAAAACAAAAATATTCCAACTAAGTGAGCTGGAAGAACTAAGAAATGACTTCTATGAAAATGCCAAGATCTACATGGATAAAATGAAAAAATATCATGACAAAAACTTATTGAGGAATGAATTCAAAGAAGGAAATGTGGTACTGATATTCAACTCAAAACTAAAACTATTTTAGAACAAAATGAGATTTTGATGATCAAACCCTACAATAATCATTTCAATAACTACTCATTATGCCATTTCTCAGAAATCAAAAATGAGAGACAATTGAATATTAATGAGCAAATATTGAAGCACTACTACAGAAAAGAAACTTCTGCAAGTAGAAGTTTATATCTTAGAAGTTGACTGAAAATGGGCATGCAACTTGATCGACCTAACGACAGTAAACATAGTGCTTCTTGAGAGATAATCCAAGCATTGTACAGTTTTCTTTTTTCAATTACATAAATTTATATTATTTAATACCATATTAATTTTTTATTTTATGTAATAAATATGATTATAAATATTATTTTTGTATGTTTTGGGCTTTTAGAAAATAATTATTGAATTAAGTCAAACAATATCTATACATACATATTTTTGGTATGTAGCCCATTTTGGCCGTTTTAAGTCCTATTCCCATTTAGGGCAAAGCTTAACTTACTAATAGTCGGCCCAAATAAAAAAATGGGCCAGAGTGGGCCGACACATTCGGCCCACAACTCATGTGGGCCAAATAAAAAAATAAGTCGGGTCAGCCTATTTCCCATCTATAGCACTACCTCTAGAAGGTCAATTTTATATTTCAATCATCATCTTCACTTCTTCTGTAAATCAGAAATAAAATTGAATCTTAAGTACTATAGCACTACCTCGCGAGCTGCTCGACGTTCGGCTCGTTTGAAGCTCGCTCGAACTCGTTTATTAAGTTAAACGAGCCAAGCTCGAATATCATTTTGAGGCTCATAAGTTAAATGAGCCGAGCCAAAACACCCTCAAACTCAGCTCATCAGCTCGTAAACAGACTCGTGAATATGCTCGTGAGCAAGCTCGTTAATCAGACTTGTGAACAAGCTCGTGAACCAAGCTCGTGAATAGGCTCGTGAGCAAGCTCGTTAATCAAACTTGTGAACAAGCTCGTGAACCAAGCTCATGAACAGGCTGGTAAATATAGTGAAGGCTTGATGCACAACAAATTTTTCCTACAAATGAACATGATGAATATTTTAACTCTTGAACTTCAATCAAGTTAATTAAATTTTTATTATCTTATCTTTTTAATTTAGTTGTATGTTGGCTATTTTAGATAAATAAATTCTTTAATTCCCAAACATCATTTTGAGGCTCGTAAGTTAAACGAACCGAGCTCGAGCACCCTTAAACTCAGTTCGTCAGCTCATGAATAGGCTCGCGAATAGGCTTGTGAGCAAGCTCATTAACCAAGCTCATGAACAAGCTCGTAAATAGGCTCGTAAGTTAAACGAGCCGAGCACAAACACCCTCAAACTCAGCTCATCAGCTCGTGAACAAGCTCGAGCCTACTCCTTTAAAACCGAGCCGAGCCGAGCCTGCCTAATACTCAGCTCGACTCGGCTCGGTTACACCCCTATCTATGATTGATTATAGATTTGCGTGTGTGGATTGACTAACATAGATTACAGTGCATGAAATTGTTGAAGTTCATGAGAGTTATTTTGTGATGGGTTAACTTAAGCTATGATTGAGATAGCCTTAGATATCATGTGGGTCTTAGGGGGAGTGCAACAGGTGAATAAGCTCATGTGCTCAGAGGCATCCATCATCACCGACTGTTTGATGACCGATCAACAGATTCCCTTAAGTCAGAAGGTCAGAGAAGTAATGCACTAGCATTGATAGATCTTTAACAAGCAAGCAAATAAGAGATCAGAATACAGGCTAGGCCAAGTCAACAAAATTTGACCCAAAGATAGAAGCTGGGTCAGGTGGCCCTATTGCGCCGGTGACCCAATGACCTGGCCAACAGGCCGATTCATGTTTTCCAAGGCATATTTCAACCTCAATGGTGAGTTTGGCCAGTCAAAGAGAAGTGGACCATGCCATTTGTTTGATGGAAGGGGCTTCACTGATTAGTGTTCACCCGTATTGTTACCAACATCGCCAAGAGAATGAGAGCGAACATTCAGAAAATCCTTTCACCAACCAAAAGTTACTCGAGAAGAACAAATATGGAAGTCGACACATTTGAACTGATTTTGGGGGAATGGAACAGAGTGACAGCACCTCACCCACACAACACGCTAACTCAATATCACCTAGCAACACAATCCGTCAAAAGAAAATCGAATTGCATATTACGCGTGCAATCGACCACATTGATCACTACATGTCACATATAACAACACATTTCAGAATCCAACACCTGAACAAACCAAAAGCAGGATCTATAATAGAGGACGAAAGAGAAGAAAGAGAACTAGATGCAGGGATGAACATACATCAAGTGAGCAACCAATCGTTGTGACTATGACAGCGGTGAGGTACGAACGAGTGATAACAGGCATCTGCTTGTACCAATCCTCGGCTGCTTGCGCCATGGTTGATTATAGACGATGCTATGACTATTACCAGTTAATCGAATGCTGCGCCACAGGTTCGCGAAGACGGAGACGGAGCATTAACTCTCTACTCCCTTGGATTCCGAGCAGGATTGCAGCGTCCAGATGTCGGATCGCCGTGTGACCAAGCAGAAAATAAAATTGCGAGTGACGATCGAGTGGTTTTCGTCCACGATGAGGAAATCATATCTGGCCGTTTATGCACTCTCTTATTAATCAACCTGCACAGCCAAACCATAATTTAAAAATTAAAAATAAACTCAAATACATGCTGTGATTTATCAAAATAGTAGGTACCAAATTAATAATTAAAATTATGTTTTTGTACTTAAAAACAAAAATATTTACGTTTTTATGCTCAAAAAATAAGAAACGCAATTTCATTTTTTTAATTAAAATTTATATATACATTTAGATTTAAAATGTTAAACTTCTCTTTATTTCTAAAATCAGTTTTATTTTTTTTAATTTAAAGTTTTAAATATATTTATAAACCTATAAAGCACACACACACACACACACCTACAAATATAAATATGCATATATATAAACCAATACATTTTATATATAAATTAATAAATCAATAAATATAAATATTTATATTTACATATTTATATGTCTATAAGCACACACATATACATATAAGTTTATATATAAACATATATATGTAAATTTATATTTAAAGGTATATACAAATATATTTGTAGATCTAGATATTTATATATAAATATATGCTATATTGGTACACACACACACACACTAAAAAATATACATGCATATTTATATGAATATATATAAATCAATATATATTAAATTTATAAATATACATATTTATACATACATATATATATATATATACACACACACACACACATGCATGTATATATAGATGTATGTAATATGTATACATATATATAGGTTTATATATAAACCTATATGAAAATTTATATTTCGAATTCAAAAACTGCTTGGAATAATTTTTTAAAAAATAGTGATGTGCCAGGGCAATATCATTTTCCAATTTTTGGGGCTCCAAAATATTAATATTTTATATTTTTGAGTAATTTTTTTTATTTTTAAAGGAATACGTAAATATACTTTTTTTTTAATTTTGGGGCTCAGACATAATTTAAATAAATATAATTAGCAAACCACATTTACTTTGATAAACATGAATATCGAATCTAGTTTACTCACATGGTGTACCTCACTGAATGGTAAGGTAAACTTTCCTTGATGGGACTCTATTAGAGATCATTTGATCTTTCATCTTGTTTACTAGATTATGTGCTTACGCATTAATAAAAAATTGACTTTTTTCTTCTTAAGAAGATATGGACTCTCTCTCTCTCTCTCACTACAAGTAACTTAACTTAGTGGCTCAAGTTCGGGAGAAAGCAACTAGAGTGACTCACATCCATCATAACTTCTTTTGAAAGTAGCCAGCAACATTATTAACTCTTTCTTAGGAACTTCACAAGCCAATAGTAGTTGGAGTAGCAGTAGTTGTGATTTCGTATTCTAGTCATGCATTCCTAAAAGCAAGTTCATTTGAAAGGAGTATCAACTAGGCAAATAGAGATAACATACTTTACTTTCTTTAGTAGGGAACAAACAAGAAAGTCAGTTTCCTATAAGGCATTTGTAGTTACTAAGAGTTGTATGGCTGAGTAAGGGTTAGATCCATTAAAGGAAAATATATAAAAGATAAAATATTTATTGCCCTAGTAGGAATATTGCGAGAAAAGTGTTACTCAAATATAAGTGCTTGAAGCCATTGAGTTCCCTTGCATGTAGTTTATAGTGCTTAAATCTAGCTGCTTTTGCTATGCGAGTTGGATTCTTTGTTTCAATTTAAGACATGATATTCATAGGTTCCTGCAAGATAAGCTAGGGATAGAGAGAAAGTTAGCCCACGATCAAGTCTGACCTTAAATGAAAGCCAATTCAAGTGTGGTTCCTATATCAGTTTCATCGGGGAGGACTATAAGAAAAATATTTCTTTATGAACTAATATGATAAGTATTTCGTTGTCAGACTGACTATTGTCATTTCTTTTCCTATATATAGATGAAGTTCCATCATTCCATGTCATCCCCTTTTCATGCAATCAACATTATAGCAAGTGAAATCTATTTTACTTTTTGAAGGCTAGAGTTGATTATAGGGTAAGTGATTTGTCTATCCTTTAGAGCAGTCCTAGGCCCTTTCACTTTTTCTTCTTTCCTCTTGAGCCACATCTTATTCTCAAGACTGGTTCACTAGGGTAGGTAGTCAATCAATAAGGTAGAAATTGTTTTATTAGCCTTCGAACCTAACTAGATACTCTATCTGCTACTTAAGTAGATGCTTTCCTACCTCTCCATGGTCCTTATCACACACTAAGCAATTCTATTCCTTTGTCTTTCAAAAAGTTTTTCCCTAATCACTCAAAGGAGATATTAACATTAAAAAGATAAAAAGACCTCGATCACACTATCATAGGTGATGGTATTATGACTATGAATGGTCAAAATTAAAGCTTTTTCCTAGTCGACATGGTGGGTCTTCGAGTGGCACAAAGAAAATTCATCGATCATGTGATCTTTCTGATGCCACACCAATTTTGTTAATGAAATGGGCTACGTTACTCAATATTCATGATCTATAAATGAAAAGCCAATTAAAGCTTTTGGATTATTCATATCTACAAATTGATGTCTTTCTGAGAGCTTCTCAATTGGATCCATGAGCTTCTCAATATTCATGATCTATATAGTACAAAAAGTGCAGTTACTATGACATGTACATGACCACTTCTTGTTACTCTCGTTGCTCTTGCTCCAATTCAACTAGTCAAAGACTTTTTTTGGGCTCTTAGGAGATAGTCTTTGACTAGATATACATATAGACAGATAGACAGATAGATAGATAGATAAACATATATACATATACACAAATAAATATATATAAAGATGGTCAAATCTTAACAATTCATCCATTAACGATTCAATCATTGATTCTTAATGAACAGAAAGAATTCTGGAATGCAATGTTGGTTAAGTCCAAAAGAAATAGAAAGAAATTGCTTAGCCAATGATGGATTGACCAAATATCTAAACATTGGTCAAGCATTCTCGCTGATCTAATGAGAAAAATTTTGACCGAGGAAAACCTTTCTATTGAGCTAACTACACTTAGTCAGTAGAATATAATCTCAGATGGACCTACGTACCCAATGTTATGGTTGAAAAGATTCAAAAGGAATGAATTTTCTACCCTTTATTTGCTTACCTGAGGCTTGAGAAGTGTAAGAACCTGAAGGATTATAAGCCTTCTTCCACTTAATGCTAGGTATGGTAGCAAATCTCTTCAAAAAGCTTTTTGGTCTTTTGGAGACCAAAAAGCTAAGGTAATGACCCTACTGCTAAGGTAATTACCCTTTGATGTTTCTTCAACCTGCTGCTAAGGTAATTACCCCCATAATAGGTCTTCTCTTGTTACCATCTGGATGACATTGGTTTGTTCAATTGGTGGAAGTCAAACCAAAACTAACTTATAGAGAGTCATATTCCATTCTTTAACCTCTTTTTTATCCCCATGTGAAGTAATATTTTATTCTAATATAATACTAAGTTCGGGTTAGTATTGCCCAATACCTTTCTTTCTCTTTTATCTCTCATCTCTCTAAATGCCAAAGTATGAACGTGTACTTTAAATTTTGACTTTAAGAATCCAAATTATGAAGAGCTTAGTAATGAAAATTAGCTTAAATGTATTGCTCATAGGCAAACTTGCTAGGGAAAGCATGAGTACAGAAACTCTAACTTCAAAAGGCTTGAAGGCAGCATAGACGAAAATACTTTTTTTTCTTTTCTCAACTAGACCACCAAAAAAGGAAACTAGACATCAAGGTGCAACAAAGAATAAAGTCTAACTTTCATTTTTAAGGCCTTTTCCTCCTCCTTAGTAGAATACCCAAAATTTGGAATGATAACTAAACTAACTTTTAAGGAAAGGGTTGCGCTTAACCTTGGAAGTGTAGAAAAAAAGACTACAACAAGCTCGGTTGGAATAGGATGAGTATGAACAAGAGACTTCGTCTCAAACTAAATTCTCTACAACTGCAATTGGATATCTAGGAGCTAGCCCTCTCCCTAGATAATGTAAGAGAACCTTCTCTTTTCTGGTCCATGAGTTTAGCTTTCTAATGCAACTCTAGTAGCGAAAGTAATTGTATAATAAATCTTACCTCTTTAATTAGATATGTTTAGCTTAACATTATTATAATTGAAAGGGAAGATATAAAAATATATTATCGTCAGTCTATAGCTATGCCATACCTATTAGACTAAATCGGAGGAACTATTAATACACTCACGAGTAGGGCTGACCTTTTTTATAGAAGTCTTTACTACACTGTGGGGATTGCTACAATTGGAGAGGTTGGTGAAGGTACTTGTGTTGGCTTAGCAAAAAAGAGTGCAAACTTTACTTCTTTCAAACTTCTTTCTTGCTTATTTCTTCTACTTCTTTATGGTGTCACTAGCTTAGCAAGGAACTTTGTATCATAAAAAATTTGCTATGGATATATCAAAGAAGGTAGTGGGAAAATTGAAAGGTCCCTGGCAATTATTCTATCACAAGCTTCCTATGGACTTCTCAACTCAAGTTTTTTTGCTTTTGCTTTTTTTAAGACTCCAACTTCCACTCAAACTTCACCTAGAAGGAAAGAAGAAATGCCTAGAATGTAACTAGATGCCATAAAAAAAAAAGCTATACCAAGGTGTGGTAAATAAATGTATAGCCCTACCCTCTTGAGACTGGAGAAAATAGAAAAAGGATTGACTTTTATATTCTTTTATTCCAGCGATTGGGTCAGACCCTATTCCTGCATATGAGACCTAGTTGCTTGTATTAGCTATTACCTCCTATGGTAGTCACTCGTCTCTGCCTGCATGATTAATGGATGTTGAAGCTATTTATGATGTGAGATCTTTTTCTCAATACGTATCTCTCATCCTTGCCCTTTCTTACCATTCTCTTGCCTTTTATTCCCTATCATTGCCATGTGACATAGAAGTGTCTATCCTTACTACCTAGTCTCCATCCCTATCCAATTCCACCTAGCAAATAAAGATGTTAGGCCTTTCTTTGCTTGATGGGATCAAATAAGGAAAGAGACTAGATATTGTAAGGATAGACACTCCTTGGTCTGATGATAGTAGCAAGGAATGATGGTCATACTATCATTTCTAGACTCACCATAAGTTTATTTTACCAACCTAAATGATAATTAGAAAAACATTATACATACTAAATAAAATAAAATATTAACCATAAAATTTTATTTTACCCTAATATACTCATATTCAATTATTCTTTTATTAAAAATTAAATAATTTATCATGTCCAATAATAAATTATAAAATTTTATTTTGCTTAAAAAGTGTATCATATTTAACTTCTCAAAGCTAGTAATTTCCTTTCACATTTCTAAAAGATGAAATAAAAAACTCAAACTTCATTATAATAAAATCAATAGATAGGATATGGATATCTAATAAAATTAATAATCTTAAAAGATGCAAGTATTCACTTGTTCTTTTATCAAATTTTTTAAAATTTTGTGATGCAAAATATAAAATAGAATTATATTTTACCAATATATTTATATATAAGAACATAAAAATTTAAAGGCTATCAAATACTTGTTTTATATTTACCAAAGAAAAAATAAAATAATATAGATTTTATTCTTTTTCTCATTGAATGTATCATAGTTACTAAATTTCACAACTAATATAATAACTTATATTCAACCAACAAAATAATAAAAAATTAATATTCAATTGATGAATTGAAATATGCAACCCAAGTGTAATAAACTAACAAGGAAGCAACATGGAAATTCATAGAGTTCAAAAAAGTTATTTTACCCATTTAACCTTAAGATCTTCATCCAAATTGAATAAAAGTTTGACTTTTTGTCAGGTCATTCATGATATTTTGACTTAATTTCAGTAAGTTCAACCCATTGATATTAGGGAGTTTCTCCATTTCACTAATCACCCTATTTTCCATTTTTGTTTGTTAGTTGAAGTTTTTTATCCACTTATATTTTCACCTAAAACAAATCTCATAGTATTCCTTGACCCATGCATAAATCTTATGACCTGAAGATTGGAGGAAATAAGATTCTCTTCCCAATAATATGAATAAAATTGATTGGAAAAGATATCTTGTGGTGTGACTTCGACATTCCTATAGATTGAACTAATGTCCATAAAATTATGCGACTTACATTTATACCACTCTAACTATGATATTATTAGTTATTTGTTGGTTGAAGTTAGCAACAAGACTCTTCATTGCATTAAATATACTTATCAACACATCAATTAAAGTTGTCATTGTTCATTATTTTTTTCTTATGAGCATGTGATGAATATTTCATTGTATTTGGAGCAGATAAAGTTACATGAGTATTGGATCAGGCAAGGCTCTCATCTCAATAACATGAATATAGTGATTGTAAAAATATCTTGTGGTTCATATTTGGCATTCCTAAGGATAAAATTCATATCCCAAGAGTTAGGTAACTTTATCTTTTACCAATTGAAATATCTTATCATTGGTTAATTGTTTTTTGAATTTAACAATAAGACTCTCTTCTACATTGCATGTCTTTTCCATCATATTAATTAAAGTATTATCATCATTATTTGCTCTTTTTCTACATGATCATGATTGATATTTCACTCTATTTTGAGTAGATATAGTTGTATGAGCATGTGGGTCATTAGCTTCAACGTCATCAACTCCATTATTACTATTTTCTTTATCATGATCTAATTATACCAAAATATCAATTGTTGAAGTGGATTATTTTTTATTAGTGTGATATTACTAAAAACAAGTCTTAGATTATCAAAGTATGGAAATGGTTCGAGTCTCAATTTATTAGCATCTTTGTGCCCCTATAAAATATAGGATTAATACATTGTTCATGTGTAATTACATGTAGATGTGCACATATATAGTAGTGTTAGCCTAAAATAGGAGTGCCCAATGATGGTTATTTATAAATAATCCTTAGGTGTGTTTCAGAAATCTAACTTATGGCAAATAAAATGTTTTGTTTCACATATAAAAATATGATAGTCATATATGATCATTATGCATTTGTTAAGATAAAATAATCACCAAGTAAAGTTTTGTGTGTGTTGCAACTCTATTGCATACATTATTCAATAGCTACTTCTAGCAATTCAGATATCAACACGACCATCATATATACTGTCTCTATATATTATATTGTGGTTTTATGATAGTTACTTAGAAATTTGAAAATCTATCATTGAATTTAATATAGCTCACTATGTCAAGTCTAAAATAACAAGCATTAATAACATATAAGTGAATAAAGAAAATTAATTTAGCATCAGGACACACAAACACACACACATATGCAAGTTTTGACGTTGTAGCCATATAAATAGTTTCTTCAATATGGTTAAAAAAATCATGTCACATATGTATTGCATGCATTGACCACTTATTTGTTTTAACTCTAATAGTAAACATTACCTACTCAATTTATCACATCGATTTCTTTGATATTACATAAATATGGAATAACTTTACATGTATAATGAAGGATAGATAACTAGAGATTTAAAAATATAATTTCCATGGAATAACATAAAAAAATGATTTACATTCATAGCAAAGGATGTATAAATGGAGACTCTTAAGAAAAAATTGATTGAATGGACACTATAATGCATACCAAAATAAAACTTAGTTAGGAAGGCACGTAAAACACAATAATAAGAATACAAGAAACAAAAAAAATGTAAAAAAGCAATTATAGCTCTTGGATTGGCTCAAAACTCACCCATGTAAAAAGTTACATCATAAAAAAAATAAATGCTTGGTGCACATAATTCAGAATTTATAAAAGAATAATAATGGACACCAATGCATTGATTAAATTAATAAGATATTGTAGAATACAAATACTAGGTAGAAAATATTGTGAATATCTTTATCTTGACCTGATCTTCATATACATCTTGATCAGATTAAACCATTTTTTTCATTGTCCTAAAAAAAACTAACTAGTAAGGATGAGCATACCCATCATTGAATTATTTTTTTTTAAAGTTTTTACATGCAATTTAATGTGGACTTGATTTAAGTTCAATGATTAGAAGCTTTTACTTCAACATCCTACCCACATGTAAAAAAATTCATGGTTTAAACTCATTATTACATTTAACTTTCCCTGAAACACACAATTCACATGGAAAATTATTCATGCTCCCTTGTTTGACCACTTGATGTAGAATCCATCTTATATTTATGTTGGGCAATCGCGCTTTCACGGGTAGTGAGATTAAGAACAGAAAACACAGAAACAACACAGAAACGAGCAATATATATATATCCCAATCCACAAACATCCACGACAGAATCAAAACGAAGAAAAATAACACAGCAAATAACGTGGTTCGCTAGTCGCTCAGTACGACTAGCTACCTCCACCAGAAAATGCTTATGTGTTACAGATTAAAACCAAGAAATATATGTCTTACAGTATGCAGCACGGCAGTTGCGAAAAATCGCGCAGAGAGAGAGGAGAAGAGATGATGAATAGTTCAATCGGGTCAAAAAACAGCCACCCGAAAAATAAATACAAATGTTTTTATACAGAAAATAAACAGCCGGTTCATTTAACCAAAGTGGATCCGGTCAGCGGGACCTCCGTTATTGTGCTACTGCTGCATCCCCGAGCTTTTAATATTTCATTTCCTGCACTTACATAAAAATATTAAAACAGATTATTAAGTTAAAACAAATTACATATACAGCAATTTAAAAATATTCTACAATGTCCTTCATTCATTAAATATTTGAGTTGCCAAATTTTTTTTGCAAGTACTCCATTGATATGATAACTCTATTACAGTTATTGGTTTATCTACAGTTTGGTGGTCTCACACATCCAACTCTTATTTTAATGGATCTATAGGCATCTTTTTTTTATGAGATTATGGTGATGACAATAAGCAATCATGATTTTATAAATATATTTACTTGATTGAATTAAGGGCTCCTAAGTATATCTCAATGAAGTTTGAGCAACCCAAAACATCTTTCAATATCAATTCTTGTTGTAGAATGATTTATGTTGGAGATTTTTTCATGGGTTGTTGGTAAGTGTCTCTCTCTATAATCATTGAGATAGTAATGACCTAACATGAATATTTCAAACATATTTTAAAAAGTATATACACATACTATTAAGATTTCAATTGTTTCTAAGAAACACATATTTATTATGTGGAACTGATAGTTTATTTCTCCTACTAAATGCATCTTGAATCACTTGAGTGTCAGATGTCGATCTCTTCTAACCTAACAATATAAAAATAGAATACATGTCTCGAGTACAAACTCACACGACATTTGTTGCAATTTCATTTTACCCTATTCAATATCTAAGCTTGTCTCTCTCATGACGTTCATTCAAATATAAGTTTTAGATAAAGCTCTTAGACAATTCTATTTAATAAAAAAAAGAGTATTGCTATATATAAGAATAAATTAAATCTACAAAAACTAAATTATATTTTATATATCTTAAATCATTTTCATATTTTATTTGTTGAGTTCTCATACATTAATTTTAGTTTTTTGAGTAATACTCTTTGGAGGTGAATAATTACATTTAATATTAAATTGAAATGTCTGCTAATAGTTTCTCTAGACCTTAAGATTCGAATTTTATTGCTCAATTCTTGACAAGATGTGCAAGGATATGCAATACTAATACAACCATTTCTTCTAGATCAACATATCTTGAATCCTTTAATTTACCATTAGTGTGAAGCATTAAATATAATATAGTGAAAGCTTGTCTTTCCATCCTAATTGCTCCATACATGCCATATCACTATCATAAATCAATTGATTAATATTTTCAACTTGTAAAAACACTTAAATTTGCATGTATGTCCATAAATGTTAACCTTTGATAACATATCCTTGTAGTATAATGAAGTGTGGTAAAAATATTAAGTATGTTGACTATGACATATGAATCAGGATAAGCTATTTTCTCCTTTCTATCTCAATAAGTTCCCATAGATGTGCAAGAGTCCAAATTTTGAAGGGTGAAATATTTATGTTATTAATAAAAACAAGATAGATCTACATAAGCTATGTATGACCTTATTAGTAATTTTTTTATAAGTAATGTAAAATGAATATATGCAAAAACATTAGTTTTTACTAGGCTACTTTGTGACAATTCTCTTTTACCAAACTAATATGTTGTTGTCTCATCAATGTATAAAATAAATGTTCAAATTTCTCAAATTCAATATTAACTTCATCTTTTTATTCATCAATACGTAATATCAAATCAATGAACAAAATTTTAATGCTTTTTCTATCAAGTCCTTCACAAAAAGCTTTATACTATATCATTCCTTTAAATGACATTAATAATAATAACAACAATAATAATAAAAGGAGGAAAATACTAATTGAATAATAAAATTTAGTTGTTGAAATATTCATAATGAGATTTATGGAATATATGAATTAATGAATTGTTAATATAAATATTAAAAATTAAAATTGAAAGAAAAAAGACAAAAAAGGAAGTCTTTTAGGATCATGAGCTTATCTAGGTCAAATAATAACAAAAAAAATGAACATGATTCTAATAAATATGTTATGGCAAATGATAAGGGTGAGTCTTACATGAAAGATTATTAATTAAAAGGCCCAATAAATTATTTAGCTTTAAAATAATGGTACAAGCTCTAATAGCCCTGAAATGCTTATAACATGCTACCATGTAATAACTAACTTCTAATTTCTAAATTAAGTCAAATAGAAAAAATGGACACACTAGGAGCACCACCTTATATAATAGGTAATATGACTAAAAAAATACTCTAAAATCTTTCATTTTATAATTGATTTTTAATGGATATGGATTTGTCTTCCGTTTCACCAAATGGAAACTTGTCTTAAATAGTGTAAGGCTATAGGAAAATCATGACAACAAAATAATGAAAATAGGCAATGGGCACATATATAAAGTATGTAATGAATTTGTAATGTAAGCTAAATCGATTTGTGGGAAATTTGGGGAGTCTCTTCTCGACTAATCGTAATGGATATAATGAAGCCTTTAGTGGGTTCCTACCCAAGATGGAAGGCCTCTAGACAATGGGACATATCAGTGACTATAAATTCCACTTCGTGGGGTAATATATATCAAAAGAGAGTTAAATATTTGTATGTCAAGGACTCACGTCGAGCTCCCAAGAGAACACACCTGGTCAAAATATAAATTGTCTTATATGGGAGCATGGTGATAATTTATGTATTAAGAGAATTGTAGAGAGAGCACAAGGGAACAAATGTAAAAATATGTGTAAATGTATGTGTAAATCCATAAGGCAAATGAGCCGAAAATGGACTATCATGTATGTAACTCATTTTTTATGTAAAAGTTCTTGAATGTAAGTTGGGCATGTCTGAGGGAAAATGGGTATGTCCTTGATGCTCGATGGGGGGCCTCCTGGCATGAGGCTTTTGATAAATTTATATGACTAAGAGGTACAATGGCCAAAGCACATTGTGATTTCCTTGCAGAGTTACCACATAACTACAGAATAATTTATCCGATCGGATAATGAAAATTATAAGTTGGAATATAAGGGGTTTTAACTACCCTATTAAACAAAACAAAGCATTCATGTTACTTAAGGCCTACCAAATTGATGTTTTTTCTATCATTGAGGCAAAACTCAGTTCAAAAAAGTAGTCATGGCTAATGAAAATGAAGTTCAAAGAATTTGATTCTCTGAACAATTTCTCCACTCACCAAAATGTAAGAATTATGGTGTTGTGGAATAAGGATACAATTGAAATAATCTCTCTATCTATCACTATACATCACATATACTTGAGGGAATTTGACAAAGAAAGAAGAGTCGATTTTAGACTAATTGTGTTATATGAGCTGCACTCCATAGTTAGTAGACGTTTCTTATGGAAGAACCTAATCACATAGGAATCTTTTGAATCTTAGCCTTGGGTAGTCATAGGTGATTTCAAGTCCCTATTGTCTAGCCTCTATAAGGTCGGGGTAAAGATTTTCACAAATTATGAATATCATGATTTTGTGGAATGTTGGTCTACTCTTAGCCTAGAGGATCTCCCTTTATCATTAATTTTTTTTACTTGGATAAATAGGCACACAACCAATAAGTTAGACAGAGTGATGATAAATCACTAATGGGCAATCCTAAGTCAAGATAGTCATGTATAATTTATGTCACCTAGTATATTTTTAGATAATCATGGAAGAAGAGTATCATTCAAATTCTGTAACATGTGGTTAACGCATACAGAGTTCCTCCCTACACTGACTAGTGTGTGAAATAAATACATTAATGAGTCATTAATTTTTTAACTAGTTGCAAAATTGAAACTCCTTAATAAATACATTAATGACCCATTAAAGAAACTAAATGAGAAAAATTTTGATCATATTAGTGCTAGAGTCTCTATTGCTAGAATTTCTTTTGTCAAGCTCTATAAAAGAATATTACAAACTCCTTCCCAATCACTTAAAGATAACGAAATGAACCTTAGAGTTAAATTGAAGAAATTGCAATAACATAAATTATCTTTCCTTCGACAGAATGCTAAGAGAAGGTATCTTAATCAAGGGGACAGGTGCACGAAATTATTCCATACATTGATAAATGTGAAACTACAAAGGTGAAAAATAATAACTACAACAAAGGATGATGGTAGCTTCACCACCTAGCAAGGTGAGGTTGCTGAAACCTTTGTTAAATATTTTAAAGGTCTTCTGGTGGTTCCTAAAGATAGATCTAGATTTGCAACGAACACATAGCGAGGGGAGAATATTGAATGAGGAAGACCATGTCTCACTATCTCTAAATTTTACTGGCGAAAAAATAAAAATTGCTTTATTCAGTACGAGAAGTGCTAAATCACCAAGACCAGACGATTACACTGTAAAATTCTTCAAGGGCTCATGGAGTATTATTGGGAAAGACATTATTAAAGTTGTCTAGAGTTTCTTCTATTACAGAAGGATATTAAAACAAATAAATCACACCTACATAATATTTGTGTCGAAATCCTCCATCACCTCCACTATGAAAGACTATAGGCCAATTACTTGCTGTAACATGATTTATATACTAATCTCCAAACTAATTGCCTCTTGGTTGAAATATATATTAAAAGTATTGTAAATCATGCCTGAGGTGCTTATATAAAAAGGTACCTTATATTAGACAACTTCCTCTTTGCCCAAAGCTTAATAAGGAGGTATGAAAATAAAATGATATCCTCAAGATGCTTTTTTAAAATTGATCTCCAAAAGGCATTTGACACGATTGATTGGGGATATCTAAATGAAGTCTTGAAGGCTCTATATTTTTTTTAGCAATTCATTGATATAATTCACAAATGCATCTCAACAATTTCCTTCTCAATTGCCATTAATGGCTAACTATATGGTTTCTCTAAGGGAAAAAGAGGGTTGAGACAAGGAGACCTCCTATCTCCCCATCTATTTGCACTATATATAGAATATCTATCTTGACAACTATCATATGAACAAAATCATAGCATTTCTTCATCATCCAGGATATGTTGTGCTTAAAATCTTTCATCTTATGTATGTTGATGACCTTATTATATTTTTTATAGGGGATTGGGGATTCCCTATAAATGGAGACTATCATGAATGTGTTAAAGGAATTCACGACAACTTCAGGATTAAAAATTATCTCTTCCAAATTGAACATCTTATTTAGAGGAGTTACTCCTAAGCTCGAAGAAGAACCATTAACATGCACCGATTTCGCGAATGGCTCTCTCCCCTTTGTGTTTCTAGGTGTGCCATTATCAACCTCCAGGCATCTCACTTTTGAATTTATGGTATTATTGAGAAAGATAAATTCTATCATTCTCCTATGGGTAAGCAAAATTCTTTCCATTGTGGGTAGTCTTAAACATTAACATACAGAAATCCAAGGCATCAAAGATATTGATTCTCAGTCTTCGCATTGCCTTCATCCATTATAAATACAATTAAATCCGCTTTCAAATGGTTTTTATGGGATTGGCCTATAATTGAGAGATTCAGGCCAAAAGCTCCTTGGGTCGATATATGCAAGCTCATCTCTAACAGCGGGCTGGGTTTCCTAAATTTAAACTTTTGGAATAAATCTTTTTTTGTTAAAACTTTATAGAGAATTAACAACAGGGAGGATTCTCTCTAGATCAAATTAATGGGTCCATCACTTCTATTTAAACTCATAAAATATTTAGGATGTTCATATAGCTAAAAAAGATCCTCCTTTTTTGAAATTTTTACAATCTATTAGGGACACTGGTGGATAAAGCTGGAAATATTGACAATGTCAAAGAAGTAATCTCAAATTGGACTGAAGATTACAGAATTGTATCTAATGCTTATAATTTCTTGACTGGAAATAATAAAAAAAGGAAAAGAAATTGTATCTAATGCATGCTGTCTTTTTATGGATTGCTAAGAAAGGAAAATTCAGAACTAAAGACATGTTGTTTGTAACACCAAAGAATTTGGATTGTGAATTTTGCACAAGCACAGAATCTTTCAATTATATTTTCTTCGAATGTGAATTTTCTGAAGGGATTTGAAATAGCTTGAGAAGTTAGACCAGAATTTCAGAGAAGAGAAAATCAATTTCTGTAGTACTCATAATTTTAAAGATACATTATGCAGCCACCATGCCACTGAATAGAGTTTGAAAAGCTATATTTGCCACAACCTTATTCTACATATGGGGGAAAAGAAACAGAGGATGACATTAAGGAAAGTCAAATTTCAGATGCAATACATCGAAAGATCAGAACAAAAATTTATATTGCATTCAAAGCTGAATGTAACAGTTTAGATCTCTAGACTATATAGAATTTTGATTATTAATGTCGTTACTTATCAAAAAAAAAAACTTAGGTGGTAGAAATGTTTGTTTTAATATAGAGGTTGGGAGTTCGAATCCCACTTGATCACTAATAATTGACTTTTGAGTTTTAATATTAAGTGATGAAATTTTCATTTTTTTTTTGTAAACTACCGACATGTTAGTTTGGAGGCTAAATCAAATTTATGATTTTTATGCACAAAAACATAAATAATTTATATTTCATTATATTTTTTAAAATTTTTTAAAAATGCACCCAAAATAATTTAAAAAATGGCTTTTTAAAAAAATTATTAATATGCACCAAAAGCATATCATTAGTAATTTTTAAAAAAAAAAAAACATATCATTAGTATTGATGTTATCATAAAAACATAAATATCGATCAAAATAGTAATATGAAATTGAATTCTCATTAAATGCTAAACAAATTTATTGCCTATAGATCAAATTTCTATTGGATTCATTATATATATATATATTGTTTATATATCTATATATGTTTATGTTTATATTTAAATATTTATATTTGTTTATGTTTAGATTATTTATATATTTTTATGTTTAAATATAAAAAAAATACATAGAATATGTTCACATATATATATATATATAATTTTGATACGTATTTGATCTGATTGATGATCTTGACTTGTAAGGTTTAATATAACATAATAAAATTTTTATAATTTTTATTTATTTTTAAAATTACATACGTGTTAATTGGAGGGCTAAATTGAGTTTCTAATTTTCAATACACAAAAAAATAATTAACTAATATTTTAATATATTTTTAAATTTTTTAAATGTCCTTTTTTTTTTATTTTTTTTAGTACAAAGAAACGCAAACCCCCCCACCCACCCCCCCCCCCCCCCCCAGATATTATTAATACGCACCATTAGTATGTATTAAATTATCATTAAATGTTGAACAAATTTATTACTTATAAATCAAATTTCTATTGGATTCATTAAATATATATCAATATATATAAACATAATTTTTATATATAACTATATATATGTATAAACCTCTCTCTTTCTCTCTCTCTCTCTCTCTCTCTGTGTGTGTGTATATATATATATATCTACATATGCTAGGTGAGCATATACGTGTGCACGCACGTGCTCATGTGTATATATACAATTTTTGATTTAAAAAAATATAAATTAGTTTTTATTTTTTTCAAAAATTACTTGCATATTAATAATTAATTTGTTTTTTGTAAAACCACTCTTTGAACGTATTTGTTTTTTTTTTTTTGGGTACCAAAAATTAATTAATTTTGGGGCTTTTTTTCTGAATATTTTATACTTTCCAATCTCTCCGACCGTTGGCCTCATTTTCAAATTCAAAATAACAGGCTAACAGCTTCTCCGGTCTCCCTCCCCCTTTCCTCTTATCTTCTCTTCAACTCAAAACCCTAGGAAACCAGAGCCTCAGACAGAGCATCAGCTATATTCAGTTCATCGAGAATCAAACTTTTGTATTTCTTACAACAATGGAGGCCGATGACCCCTCATGTCCATCACCATACGCTCATCCATCTGATTTTCTTCTCAAAGACATTTCAAATTTCAAAACCCCAAAACGTCCCTATCCAATTCCCAACTTCTTTTCTCCCAGCACGCAGTTTTTGACTGCCTCCAAAGAAACTCCCCAACCGTCTCCTTCTTTTCTTGTACCACCTTCCGTTTCTTCCCGTTCCCGGCTGAAGTACAAATCAGCAAATGCAAGGAGGCTCATGGCGATCGAGCTCGAACAGTCACAATCATCTCGCAAGGTTCAAATCCAGAAGGAACGGTCACTTAGATCGCTCTCGAAATCCCTCACGACCTGGCTTAATTTTCTCTTCGAGAGTCCGACATCATGCGGCTGCAACGTATTATCAGGCAGTGGTAATAACGACGTAGCTTCTACTGGTTCTGCGAAGAGAGACGGCGAGATCATGAGTTGCATGGCGCTGGGGGTCGGCACCACCTTGCGTTTCCCAAAGAGGCAAAGAGATTTAACGTGGAAGCCTGCGGATGAGTCAGGCAAGAAGAAGGATGCTTCGTTGAGTTCGAAAGTTCTGTACGGTACGCTCCAACATTCTCTCAAGGATGTCTGCAGTTTTGATGATTTGAAGCAGAGGATGGAAGCTCATTTGGATTTCGTCGACCGCAATGAGATTTTCACTGTCATGGCCAGTGTTGTCAAGGTCAGCTTCCAAACCATAACATGCTCTCTCCATGGTCATTCATTCTCGTTTCTTAACTGAAGAGAAATGCTGCCCCACAGCTTTCGTTTCCAAGTAGTGGAGTAAAATTTGTTATCTGCTTCGCAGAATATCGATGGAGGGAGGTTAACGATGAAGGCACACTGCCCTATCGTAACAGATGTCGGACTGAAAAGGAAAGCCACGCTGGTTCTTATGCATTATAACCCATCTTGGCTTAGAATCGGTCTGTACGTGATTTTTGGTGGCGATTCCTTGCTGCCAGACGGAGAATCGAATTCAGATCTAGAAATTTCTTTCTTGAAAATGGTAATCGAAAAGCATTTCTTCTCTCACGATGCACTTGCCAGAGCTTATGCATATAACAAGACGGTCGAAGGATTGTATCGACCAGGTTACTATGAACAGCTAGGCAACCTCATATTAAAGAGGTTTTTTCTTCTGGTCCTTGTGCTCGACAGAGCTAAATCCCAGAGCTCCCTCCCTCTGAAATATGGTATCGATGGGCTAGACGGAGGTTCTCCTCCTTTGTTTATGGCCCAATCTAGCATCAAATCCAGCCGTCAAGTCATTAATGGTACTGTAAGAACGATCTGTTGAAGAAAATGTATTTTCTCATGGCATCTGTTTGCTAATGGCTGACATTCTCTCTTCAATCCTGTGCTTAGATTTTCTGTCATCAGATGTAATGCATGGAGAAGGTAATCTTCTTTCACATTTAGTGACAATTGGGTGCAGGCTAACCTTTGAGCAGGTATACATTCCATTCGTAACAAGCTTCTGGTACCTACTGGATCATAACTCATGCAACCTATACAGTTCATCTCTCAGCTCATATCAATGGCTAATTGCTTGAGAAATGGCAGGGTTTCCTTGCTGAATACGACTTCAAAATGGAAGATCTATTTGCTGAACTTCATGATGGGGTGCGACTCTGTCGCGCAGTGCAGCTCATAACTAACAATCCATCTATTCTCCTGGTTCGTTCTTCCCTCTCCACCCATGCTACCCTGGGTAGAAAATAAACTCAGAGTCTCATCCACGAGTCAATTGTGCTGCAGAAAATCGTGGCTCCATCAGACCTCAAAAAAAAACTGGCTAATTGCAGTGCAGCCTTGCAATATCTAAAGCAAGCTGGTGTACAGCTGTGTGATGAAGAAGGAATCACAGTTGTGGAAGATGACATTGTTGGTGGGGATAAGGAGCTGACTGTTTCATTACTCTGGAACATGTTTGTTCACTTGCAGGTCTGTTTACCTAAAGCTGAAACACTTGATTTCTGCTATAGAAAGTTTTCTTTCTTTGATTAGCAGTTCATGTGGCCCATTTCTACAGCTTCCCCGTGTTGTAAACAAATCAGTCTTAGCTGAGGAGACACTGAGAATTCGTGGTTCTGGTGTGGTATGTTTTAGTTCTGGTTTTCTTTTTGATCTGCATAATTGACTATCTTCATGAAGAAAGGTTTTCCTCAGTTCTAATCCACTTTCTTTCTCTAATTTTTTGTTAGGATTTGTTGGAGCATAAAAGCCTCAGCTCTTCGCATGTCGAATTACTTTTTAATTGGGTCCAGGTATTCAAGGAGAAATTTGGGTTTCAATTATTTGCATAGACTAAGTACTATATGCGTATATAGTTGTATATACAAAGTACTATATGTATACATAGTTGCAACATTTTGTTCTTTTTTTATTTTTAATTTTATAATGAGAGCACCATATATGTGAGCTGTTTCATTCTTAATTTTTTATTCTTTTTTTATTCTAAATTTTATAATGAGATCACCCAGCATGTGAGCTATTTAAATAATTTTTTTTATTTTTTTATTAATTTTACTTTTATCATGTACACACTCATTAGGGATGAGCTATAGCTTCTTTAAATTGCTCCATTTTGTTGGGGTGTAATAATACTTGATGTTTGATGAATAATACCACATGTAGTGCCCTCATGCAGTGTCCTTATTGCCCGATCTTGTTGACATCTCTATTCCAAATTGAGCATTAATTGACTTATTGTTGACTGATAACTCCTTGTACAATTTCTGTGTGATTGATACCTAGATGAAAGTTTATTTTACTACTTGTATAATCTGTATGCTTAATAATTGAGTATCACATCAAAGTTATAACATTGACCAAGTCTAAAATTTTCTTATGTGTCGTTACAAGAGTCAAATACACTGAACACATTTGGTATCAATCAACTATAAGAGGTATATTAGTAGCTATACACCAATTATCATCCACTTTCAGTCTCACTCTCACCCAAAGGTGGCTTTTATGATAGGTGTGGGTTACAAATTACATTCTCTCAGCCATAATCTACATGGCATTCATATCTGCTTTTTAATTCCAATGGTATCAATTTTGATTATAGTTATATATTTTTTAATAAATTTGTAAAAAAATCTCATAGCTCGGTCAATTTACAAAAAACAAAGGTTCTTAGTATTTATATGTGTGTGTGTGTGTGTGTGTGGGATAGCATGTGTGTGTGTGTGTGTGTGTGGGATAGCATGTGTGTGTGTGTTTGTGTGGGATAGCATGTGTGTGTGTGTGTGTGTGGGAGAGCCTGTGTGTGTGGCTTGTGTTTTTTTTTGGTATATGCAAGTTATGTTTCTTTTTCGTCGAGTTCATTTTGTGTTTCATTAGTTTTCATGTTATTATGCAGGCAACCTGTGAAAGATATGATCATAAACATGATAATTTTTCTTCAATGGTTGATGGAAAAGGCATATGGTGCTTGCTTGACTTTTACTTCCATAAGGAGCTTGGTGGCCATCATCATTCCTTCAAGGTGCTAATATTCTCTGCAGTCCACTCTTCAACGCCAGTCTTGTGTCATTTTTTCCTTTGGGTTCTTATTATCATTTTTTACAGGATTCACGTAAATATATAACCGAAGAATCAATCACTTTGGGTGCTGACTATTTTGATGCAGTATATAGTTTCTTGTCATCACACAAGCTGACATCATTATTGTGGAACTCTCTGGAGGTAAACAAACAATATTGTTCTTAAAATACTACAATTGGGATCTTTTAATGTGCAGAGTTCATTTTGGTGTTATGAAATCATTATATAGGACGACAATGAGATTTGAGGCATGGTAATTTCCCGTGCCCGGGTTCGTGCCGAGCTGTGCCGAGGCCAATCGGGCCTCGTGCCTGTTCCGGCACGGTACAATGGCCCGTTGGTATGGTACCGTGCTGAAACCAAAATTTTTTCAAAATTAGGGTTAGGGGGATGCCGAAACCCTAATTTTTTTAAAATTAGGGTTTTGGGCGTGCTCAAATTCTAATTTATTTTAAACTTAGGCTTTAGGAGCGCCAAAACCCTAATTTTTTTTTTAAAAATTAGGGTTTCGGCCACTTCAAAATCCTAATTTTTATTTTAATTTAAGGTTTCAGGTGCGCCGAAACCCTAATTTTTTAAAATTAGGGGTTCGCGCGAAACCCCGACACGTCCCATTTGATACCTTTAAATGAGATACGTAGTCTCAATTTCTCAGTCAATATAATTAGTCATTTTTTAGATTTTTCTTTTGTAGATTCACTCTGACATTGTTCTCTGTATAGAGATGTGTGGAGAAATCTGCCAATCTTGAGACATTTTTCATGGATTCTAAGTATTACAATTGATCAGATTTTTAGATTTGTGTGGGGTATCAATCTGTGCTAGATATTCACTTTTGTAGGGCTGAATATTTTTTTTGAAGATAATCTTATCTATTAGAAAAATAAGAGATAATTAACTATTTTGAGATTTAGTATAAAGGAAGAGTTCTAAGTGATGATAATAGTTATTTATGAGATACTTTATATGTATCACTTACTCGAGGTGATTAAGAATGTACTTCTTTCTCTCATCTTTATTTACTATGATAGACAGTAATATAATTTATTACTAGTAGACAAAGCATATAGAATTGGACTATCTTTTTCAATGGAAGAAGATATATGATGAGACCTAAGCTTATCTTTTTTTTTTCTTTAAATTGTGTTCTAGATTTATATGCACATGCTTGACAGAGGATAATATAGTTTTTTGTTTTATTATTAATTTTTATTTTTTTTTATTACTATATTTTTTATTTAGTAGGGCGTTTTAATTATTTTTACTAATTATATAAATGAATTGGATGTATTAATTAATACATTATTATTTGAGAGTTATTTACATTATTTATTTCTTCTACAGATTTCTACTTCAATGTTGAGTTTTTTATTTTGATATATATTTTTTTTTATTTCTGAGTTTTATTATAATTTATCTCTAGTTAGTTATGCTGCTAAGTAATTAAATTGTAATATATATTTTTTTATTTTTTTATATTTTTATATGAGATCAACAAACCACACAGATGACTTATATAAAATTTTATGAAAAAATAAAAATTAAATTTGATTGCGACATTAAAATGGTGACAAATAATATTATTTTGTAATATATTCATACACAAATCAAATCTCGTGTTCTCTCAGGTCATAATCATATGTTATATGAGTTTTTATATTCATGGGATTTTTTATTTTTTATTTAATATTTGTGTGTATTTGTTTTGTTAGTAATCTCTCTCTAGGAAGAGATAAAATGAATGCTCATGCTATCAAGTGCACAATCTTTTGTTCTCTTTTCTCCCCATTGTCTTCTCGACTCACTCAAAATTTCATACAGGTTCTAAAACTAAGCGAAGTACCAGAGCACAATGGCATGCTTGTTGATCGAGCAGTGTTGATTTTGGTCGTGTTTGTAGCATCGCAATTGCTGATGAAACAATCCTTGGTAATGCAAACATGCTTTTTGTGCTGTACAATATCGTGTGGGCAGGTTCTAATTCGCCAACAATTGTGGGTCATCTCTACTATTTAGGATAAACCCAATTCTGGTGAAGTTTCTGGACGAAGCCCAGAAAGAAGATACTCAAGTATCAGAAGGCATTTTAATTTTAAGAGTCAGAAGTTAACTAAAAGCCATGAAGGCACGGACATGCAGAATGTTGAAGGTTTTTCATTTCACTCTTACACATTACACCACATCATTCAACAAATGGAAGCTTGACTCTGTTGCTTGTTTGATTTTTGAAGGTGATGCATAAATATAAGACATATAAAACTTAGAGCCGTGCTTGACCCAGGATAGCTCAAACCCAGGCTAGCTTGGGTTCATCCCAGGCAAGTCAGAGCTGGACCTTACTAGCCCTAGTTTGGTCTAGGCTGATCGACCTTAGGCAGATCATGGGGGGGTTTGGGTTCCCATCAAATTCAAGTTGAGAGCATGTTTTTATTTTTTTTGAAAAGAGACATGCCTTGTTATGCCTATAAGAATTTGAGTCTGAGTAATGTTTTTTTATTTGTTTTTCTATGGGTTTGGGTTAGCCTTTGGTTGCCTAACATTTTGGCCTAAATTCAAATTGAATTTAGTTTGGGTTGGAAACTTCTAACCCTGACTCGGGTATGTATATTTGTACGAGCCTAAGGTTGACTCGAGCACGACCCATGTCATTTTTTCACCGGGCTGTCATGTCGACCCATGGGTTGCCCTAAAATCAGCATGTGGGCCAAAATGATCAGCTTGGTATGGCATGAGCCGTGCTGTGTGTTGGCCCGTGCTTGTTCGAGGCATAAAGAGGATCTAGTAGAGTTGTTATTAGAGTGCTTTAGATCCTTAATTATTATTAGAACAAAAATACTAAAAATATAATTGTAAATCATACTGTAAAATTCACATATCAAATACTCTTAAATAATAGATGAAAGTGATTGGTGCAACCAGTATGTTGGATGCTCTAATAAAAAAAACAAAAAAAAAAACAAAAAAAAAAAACAAAAAGAAACAATAAAAAAACTATGTTCCTCATCAAACTAGTACACACAAGTCATAATAACAGACATGGAAGAAAAAAAAAATAATTTGAGGTATCTTTAAGACTTTCATAAAAATATTCGTTGATTGCTTTGTCATCAAAATGTATAATGTAGTAATGATTTGATATTGAATTTTTTTTATTAGAAAAAAATAATTCACCCTATGTGTTTTGTCAACTCGTAAAATATTAAATTTGATATTATATGTCTCATTGTCTTATGGTCATAATAAAAGATGGTAAGAAATACATTCAACCATATATGAATTTAATAGAGATGTTATCAAATAATATTTTAGATACTTATTAGAACAAAAATACTGAAAAAATATAATTGAAAATAATATTATGAAATTCATATATCAAATACTCTCATAAAAATACATATATAAGAAATAAAACTGATTGGCGCTATCAAAATGAAAAATATAAAAAATAAAAATTATAAAAAGTAAAGTATAATGTCCTCATAAAGCTAGGGCATAAGAATTTTTTTCCAGATTTTCATAAAAATATTTATTTACTATCATGCTTTCTGAATGTATACGATAATAATAGTCTCATCATAAATTTTTTCTTTAAGAGAAATAATTCATATACATGTATTTTATCTACTCATGAAATGTTAGATTGAATATTATATGTTACGTTAAGATAAATATGTAGAGGAAATTCCTATAATTTGGTCATATCAGATAAATAATATTTTCATAAAATTCTTATATGGGTAGTAGAGTTAATTAGAGGCATCACATAATAAATGAAGTTAGTACTCAAATTATTAGTTGAAGCATAACTCAAAAGAATAATATGAGACTTCTATAGTATGAAATGTATCTCTTTTGGGAGAAAATAATATTTTTCATAGATAAGTCACTTCTCTATCAAACAAGTATCTATGACTCCAATAGTTTTTTGTTTGAAATTATAATTAATTATACTCATTGATTTGGATGATTTTTAACTCTATCTCTCATAATTAAATATCATTTATATAAATAATTAACAAAATTATTTTGTCATTGTGACTTTTTCGAAAAAAAAAAAAAAAAAATAGTAGCACATCAGTGTATGCCAAATGAGATGACTATTTATGATAGTCTTGTAAATTAAGTTCTCGATAATTATTTTAGTTTGTAATATTTTTTCATAATTTATAAATTATATCTAATTATGTTGCTCAAAATCTAGGTGAGTGATCCATATATTCTTCAAGATTATTATGAAGAAATATATTTTTCATATCTAATCGATGTATCTTCTAATTGGGAGATCTTACAAGAGAAATAATAAAATATACTAAAATCATCTTTGCCACTGGAGATTAAATATACTAGTAGTCTATATTAATCTCTCGCCTAGAGATGTCAAATGGGCCGAGTAGGACTGGGTTGACCCAGTTTTAGGTTGCCTAACTGGGTTATGTTTTGGGCCAGACACGGCACAGTATAGTAATTGTGCTGTGCTTGGCCCAGCACGGGCACGCGGCCCAAAAATAGCAGGGTTCGGCCTGGGTCGGTAGAGACAAAATCCTAATTTTTTTAGAAAATTAGGATTTTGGCGGTGTGCCGCCGCCCCACCGTGCCGCCTGCGTCTTTGCCCTTATGGAGCTCGGCAAGCTACTTATTGGGCATCAGTTCGTATTAGAGGTGTCAAACGTGCCGGGCCGGCCCGGCCCAGCACGAGGCACGGCACGGTTCGGCCGTGCCTGGGCCGGCCCGGCACGTTCAAAAACCGTGCCCGGGTGAAGCAAAGCACGTGCCGTGCCGTGCCTTGGCACGGCATGCCGGCACGGGTCCATCCCGTGCCGGTTCACGCAGGCACGCGTGGCACTGGCGGCGTACCACGCGTGCCGTGTCGAGAGTCGTGAGTCGCGACTCACGAGTCACGACTCACGGTCATGACTCACTGAGTCGTGACTCGTGACCCAACCGGGCCCCGCCCCCGGTAAAAAGACCGCGGGTCGGGTCCAAACAGACCCGCCCCGCCCCGCCTGCCCTGCCTTGCCGTGCGCCCGTGCCGCCTGGCCAAGCCAAGCCGTGCCCGAATTTAAAAAACCATGCCGTGCCGTGCCCGGCACGGCACGGTAGCACGGCTGGGCACGTGAAAAACGGGCCGTGCCGTGCTGGACCAGCCCGTTTGACACCTCTAGTTCGTATTGACCACGTTCAGCGCATGGTCATGCTTGTCATGCCCACGTGCCTGGCATGACACATGGGCTGGCATGACACTGTAGCATGTCGTGCCAAGCATGAGCACGACACTGTAGCGTGTCATGCCTGGCTGGCCCGGCCCTTTTGACACCTCTACTCTTGCTATAAGTCTCTTCTTAAAATGATTTATATTTTCACATGAATTTGTCTTTATAATGAATACTAAGCTTCAACCAATAATAAATTTTCTTGAAGGTCTCAATAGTAATTTATAGGTCCCATCATGGGCTGAATCAATCTTGAATGAGATCATAGTTATTAAAGGCACACCTCATGCATGCCAAAAGCCTAGACTCCATCATACCCAAACAAAAGTATCTTGTCATGCTACCCTCGAGGTGTGTTGGCTAGGAAAGCTTATCATAGCTTCATATCCTAATAATGTATTGATATGATACAATATGTGAATTATTATAGGTTGAGTAGGGACCTATTCGATTTGATACATTGAAGCATATGAGGACCTAATAGATGTTTGACCAGATAGGGAGATAAGTATTTTATTATTTTTGTTCATAATTATTTGAGATATTAAAATGATTTTTTATAACTTATTTATATTGTTTAGACTTTATAAAATAAGTAAAAGTTATTTTAATAAAAATATTAAAAAAATAAAAAGTTATAATATATTAATATATATGTTAGACTAGTTTAATACAGAATAAAATATATTAATATTATTTTTTTTTATTTTTTATTTTTTTGTTGTTTTTTTTATTTCTTTTTACTTATTTTGTGTGGTTGTGACTAGGAGCCTATATTTTAGAAATCTATTACTCAAATTGAAATTAAGATTTCCTTAATTTGTAATCCTAATATTAATTTATCCTCCTAATTGAAAATTAGGGTTTTCATCATCCTAATTTGGGGAAAATAGTAATCTATTCCCAAGATTGAAAATAGGGTTCCACAAATTTATACCCTAATTAGATGGCACCGATGCATTAGGCATCAACACCCACCGCACACAATGTGTGTATGACATTGATGATTGACCACAACAGTGCATCGAGTCATGCACATCTTCCTCCACCACAATCACCGTCACGTGCACTGTGCTGCTACAGTACGCGTGACTGCTTACAAATCTTAGATTTTAGGCCATGGATATCATACTGAACTTCAAGCCACATCAACATAAGTAGCTTGCTTATATATAATACGTTCTTTGTGTATATGTTTCACATGAGTTTTCTAATATATCATCATATGTTTGTGAATATGGTTATCTTATGTTTCATCTGAGCTATTATCCCTTGTTTTCTCTTGTGTCCTGATTAAAGTTGCTTATTTGGGCAGATGCAAGAAGGTATGAGGCTATTAAGATTTGGTGGGCTGAATCGGCTGATGTCTCTTCATGGAAGAACGATTTTATTAGAAACGATGCCACTCAAAGAGGTTATTTTCATGTTTCTTTATGTTTCAATTACTAGTTATTAAATGTCTCATTGTTGAATTCAAGTATTTAGTTTTTTCTCATGATCATGCAAATTTAACAAAATTATTACATTTTCATGAATTGATATTGCTGATGATAAAAACATAACAAAAAATAATATAAATAATACTTAATAATAATGGGTGCTCCCATTCATAAAGTAAAAAACTAAAATATAAATATAAACTATTAATTTTTTTATCTTAAGTTGATGGATGTTTGATGTACTTGATATTTTAGGGTTGAATTATCCTTAAGATTAGGATAAAATATTTATAATTTGGTCAGTGATGAATGATCAAGATGATAATGCATAAGTAAATAGTATAAGACACAAAAATATCTAGAAGGAGATCTTATTCTCAAAGAAAAAAAATATATAATCCTTCTTGTTTAATCTCAAATTAAATCTGGGAATCGACCCGGACCGACAAATATATAATCCAACAAATAGAAACAATCGATATAAAGCATGGTTGTGAAACCCGGACCGACCCGGCAGGTCCAACCGGAAAAACTGTGGACCGAGCCGGGAACCGGTCTGGTTGAACCGGAAAAATCGGGGAGAGCAAAAAATTGGGATAAAATCAGTCACCAGCTGGTTGAACCGGTAACCCGGTTGACCCAATGCGGAGTCAACCTGGTTGACCCCTCGGATTTTTTTTTTTCTTTTTTTTTGATCACGCGGCATCGTTTCTGAAATAATTACATAATTTTTTAACTTTTTATTTTATTGTTTTTTTTTAAATATTATTAATCAAAATAATTCAGTTCCTATGCCTACTGAGACATTTAATATTGTTGGCGCCCAGGATAATTTTTTTTAATCTGTGTGTTATTTTATTTTGTTATATGTATTTATTTATTTTAAGTTAAATGAGTTATTTTATTAAAATTTTTATGACAATGATTTAGGAGTAGATATATTCAGAGCTGGTGATATTTGCAGTTGATGTTCATATAATTCATCTTTACTATTTTGAGATGGAGATGACAATGTCTAATCTAATGTAACTTGCTAGCTGTCTCATATTATTATTATATTAAGTATGAACTTGATTATGTATTGAATATATCTTTTTAATGTGTATTAATTGTATCTCTTTAATTTTATTACTCAATGAAAATTAAGTTTTATATATAAGAAAAAATATATATTTTATTTTATATATAGACCGAGTCTATCCCTCCGGTCGAACACGGTTCGACCCGGTTGAACCTTTGACCCTTTGACCCTCTCCCCTCCCTGGTTCAATACCCTGGGCCGGGTCTGAAAACCTTGATATAAAGATAAGGTTGGAGTAGAATTATCAAAAAAAAATAACAAAGATTCAAGATTAAAATTAATATAGTGGATAAAATATAATTACTAGTAACATAAATATTAACTCATTTGTCAATAATACATGAGTTTGAAGTGTTAAAATAAGTGAAACAATTAGTAATATTTGAAGAAAATAAATAATCTCTTGCCGTCTTAGATAGAACTTTTGTATATTTTTGTATAATAGGAGTAAATGTTATTGTGGATATACTCTATGCGGATCTCTTGATGACATTGTATATTTTTCTATCTATCTATACTATAATAATTTTTTTCCATATCAACTCCAAAAAACAAAATCGCATTAAATTATGATCTTTTCAAGTCTTAATTTCAAGCAGTGATGGCTGGACATGACCTAGTTTTTCGTGGCACATGTGGACTAGAGGTCAAACAGGCCGGGCCGGGCCGGCCCATTTTTTGAGCAAGAGCGTGCCTTTGTGCCGGGCCAGGCACGACACGGTTACTATATCATGCCGTGTCTGGCTCTGCACGGCTTAAAAAAGTCGGGCTCGGCACGGCCTGCTCGGGCTTGACTTGGCCGTACAGTTCGAGCCTCGTGGGACCGCGGGTCGGGTCCAATTAGACCCGACCCGCGGTCTTTTTTGCGGGAGGGGCGATCACGGGACACGGGATGAACCCATGCCGGTGTGTTGTGCCACGGGCCGAACCGTGCCGGGTCAGGCACGGCACGGCTCATGCCTAACCCGGGCACGGGATCTTCCTGTGCTGGGCTGGCCAAGGCACGGCTGAACCGTGCCGTGCCTCGTGTCGGGCCGGCCCGGCCCGGTTGACACCTCTAATGTGGGTCATCCTGATGGGCTGACATGCCTCTAAAGACAATAACCTATTGCAGTGGTCCATCAATAATTCGGATCTTGCTAGGATGAGTTGGGCAGCATGAAAACTTGACATGACCTGATGGCTGATCAGTAGGCATGGGTAGTAGGGACGATGCTTGTGCTGGGTCATGCTTGAGTTCATACAAGGCTAGTTGGGGCTCTCTCTAGGCTAGCATGGTTCACTCCAAGCTAACCTTTGCTCATGGTAGGCATGCTAGCATGGGCTCGAGCTAATGACAATGACTAGCCCTAGCTTGACTAGACTTGGCTTGACCTGACCCAACCTGACTCTACCCAACCTGTTGGTGGTATTTTTTTAAAATGGCGTGTGAGAATCATGTGCCAACTTTGGTCAATTTTTGCTTGATTCGAGCATGACCCACACATGACCCAAGCATGTTTTGGCATGCAGCTAGAATTCTATCGTGCATGTTGGTTTTGTGGGTCACACCTTGCATCTTGCTTTGTAGCACATGGTCCAAGCCTTATGGCTAAGTCATGTTGGGCCATGTGTGGGTTGGCTAAATCAGGTTGTATTGTGGGCTGTGCTAGTCTTGCTCGGCCTTTTTTCCACAATCCACCATTAGTAACAAGTTATGTTGGATAAATTTAATATAATTACTTCTAATCATATTGTATTTCATAGATGGACTATATGTTAACTATGTATGAGATGTATACAATTCTTTATAGCCTGAAATAATCTTTAAGGATTAAGATTGTATCTTCTCAAAATTATTTTAAAATACAATAAAAAAATATATTTTTTACAATTTTATTATATGGCCGTGTTAGTACATAAAATTTGATGCATGGTCTCATAATAAATATAATAAACACTGAAACTATCAAATACCTACCCAATATATTGTTACTTTTTATATTTTTATTAAAATATTTTTTATTTTTTATGAAATAATTAAAAAAATAAAAAAATTATAATCTAAAATAAAAAAGAACTAACCTTTATTTTTTTTATGAATAAGAGTAACCATGTCCTCCTAGGGTTTTTTATTTTATTTTTTATTTTATTTTATTTTTATTTTATTTTTTATTTTATTTTTTGTTTTATTTTTTGTTTTATTTTTTGTTTTATTTTTTGTTTTATTTTTTGTTTTATTTTTTGTTTTATTTTTTGTTTTATTTTTTGTTTTATTTTTTGTTTTATTTTTTGTTTTATTTTTTAATTTATTTTATTTAACAGATTGTAGTCCAATCTGTTAAATAACGATATTTACCATGTTTCCTGATTTACAAGCAGATAAGGCAGCCAAAATCATACAATCGCAGTTCAGGAAGAAGCAAAAACTTATAGCTTGCAAATTTAACAAAGTTCCCTCGCGCCAACACACCCCCGGTAACACCCGCCCCTTTCATACAAGTTGTATGCGCGTGGAGCAGACATTTATGGGTGCTAACACTGTTGTTTGGCATGCTAAATAATCAAAGGAAAATGGCACGAATCACAACTCTGCGTCAAGTCGAACTACGAGGTCGCTCCGGCGGGAAAGGACTCCCTGGCGGACTACCTCGCTGCTACGAAAATTCAATCTTGCATCCGAGGGTGGAGGTGGAGACGGAAATTCTTGTGTCAGAAGTGGGCAACGGTCAGGATCCAGAGTAGATTCCGGTCCCGCAGATGCTGCGGGGCTCTCCAGCACCTCAGAATTTATACCAGATCAGCCATCATCGTCCAAGCCCATGTCCATGGGTGGCTGACAAAGAGGAGCTTTTTACTGCAGAGACGAGCCGCGATAGCCATCCAAGGTGCCATTCGGCTCCTGAACGGGTGCAACACATTTCGGCACCGCGAGCCCATTTCCAGAAATGGGCTCCCAGGTACCCCCGATCGACATGACCGGCTCTCTCGAGCTGCCCTGCTTTCTTATCCAATTGCTCATGCTGCAGCTCACGTTGGTTTTTGCTCATGCTTGACAGGTCCTTCTCACTTTCGATCATCCATCCCCAGCGATCTTCCTTTGGAAATCCCAAGGTGCTGGTTCCAGCATGCTGGGTTGAAGGTCATTCTCTCCTCGGTCTTGAAGTTGCAGAGATGGTGGAGATGCAGTTTGCTGCTCGCCCGAAGAACAAAGGCTTCCACCATCATACAATCTGGTGTTCGATGTTGGATTGTCAGGAAGAGGGCTTCCGGGAAGAGGCAACACTATGTTGCCTTGATTCAAGTAAGTCTGAATTTTTCTTTCTTCTGGTGCGCCTCCACTTCTCACCCACCAAAAATACACTCTGATGACATGTTCGATGTCGTTGAAGTCAAAACTAGGGGTTTCTCTATGTGGTTTCAAAGGGGGGAGAGAGAGGAGAGAGATAGGATAGAGAGAGAGAGGAGAGAGGTGGGATAGAGAGAGGAGAGAGAGAAAGATGAAAGAATAATATAGAATTTTATTATTTAAAAATACTTGAAAATGAAAAATAGAATTTTATCATTTAAGGCATCCACATGTTCGATATGAAATCTCTTAATAAAACAAATTAAACTTAAATTTTAATAACTCTAAAGATAAGCCTAGATGAGAAAGTAGAAAAATTAACTGTGTGCTCATTATTAGATCAGGTGTAATTTATGCGATCATCATATTTAGTTATATTTTAGATTTTTCTCAGCATATTCACTTGGATGCTACTCTTCGTGTAGTTATAATTAGTTGTATATTCAGATCTGAATTAGGCACTAGACTGCACAGAATTCACTGAAATTTTGTGTTTTTCATTAGATAATCTTGTTTCCTAAAAAAGTAATAGGCGCTAGTATTTCATGAGCGAATAAAATATATAAAGATGAATATGAGAGCTGTCAACAGACATATCATATGAGCAAAGATCTTGAAGAAGTTTTTAACTTATTTTTCTTGTCTGAAAGCTTGTTGTTGTGTATCGGTATGTGTGCTTCAATTTGAATCAGGCCTAATCAATTTCTATTCTTCGAATTATTGAAAATTACAAAAAAATAAAATAAAATGTTTCTGAAACAAGAACACTATTCCATGTGCTTCATTTCCTCTAAATTATCATGTTGCGTGTGATTCTCAATCACCTATGCATGTTTATTAGGGTCCATTTGATAAAACTGAAAAAATTAAGTACTAAAAAATAAGTGCCGATAAATTAAGGCTTAATTTTATAAGTGTTGAATTTGTACTGAAAAATTATTTGATAAATTACTGTTGATTGAATGCTGAATATAAATATATTATTTGATAACTGTATATGTTAAATGTAGAAAATGATGTATTTTATTTATCCTTATTATCATTGTGTTACATATTATTTAACATAAATAGAATTTCTAATAAATTTTTTTTTACTATAATTATTAATTATTAAAAAAAATAGAATCCCTAAAAACATATCAATAAATAAGTTATAAATTCAAAAAAGAAATTAAAATATTTTAAAAATAATTAATAAAATCTAAACTCTTTAAAATTATTAAATTTTTAATATAAAAATAAAAATTAATGAACAACTAGTTGATTTGTTATTTTATCTATTAAATTAATCATGAAAGATTATTATTATGATTAGGGTTTGTGGTGGTGGAGAAAGGAGGGGGAAAACACAGATTCACAAATTGAATTATGACATGAATTAGAAAAAGAAAAAGAAATGAAAAAAAAGGATAATATAGTAATTTTTTTAAAAAAAATTGGTTAAATTTTTAGTCTTCAACATTAAGTATGTATCAACCAACTTAAAATTAGAGGTGTTAATTGGGCGGGCTGGCCCGGCCCGGCCCCTCTCGTGCCTGGGCTCGTGCCGTGCCTGACCACGGCACGATCGTGCCCTGCCGTGCCGAGGCCAATCGGGACTCATGCTGTGCCCGGTCCGGCACGGTACCGTGCCGAAATCAAATTTTTTTAAAAATTAGGGTTTCAAGTGCTCCCAAATCCAATTTTTTTTTAAAATTAGGATTTTGTGTACGCTGAAATCCTACTTTTTTTTATAATTAGGGTTTCGGACACTCCGAAATCCTAATTTTTTTTAATTTTGTGTTCGGCCTAACCGGGCACGAACCATGCCATGGGGATGTGTCGGGTTGAACTCCACAAAACCATGCCGAGCCAGGCACTGCATGGTACAGTAATCGTGCTGTGACTAGCCCGGCATGAAAGTACGGCGGGCCTGAAAAAAATGGGCCGGGCCAGCCTTCACGTCTCGTTTGATACATCTACTTAAAATTTTCAATAATTTTTCTTTTATATTTAAAATTTTTAGATCCTAATATTTTTGTATTAAAGTCAAAAGCACTTAAAATTTAAAACAATTTAGAATTAAAATTTTTAATGTTTTTAAAAATTTCAGTCATGTTGGAGGGACTATCTTGCTCGAAAAAAACCAAGAAAGCAGCTACTAGATTTATGCTTGCCAGGAAAAGCTTGCGCTGAAAATGTGAACATCATCATCAACGTCGACATCATCGGCAACCTCAGATTAGCGCTTCGCCATCTCCGGAAAACGCAGAGCGCCAGTGAAATTCTTCATATCTGCACTATTTTTGGTGAGAATCGATTGCTTCTTCTTCTTGAAATCTATCTAGGTTTACCAGCTTGCTTCTTCTTCTTTTTCTTGAAGACACGTTCACGCATTGCTCTCGCACATATTGCGAAGAGCTGGTGGCTGCCGGCGCAGTCGAAGCTTTGTTGGAGCTGATTCGTTCCGGCAGTCGGAGCATTCCCGACCAAGAGATTCTCAAGCTCGCACTCTCCGTTCTCTGTAATTTGGTCCGTCACGCACATTTGGCAGAGTTTCTAGTTGATAGCGACGCATCGCTGGAAATCCTCCTCTGGGAGTTTCTAAGGTTTATCTCTTCTCTCTCTGTCTCTCTCTTTTTAATTGCTAAGAGTTCTCAAGCCCAACCCACTGCATAATGTGAGGTGGGCTGGTAATTCGGCCCAACTGGACGTGGCAAAGGGCTCAATTGCTTTGCTAGCCCAAAAGTATAATAATGTAGTGATGATACTTGGCCCACCCTAAAACCCACTAAAAGCCCATGCTGAACCCTACCCAGCCCAGGAAATATGGGCAGTTGGGCTCAGCCCGGCCCTATTTTTTGCAAAGGAGGCTTGTTTTTCTGTTGCATGCTCGAAGGCCCATAGTGGGCCAGTGCCCCAAGGCCCATAGATTGATGGACATGCGCACATGGGCTATTTCCCATGACCCATGTGGCACTTTTTTTTTTTTCAATATTTAGGACCTTCATACACATCTAATAATTAATTAATAAAATAAAAAAAATAATATGATAGGGAATGAAATGAAATATAAAAAATATATATTTAAAATTTTAAAATTTTATCACTATATTTGATAATTATTTGAAAAAATATAAAAAATATAAAAAATAATACACATCTAATAATATATATTTGATAAAAAATATATAATTATTTGAAAATTTTATCACTATATTTAATATCTTCATTTCATATTAATATTATGTCAAAAAAATAAAATATTGAATGAGTCTTTGAGCCGTGCCTCTACCTGGCATGCCTGGTACATAAAGGTGGGTCATCCGGCCATGTTGGGCTGACTACCTACCAAGTGGTCATATGCCGGCCCACCTCGGCCCATTCGTCATGTCTATACAATATTAAAATAATAATTATATATTGGTATTTTAAAATTAAAATAAATTGTTTTTTTTTTGTGTTTACAGAAACAAGGAGGAGGGCTACTTTATTGTGGCAGAGATGCTGAAGCGAATTTGTTCGATCCAGAAAGGAGCAGAAGCATTGCAGAACTTACCCGCGTGGAAGAGAGTTCATAGCCTCGTGGAAGAGCTAACCAGGAAGGCCCAAAAGTGCACCATCATAATAGACAAGAGGTATTATTCCTTTTATTTTATATATATAATTAATTATATAGGAATAAAAAATAATATATAAAAATAAAATTAATCAATTAATTATATATAATTTTTTATTTTTATATAATTAATTATATATATATATATATATTTTTTTCTTTTAATTATATATATATAATTAATTAAATTATATATGTATGTATATATATATATATTATGTTTTAATTAATTGATTAATTTAGTTATTTATATAGATATTTATTTATTTATTTTTAAATTTCTAAAAAAATTATTTAATTTTATTTTTTGTTGGTGCTAAACCGGGTGAGCAGTGGCTACACAAAACGTGAATTATGGCCTGGCCAGGCTAACCCCTGACAGAGCCCGCGGCTGGGTGGTCATCATCATTAGGGTCACATGAGGGTTAGCCGTGGTTCGAGGGGCATTAAAGATGGATTGCTATCTGATTGATTGATTATTCTGCAGAAAACCACGAAGCAGAGAAGACGCAGAGAGAAGATTAATTGAGGCAGAGGAGCTCTTGAATCTGACGGGTAGGAATAATTCTTTATCCTCTGCCTAGCTTCTCTGCCGCTCTCATTTTTATCTCTTGGGCAAATTTCTGTTGTTGAAATTTTGCATGTAAAAATGCTTATTTTTAATTCCTATTTATTTTTGAGCAATTTTTTTTTATATATAAACACATAATACTGTAAATATATATTTTTATATATTTTTTTTATATTTTTGAGCAATTTTTAAATCCTATTCAGAGCAAGTAAGGATTCTTCTTAGCAATATGAGTAGAGTAATTGACAAAAATACCCCAAACTACTTCATATTTATCCAAATTTGAGACTTGCAATGAAAATGTAAGTCACACAGATGTGGACTACAAAACACACACACACTCGTACACACAAACACATAACAAATTCAACAATAAAAATTAAAAAATGAAATAATGACATGGAAGATGACCATATTCATGGTTAATTAGTTGGGTGCATTGTACATTAATTTTCAAACTATTTTATAATTTGTTGGGCCAGTAAGAGATTAAATATTCTCTTAGGGCCTCATATTGGGCTTGATAGCTTGGCCCATTGTGTATGGGCTATGGCCCACGGAAAGGCCATGACCCAAAAAAGTAAAATGCTAATGTCATCACCATTATCACCATCATCACCATTGTGTGGCCTGAGACTCATATATGATTATATGAGCCGGGTGATAATATGAGTTGGGCTTGAGGAGGAGATAAGGAGGACTGGAGGAGGATAAAAAAATAAAAAATAAAATAAAATGCTCATGATTATAAAAAAATAAGATTGATTTTAATTCATAATCATAGTCTTATCTATTTTTCTGAATGTTAATAATTTTTTTCAATTTTTTTTTCCAAAAAACATTTGCCACAAATTAAATCAGCAAAGCAAATAAAAAATGTTAACATTTTTGGAAATGTTGTTAAATAAGTCGCAGCCAAACACACGAAAATATATTTGTTTTGGGAAAATATGCTAAGCAGCACCAATTTGAAAATTTTTATTTTTTGATCCAAGTAAAACTCGTAAATACCCTTACTGCTTCATGGTCTATACTCTATGCCATTACTAAAAAAATAAAAAAAAATTATTATTTTTCAAAAATTGTTATATGTATATAGTTATATGTATAACGATAACCTTATAAATATATGTATATAGTTATATATATATATATATATACACACACACACACACACACACACATAAATGAATGTATGTATTATGGTGATTTACTCTCTCTCTATCTCTCTCTATGATAATTTGAAATATACATATTTATGGTGTTTTGATATAAAATTTTAGAAGCCCAAAAATATATTTAAAATTGATGTATTTTTGGGTAAATTTTCTACCAAAAATTTTAAAAGTTTTAAAAGTCTAAAAAACAAAACTAGCCTAATTGTTAGACCGAGAATTAGTTTGAGATGGTTCTTGATTTTTCCGGTAGTATCTCATCCGGGCCCCCCCAACAAATGGCACATGCATACCCCAGGCTCTTCATAAGTTGAAAGAATTATTGTAGAGAAATGAGAACAAGAAGACAGATGGTGAGAGAAAGTTCTCAAAAGAACCAAAATACTTTTTGCAAAATGAACTTCAACATGGGTTTTATAGGTGTACATCATTTTATACCAAAGAAAAAAAATAAACATTATAAAACAAATAAACTAAAAAAAAAAAAATATTCTCTAATTTCTCTACTTGCGCCAACTTTTAAAACTTTTCATTATTTTTAATGAAGTGGTATTTCAAGGCAGTGTGTTTGTTTTGACTGTGTAGAACTGTATCTTTTTTTTGATAATTTTGCATATCTTTATTATTCAAACCCTAAAGTGACTCATGAAGTAGATATATATCCTGCATTAACTATGCATAATGTTATAGTGGATAATTTTTTTGAGGCCCATGAAACAGCTACAATTCCAAAATAGAAGACATATTCAGATATGCTTTTATAATTATTTGGACATCCTCCCCAATTACTATCACAATGATCAAGTAATTTTATGTCCATGGTTTTGACATATCTCAAACTAAGGTTCATGATTCCTTTAAGATATCTCAAAACATGTTTAGCAGCTTTAAGATGAAAGTGAGTTGAATAATGCATGAGACAAGATAAAATACTTATAGAATACACAATGTTTAGTTTGGTTGTTGAGGCAGATAGAAGGCTTTCAACTAGACTCATGTACAGGCTCTCACCAACCATTTTACCACTAACAGCCTTGAGTTTCTGATTGATTATTAATAGGGTTGATACAAATTCACATGTATCCATGCTAAACCTTTTTAGAATAGTTGAATGTATTTGGGTTTAGTAATGAATACTCCATTTTTTTTCTTGAATTATGTCCATTTTGAGTAAATGATAGAGAAGTCCCAAGTCAGATATTTCATACTTCAGTCATATTAGTTTTAAAAATTTCTACCAATATTTTATTATTACTTGAAAAAATAATATCATCATCCATATGGAGTCGCAATCAAAATGTTATAAGCAAAATGCTTCAATAAGTAGAATGTTAGTTTGCTCATGTTTCTAATGAATCCATTATTCAACTAATACGAGTCGATATATGTTTAGCAACCTTGATGTGTTTGTTTAAGCCCTCACAAAGCTTTATTTAGATTGTATGCAAATGAATCTAAACCTTATACTATAAAGCTGGGGGGTTGATTCACATAGATTTCTTCTTTTAAACTTCTATTAAGAAATATAAATTTTATATCCAACTGATACATAGGTCAACCCCTCTATCCATATTTGTCCTATTACTAGCCTTACAGTTTTCATTTGGGCTACTAGTGCCAATATTTTTGAATTGCTTTTCCCAACTTATTGTGTCTAACTTCTAGCAACCAATCTTGATTTAAAGAATAATTTTGTATCAAACTGCTACTAAACAAACTTTACAACTTAAATAACCAATTGACACCAATAATATATTGTTTAGGGTGGTTTTACTAGAGTTCATGTCGTATTTTTAACAATGCAATCAATTTCTCTTTTTATAGCTAATATCTAGTCATCATGCAGTATAACCTTCTCAAAGTTTTGAGGCTCCACAATAGTGAAGTTACATCATTCATAATTATCTTATAATTATCTATATTTGACTAGTATAGATGGTGAAATTGATGAGAGAGTTTCATAAGAAGACAAAGAGGTGGAATCAAACTCAGTAGTTTCAGTTACTAACTTGGAAGGTTTATCAAGCTTTGAGCAAATTTCTTCTTGCATATTTTCAATTTGATTTATTTCTTTCGACTCGGGTAGATATTTTGATATTTTCTTCTTTTGATTTTAGTTAGCAACTTCATCAAATAATATATTATTATTGATAGTTTTATATGAACACTATTGTATACGGTCTATAACCTTTTTTGAGTTCGGACTATATCCTACTATGATGAATTTTTGACTTGTGGAATCTAATTTTTATGTTTTGTTTAGGTATTTAGGAGTAGCAGAGGCTGCCAAAGACTTTTAAGTGATATATTGATAATTTTCTTCCTCTCCAGACTTGAATATGAGTGACATAATTTAGGGTAGAAGTAAGACATCTATTAAGTAGGTATAGAGTAGTGTTGACTTTTTTTTCCCAAAAGTGTGTGTACATATTTTTTTTTACTCAACATCATCCTAATATTTCTTTGAAATAAATTCATTTCTCCTGTCAATTCTAATATCTTTTAATAATATTTTATATTGTCTTTCAACCAGATTCTAAAATCTTATAAAAAATTTAAAAGCTATATATTTGAATTTTAAAAAATAACCTCACATCATCTTGGTGTGATCATCTAAAAGCAACATGAAGTATCTATTACTTGTAAGTGATTGAGTTGATATTAGTTCTTAGATATTTATTTGGATCAAGTCCAATAGATGTTGGGATCTCTAGGCAAGAAACTTGGGAAAGGGCTACTTGGATTATTTTTCCATAGCATATAAATCACAGATAATATTGAGTTCCATCAATGATGATATTGTCTCTCTAATCAATTGCCCCAAACTTAGTAAGTTTAATATGAGTAGAGACCAAGAGTACATCTTTAATAACTTTTTCTTCATTTGGAGTAGTTATTTTGACTCTTCCCCTTCCATTTACTAAAATTAGATCATGATTTTGCATCTTTACTTGTAAATTTATAAATGATTATAAAACCACAAATAAACTCTTATTTCTAGTTTGATGATTTGACCAACAACTATCCAAAAATCATATTTTGGTTTTTTGATTATTAGAGGAGTTTGAGATAAAAAAATAAAATTTTCACATAGGGTTTCTCTTCATAACAAATATTATAATTTTATTATGCTGCTTAATTTTATTGGTTAGGTAATATAAAGCTCATTAATAAGAATATCTCATCAATATAGATCCATTAATACACGAGTTGTACAAGTAGTAGAGAGAATTTTCATCCATATATTGATTCCATAGTAATTGTATCAGCAATTTGATTATTTAATAGTGAGACAACTCATTTATAGTAAAATAGATATTCAAATTATAAATAATCTTAGATCATGAGTTTGTTCATTTAATCTATGTGATGTATATCTAAATTAGCTTGACTTATATTATATCTAGACACATAATGAAGGTTGAGGTATGATGCAATGACTTTTTATCCTAATAATATATAAGATGATTGTCACTATTAAGCATGTAATATTTGTTTCCTTGTAGCTATCCCCTTAGTATATCATCACCAATATAACAAATCATCTATGCATAAGAGTTATTCACAATCTCATATCTTTTACGCAACTTTATTAATTGCATTTCTTTGTTGCCAACTCTTATTCTCTAACCTTAATTGTCTTATAAACTAAGAATTAATATAGTTTATAAGTATCTATACTTTCAGCTTGGTAGGTGCCCTACTCACATAATTAATGTATATTTTCCTCAAGTTTCACTAGTGAAAACTATACAAGGAAAACAACTCTTATGAAATAGCATCACCTTGTGACTCATGATATATCCACGTATGTCTTGAGGATTAATTATATGCAACCATCCTCTTAGGTAATAATGCGACTCCTATACAAAGGGTGAAACTCTTAAGATTAATTTTTATATAATATCCATACAATCAAGAATTAATTCTTTTAAGATATATATAATGTATTAGCATATAAAAGTATATGCACCTTTGGCATTATAAGTGTCAAATTTGTAATACTTAATATATCCAAATTTTGTTATTTAATGTATCGGTTCACACATCATAGTCAGAATGATTGTCACTTTCTTTTTTTATATGCATGAGTAAGCCTCATGGTTTATCTATTACTAACCACCATGACAATATCAAATAAACTAACTTATTAGGTAATTATGCTTCTAATGATTGTGATTTTAGAGATTTAGAAGAAGAGAACAACAAAAAGATAGCAAATGATATATATATTCACAACCACAATCCAACAAAGCCACGACAAAATTAAAACCAAACAAAAAATACAAAATAATGTTGTTCACTGGTTGTTCAACATGACTTGTTATATCCATCATAAAAATGATTATGCATTTACAAATTATAATAAATTAGAAAGTTCTTATAGTTTGTGAGTAGAAATAGTCGCGAAGAAAAAAATCATGCTGAGAGAAGAAAACGGAGATGAACAATTCCACACGCAAAATTATAGTAGCCGAAAAATAGAAATAAAAATAATTTATATTAATAACAATTTCTCAGTTTAATTAACTGGAGCGGGTCAGATCACTTGGATGGACCTAGCTCTGCTCCAAAATTTTTTTCGGCCCACTTACCAGATAGTGCGACCCCCATTATTATGATATTGTTGCATTCCCAACCTCTATATTTTTATTTTTGCACTTACATGAAATATTAAAACGGAAACATATTTGGTTAGACAAAATAGATAAACAAAACAAATTATATACAACATCACTAATAATTGATATATTGGTGTAAGTTCTATTTAGTCACTCATCTATCAATATCAATAATATAATTTAAATCAAACACATTCATTAATAAAAAAATTATAATTATATTACATAAATCAATTTATATAAATTCTAGATCACATGCTATTTTGATGAAAATTTATGAATCTATCTTAGAGGCAGGGTTTGAGAGTCATACCCCACAACTTTTGGGATTGCATTAAGTCTTGCATCCCTTGTGAGTATAAATATTAGCCTTAGGGTTTGGTAGCTACACCATTGCCTTGTTTATTATGTACATGGAAAAATAGAATGAGAGATTTTTTGATGAATTTTTTAATTTTCTACTTTTATACTCAGGTGATTCTATATTACTCTAAGTAGAAATTTATGACTTTCAATAGAAAGTTATAACTTTGGCCTTTTTCTCTTAAGCTTAAGGTCATAACTTAAGAAAATAGCTATGAATCTATAATGTATCTTAAATCTTTTGATAACATAAAGTCACGATACTAGGCAATGACTATGACTTACATCTGATGTTTATGTAACACAAAGTCACAACACTATGAAGTAGCTATGACTTTGTGGACCTATCTTTTTGTTCTTCATGAGTATATATTACACTAGGAAATATCATGGTGTAGCGAAGGCCTCTCATATTATTATATGGTCATGGTGCTGTGAAATAATTATAACATTGGTATTAGTCATTCTTGATTATTTTATGGCCGTGGTGCTGAGAAATAATCATAGCACTGAGAATATCTTTTTTATGTATCATGTGGCCACGATAATGGGAAATAGTCATGGAACAAAATTTGGTCTTCATATGTCTTAAGCATCCATAGTACTATGAGTGGCCGCGACACTAGTCTTCACTTTCCTCAAATATCATGTTGTTATGACATTGCAAGGATGTCAGAATACTGATATATAAACTTGTACATAAAAATCATGGTTTTGCCTTTATTTGGGGATAAGAGTTGCAGCATTGAGGAATGACCATACTTGAGTGATGTCATTAGTAATATTTAGTATCCAAAAAGTTATTGTACTAAATAATTATTATAGTTTTAGCATCAGTAGTTTTGGCTCTAAAACTTTTTATAAAATAAAAGTCACATCTTTATAAAAAAAGTTATGACTCTATTTTGAGACTATCAAACCAAATTAAAGATGTAGTTATAGTACTTGGAATTTGCCTTGACCTTTAGTATCAGTAGGGTACTTAATTGCTAAATAATAGAACTAATTTCATATCCATTTAAAATTTATAAGATAGTATGACTACGTGTTTATGATAATATCATAGACATAAAGAATGTATTGTATAATAAATGGATTGTGCAAACAAGTTGTCAGGGTCATGACGTACAAAGATTATCACAACTAATTAGGTATATTTTCAGTTAAGAATAGGTGTCAAGACTATGCAAGACTTTATATTATATTCTCTAAGCGAGATATCTTCAAAACTTATTAATTTTATGACTATTTAGCAAAATTTATCAAAACCTAACGTTATGAAATTAATCGATAATTTATTTCTTTTCAAGCTTACACGACATCATAAACTACCAAAATACATAAGAATATTCAATAGTTAGAATATCAAAGAGATTTACATACCAAAACAATTGTTCTCCCCAAGCAAAAACTCTTTACTCTATAAAAAAATTATAACAATTTAATATCTCAAATCAATTCCACCTGATAGATACACCATCATAATATGAGAATAAACAATAAAAAAACTAATTAAGGTAGTGATTTGGGTAACTATATGATTTCCCCATAGTATCATACTCCTTAATGGTGAAATCTAATATTAAGTGCTTAAATAGTGGCAAAGAAGTGGATGACCTTGAACTTCTCTTCTACGAAGCTAAACCATCCAATATCTTTGCCAAAATATGATAAATTACCACTTGTCTTTGTCTAATCAAATTCAGTGATCCTTCAAAATATCTCATTTCAAATTACAAGTTTTTTAATTTGCATAGAACTTTTTTATTTCTTTCATCCACTAGTACTCCTGATATATCGTTTCATCCTTATTCCCTTTGTCACTTTTAACTATTATTTTTTATTTCCAATTTGTTGTGATTGCCTCATATAATATTTCATATGATTTGGCACTCCTTATTTATTTGATGTCCATGCATCTCATTCATTCTTCCAAGAGTTTGTAGATCATTATCTTATAATTTTCTTGTATCGTGATAAAAAACATCTCTTTTTGATGGAGTTGTTTTATTCATATCACATCATATTTTCAATCTATTCTACTACTACTATGCATAGGGAATAAATCTCCCTTTTTAGCTCTTCTTGGTTTCGTTTAGCATTCTACTATGCATTTTTCAAAATACACAAAATATCCCCAAACATAGTATCATCATGTGTAGCTAGGGACTACTCAATAAGGGTGAGTTCGTCTTCTCACATTCCTCCCTTTTTTCCATCTCTTGTATGTTAGCTATGGTGAAGGATGGTCCTCAAATTTTGTCAGCCTTTCTCATTCATGCATTGACTTATTCTCTTTTCTCTCTCCTTCTATTTCTCTTTTTAGACTCGCCAATGTTATGAGGGACATCAGTAGATAGATTACATGGATATGTTCATCTTTAGGGATTCCCTCAACTAGATATGCTAAAGTAATAAGAGTAGGATGAATTAGTTGGCCAAAAATTTTATCCTTGAGGAAACTAATAGTTGATTTCTCTAAAGTTTCTTTTCATCAAAATAGTACTCAATGAGAATGATATATAACAAATTGCTCTATTCGAAATAATCATAAAAACATGGAGACTAAGTAATATAAAAAAACATATGAAATTTTAATAAATTTTACTTATCTCCATAAGTTCTCCCCGCATCAAATATCTATATGTGCTATTCGATATTACCTTCCATGTACCATTTATATCCGTCAATAATTTAGCAATTGCTGGAAAATCTGGTTGCCTATGTTAAGATTTTAAAACCATATTATCTTTCATGCTTGAGAATCCAAGTAGCTTATTAATAATTATGCTATCAAAAAAACTGAAATATCTCTCACATAGTATATCGTACCATACTTATCCTCCAAATTTGTATATAACTCTTTTACAATTGATATGTTCCCTCATTCTCTATGCTTATAAAATAATATCCAATTTCACCTTCTAATAATATCACCAAAGAGAGAAATAAATTTGTTGAATTAACTCTCACAAATAAATCATTTTTTGGATGGCTTAGAATTCATCTATCTCTAACATATTTCTATAATAAAAGTCATTCTGGGCACTATGGCTTCTAGTGATTATTCTATGACATTAGGTTTCTATCTATTTCCTTTCTTCTTAAATCTCATTTCCTTGATATTTTTTTTAATAATCTTATTTCTTCCATTTTCGAATCAACAAACTAAGAAGATTTATGATAGATTGTCAAGACATCGGTAGAAGATTATAAATTTTTGTAGAGGAGATTTAAGTGTTGAGTATTTAAAGTCGCAACCTAATAAATAATGGTTGTGACTCTATGAGTTTGTTTTTTTTATGTAAATGAAAAGTCATAACATTTTTTCAAGCATATTCTTTAAATTTGTAGCATTGGATTAAAGCCATGACATTTTAATATGGCTTCTCTAAATTTTTTCCTTCTATAAAATCAAATTTGTGGCTCTGAAAAATTACTTTAGCTTTTTCATATAACTTCTATGATAATTTTCATTCTATAATACTAAAGTCATGTCTTTGTAAAATTACTACAACTTTGTCATTAACTTTCTAGTGGGCTTTTTATTTTTGTAATATAAATGTCATAGCTCCTAAAAACTATCATGACTTGGCAAAAAATTTAGAATCACAACTAGTTTGAAAATGTGATTCTTTTGTATGGAAGGCTTAAGTGTAAATATGTACATGTCATATTTTTTGTCATAACAAATACATTTTATCAAACAAACAGCACAAATAAATATTGTGCTATCTCACAATATGTGCTACAATTAATATTTATAGCTAGACCATTAAAATCTTTTTTCCATAATCACAGGTCTCTAATATCCATGTCAGCTTCTCAATATACTAGTCTACCTCTTTCTTTCTCATATTTTTGGAATTAGTAGTAGATGTTAAATGTATGATCATATCAATACCCTTATCCATATAGTTTGGGTGAAGCTTGTTTGGTGTTAAATTTACTAAACGTTCTTATGTAGTTTAGTAATTGATAATAATGTGTAGAAATAAGAATGAGGCTGATATATATCGATTTCATAATTTTTAGTTTTTTTAGAGAGCTTTGATGACTAATCCTGAAATCAATGAGTTTTGAAAGTGTCTAGTTGAGAAGATAGATCAATAAGTCTCACATATTTTTAAAGTCTATTATTGGCCAAAATATTCGTCAATTCTTGTATGTCACAATCCTAACAACTCATCTGCATAATTTTTTTATTATGTGACATATTCTCATTGACTGTAATATTATCATGGAGTCATAATCATACTTAGCTCAAAAAAGATAAATGATAGCAACTAATTACCTCATTAGTGCTCAACCCCTCAAGGTCATGATTAATTTTATAGTATTATGACTTTATCTTTATACGACTCAATAGTTTCAAGTTAGAGTCGTGACAATTTTACAAAGTCAAGACTTTTGATCTAAAAAAAATTACATAGGCACAAGTACTCATGTAAAAACTGTGATAAGTATTTAAAACTGACTTTTGAGACCCTAAATATTACATAGAAGATTACTTGAGCATGATCATTTCTTCGGACATGAATCTTATTCTCAAAGGAAGATATAGTCATAACTTGTATGTGAAAACTAAGTGTGAATGTCTTAGTATCCTAACAACATCATGAAAATATATTATATGAGAGGAGAAAAGGCCAATGCTGTGACCACTCACAAAGATGTATATACATAATAGATATGAATGGTTACTTTTGTGTTGTGGCTACATATCAATAATATGGCCACATACATATCAAGAAAAACCAATTGTCAATGAAATGGCCTTTACATAATGCTATGAATATATAACAAGGTGAGAAGCCATGTATACTTTTTAGCCACTTCATAGTGTCGCGACCGTATATGGACTAAATATTGATGAAGGCATGAAGTCATAATTATTTTACATCACTATAAATTTGTGTTATAGAGATTAGACCCAAATTATGGTCGTTGCAAGTATCATGACTTTGTGTTATAGAAAGATTAAGATGTTGAATTTAGTTGTGACTATTTTCTAAAGTTGTAACCTCAAGCTAAAAAAATGAAGACCAAAGTAGCAATTTTATTTTAAAAGTCACAACTTTCTCAATAGAGTAATACAAGACTGCCCTGCCCAAGTATAAAAGTGAAATATAGTGAATTTTCAAAAAACTCTCATTTCTTTTCATTCTCTCTCATGTAACAATCAAAGTCACAACAACTACAGCCCCAAGGGATGAATTTCATACTCTTTGGGAGTTTCATAAGCAAGTAAGGGATACACAACTTATGCCAATGCTCATTGTTGGGGGTACGGCTTTTAAACTTCTCTTCTAGGGATTGATTTAGGAATTTCTACCAAATTATCATGATATAAGGTTTGTGTAATTTGAATTATGTGATGTAATTAATTTTGATTATGAATGCATTAATTATTTGATTTATTTTATGTTTGAATATTGATAAATGATGACTAAATAGAAATTGAAATAAGGTTTTGACTATTGGTAAGTTTGTGCTAGGTTTTCATAGTGAATGACAATAGATAAACCATGAGACTTACTCATACATTCGATAGGAAGGAAAGTAAAAACTTTTTCAATAATGATGCTTGAGTTAAAATTATATACTGAATCTCAAAATTTGGGTATGTTAATCATCATGGATATGTTACTTATGAAGTCAAAAGTACAAATATATGTTTATATGTTTATCCATTATACACACCTTAAAAGGACTAGTTCTTAATTGGGATGAATATTATGTAGAATATTCTTTCAAGGGATTCACATGTAGTATGAAAGTCACATCATAATTGAGGAGGATGAAGATAAGCAATCCTTAGGACATGCACATGCATATTATGACTCTCTAGGTGGTGACATCTCTTGTAAGAAACGTATACTCATATAGTTCTCACTGATAAAGCTAGATGGAATTGTATGTTAATTGTGCAAGTATGATATTTATGATGTCAAAAGTACAATTCTGACAAATCATGTCAAATAATAAAAATCTTCATGACAATTGAGGTCGGAGATTCAAGACTATTAATTTAATAAAACTTAGCATTTAGATTCAAGACTATTAATCAAACTTAATATTATATAAATAACTAAAATAAATTATGTCAACTTATATTGACTGATCAAACTAAATAATTATAGTAATAGTACTGAAAATTTATTGTGACTTTATTATGTTGTCTAATTTTGTTTTTTAGGTGATATTCCACAAGTATATTAATAAGAATATCTCATCAAAAAATATCCACAAGTGCATTGGTCATATAGGTAGTAAAGAAAACTTTTATTTATATATCAATCACAAAGGGATTGTATTGGTAGTTTAGTTATTCAATAGTGAGACAACTCATTTCTAATAAAATATATATTCATATTCTGAACAATATTAGATTAATGAGTTTATTCATTTAATCTAGGTAATATATATTTAAATTAACTCGACTCATAATATATCTAGACACATAATAAAGGTTTAGGTGTTATATAATGACCCATTGTCCTAACAATATAAAAGATAGTTGTTACCATTGAGTCCATCCTGATAGTGATAAATTAGGATCGCGACATGAAGTAGCCTTGGTTTTGTGCTATAAATTAATCATTGCTTCATGCGTTTGTCTTCATGTTTCATTAGGGACCATGATTATAGGAAAGATCATGTCATGGCAAAGGGTCTCTCATATTTTTATATATTAATAACATTATGAAATAGCTACCAAGTTTGTATTGATCTTTCTTGATCATTATATGGTCGCGATACTAAGAAATAGTAATGCCACTGAAAAGGCCTCTCTTGTGTATCATCTAGCTGTAATGCTAGATGATGACCACAACATTAAATTGTCCCTTGATATATTTTAAATATCTGTGACATTATGAGTGCTCATAATATTAGCTTTCACTTTTCTTATTTATCATATTAGCATTATAGCATTTAGATTTAGTTATGACCTTTAGCACCAATTAACTAAATAAATTTTATGAGATAAATATGGCTGGCTTCATTTTAATATCGCATCTAAAAAAATGCATGCCGAAACTATGCAAGATATGTTTTATCACCTCAACCAAACACCTCCAAAAACTTATTAACTATTTATCAAAACTCACCAAAACTTTAAAGTCATGAATTGAATCCATAATTTCTATCTTTCCATGTCTATACATTATCATAAACCACTAAAATATATAAGAATATTTAGTAGTTTGAACACCAAATAATATGTTGCTTATGAAAGGCCATTGTGTTTATAATCTTTCAATAACTTTTTGTAGTGAAAAGCACCAAGGCTTTCCTTTATGCAGTAGTCTCTCTCTAAGTTATTGTTTTTCTTACACATGTTACATGAGTTAAAAAGAACAATCCTTAATGTTTATAGTATTCCTGAAGGTATTGCACTTACATTAATCTTTTTGTCATCCTTGATTTGAACTTGTTGCATTTCTCCAATATATCTCTTGAGTTTTTGCTTATATTTGACTGAAAGGTAGCTTTGATTGAAGTTTCTATTTGCCTCAAGAGTCTTTACCAAGATGATTTTAGGGAGCTTAGTAATTCTTGCACATTATTTTTTTTTTTTTGGAAACCAAGAGCTTCAGGGCCCACTTATGTGGACCCCTACATCTCCTTGGGCCCCCGTAGAACTGAGCAGGTAAGAAATATCCCCAATACCCCCCACTAGTAAGACTTGAACTCGTGACCTTCTAGATATTGCCAAGAGTCCCATCCAGCTAAGCTCTTTATGAGATGGGTACTAGTCAATCCATGGATCATATGATAAGTAGATTGGATTCAATTCTTGCACATTGAGTTGTGCAAGATCTTGTATATTTTCTATAATAGTAACTATTTGATCATACTAATAAGAGAGACTAATAAGTAGTTTGTCCACCAACCTCTTCTCCACAATGTCTTCTCCATGTAATTTCAATGATTTATTACATCAATAAACTTTTTTGAGAAAGAGTTGAGTAGCTCAACTTGTTTCATTCTTATGTTCTCAATATCTTTTCTAAGAGATTGGAGCTTGACTGCTTATATCTCTCTTGTTCCCCTGGAACTCTTTTTGTAGTAAATCCTAGGTTTCCTTGGATGTAATCAAGGCCTTATCATCCAATTTTTTGTGCTCCGAGTAGAAACTTTCTAGTTTATTATGGAGCAATGAGGTATAGTGATTCTTTGAACCAATCATTGACTAGATTAAACACATCTTGCTCCTCGAAGAGTGTTTTTATTTTAATGCTCTAGAAGTCAGATTTTTCCTTCAAATAAGGGGATTGAGGCAAATCCTAAGTGAGTAGTATATACATTTGAGAAAGACATCTTATATTTCAACAGATTTGGAACTCGATCTATCAAAAAAAAAGTCTAGGTCATGAGACGATTTCAGACTCGAATATTTTCAAGATATGATTGTAATCTTGTAGATCTAGTAGTTTTGAGTCAAGATCTAGTCAATACATTTTCATTTAATTCAACTATGTGAAGATATGCATTTGCTTTTTAAAATAGAAGAGAATTTTGAAAGAATAATGTAATAGAAAAAATAGAGCACAAGAGAGGATCTAGCACATGCAAACATGTAAATGCTCAAACGCTTAAATGTATGTGTTTTTACATATATATTTTTTATGTATAATATGTTTATATTAAAAATACAAATTGTACAATTTTGAAACATATGAAAATATATGTTTTTATGTTTATACATATCTGCCTGTTATAATATATTTATAAATAAGAAAGATATACGTGTTAATAATCATATAAATAGTTTATTTATACATATTTTCAAAAAAACTTATACTATATCCGCATTACAGTAGACGTGTATAAATACTTATACTATAAACAAATGTACTATATGTATGCATTTATACTTATAATTATGTTTATATAAAAAATAGTGTATATTTTCAAAAAGTATAAATGTGTATGTACATTATATATGTATACAATATATGTTTATAAATTCATTTGTAAACACGTATACATTTATAATATTTAATTCAATTTATATTTATAAATTCATTCAAAAACACGCACACACACACACACACACACACACACACACACTAGATATATATATATATATATATATATATATATATATATATATATATATGCATTATAGGTGTTTATACATGTCTATTGCACACACAAAACCACTATATGTGTGTACAATATAGTGTATATATATTATAAAAAACTTATGCATATAGTATATGTATTATAAACATATTATTTATATGTTTATAAACATGTATATGTATACTTATAAATATACGTATATATAAGGTTATAGTTATACATATAATTGTATACATATAAACTATTTTTCAAAAAATTGTTTCTTTTTTTTTAATTTGTTAAATAATGGTGTTAAAGTGTGAGGATATTTAGGAGATGAAAACATAAATAATTTTTTAGAGGTTTTTTTTATTAAATTTTATGGGTGAGGATTATTTACTAAATATTTTAAAATAGAGGTTACTAGCAAAATTTATATAAATTTTTGTTTGTGAAATATTATTTTGAAAATAATAAAATCGTGAAATAAATGTTTCTTACGAAGTAATAATTGAATAGCGTTGTCCTTTTGACTTGGGAGGAGGTGCCATCGTTCTTTTTATTGCACAAACCTTCCATCATCACCCTAGGGTTTTGCGTCTCCCCGTCTTCATCGATTACCTGTCTCGAGCTGTGGTTCGTATCTCCGACATCATGCAGCAACCATCTCCAGGAGGACTGCCACCGCCGATGCAAGTCATGGCTCCCCATCCAGCACCGCAAAATCTCTCGCAGATGCCAGCTTATCCCAATCAGTTTCAACAACCGCCTTCATACATGATGATGATGCCTCCTGTGCCACAGAACCAGCCTTCTCCCATGGCTATGTGGCAGCACCAGGGTGCTATACAACCTCAGATGCCCCTACAGCAACAGCAACAAGTCTTCCAGCCTCAACAACAGCAGTTGTGTCCACCGGCTACCGCTGATGATGTTCGCACGCTGTGGATCGGTGACTTGCAGTACTGGATGGACGAAGCGTATATTTGGAGTTGCCTTCCTCAAAACGGAGAGGTATGTGTTATTAACAAGGCTATAACAAGCGAAAGCTATTTTTAATGGCGTGAATCTTTGTTTTTATCAGTTATTTATAGCGAATTTCTGATAATGGGATGAAAATTCGAAGCATTTTTTATGAGTTTGTGGCTTATTCTAGTTGTTACTGATCAAAGATACATTCTAGTGATATGTTGCTTAAGATAAATTGTTTGTAAGGGTTTATTGTTTGGAAATTTTGTCATTCATACTGTGTCGTGTTCAAATCCAACTGTGTACCAACATTCATTCAAAAACTGTTTTTTAGGTGTGCAGAAAGATAGAAAGAAGAAAAGAATTCCTAACTTTTCAATAAAATAAAGAAAATGCTGTCATTCAAAAGCTGAGGCTGCGTTTATTTATTGGGAATACTTTTTTGTCGTAATAATAAAAATGTGATTTTTTAATTTATCTTTTAATGGAAGAAATGTGATCAAATTTATGAAAGACAAACGACACACACAAGCATTAAGCTTTGGTTGGTTATGCATGCACATATTCTTACGATATTATACTAAATTAAATATTATAATTTTAAAATTATTAAATATTATAATAAAATAAAAGAATAAAATATAAAAGATAACTAATGATTAAAATATTGGTTTTTACGGATATATCGATACTTGGATTTTACAGATATATCGGATATATCGAATATATATCAGTGTGTATTTATATATGAGTACCAATCAAGGATAGATATATTGGTTTTAATAGATATATTGATACTTAGAATTTATGGATATATCGGAGATATATTGGTGGATATATCAGAAATTTTTATCATTGAAGATAACTAGTAAAGAATTGTATATAATAACAATGAATTGTAAACAATATAATAAATTAGTAATAATGAATAAAAAATATCATTCTTCTTAATCAATAAAATTATATCTATTATTACTCAATTTTTTGTATGTTACTATATATTTTTAATGAATTAATCAAAATTTCATTTTTTTTATTAATAAATGAGATGACATTTACTCATGACACATATAGTTGTGTTGGTGAGGATGTTGGACTTGTGATTTCTTATGGGCATGAGTTTGATCCTCATAGATTACACCTTTGAGGGCTAAGGTAGGGATAATTTTGTTTTCATTCTATGATTTTGGTGATTTTTCTATGTGTCAAATTGATTTGACAAAATTAAAGTTGTAAAAAATAAAAATGTAAGGTGAGATATTTTTGTGTTCGTGAGGTGAGGCACATGTCTTGAGATAAGTTTTTTATTATGGCTTAAGTCGTAAATTCAATAAATTTTAAATTTATTAATTTTTTTATTTTTATTTTATTAATTTAATACTATTTATTAATTAATCATATTATCAAATTTTAATAAATTTTGATAATTTATTAAATAATTTTTTTAAATTTGTTTTTGCTCCTCGCCCCTCGCCCCTCGCCCCTCTTCCCTCATCCATCTTCTCTCCTACACATAAAGCTCAATGGAGATTCGTAGAGCTCCAGCGAGCTCCATCATGGAGCTTGATGGATCTCAAGGAGATTTGTTGACCTGGATGATTTTTTTCATGCCTCAAGATATTTTACGAATGTATTGTCTTGAGATGTGCGTCGAGACATTAAAAAAACATCTTTAAAAACGTTGAAGAAAGTATTAGGTGAAAACAATAAGAAGATATTTTGGAGTTAGATATTTTTTTGGGGGTAGATATTTATCTTGAGTTTCTCCTAGTTTTGGTATGGAATGTAGCCTTATTTGCATTGGTAGGTTTAATAATGCTATTCTATGTCAATCTATCATTTTCAAATATACAATATTTTTTAGTGAATTTGTATATCATTTATTTTGGTTTCTTATATTTTAGTTATTATTTTTTTCTCAATATTTATATTTAGTATGCATTAGATATAAAATTTCATATAAATTTGTAACATTTTGATTTTGATATGTGAACTTACTTGGGTTATTGTGATACTTGTTATATATAAAAAGTATATTAGCATTGAGTTGTTTAGCAAGATTTTTTAAAAAAAATATATTATTTATATATCTGGGGATAAATAATAATTGAGATAAACATAGTATTAAAATCAATTTTAACATAATCAAATATTTTGGTTGGTTGTTATTAGTTATAATAAAATTAAGATACTAAATAAAAATAATAAATAATGAATTATTATATATGATGTAATTATTTGTTCATATATTGTTTGCATAGGAATATTTTTGATTTTTATTTTTGAAATAATTATTACTAGTTATCATAAAATATAGTATGTAATGTTTCCTAGGTAAGCACCATGAGATGCTTCACTAGGTTTCTATCTGCTTCTTCTAGTTAAATCATTGTTTTTATGATGGTAAATCTTTGATCTCAAGGAATTTTTTGATTCTTCTATCAATCACAATTATTGAAACCTTATTTTATAAACTTTTTGTGCCATTCTAGTTGCTACGTACTCTCCTCTAATGTTGTATATGTACAAACTTGATTTGTTGAATGTATTGCTTATGATCTTTCCACCTGTGGTTTGATACAACATATGATAACCTTATATTGTGACTTGTAATTTTTATTTCTTTTTTATTTTTTGTTATATTATTCATGAGAACACCTAGTTCATGTTTTTCTCCAACCCTCTAAGATCATTACTTATTGAGCATTTATTGGATATATTGTAAATTTTGGCTTACTCATTTAATATGGTACATGAGCCAAAATTCAGTGAAATTCTAACTTTAGGATTTTTAGAGAGAGAATGTGCACTATAATAGCTTAGTGTATGCGTGCACTTAGTGCTACAATAAATGTGTGCAATGCTTTAGTAGCAGAAGTCTCGTGGGAATGTGCCTTTCATTATTTTCTATTTTTTGAAGAAACAAAAGAGGTAGAATTTTGAGCAATTGTTGTGAGTGTAATATAAATAATAAATATACATATGCTTGATATTCTTATTTTATTGCATATATTGTGAAAAAAAGGAGATGCCAAAGAGGGTGCAAGAGTACTATAAAGTATTGAGAGAGATTAATTGACTAGTTGAATCATCTAGGAATTCGTATGCAGGTTATCTATTATAATATTTATTAGATTTAAATATATAAAATTTTTATATAAGGTAATAATAAAATTTTTTATTTATTAGGCACTATTAGTTTTATAACTTTTCTTTTACTTCACACTCGTATATTATTGATATGTGTTAGTATTTATATTAATGATAATTAATATTTTTTTTGAATATTCATTAAATACTATGGTAGCTAATGACAAGTCCTAAAAGTAATGTTAAAAATTTGATAGTATTTAGTTTCATTAATTTTTTTTTCTAATATTTTGTATATTTTTTTTACCATCTTATTAATTTTTTTTGTGTTATTTTTGTAAGTAATTTTATGATAATTTTATTCTTAATTATACCACTAGTATTTCCATAATTTTTTTTCCAGGATTAAAAGACTAGTTTACTAGGAGATAAATTATATGCCTTTTTAATGATAAGATCTATTATATATTTGAATGTGTAAAACCCTTTATTTATATTTTTTCAACTTGGTTCATCTTTAATTGTGGTAAGAATATTTTATTTTATTCTTAAGTATTTTTCTATCTTGCAGTGTAATATGTGTTAGTTGAAAAGTATATCAGAGTTTTATATCTTAAGCATGAGATTAGTGTGAGTAAAGATTTATTTGATTAGATACACTACTTTTTTTTTGAGAATCAAGGAGTCTCAAGGCCCACTTACGTGGACTCCCTTAATCCTATTGGGCTCTCGTAGAATTGAGCTGGTAAGAATATTCCTCAGGATCCTCCACCGTTAAGACTTGAACTCGTTATCTTTTGGGCATTGTCAAAATCCTTAACCAGCTAAGTTCCCCATGAGAGGGCATTGATTAGATACACTACACTTAGTCATATGCGAAGAAGTCTTTAATACTTGAGATTTATTTGCCATAATGGCCACATGGAGTTTTCAATTTTATTTTGAGCACTAATTTGCATTGTAAGATAGTTTATAACAAATTTTTATATTTTGTTGTGAGATAATTATCTTTTAGAAATTTTAGAAATATGTGATTATTTTAAGATTTAGTACAAAAATAGAGTTTAAGTTGATTACAATAACTAATAAGATATTTTGAATTTGATATTTTCTCAAGGAGAATAAATATTTTGTTTTTTTTATTATTATTTATTGATAGTCAAGGAGAGAGGCACATCTTGTATAAGTTAGCCTTTCATGAGCAAATGAAACTCGTAAACTGAATTATTATTTTTTTCCTGTGGAGAGAATTTATAATCAAGTCATTGTTATAGTTCATTTAATCATTAAATTAGGCAGCAAATATTTTTTATAAAAATCTTAAAAGAGTTTTTACCTTGCAATTCTCTATTCTAAGTTTAATATTTTGATCTTTATGCACCAACTTTATGAGGTGTTGTGGTTTGTTAATCTCATTTTGTTTATTTATCATTTTATTATCTTATGGATGGAAGATCTTAACTTGTTGATTGACTCAATTTAACGGCTATGTATGAGCATGTAATATATATATTTCTATTTTATTTTATTGGATAATTTGTGGATCTTGAAATAATTATTTAACAAAATAATTCACAATTTTTTGACTTATAATTTTTTTATGAAAGATAAAAAATGATTTGTAATATAGATTCGATGGGTAATTCATATAAATGTATAACAAAATTAACAAATAATTTGGCTAACTAACAAAACAAGGAATATTATTTTGGCGTAATCATTAAAAATTACTTACAAAAAAAATCAAAAAATTTTCAATATTTAAGAAAAAGTGTATTAAAATATAAAATATTTATATTTTAGTGCTATGAAAATTGAAAATTATAAATTTAATTTGTCCGTGTTGATAGGGTGACTTTTTGAATTCAAAAATTAGTTTTAGTTTGTTTAAAATTGAAAACTCGTGTGTGTGTGTGTATACATTTATAGGTTTATTTGTGTGTGCGTGTGTGTGTATATATATATATATATATATATATCAAACTATGTACCATGTTTATTTATATATAAATATTAAACATCTTTCTATATATATATGTATATTTATCTCTCTCTCTCTCTATATGTATAAACTTTTTATTATATGCGCACACACACACACACATACACACACTTACACAAGTTTTAAATTAAAAAAAAATGAAATTATTTATCAAATTTGGATACAACCCTTATAAAAAATATTTTTTTTCAAAAAAATTGCTAAAATTGTAGAGTGGAATAAAACTGAGTTTTTGATTTTTAATGTATAAAAATTGTATGTTTTTGTGTATTCTTTCTTATATATTAAAAATTTAGGATTTTTTAAAACTATTTTTTTTTTGTGGATGTATCATAATATAATTCTCTCGAAATAATGTGCCAAAGTTGATATTTGATCATGGTTATAAATTGTAATATTAGGAAGACTAAATCGTTAGGTTATTTTTTTAATTGTTGATTAATTTTATGTATATTATGGAAATTTATGTCATAAAACATTCCAATATTAATATAAAATTCAATGAAATAATCAATGTCTTATAAGAGTGTATATAACTAGGTATGAATTGAGACATCATATATGTTGACTATTGTTATTTATAAATCTCTCTCTTTTATATTATGGATTGTGATTGACTGCATGTTGTGTGCTTATATGCATAAAGTATTAGATAAATAAAAATAGAAAATAACAATGCAAATTGTAATGCATATAATTTTATTTTTTTATAAAATGCAATTATTATTTTGGTAAGATTTATAATCCAACTAAATAGGGGGTTATATATGGTGTTCAAATACACATTAGTAAATGTCTGTCATAAAAATTTTTATGGTGATATGCATTGTATTCCATGATGTATAGCAAAATATCAAATATATATACATATAATGTATATGTATAACATGCTTTATTATGGTTATAATCATGTTATATATTGTATATAAATATATGTTTGAATAAATATTATATGTATACATTTTATCTATAAATGTGTTATATATATATGTATGTTATATATATAATGTATTATAGACATGTTATATACAATGCATTATAGGAATGATATATATAATGCATTATAGGCATGTTATATATATATATAAAACATATTTATAATGCTTTATATATGTAACATATATATATATATATAAGTGATACATTAATATTTATAACACACACACACACACACACATATATAGTGTGTGTGTGTGGGTGTGTTTGTATAATGTTTATATAAACCAAAATATATATAAGTCATAGTTGTTAAATTGAGATTCGAATCAAGAATCAAAAATCAGAATGTTTGATTAGTGAATCGTTAATTGAATTTTTGTGATTTTTTTTATATTAATTAATTCTTATTTTCTATAGTTAATATATATATATATATATAGTTGGTATTTTAGTTTTTATTTTTATGATTTTTTTGATATTTTGTCGTTATTTCACGTTAAATTTGTTAATTAATTCTTATAATTGATAAATATTTTTGTATTTTAATTTTTATTTTTGTGATTTTTTGAGGAAATTGGTCATTTGAGAATTAGTATTAAATTGATTTATATGAATTAATTTGTGATTCAGCGATTCAATTTTTGATTTATGTATATTTTTAGTTCTTTTAAAGAGTCGGATAATTTATCACATGAATCGCGAATCGAACCGCGAATCATACAATTTTGATAACGGTGGCTATAAGCTTTATATAACGTGCTTCTAAATATGCATGTTTTGTTGTCGTGTGCAGGTTGCTTTTGTCAAAGTAATCCGCAACAAGCTTACTAATCAATCCGAAGGCTATGGATTCATTGAGTTCTGTAGCCGCGAGGCGGCCGAAAGTGTATTACAGACATATAACGGAACTCCAATGCTAAATGCCGAGCAGAATTTCAGGCTGAATTGGGCTTCTTTCAGCGGTGGAGACAAACGCGGCGATACTCCCGACTACACGATATTCGTGGGAGACTTGTCCGCCGATGTCTCGGACTACATGCTACAAGAAACATTCCGGTCCCACTATCCCTCGGTCAAGGGTGCCAAGGTAGTGATGGACAAGCTCACCGGGCGATCCAAAGGGTACGGGTTTGTTCGGTTTTCGGATGAATCCGAGCAGACCCGGGCCATGGGCGAAATGAACGGGGTGTTTTGCTCCACGAGGCCCATGCGGGTCGGCATTGCCGTCAACAAGAAGACCTCCGACCAGCAGTACCCTGCCGGTATGTTCCCCCCCCCCCTGATTGTTCTTTTCCGTCTGTTAAAGCTGCAATCCTTTCCATGTTTCGTTTCTTTGTTCTCGTTGATCACTGCTCGGTTCTTCATGCTCAGCTGTATTTTTTATTTTTAATTTTTTATTTTTTTTTATTTTTTTTTTTATTTTTTTTCTTTCCTCGGGGGTGCTCGAGTTTTATTTCAGTTTTGCTTTTGAAGATGGGCAGGAGTTTCCTGTGTCATTTCCTTCCCATGCTTTCCTTTCGCAAGTAGGCTCATCGATGTGTTGAGATCTTGAAAATTGCAAAAACTTATAGAAACTACCTATTGTGTAATAGCAGGGTCGTCAAGGGGCTCCCTCCTCATCTTCGGGCCTGGAATTGGTTTTGGCTGAATTGGTTGGTTACCCTTTAGACCGTGGCCTGGCTAGGTCAGTTCTCAGTTAATGGCTTTTTTGGAATTTGGGTTCTTTTTTTTTTTTTTTTTTCTTCTTCTTCCAAAAAGCTCTTTCCTTTACTTTACGGGTTCAGCTCTTCAGTCAACTAGAATCTTGCTTTCAATGTATAATAAGCAAATAAATGTTACAGCCCGGGGGGGAGCTCACGGATGACATGATACTGTTTAGGCTTGCGCTGTTTTATTCTTTCTATCCATTCCTTATGTTCCCCCCCCCCCTTCCTGTTTCTGGCTTCTGTGATTCACTTTTTGTAGATTCTACGCCCTCAGTGAACATGTCGCAAGTCAACGGTGAGTTTTCACTCATGGTGCTTTTTTACTTTCAGCCATGGTTCTTCTTTGGTTTATTTTATTTTATTTTTTTTTTTTTTGTGTTCCCATCATGCCAAATTTTATGAACATGGCTAGCCCCGTGGAATCTTCGTGATTTGAAGTTGACTTGCGTTGAGGCTTAGGGTTCTTTATTGTTTGTTTTGGTTTGCAATGAGGTGCTGACGTGTGAGTTGTCCCAACCAAGGAAGCACAGATACGTCACCGTACAGTCGTGTCCACGTGTCCGACACGTCGACACTGTACCGATATGCGTCGGGTATGTGTTCGATACGCCACGTGGTGTATTGTCGACCAATCAGTGTGCGATACGTCACGTGGCGTATCGCACATACGAGTCGGAGATGTATCCGACGCGTTGTTACGAATCCGATGCGTCGGTCATGAATCCGACGCGTCGGAAATCTTCTGAGTAGCGGGAGATTTCGAAAAGGAAGCTTCTCTTTGCTTCGGGATTTTTGAATCCCGAAGCAAGGGGTAGCAGTAACGGATAAATAATAATGTAAAATATAATAATATTTTACTGCTTTGAAACTTTTAAATTTTTAAATTTTAATTATTATTGTTTGTTTAATAATAATGTAAAATATAATAAATAAATAATTTTGATTTATGTAATATAATTTATTTTAATTTTAAATGTATGATTTTTTAAGTATAATTATAAATATGTTTATTTAAATTACTGTTTAATGATAATATTTGTATTTAATTTTTTTTTATCATGCTGCATCCAGCCGTGTCATATCCCCGTGTCCGTGTTTCTTAGGTCTCAACTTGAGTACGCCAAATATGTATTATGTAATAATTTTTTAAAATATTTTTTTCTTCTCTCTCTCCTTTATCTCTCCCGACTCTCCCATAGTAGGATTACACATGTTGGTGCACCACGGTGATTGAGGTAGTCTTGGGTGACTTAGTCAAATTGTATGTTGAAGTTGGATTTCATTCTAACCTGTCTAATTGGTACGACTTGAAATAAAATATTTTAATTTTATTAACTTTTTTTTTTAATGTAATATGTATGCCTTATTAGATTATTAATACGTTATAATTTTATTTTAGATTTTAAAATATATTTTTAATCTTATATATAATTTTGTAATTTTACTTTTACATTTATATATTATAATAGGCTTACATTATAAGTTTTTTTTTTTTTTTTTTTTTTTTTGCAATATGATAGAAAATCGACATCAAATGGGATTCTAAATTTTGCCAAAGCTTATTTTACAAGTTTATTATTATTTAGTTGTGAAAAAAACTATTCATAGAGTAGATGTGGTAGGTGTAAGTTTTTTTTTTTTTTTTATGGTTCATGCATTCCTATGAATGATGTAAACTTATTTTACTTAGCATCTTTTAAAAGATGCTAGAAAAAGAAGTTGATTTGCTTATGAACTCTTATCATGAAATTTAGGTCAAAGTTGGGCATACAGTAGTAGGTGACAGTTAGATGAGTATTATTAAAAATATATCAATTATTATTATTATTTATTACTAGGCTATCTTAGATAATTCTTATTTATCTTTTTATTAATTTTAGTTATTTTAATATTTTAATTTTATTAGTCTTTTTATATATTTACCTTGTCATAGTTTTTGATATACTCATCATTTAAATATGTTTTTTTTTAATCTCTTAATATTCACTTTTATATAGTATGATTGATTGTTTAGTTGTATTAATTTTTTTTTTAAATCTATTCAATAATCATCAATCACAAAAAAAAATTTTGATATAGCTTTAATTATATGAAATAAATTTTCGTTAATTTTCTCATTTTTATTTTGTATAAAGCTTAGATATTTATAATTATTGATATTTAATATTTTTTTTTTCATTTTGATTGATACATTATTATTGTTTTTAATATGATTACTTTTATATTTTAAGTACTTTGTCTTGTTATTATTAATCATAAATCCCTTGAATTTAGATTCATCAATTAGTGATATTTAAAATGCAAATAATGTATACCAAAAGGATATCTAGTTATAAGTTTCTTATTAATTTTATTTAGAATTACTATAAAAAAAATAATGATTAATTCATAATTACTAAATCCTTTAATTAATTTCCAATATCATTCATATTGGAATTTATTAGTAATATATTAAATCAAAAATCTAATTATGATTATTACTCTTTCATGTATGTTGTTGAATAGTCTAACCAATTTTAATCCCTTATGATTTTATCTTAAAAAATTTTTTTTTTTAATTAATAAATATAATGCACAAATTTTTTATTTTTTTTATATTATATTTTTTGATTAATCACATAACTAAGTAGATGGCCTATATAGTAGGTCTTTTTAGCATTAATTTAAATTTGAAATATTTATTATTCATATTAGTTTTTACTTTTTTGTTTATTTTTTTTTTAAAAAGTTTTATAATTGTGAAATATTTATAATCTTCAATATTTTCTCTATTAAAAATAAAAATTATAATATTTTTTTTAATTATTTGATATTTTTTTTTATCCTCATGATTTTGTTAAATAATATAGTTACTTATGATATATCATTTCCCACCAAACATAAATAGATATATTGGGAAATTTTGTGTTTTTTTTTTGTGTATTTTTATGAGAGATTCTCTAATTTTTGTAAGTTTTATTTTGACTATATATTGAAATTATTTAATTCTATATCATGCTTGATAATTAAATATGTATTTATGAATATATTTTAAAAATTAAGAAAATTTATTTTTATTATTTTTCAATTTTTTAATTTTTTAGTAAAATTTAATTATTTTCACATATAATATATTTTACTTGATTAGTTTTTTTATTTTTTCTTTCTATTTCAGCCAATATATAAATATTATTTTCTTTCTTTTTTTTTTACTTTATAGTTTATTATATAAATCCTCATATCTCTTAAACTTAATGTATTTATTATTTATATAAATTTAATTAAGGCTTAAGCTCCATATAATTATATAATGTCTATATATATATATTTTTTGTATTTCTTTATATTATAATACCACAAGTGTATGATGATATTAATGAGAAAAAAATTGTAAATAAGCTCAATAAATATGTGTGATTCAAAATTTTGTTAGAATTTATCAATTTTATTTTTTATATTTATTCTCATTTTTTTATATAATATTAATTATTAAATTAAATATTTACGACTTTATTGGTTTGACTTTATTATGCTTAATAATAATCTCAATAGTCAAACCAACGAATATGGTTCACTATTTCTTTTTATATTTTTTTTTAATTTAGTTATTCACTTTCTTTGGCTTCTTTAGTTACATTATGCTCATTATTTATTTCAATTAATTCCAATCATTTTAATTTGATTTTTCTTTTTTATTTTATTATCTTATTATGTTCTTCAGCCTGGTCATCTTTTTACCCAAAAATCAGTTTGTTTTGCATTGTTTGATCTGTTTTTGTGCGAGTAATTCTCGGTAGATCTGTTTGCACGACCTTGATTTCATCTCTCTTCTCCTCTCGTTACGTCTTCTCTCTTCTTCATTTGTCACGTGCAGCCGTTCCTCAGAATTCTCAGGCTCCGAGCGACACCGATCCGACCAACACCACTGTACGTATTCCACCTTCTTCTCCATTGGATGATGCTTAGCATGCACAGGTCTTCGTGTTCTTGACTGTGGCCCCCACCAAAAATGTGGATCTAGGTTTTCGTGGGTAATCTTGATTCGAACGTGACGGAGGAGCACCTAAACGAGCTGTTTGGCCAGTACGGTCAGCTCTCGCACGTCAAGATTCCTCTCGGCAAGCGCTGTGGCTTCGTTCAATTCGTCGACAGGTAAGCCAGCCATGTCCGCCGCCAAACAGGGCTCGATGATGACTTGTCTCTTTCTTATTTATTCTTTTTATTTGTTTCTGGCTGGCTGATCAGGAGCTGCGCGGAAGAAGCATTGAGGAGATTAAATGGGGCGCAGCTGAGCGGCCAAAACATCAGGCTGTCATGGGGTCGCAACCCAAACAAGCAGCCTCCACCAGACTCGAGCCAGTGGAACGGCGGTGGCTACTACGGCTATGCTGAAGGAGGGTACGAAAACTATAACTATGCTGCCGCCGCCGCTGCTGCTTCGCAAGACCCTAACGTCTACTATGGGGGCTACCCTGGCCATTTTAATTATCAGCAGGCGCAGCAGTAGCGGCTGGTTTCTTCTGTTCAACATTTGCCTCCAGCCATTGTGGTTGGGTCGAGCCTTCTCATTAAACTGTGGTTGAACTCTTTTGGTGTTTGTGGTTTTCATGTGGTCATGTTTGGTCCTTGTCTCCGAGCCTACTGGACCCAACTGAAACCTGCTATGGGTTAGGTTAGCCTGCAGTTCTCTTGCTGTGTGTTTGGTGCACAAGATTCTTGTTTTAGTAGTGTCGGGTATTTCAGGTCTTGAATTTAATATTTTAATATCAATTTAAAAATTATTCTATTTTTCAATGTGTATATATATATATATATATATATTGAAATACTGTATTTACTATTTATAATTCTCGTTTATAGATTTATATTTGGGACGAATCTATTTTGGTGTTTTGATTATAAAATGTTTTAAAAAAGATAAAATATTTTTTTTTATTTTTAAAATCCACTCGATTTCTGTTTCTGGGCAAGAAAAAATTAGTATTTAATGTTTTTATGTAGTTATTAAAATTTAATAAAATTTTAGGAAATTTTAAAAACTTTTTCTAAACAGTAGGTCAAAACATAATTCTTAGTTTATGCTAAATTTCTTTTTGATAATTTTTCATTTAGAAATTCTTTTAAAAATAATAATAACTATTATTTTCATATAATATGGTTGAGCTGGAGAAAAATTACATAAAAAAAAAAAAAAGCAGATGCTAGCAATACTTGTTATAATATATTATAATATTTTTTTTAATAAAAGAATAATCAAAATCCAAGCTTTGTTATTAATTATTATACTGCACGCCAAGAAATTATTACAAAAATGGAAAACCAAGAGGCAAGGAAGAAATTAATACGACACACTACAAAAGTAACGCTACGTGCTGAACAAAAAAAGAAGTTTGTACATCACGTAGGTCTCTTCAAGTTGAAGCAATTATCTGTTGTTTGGCTGAATAATTTCTGGACCAGATCCACGTCTCTCTCTGCAACAGCCAACCCTAAAAATTAAATATCTTGACTATCACGTAAGACTACTGTAGACTGAATTTACTGGATAATCCTTTCAACCCAATGCCAACCCGTGATAGTCCAATCAGTAACAAAAATTGATGCTTTAATCTCCATGATGATTCCCAAGCACACACACACACACATACACACACTATATATATATATATGTGTGTGTGTGTGTGTGTGTGTAAATATATTGTGAATTTGAATATGAATATATACAATTCACTTTTAATTTATGATGTTATTTAATCTTTGATGTATATGTAATTTATTTTTGATAATCTGTTTGTATAACCAAATATTTTTTCTATTTTAATATTTTCATGTAAGTGCAGGAAAGGAAATATTAAGAGCCTGGAGATACAGTAGTAGCACAATAACGAAGGTCCAGCTATCAAGTCAGCGAGACAAAATTTTTGGAGCAGAGCCTGACCCATCCCATGATCCGACCTGCTCCGGTTAAATGAAGCAAGAGAATTTTTAATATAAAATATTTTATAATTTTATTTTCGGGTGACTGTTTTTTGACCAGTGAAACTGTTCATCATCTCTCTCTTTTCTCTCTGCGTGATTTATCATAACTGTTCTGTGTGCTGCATACTATAAGACATTTCTGTTGGTTTAATCTGTAATGGATAAGTATTTTCTGGTGGATGTAGCTAGTCGTACTGAGAGACTAACGTACCACGTTATTTTCAGTGTTTATTTCTCATTTTCGATACTGTCATGAATGGTTGTTGAATTGAGATATATATATTACTTGTTTTCTGTTATTTCTGTGTTTCTGTATCTCAATCTCACTACTGTAGAAGCACAGTTGCCCAACAATCTTTATATATATATATATACACACACACACACACACACATATATATATATTAATTTTTAAATCCACTGATGTGTCATGGAGGGGGCAAAGTTGGATATTTAATTTTCGGTGTAACAAAACATAATTATTTTATATTTTGGAGAACTTTTTTTAAATTTTGAAATAAAAAATATTTTTTATTATTATTTTATATTTAGTACAAAAAAAGACAAATCTCCCAAAAATAAATTGTAACAAAATATATTAATACAAAAGTTTAATTATGTTGAACAAAAAAAGAATTTTGTACTTCACGCAAGTTTCTTCTACAAATAACTTATGGACCGGATCAACATCTATCTCTCTCTACAAATAAATAAATTCAAAACATCTTTAGTGAGAGAATAATAATTGGAACATCATAAAAGACTGTGAAGGATTTAATTTACTAAATAATCCTTTCAGCATGATACTAACAACAAGATAGTCCAATCAACAAAATGATCTTGAGAGCAACTCCAAGGGAATGTGCCATCAGGGGTGCCATCCCCGTAACTACCAAAAATAGCATCCAAATCATAAATTTTGTTGCTCCAACGGGGATGGCATAGGGGGTTGCAAAATGCCATCCAAGGTATAGAGATGTCATATTTGACAACTTTGGAGAAAGAAAAGAGATGATGCAAAATAGCAGTTATGACTACTATGCATCTCACAATGACTCTCTAAAGAGGTTGAAAAAATAACTTTTGAATAAAAAAATATTTAATTATTAAAAAAGCACTCTATTTTGACACCTACCATTAGAGCAAAATTATTGTTTAGGGGTGTCAAAATACTGTTTAAGTTTGCAAAATTACATTTAGCACTCCTTTTTTTTGGCAACTCTTGTTGGAGTTGCTCTGATGCTCTAATCTCGAAGACACGAATTCAATCCCCATAGTACTTACCAGAGAGCCTATCAATCAGTTGGACTAAGATCTTAACTGCTTCGACCCCGAGTCCTTAAGGCCTATATATGAACTAAAAGATAATATGAAATGAGTTTGAGAAATCACCCTCGATTGTAGAAATTACATTAGTTTTTATAGAGAGTAGCTTTATAACTAATAGCACATCTATTAATGGAGATCTCTTATCAAGATCTCTAGTAAAATCAAAATTAATACTACTTATAGAATCAAAGTATAAAGCTCTTATATAAAATAAAAAAGATGATTGAGACAAACAAAGATTATATAATATGTTTTATTTAAAAAAAAAGAAACTATAAACTATAAAAATAATTATGAACGAGTCAAATCGATTTGAATCTTAAACTATTGTAGTTCAAGATCATGGATGGCATGATACCAAACAAAACTTTAATCGAGTTATGTTTTACAACTAGAGAAAGTACATTTGTAAAATCAACAGATGGAACCTTGCTGTCATCTTTCACAACTAGTCTTGCCTTGTACCCACAAGTACTCTTACTACATCCCAATTACTATTTTTATAAAGAGATTCAATCTCCTCCTACATAATGATCGTACATCTATTAGTTATGGAAACTAACTATTTACGAGTATATCATGCTAGACACGACACAGGTTCTAGTCGGCAAGCTTGGTACAATTGGCCTACATAGTGCATGGTCATGTCAGATTATGCCTGTCAAAAGACTATTGCATGAAAATATAATGAGCGACCAACTTACGTAGTCGAATAATTACAATCGGTCATGTAAGAAGCTCCAACTTACGGTGTTAGCTTTTTTTTTTTTTAAATAACCCAACTCATCAGACAATCATCAGATGAGACTTGATCTGTGAGCCGTAGCAAGTCCTGAGTCCACAAGCTGGTGGACCAAGCCACTTAGCCAGGCAAGCGAGTTGTGCCTGGCCAAGCATGAGGTACGGCTCATGCATGCCCAGCACAACATGAGCCTTGCCATAGGGCAACACGATTCCAAACCATGTTGAGATGGATCAAGTAAGACTGAACCGTGCAGTGCCGCGAGCCATGCCTGTGCCATCCAACCTAGTTTATACCTATATACCTTATTTGACCAATAGGCCTAGAGGCTTGTACATAGGTTCAAGACTAGGGTTCAAGATTTTTCAGACACAATCTCTTTGACTTCCAAAAATAAGATTGTCAATACATTAATCATTTTCATATCCATTTTTAAAATAAGAGCCTTGCACAATGAATATGACATCCACAAAAATCTATTACCTTCGTTCTGAAATGATAGTCCGATTCATATACTTCTTTAAAAATAAAGAGCCAAATAACAAGAAAATCTCGTGATTGTATTTTTTGCGAAGATATCTTTTCGAGAACTTTCGATTGATGCATAATTTGACCATGTCATGTTACGTACAGGATCCACTAACTGAATCTCAAAATAAATTAAATATAAATAGTAAAATTCAATGATAAATAATTAGATCTTGGCTTTCTCAATGTCATCCAGTCCCTTCAGCATCAGAAGACAATTAAGGATATTGATGAGCTCATTATTGCAGTGAAAAATTCTTTCCGACAATATCCTTTGACTGTTAGTTGTAACCATCAATAATATCTTTTTGATGGAAACCATCAAAAATTCTAGTGAAAAATTCTACCAGAAATTCTTTCTGGTAGAAGCTCAATGATATCTTTTTGACATTTCAGAAGTGTATGGAAGCCATTAATGATAAATAACTAGATTGATTATCATTCCTGTGACTATTAGTTGTAACCAGGAAGCCATCAATACCGCAAAACTAACTTTACAAATGAATTAAACTTTACTTTATCATATTCGACCATCATTTTGGAACAAATTCTCATGCAAAATCAGACTATTATTTCAAAATAGAGGTGATATAATAATAAATGAGTGCATGAAAGATTCATCAAAGATAATATCTATGCTAACTATGATATATAATTTCTAGACATCATATCTTATATTCCTTCATACCATATTTCTACTAAAATATTCATATCGACAAGACAAACAAGCAAATGTTGGACATCTAAATATCTTTGGATCATAATAACTTAGAGCATCAAATCTATAGTGGAGTCATTGGTTTATCTAGGCTAGGTAAACCAACATTAATGAACAAACACACTACTTTCTCCATCAAAATTCTGTTCATTCGTTCTACTGCATCATTTTGCTGTAGGGCATGAAAAACTATAATATCTCACAATCCCTTATGACTTCGTAAAGCACCAAATTCATCAATGTTCTCTTTGTAATGTTGTAAATTCGACCATTTTTTGCTTCCCAAATATGCAATTCTCATAGAACTTATGCTTACTAATAGAATACTATGGCCATTGAGAAATCCTCCATTGCTTAGTTCAATCAACCCATCGCCACTCATATGATCAAGAAGTAGAAACAACTGCATCACATGCAGTTTGGCCTTTAGAATTCCACAATCATCAGAGCACACGAACTGCACCCTTTTGAATCAAGAGAACTCAGAGAGATAAGCTTCCTATTCAGTTCTAAATTCTAAACCATGTTTCTTCTCTAGGAGAATTCTACAAACTTTATCAAGCATTCAATATAATAATAATAATAATAAAAGTCAGGGGTTAGAGGATTTACCTACAGCATCTAGTTGCATCTGAAGTTCTACGCCCACGGCTTCATTTTCAACCTGCAGAGTAATTCGAACCAGAAGAACTAAGAGGTCGTGAATCAATGGAGAAAGGAAGAAGCAGAGTCGAGAAGGGAAGTGGGTTTGTTTATACTTGGAGTTCTGCAATCCTTTTCAGCTGAGCTTTCTCGCCTTCTTCCGATACAGGAAGTGCAGCAACCAATGCATCAAACTGCAAAAGCTACACCATGCGTCGTCGCCGAAACAATCGCAGCAATAACCTACGGCAGATGAGTAAATAACTAGACCTGTTTAGCGGCCATCACAAGAGCCGTACTCATATGCTTTGGCTGCTCAGAAAAACTTGCTGCGTCATCAGTTGCAGGGATTGAAGGAGGTGGTTCGGAGTAGTTTGGAGAAAGTCTCACCGAAGGCGCATCTCTTTGCAATGTCCCAAATGTATTAAACGTAATGGAGGCAATCTTATCAACTTGTTCTTGCAACTGAGAAATTATATCCATTCAGCTGCACCCACCACATAAAATTCCACAAAAAAATAGGGTTTAGGTATTGCTAGCAGGTTGGAGAAAGGATGCACAACTCTGCAAATTAAGCTTCCACCTGCCCTCTCACTTCGATGTTCCTGAGCTGCTCCGAATTGTCACGATCTCGCGATCACATTGCCGTACCAGATCGATGAGTCCAGCACCAGCTCCAGCCATTTAAATCAAGAGAGACTTATCAGTTTATCTCATTCATGTTTCGCTACTGTGCAGAAGATAATCTTATAATTTTTTTTTTTCAAAATTAAAAAAAAAAAAAAATCTACAAGAATTAAAAAATTATTATATTTTGGTGTCCTCAAAATAATAAACCTGATATTAATATATGGGTTCAATTTTTATTAAATACTTTTGTGAGTAGTGCAAAAAACATAATTCCCTCTTTAGTTTTTGACAAAACCAAACTTTTGAGCCAATTGATGTTAAATATTTTTTTTCAAAATTATCCAATTTAGACAAAATTTTGTTCCTTGTTACTCCAACATAAAAAGAAAGTATTTTACATTAAAAAAAAAATTATATAAAAATTCATGTGCCCACATGTTAGATCTTGATTTTGAGATGCCACAAGAACACAAAAATTGAGACAACCCTAACTTGCTTTTTAACAAGTCAATTTTATATAATAATTTAATTTTTGGAATGCTAGAAATAAATATCTTTCTATTTAGCATCCACAAAATTTTGAACTAAATTATTTCAAATTTTGAAAAAATGAACTAAACAAAAAATATTTATGATAATCAAAGCTCTCTAAAGCATTATTAAGAAGTGTCATGACAATATATAAACATTGAAAAAAGAGGTAAAAAATAAAAAAATAATAACATAGAAAAGTAGGATATTTGGACTATATATATATATATATATATATGCATATATTTATATATATGCCTTATTACCATTTGCTTTTGGGTGTGTGCGTGTGCATGGATGCGCATGCTTGTATGTGTGTGCGTGTGCATGCTTGTGTGTGTGTGTGTGCATGGATGCGCATGCTTGTGTGTGTGTGCGCGTGTGCATGCTTGTGTGCGTGCATGTGCATGCTTATGTGCGTGCGTGCGTGTGTGTGCATGCTTATGTGCGTGCATGCTTATGTGTGTGCGTGTGCTTGTGTGAATGCGTGTGTGCTTGACTAACAAACAATGCACTAGCACAATTGGTGCTCACATATATCTATCCTTGGAATGATAGCAACTAAATTACAATCATACCCAATACACAAGGCTCCTGCCATAGCAATGAATCTAAGAAAATTATTATATTGACAATTTTATCCTTAAAAGTCAGAAAGGTTATGTCAGATGAGTCTTGGACCAGAGACGGACTACTCCCGACGAAGACACTTGTCATCACACCAAAGCACAACCTCGAACATAAGCATACAACGAGTATTTTCTATGTGATCAGACATCTTAGTATTATTTTCGTCCAAATACATACAGATGCACGTATAACCAAAATTAAAATTAATAAAAAAGTCATAATTATAAAAAAAAAAAAAAAAAAAACCAAAAACACTCGCCACTAGGCGAGTCTAGTATTAGAAAAGAGGCTTAATTAACCAAAGTTTGGTCTATCGCATAGTTTCAGCACACATAAATGATATACAAATCCTACACGCGAAGCTTTATATTTGATGAAATCAAATCGATGGCGCGCCAGAGCAGCAAATAGCACATGTAAAACCACAAACTTTGATGGCGCACACCTACAAAAAAAAAAACAAAGAAAAACAACGAAAATAAAAATTTACGAATCGAAGAGAGAAAAACAAAAGTTTAATCATGAACGGCGGGAAGAGAATGCATGGCATGGCATTGATGATGATGATGATGATGGTGGTGGATGCAGTGGCCATGGAGCTCAAGATTATGAAGCAGAACAGAAAATTTATGTTTTGGCACTTTAAACATACCAATTTGAGCAGAAGTGGCAGTGGGAAGTGCTGGAATTTCTACAGCTGCAAGTTGAAGCCCAACAGGCGAGGTTAAAAGGCCAAAAACACAGAAAATTAGGAACCGAACGGTCAGACCCAAAACCAAAACAATAGACCACGGCTCCTGATCAAACAGGAGCCATGGCTCAGGTCGGACGAGTGTCGTGAAAGGTTCACTTCTGGTATAAATTGGGCCTGTGGTCGGGGCTAGCACGGGGCTACGAACCGCCGCGGATCAGAGTCATACATACGTCTGCTGCACCAAGGCGAATTTACTGGAGACGTCGGCCACTGGGCTGGAATATTGTCATTCAGATCACAGATGAAGCTGAGCCCTGAGCTGTTGTCGTAAGTTGCATCAAAAGGCAGGCTTTGGAGAAGACAACCAGATTCTGAACAAACAAACAGAAGTATAAAAAAAAAAAACAAGTCTTTCGCATCTACGGCAGAATTTTTTCAAAAAATAAAAAAGGAAACTTTAAGAACATAAGTTACCTTGCTGGTCGACTTGAGGTCAGCGAGAGAGAGGAAGTCGATCAAACCCACCATTTTCAAATAAGAAAAGCATCAGCATATTGAGGAAGAAACAAAACAGGCCAAAGAAAACCAACCTTGGAGCGAGAAATCCTTGAGGCTTATGCCACAAAGAGCATAGATATCAGTAAATATGCTCCTCTGCAGCTCTAATCCGAGAACTGTCGCGCATTGCCAAGCCTGCAAGTTTGTCAGCAAGCTCTGCTTCTGCAAATGTGATAAGTAGCTCGACATGGCATTACAACAACCAGATAAATTCTGTGCTGCTGCATTACCACAGCTTTTTATTACATTTTTCGTGCTGGGAAACACCAGAGGGCAAACTGGGAAAAAAAAAAAGAAAATTATATAACAAAATGAATTGCTACGGATCAAAGTACGAGGAGTAAGTCATACCCATCGCTCAATTCCTAGGAGAGATTAATTTCCTGACAGTCTTACCCCCCTCCCCCCCCCCTAAAAATCTTAGGTTATGTTTGATGAGTCTTGAATTAAAGATCTACCACACTTAGACAAATGTACTTGCCATCGCACTAAGACATCACCTCCAATATATGTATCCAATTAGACAACTCTTCATCTCAGTGTTATGTTCGCACAAACATATTTAATTTTAAAATTCTTATGAGATATAATATTTTGGTATCTGTGTAATCGCACAAGAAAAAAAAAATATATAAAATAATTTTTTTTGAATAAAATAAAAAAAAATGATGCTCTGGTCTCTTCAATTTGTTATTAATTTCACTTTTTTTTTTATTTTTTTTATTTTTTTTTTATTTTTTTTTTATTTTTATTTTATTTTATGATGAGAGAACCCAAATTATGACTGTGCAATTACACACAAGAGGAAAATGCATATTATTGAGAAAGCAACAATACGTGATAGGTGACACAATATCACCATTGCAAGGTTAGGAAGAAACTAAAAATTTCTGAGACCATTTGAGCATTTGACCGAGCAAGGTACAAACATACATAGAAGATTATTTGTACAATACACATATTGTAAGAAGAATAAACAAACGAGAAAAAGAAAAAAAATTAAAATTATTTTCAGAGCAGAGACCGATTACACAACAAACAAATCAATGACACTGAGAGACTACCGGATCCAATGAGGATTCATGATTGAGTTCTCATACTGTGATCCTTACTAGAGAGGAATATGCTAATTTTCTCAGTGGCAAGTTAGTAGGGGTGTAATATAGTGTAATAGTGTGAGTGGTGTGGTGCGCGTATACAATGGTGATATTGTGTCATGGGCATGTAGTGACATTGCAGGGTGGCCGTGCTACTACATATATTTAGCAAGGAAATAAATACTCCTCGGGCCATCATCTAGCACTTGATTGGAAAAAAGACAAGCACGAGAGATTATTTGGTCAATGCATATCTTATAGAAAAAATGAACATATCAAAAAGAGATATTGATAGAGGTGGCGAATAGACTGAGCAGCTCGAGCCTAAATGATGAAACTAAAACTTAAAACTATGAACATCAAAATCAATCAGAATGACTAATAGTGATGGTTATTTAACTGTCAACACCATAATCGTTACATTACCATTTGCTTATTTTTTTTTTTTATTTTCAAAGATTTTATTAATTTTAATTTTTAACCTGTTTAATTATTTTTAGTGCATTTTAGTTTATATTACAATTTTAAATTAAAAAAATTATTTTAAATACTAATCAAGTTTAAAAAAAAAATCATAATTTCACACACACACACACACACACATATATATGCAGCATACAAAAAAATATATAAAAAAATATCAAACCTTATTTAAAGTAAAGTGACTCACGAAAAATAAATTATGATAATTTTTTTGCAAATATTATATATATATATATAATTCAATATTAACATTATAATGCTCCATGACCCATACAATAATATCACTGGTCATAACTATACCATAAATTCTAGATTCTACAAAAAAAAATGATTATCTATCTCATGCATATTGACCATTAAAATCTATGACTCAAGAATCTAAAGTGAGGTGATAAGAAAAAAGAGCACCGAAGCACCCGAGCCCAATAGCACCCAAGGAAAAACAATTTGATATCCTCCTTTTAAAGAAGCATAAGTATAACAAGACTAATAGATATAATTGTGGATAATCCAATCTGATTGGATCTAGTAGGAACGGCCCAGTTTGAAATCATGCCTTCATGATCCATGCTAGCCTAAGGTTAGGCATGTGCCGGGCCAGGCATGATCCATGCCCACGGGTTGGTTCGTACCAATTTTTTTATGGATCACCCAACCCAACTTGGCACAGTAGAAATGACCCAGTTTGAAATCATGCCATCATGACATATAACTATGCATGATGAATCTTATCATCCTGATCAGATAGTTTGCATCCTCATAGCATCAACTAAGTGATATAGTAAAAATGAATGATAGTAAATATGCATGATGAAATCATGCAATAAAAAATAATTGTCAATGAGTAAAAAAATCAAATAATAATAGTGAACTTTTTGATTTTAGATCTCTAATAAAAGCTAATCATACAACACAAGAAAATATAAAAAAGGCATTTTCTTTATCCAACATTTTCTCACATAAAATGATAACAAATATTGAAAAGACTCTATTTGATAAGTCTCAAAGCTAAGTCTTATCACTCTTTGACGAAAACACATGTTATCACATCATGCTGTATATGTAATTTGTTTTAACTTAATAATCTGTTTTAATATTTTTATGTAAGTGCAGGAAATGAAATATTAAAAGCTCGGGGATGCAGCAGTAGCACAATAACGGAGGTCCCGAAATTTTTGGAGCAGAGCCTGGCCCGGTCCATGATCCGACCCGTTTCGGTTAAATGAACCGGCTGTTTATTTTCTGTATAAAAACATTTGTATTTATTTTTCGGGTGGCTGTTTTTTGACCCGGTTGAACTATTCATCGTCTCTTCTCCTCTCTCTCTGCGCGATTTTTCGCGACTGCCGTGCTGCATACTGTAAGACATACATTTCTTGGTTTTAATCTGTAGCGCATAAGCGTTTTCTGGTGGAGGTAGCTCGTCATACTGAGCGACTAGCGAACCACGTTATTTGCTGTGTTGTTTTTCTTCGTTTTGATTCTGTCGTGGATGTTTGTTGATTTGGATATACATATTACTCGTTTCTGTGTTGTTTCTGTGTTTTCTGTTTTTAATCTCACTACCCGTGGAAGCGCGATTGCCCAACACATCAAGACATGACCTCCAACAAACACATACAACATAAGAACTTCCCAAGTGATCAGTCATCTCAATACTATTTTTACCCAAATATTTTTAATTTTAAAGTTCTTATGAGATCCGGCGTGTAAGTATTTGTATAATCGTACATATTTTATATCTCATAGCATATTAAATACAAATAAATAAAATAAATCAATTAAGCATAATCAAGAACTAATTCGTATTAAGAACATCATCATATTCATAATGCTCGATATCACTTCATTAAGCAAAGAAAAAGAAAAAGATTAAAAAATATTATTGTACGGTGCACAAGATTTCATCATAGCGCAAAGTCTGTTAAAAGTTAATATCCCAACAATGTTACCCTCAGAATTCAAAGAGACCATGGCTAATAAACCTCGAACCTAAAACCCACCACTCTTTGATAAAATCACTTGTCATGACACTAAAACCTAATCTCTAAAAAATAAAAAATAAGATAAAAATGATATAATAATCTCAGCATTATTTATCTCTCAGTGTACGCTTGTATTAATTTAACAATATACACATTTTCTCCATAATATATTTTCACGCGGAATATTTTGAAAAGCATAATATCATATTCATGATGATTTATAACAACTTATGAAGTAAATAAAAAAAATTACTATAAAAAAAATGATATAATAATCTCTACACTAATTATTTCTATTATTGTACACCGGTATTAACATAGCTATATGCAAGATTAAAACCAAATTAGAGTTTGGCCAAGGTGAATTTCATGTTGAATTACTAAAAATCTATTTTGAAAATATAATATTAATTATATATATGATTTGGTGCAGCCCACATATCGGATGACCTCAAACACTGAAAGAAAGAAAAGTAAACTACAAAAAAAAAAAAAAAATCAATCCTCGGCACTCGCATAGAATTAGAGGTGTCAACCAGGCCGGGCCGGCCCTGCCCGGCACGACACGGTTCATCCGTGCCCGACCCGGCATGGTTCGGCCCGTGGCACGGCACACCGGCACGGGTTTGTCCCGTGTCGGGTGTCCCTTGAGCCCGACCCCGCAATGGCCCCTGCCGCAAAAAAGGCCGTGGGTCGGGTCTGATTCGACCCGATCCGCGATCCCCCGTATCCTGAACCACTCGGACATGCCAGCCCGAGCGGGCCTGACAAGGCACGGCACGGCCCGCTGTGCCTGCGGGCCGTGCTGAGCCCGGCTATTTTAAACCGTGCCATGTCTGGCCCAGCACGAAGGTAAGCTCATGCTCAAAAAACGGGCCCGGCCCGGCCCGTTTGACACATCTACATGGAATATTTTTAAAGACTTGAAACCCATGAAGTTTCACATCAGACCTAGAGGTGTCAACCAGGCCGGTCCGGTCCGGCACGAGCAGTGTCTGACCCGGCACGGTTGGGCCAGCGGCACGGGTTTGTCCCGTGAGCTCGACCCCACGATGGCCCCTCCCGCGAAAAAAGACCGCGGGTCGGGTCTGATTCGACCCGACCCGCGGTCCCCCCCGAATCCCGACCCGCGGTCCCCCCCCGAATCCCGACCCGTACGGACATGCAAGCCCGAGGGGGCCAGGCAAGGCACGGCACGGCCCGCCTTGCCTGCGGCCCCGGCTATTTTAAACCGTGCCGTGCCTAACCCAGCACGGCGGCACGCTCGTGCTCAAAAAATGCCATCCCACAAACTTATGCGTCGGACGCAAGGCCAAATAATCTATCAGTTAAGTGTGATACTAACCTCAACATCCAGCTCCCTGGACTCACCTTTATTTACACTGCAGGCAGATAACACTCTCGAAACATTTTTTGCTCCTGAGGGATCCATTTTATTTGCCAGCCATCGATAGACAATGTTCTTACAGTCGTTAATTCTATCTGAATTATCAGACAGATTATACAGCCCGCGCACTGCTCGACCTCCAGGGCCACTCAAAGCAATGGCCGAGGCAGCTTCCAAGATGGAATTCAGACATGTGTGCTTGCAGCACTCTGCTATGGCATTAACATTCTTGCAGGCGGAGAGAAGGCTAGAAGAATTCACCATGCTCTCAAACCTTTCTACCCCCTTGACTGGGCAAGATCCTCCGGTTAGATTTGACGGTTCGATAGCACAGAACTTCATGGTATTGACAACTGCGCCCTGACCCACCAAAATTTGCTCGATATCTGAAAGACAGTGATTAGAAACAGAGCCACGCAGAGCTAGCACGTCACTTTGTCTGCTATATTGTCCAATAAAAATGGCGATGGCGGCTTCTACTTGTGGGCAACATGTAATATTGGTGGCTAGTTCTGCAAAAAAGCCCCAGCAATTAGTCGCGGTGATGCTCATAATGCTCTGAGCAGAAGGGAAGTCCAAATCCAATGGGCACATCCCTACAAGAAGCAGCGATCTTCCAAAATTCACGAGTGATTACCAAGAGCAAAATAAAAATGCAAACTTTGCAAAGCATGACTCGTGCAATTTGGTAAAAAAAAAAAAAAAAGGAACCTGATAGCTTTGGAAATGCCCTGTTCGTGGAAGGCACCACAGGAGAAGATGCAGGAAAAGGAAGAAATGGGGGAGCTCTTGTCTGGGACACCTCGGATCTAGATGAAAGCTCGCTTCCACCACTTAGGCCTACAATGAAAATAATGCCCTAAAACAAAGCGGCGAAGAATGGTAGAAACTATTCTCATCTGCCACCATGTTAATTTCTCTAGACTTTTTGAGTCGCTTACAAACATTGAAATGTGATAAAAAAAAGTATCCCCGGGTGATTCATACTTAACATATTGGTCTCGAGAATTTTCCATGGGATACACACAAACACATAATTATTAATACTTCTCTAGTCTGATGATGATAAGATAGTTAATTTTTCTTACAATTCCTTATGTGTCATGGAGTCAACTTGCATCAGACAAAAAATTAATTTTTGAGAGAATATCAAATATTTATCTCATTCATAACAATATAATACTTCTCTTAAATAATAATAAGTTTATCCCAAAAAAAATATTTGAGACTCTTAAAATATTTCAGTCTAAAATTATGATTGAAAATACTCATTGAGTTGGATGAGTCCCAACTCATCTGTCATAAGAAGAATATTATCTACATACATAATCAATATAATAAACTTATCATCAAAACTATGAAAAAATAAAGAATAATTTATAATATACATTTATAAACTAAAAGATATAAAAATCAATGAAAATCTAGTAATTCATGTATTATTTGAAATCCAAGTAATTGTTTCATATAAATCTCCTCATCAAGATCATCATGAAAAAAGATATTATTCATATCTATCTAGTGCATCCTTTGTTTGTGAGAAGATATCAGTGATATAATTATTTATATTAAGATTATTTTAGTTTATAAAGATAAAATATCATGATAATTCATATCAAAATTTAAAATAAATTCATTCATAATAAATCTTACCTTCATGCAATCAGCCTCCTTATTTGAACTAATATTCACCAGGAAGAAAGACATCAATCACATCTATCAAGTATATTTATTTGTGAGAATATTTCAATGATATAAATATTCATATTACGATTATTTTGGATAATATAAAAAAAAAATATCCTGATAATTCATGCTAAAAATTTAAATAAACCCCCTCATAACAAATCTCACCTTCAGATAATCTACCGCTTAATCTAGATTAATCTTCGTAGTGAATATTAATTTTCATAATGATATTAAGATACTTGAAATTAATAACAACCCTTATTGAATATCGGGATACTAGTTTCTCAATATCATTAGAGTGAAAGACATCTATTTTTTTTTTTGATAAAATATAATATCATTATAAATAAGATTATATTTTATAAAAAGACTTGTGTATTTTAATATCATTAAGAAAAATAATAAAATATTCAAAAAAAATGAAAAAAAGTGAGTACAACAACACGTATGAAATAACATGCTTGGTATAATTTTTTTATTTTTTCTAGAGTGACTGAAAGATCAAAATCAAAAGAATAAGCTACAAAATCATCTAATTTTTTGGTAGACTTTCATCTATTCTAAACAAACTATATATTTCTCTCTCTCCTAGCATAGATACTAAATCATAGTTGATCAAGTCTCATCGTAGGTGATCAAGTCTCATCTTTCTCCTAGTTAAAATACTAAATCATTCTAAGCTGAGATTGAAATAAACTCAAGAACTATCAGATCATTTGGACTCGATAGTAATTTCCTATTCAAAGAAAAAACAATCTCCCAAGAGTCCCTTTATTCTACACCTAATGGTACGTGTGATGACTCTATAATGGTTTCATCAAAATGTGTCAAGTTAAAATATAACTTAGGAATAACTCTCTCTCCTAAGTACAAGCACACGTGGGACTTCATAAGAGTATGAAAAAGTAATATATCTAGATATATCATACACTCTTAGTCTTTCTAGACTCGTTAAAGGACAAATCCTACTCAAAAAAACAACATCATCAATCATCACTCACTAATACTCTATCAATTCTAGGTGAACAAAATTTTTAAAGGCATTTTATATTCGTGAGATGATGTATAAGCCTCGAGCTTTTTCAATCTCGCATTAAACATGAATATATTAATATTTTGTTTATTTATGTTTTGAGTGATAATAATGGTTAAGAAACATAATTATTATAATATCTTTTACTTTTGTTTATTTTTTTAAATAATTATAATTATTAGAAAATCACATGAGGTGATTTGGTCAAATCCAACATATACCTCACAGTACATCAATTAGGAAGTGTGAACTCATTCAAGTAGAAGAAGGAAAAAAAAATTGAGATAAGCCTAAAAATAAATAGATAGAAATTATATACATAAATTTGACAACTAAAAGGTTACGAATATATATAATTTTTTACATAGTTGATTAGAAAAATAAAATCAATAAAACTAATATCAAGGAGTTGAGATAAAGCTTAGTTGATGACTAAGATAGTGATTATGATGATGATGATGAAAAATAAAGAAAAAATAATCATTATGGTTTATTATTTGTGCATGAATATATTATCTCCTAGAATCGCATTTCCCAGTGAGGACATATAATATAGTAACAAATTATTTTCAAACTCAAAAAAAAAAACTCACTCCTAAACAAGTTCAATGACCAAAGTTTCTTGTAAAATTTGACTATGTTAAAATACAAGTCAGGAAAAGCTAACACGACTGATACACTAAGGAAAGATAGAATCTATTGTAATCAATGAGTTTTGATGACCATCAAGAAAACATGGCAAACAAATGTATCATAGAATAAAACACAAAATTATGAATAAAAAATAACTTATTACTTACCAAAAGGTAATAGTTATATGTCTCAGCACTCAAGAAGGTGCAAAGAAAGATTATGCAAAAATGTCATAATTTCAAGTGAGATAATCATCCATACATTCATCATACTCTAGCACTAATAGAAAAGCAATATTATTTGTTATAAATAAAGAATGATGTAGATGTTTACATAAAAACTTATCTGATGTACCAACAGGATAAAGGATAATATAAATTGCCCACGAATCTCTTATAGTCTCAACCAATATAGAATATTCACGAATTGATTTTCTAAATATTACATCTCCATTTTTATAACAAAGAAATACACAACAAAAAAAATAGCAAAATTACTAATGAAGAATATGATAAAATATTTGGGTATTCCTCAAATTATTATCAGTAATCAAGATAGTTGATTTATGGGTAAATTTTAAACATTGCCTATGAATTTCTTATAGTCTCTACCAATATAGAATATTTATGAATTGATTTTCTAAATATTACATCTTCATTTTATAACAAAGAAATACACAACAAAAAAAATAGCAAATTTATTATGAAGAATATGATAAATTATTTGGGTATTCCTCGAATTATTATCAGTAATCAAGATAGTTGATTTGTGAGTAAATTTTGAACACTATTATTCAAACTAATGGAATCATATTTGAACTTTTCTATCAGTATTCATCCTCATATGAATAGACAAACTGAGAGAGCTGTTGGATTTTCAATGGGAGCAGACTACCAAACAAAGCTATTTTAAGATAAAAATGGAGTAACAATCATTTATATCAAATTTTATTAGAATTTGAATATATGAGTTCAAATCCATCTGCTAACTAATTTGCAAGAAGAAGTGAACTTAATTAGAACATAATTTATACTTGTTAATTTATACTACAAAATCTCATTCTCTCCAAAATCAATATAATTTATACTTATTAGTCGATATAATAATTCTATAAAAATATTATCATATTATAAACCTTGTTAAGATGTAACTGATAGATGAGGCTCTCTCATAACCAAAGATCCTAATTGAAAAACAAATGAGTAAGGAAAATTAACATAATCAAATATATCTTTTAAACTATGATAACTCATAAGCTCAGTAAAAAATAAATTTTTCTTAAAACAAATAATATTAATATTCACTAAAATTCTACCAAATTCTAATGAAAAATATTAATATTATTTTTACGTATTAGCATAACCAAAAAATACATATTTCAATGCCCTAGGTAACATCTTATCATGTCCTAGAGAGAGATAATGAATTGAGTAAGTACTAATAAAGATTATAACAAGTAAACTAAATAATTTCTTTCTAAAATATATGCTCTGAAAAAATATACACTAAAAAAAAATAAAAAATACATCCGGTTAATGAGAAAGTTTATAATTAATACCATGTCACCCTAAAAATATTTTGAAATACTTTTACCAAATAAAAGCATTCAAATTTCTCAATCAAATATTTATCATTTCTTTATATAATCTCATTATTTAAAGTGTGCTAGCACAAAAAATCTGATATATGATATCACGGCAGTAAGTACTAAAATAATATAAATATATACTCATATATTATTATATATTATTTCTTTAATATTTTTATTAGATTAATTTTTAATTATTTTTTAAAATAATTACAAAATTAAAAAATATATTACTCAAATTGAAAAAAATCAAGCATGTAAAATGTGAACAATAATTAAAATAACAAAATATATAAACTCTTCTAAAATTTTATCTCGATCAAGTTCTCACACATCTGAATGTATAAAATCAAATAGGTTCTTATTCACACAAAACTATTATTTAGGATAAGAAGTCATGATATATTTTTTTAACTGACATGTTTCATACTCTTGAAAGTGCAAGTAAATAATTCAACACACTCAAATACCTAGTAGAATATTCTATCATTGAAAAGAAACCATATAATTCATCTCACTTAGGTAATTTCAATTGTCTTGCACATCTAGTCAAAATATTTTCAATTTGACAAGATGTGCAAACCTTATGGTTTGTTCTCCTTAAGATTTCGGCTCAAATATCATATAAACACAAAGCCAAGAAAACATAACAACTAAATAAAATCAATGAGAAACTCAATAAAAATTAAATACACAGGGTGCCCATATATGGTGGGCAAGTTGATTTGAGGCATCCCACAAACTTGGTGCTCACATCCATAAAACAATAAAAATGCAAAAATAAAAATAAAAAATATTTGTAAACCACAATAATTATAATATTTTATAAACTAATAAAACATGTAAAAATAGATTATTATTTCATCATAAAAAAAATAAGAGACAAATCAATTATCAGTACTCATATTTTTGAATATTAATTTTTATTGTAAACCTGCCTATAGATATTTATGAAAAATACAAAAAAAAAATACTTGCTTTATTTTTTTTTATATAATCTCTTTTTTCTAAACTTAACTTTTATGATATTTACATCTCAACTTGAAGGAAACATTAATAAAACATGGGCCTCATTTTTGTTTAAGATTTCAACACAAATATCATCTTTAAAAATATGAGTTTGGATCTCTACTTACAATCAACACAAATAATATCTTTAAAAATACTCTATTTTGATATTTTTTAGTGGTCAAGAATCTACAAAGGCTTCTTTTTGATATCATCATGATTGATAACAAGTTGTTCGCCAAACAATAAAATTTTCTTTAAAAATCTCACTCAAATCAAGTCCTCATGTGTACTTGTTCATTCTATTCGTTCAAAATTTTAACTCTCCGTTCATTTCCACCTTCCACAAACTTATTAATATGGGCATTTTCTAATAATAGCTCATCTCCTCCTCGCGATCTTAGTCATGGGTTTCTCTTTACAATCTTTCCTTTCATTGTTTCATACAAATTACCCACATACAGCTACAAAAACAGGACAAAGTGGGCCACACATTGATATATCATTCCAAATCAATTTAGTAATGTGCCATTTTGCCTCTTCAGATACATTCATTAAGCATTCAAATAGAGCAGGGTATTTCAGCTTCAAATTATTTCACTAGTCCACCAAGTCTGAAGTCACACCACCATCAACGCATAGTGATAAAACTTGCCAAAATTTCAATTTGCAATCCGACCACAGCCCACATGAATCGCGTAAACGTTCATTTTGTTGAAATTCATTCGACTCTAAAGATGCACTGTCGATTACCCTCAACATTTGGTGTCAGGGCCACCGAAGAAAAACCCAAAATCGGAAATATGAACTTGGTACTCACATGGAAGTAAAAAAAGCATTTTTACAATAACTATGCAGAGAATGGTCATGAGATAGCACCGAGTAAAAGAAGAACCGATGCTTGGGAAACTTCCAGTCTGTGTTAGACGAGTAATAATGCATCTGTGAGCAACATTGGAAAAGACCGAAGCTGAAGTGGAAGACTTGGGAGAGTTAAGCTCATATTCTCAAATAAAAAGCGAACGTGGCATAGACCTGCTTACGACAAATAGAATCCAGAAAGTTGAATAAATTACATTTTGATGACAATGTCGCCTTGTAATTTGTATCGAAACTCGTTTTTTGGTACGGCAAATCCGGAAATGTTGCACTAAATACGAACGTGTACTGGTGGACGGTGGCCCATAAATGTACTGCAATACGTCTGGCACATGATATGATTTGAATTTTGATGACCATGCAAGCTTTGAGAAGACAAAGTGGCCATTAATTGTTTTTTAAGCTATGAGGGACCGGGCAAGCTTATCCGCACATCTACTAATGCCCCCCATATATGGGTCCTATAAACTCATCACAACCACAACCAACCCATGGGGAAGAATAGACTCTATTCTTATTTTTCAAGGAGTTATTAATTTAAGAGTATTTTTTTACTAGTGTTTGCCTAGTTTATTTGTTATTATTCATATTGTGGGACATTAGGGCACAATGTAATTTATTATTTGCATTTGTATTTTATGTACTTTGAATCTAGTGGTCAGTGTCTAGACTCTAGATTGCAGTCAAGATAGCACAAAATAAATAAATATTTCATAATTAGAAACTAGAATTGTAACTAAAATAGCAAAATATTATAAAACTATTATAAATTATGAAATTAAGATAAACATATTTCTTATTTCTAAATGAAAATGAGAGAATTGAAAATATAAAGAGATAGATATAAAGATAGAGAGAGAAATAAGAGGATTTATCATTCCATTGTTAACATGAGTGAGTATGTGTGTCTCTTATAAGCTTACAAAAGTTAGTTTTATTTACTCGTGTCAATGGTGAGTTATGATAATCATTAGTTATAAAAATCTTGTTGGTTGTTCTTAGTCTGTTAGGTCAGCCTCATTAAAAACCTTGTTGATAAAATTTAGTCGGGCAAAATATAGATGAAGGGGAAAAGAGTGCTACACAGAAACATCTTCTCATAAGCATGCTCCCCCCTCTCGGCTCCCCTCATTGTAGCTATCTTTAAGATGGTGCATTTTAATCTTATCTATTAGCTTCTTGAATAATGAGGCTGGCAATGATTTCATGATAAAGTATATTAGATTATCACTTAAGCATATTTTTTGAACATTAATTTCATCAGTCTTCTAGAGTTCATGTGTGTAAAAGAAATTTGGAGAAATATGTTTAGTTTTATCTCCCTTAATATAATCTCATTTGATATGTGCAATATGCGTAGCATTATCTTCGGGTGGTCACCCAGGCCAGTTTACCATGCCACTGGATCAAGCATACGGGTCGAGCCTAGCCCCACACGAGGCACAGCTCATGCCGACCTAGCATGGCATGAACTGTGCCATGCGGCAGCCCAGCCCAGCACGAGACACAGTTATGGTCCGTGCCGTGTCTGGCCAAGTACTAATGAACCGGGATGTGCCCGGGCCGCCCAACCTATTTGACACCTCTATTTCCTCATAATCAATATTGACTATATGAGAATCCTTGTGCAATTAATCATGCTTTATATTTTATATATAATCTCTTTATTTTCATTGTGTTCTCGGACAAATACTTATTTGTAACCAAATATGCTTTATGTATTTAGGTGTTTGGACTACAAGTCCAAAAATATATTGTTTGATTCATGAGCAGTTCTACATGCAATGTTTCTTTTTATTTTGGCCAACTATTTTTATCTCGACATTCTTCCACATTTTATGGTTCGAGAACCTCATTATTTCTTATAATATCAATATTATTTGAAAAGTAAAAATATTATTGATAATAACTTTATTTTGATCATATCTATCTCGATTGTACATATAATTTATTGAGATTTCTTAATTTCAAATTTATGTGCATCTTCAAGAGCTATTCTTTCATTTCGAACCTCTTTAAAAGTCCTTGTTTAATATAAGCCTTTATATAAGCCTATTGTTTACTTGATACGACCATAGGAACTTTTTGTTTATCGTGTCTCTCTTCAAGGGTATTATTCTTAGTTGTATTATCCTTGTCCATAGAGTTAAATATTTTGGGCCAATATGTTTCATATGCTTCGGGTATATTTTAAACTTATTTACTAATTATCCTTCAAAGACATCAATCCATGTTGAAGTATTTATAGTCGAGATATGTGCCTTTGTTACTTTCTTTGCATTAGCAAAAGAACCTAGCAATTGATTTACAAGTTTTTTCACATGAATGATCATTTGAATTTCTAGTTCAAATTTATTTATATGAGAATCAATAAGAGACAACATAGATGCATTTCAACTAATTTATCATCATTCTTCTAGAATTGATTTTTCTTCCCCAAATGAAGGGAATAAACTCTTACTAAAATAATAATCTGCAAAGTAAATTGTAAAAATATCCCATGTTAAATGAGAAATATTGCAATTCAATTACCTAGTACAAGTTTTGAAGAATCAGTTCTAGAAGAACTGATTCTTATTCTTCTAGAACTGATTTAAAATATCTTATGATAGATTGAGAATCAAAACCTACATAAATCCTAAGTCCTCATTAGAGACTCAATTTAGTGTGTTGTGTAGGTACAATTGGCATATAGATTATACAACCAAATATTTATAAATGAGAAATATTTAGTTTTTTACCCAGTACAAGTTTTGAAGGTGAGTATTCATGGTAAGTTATTGGTCGAATATTAACTAAGCTTACAACATGCATAATAGCATGTCCCCATATGTTCTTTCTGAGAAAATTAGTGACTCAAATGTGATTTTTGCTAATTGATAATCTAATTATCATCTGAGCAAGTAGCACATAAGTATTTATTAGGAAAAAAAAATATTATAGTTCTTTAGTAGTCGCCTATGTGAGCGTTCAATGATCCTCTTCATCATTGAGGTCTCGGGGTCACCTAACCTATCGTGCCAAAGAAAAAAAGTATTTGGATCATTGAACATTTGATTCAAGACAACATATGACTCGATAGATTTTATATTTGTATTATATAACTTAGAAGAGAATACTAAAAATTTTTTCTATCATAAGCTTCTTGTAAAAAATAATAGAGGTAATGTAAATATATTTTGTATTCTTCATTCATAGTTTCAAAATGATATGCATTACTTCAGATATTTCTAAAAAAAAAAGCAAAGACCTTGTGGATTTGCTAGAATATAATATATTATTGGCAAGAAACCTAGTTTTATTTAGTAGTATTATATGTTCTATTTCGAAGCCTTCAATTAATTTTGTAGCTCTAGATATAGTACTTCACATTAGCATTTGTTAACGTTCAATAGTCATCAAGACATATATTAGCCTCGTTCATCTTGAGAATAATAACATATAAATTTTAGATATAAAAAATAATAAATAATAGGAATAGCTAAATGTAGTAATGAACTGATGTATTACTTAATTTAAAAAGTATCATTAAATAATAATGTTTATCATCATTCATCAAATAGTAAGGTTTTTAACAGGAACTCCACTGAAATCTATATCATAGTATGTTGGGTCAGTCGATCACTATTGGTAAAAGTTTTTTTTTTATGTTTTCATTTTCTTTCATTATTTTTTAGTGAAGGCAAGTCAAATGTTTGGGCATACGACATATACAAGACAAATAACATTTCAAATCCTATATTATCATGATTCTGGGAAGGTTTTGTCTTGCATATGCTTCATATTTTATATTGATATTAATCCACTTATGGTGGTAAGATTTTTTCTTTTTCAAGGATTTGAGGAATTATCAATATCATATTGGAAATTCTTCCATGATCATCATCCTGATCAATCCACATTTATGTCCATGAGTTTGCAATGATGAGAATTGTTCAAATCCAATTAGACTAGATTGATAATTTTTCATCAAAAGTTCAATAGTTTACTTAGCACCAATGATCAAAGATAGATAATCACGTTCTAAAATATTAAAAGTCAAAAACTTGAGCTTTTGTTATTATAGACAAACTTGTAATATATGATAATATAATAAGAATCAGAGTTATGAAAACGTTTTGACAAACTGTAAGGTCATTCATAATTAATTATATATTATGAGGTCATTCATAATGAATTCTACTCAAAGAAACATCAAACTTAAAAATAATATTTAATTTATGAGGTCATTCATAATTAAATTATTGAAAAACTGTAAGGTCATTCATAATTAATTATATTATTTACAATACTAATAATAATATATATTTTTGTTTCTAATCAAAACCAAATATTGATATATATACAAACTTAAAATAACTTTAAGTTTGTGATTAATGTTGTGAATCTATTATAAAATATAAAATCAAAATAAATATATTTCCACTTTGTATATGAAAAGATAAGAATTGAAAAGGGAGAGAAAAAGAGGGAGATAGAGAGAGAAAAAAATTATTCTATTATTAACATAAGTGAGTATAGGTGTTTTTTATAGGCTTATAAAAGATAATTTCATTTACTTAACTTAATGGCGAGTAATAGAAATCTTAAGTTATAAAAATCTTCATGAATATGAATGAGATCATTCACCACTCACATAAATATTTCATTTATAACACAAAGGGATTTTTTGATTAGTTTGTTATTTTTGTTTCACCTTATTAAATCCTAAAAAAGGTGAGTTTTTCCTTCTAGTTTTATTTCAAAATAAGTCTAAGCAATTGAAACTTGAAATTTAGATAAAAAATAGAACCTCAAGTGCTTATTGCATAAATCACATTCCTTAGTTCATCTCTGTCAACCAAATCACTTTGTAATGGCATATTTAAATTATAGCGAAAATCATCTATTATCATAAACAAAATTTTTGGTTTATTATTTTTCATGCATAAAAATGTGGAAATCTCTTCATATTAATTATTCATCAATGGAAATAAATTTTATCTAAATTAATTTCAAAAAAAAAAAATTTAATTTGTACTACATTGTATATTATTTTGTTTCTCTTTTTATTGAAAGATACTCATATTATGTATAGAAAATAAACATTTTGTTAATATGTAAATGTGTACCTATAAAAATTGGATTGAAGAAGAGAAAAACTATGTTAGCTTTTCTTTACTATGGATGTTCATTTGTCTAATAAGATTTTTTATATGAAATTAAAATTGAAGAAGACTAAATAAATATTTAACTTATTATCATTGTCAATAGTAATATCATCCTCATGAACATGTACAAGGATAAATCTCACATTTAAATTTCCCTTATGAAAAATAAAGCATTAAATGGGTGGTTGTCGTCATCTAATTCTAAACTATTTAAGCTCAAGGAGAACTTGTAGACACACTTCTATGAACAGAATGAAGAGATGGTGAATAGAGTTTCATGCTTTCATAGATACTTCCTGGACCATTAGTTTTTGTTTTTTTTACCACTATAAAAGAACCAATTTTGATCCAATCTATTTTTCCACATAATACAGGTGGTCCTCTTTTCGGGATCACATATTTTCTTTGGTTCTAGCTCTTTTGCAGAAAGCTTAGTTTGGTCAAAGATAAGTTGGACTCTAGAAATTCCTTTCCACTAGAAATAATTATTGGCTCTAAAAGAAAGACTCTTAACATACATAGTCTATTAAAAGCATGAAATTTTATTCATTCTCTTTTCATTATAGTTTTAGTGGTGTGTCTATAGTGAGATTTAACCTAAAAAAATTACAAATCATATGGTGGATCCTTTTTCAAAATTACCCATTGTCCAAACTAAAATAGGAATAACTAATAAGTTGATAAAATTCATAATCTCTAACAAATATCATCAAACATAATCTCATCTTCTCCTAGCAAAGAATATGAAAAATTGTTTTTATGTGAATGACATAGAAAACCTAGAAAATAACTAATTATACTACAAACATGCATAATATCGGTCTAGTAGAGTCACCAAGAGGAGAACCTCAAACTAAATAAAAATCTACTATGTCATCAATTGGTGACTTGTTCAAATGCTTACATCAAAATAACTCTCATCTTCTCTCTTTTTCATGTGATTTGTTCATGTTTCAAAAACAATACAACTAGTGCATCATTAAAATCAAGCAGTATTTGTTCCAATTCAAGCTTCTGATAGGCTAAGTTCTAGATCTAGAACAAAATAATGCAAATCAAATATAATCTACTTTAGATCTATGCTAAAAGAAGAAAAGGAAAAAAATCAAGTCGAGTCATCAACTACCACTCTCCTGGGTTGCTTCTCGAACCCCTCTTTATGAAGAAGAATATATTTTTATACGGTATGTGCTAGCACTAGCTTCTGAGATTATTTTTGTATTATCCAGAATGATTCGCCCAAATTCGAATTCATTGTCGTGACCTTCAAATCTATTTTTCTTCTCGTTTCTTTATTTAGACCAAATGCTGATGTCATGACCAATTCTGTTATTAAGATCAAATTAGAATATCATGACCAATTTTGATGTCACCACCAATTTTATTGTCAAGACCAAGTTATGATGTTATGACCAATTTTGATGTCACAACTAATTTGATTTCATGATCATATTATGATGTCATAACCAATCTTGATGCCACAGACTAGTTCTACTATCAAGACTAAGTTCTGATATCATGACCAATTTTGATGTCATGATCAGATTTTCATCTTATGATTCTTCACTAAAAGACATCTTTATTGTGATAGTTATTTTCTTATCACAACCTTGTATATATCATTCTTTCTTGGTGCTTGAAAAATATATCTCGACCGACCCCGTCTTTCCTTCTTCTTGTTGTTGGTTGTGACATCATTCATTGGTTGTGACAAGATTTTTAGTTCTTCTTCAAATTTTTGTTGCTACAAAGTTGATTTTGTCGTGATATAATTGACCTAACTAATTTCCTAGATTTTTGTTGTTATTTTTTTTCTTTTAACTAAAAATCTGAAAAATCATGAGAAGAGTGAATGTCTATCCTTCAATAATGAAATTTATCTTCTAAATATGAAAACATGCTAGGAAAATAGACTAAAACATCGATTACTTTTTGGCTCATCAAATTCCACCAACTTGAAGTTTTGCTTGTCCTCAAGCAAAAAAAAAATGATATCTTAAGGTAATTTTAAATAGAATCCATAATAAGAAAATATAACATAATAAAATTTCTGAACAAAACAATACATCAACTTTGTCTTTCCATGGAGATTGTAATTTCTGGACCAAATTTTTTTGGAGAGAACTAGGTGTATGCTCTCTCAATCAGGCTTAAGTAAAAAGTTTTGGGTTGTAGTTATTAATATAATATGCCATCTAATAAATAGATTATCACATAGTAGAATTGATATTAAAATTATATTTTAGGTATGGTCGAGTAAACTTGTAAATTATTCTGGTCTAAAATATTCGGTTATATTACCTACTATCATGTAAGTGATTGTAAGCTTGGACTGTGAGCAAGAAAAAAATATTTGAAAGATATGGTGATAGAGTCAAGGGATTCCTTATCTAGTTACCTTTCGAAAAGAGAGTGATCTTATCAAGTAGTGTTACCTTTGATGAAATCCTAATCCAAGTACCTAGCCATATTTAGCCATCAGAAGTTCCTTATTCTAAACTTGCATTGGAATTAAAATTTGATTCTATTGCTCTAGGAAGGATGTCTATATTTGTCTCAAGATAATCAATAGCTAATCATGAACATGATCTTGAGTTTGTTTTTGAACATGATCCTAAACATATATCTAAAGTGTTTGTTCCCTACATTATTGCTAGGGATATACATAGTATGATAAATATAGGTCCTCTAAAATTCAGCTTTGATGAATTTGTAGGATTTGCCCTACAAGTAGCCGAAGAAATTGACATTCATGAACCATCCTTTATTAGGGATGTTAAATATCCTAAATCTGAGTCATGATTAGTTGTCATAAATGAAAAAATTGAATCTCTTCTTAAGAATTGTACCTAGGTTGTTGTACCTAAACCAAATGGGAGAAATATAGTTTCATGTAAATTGGTTCTGACGAAGAAAGAAGATATCTCAGTTACCAGTGGTATAAAATTCAAGGCAAGTCTAGTAGCAAGAGGGTTCAATCAGAAAGAGAGTGTTGATTATAATGAGATATTATCTTCTATAGTGTGACATACCTTAATCAGGGTACTTCTAGCATTAGTGGCACATCAAGATCTTAAACTTGAGCAACTAGATGTCTAAACTACTTTCCTTCATGGAGATTTAGATGAAAAAATTTACATGAGCCAGCTTGAAATTTTTGTAGTATCAAGTAAAGAAACTCATGATTGCAAGTTTTAAAGTCCCTATATGAACTTAAATAGTCTCCTCATATGTGGTACAAGAAATTTGACTATTGCATGATTATTCATGAATATAATAGGTATGACCATGACTGTTGTGTTTATTTTAGAATGCTAAAGGATGAGTCATATATCAACTTACTCTTATATGTAGATGATATGTTTATCACTATCAGAAATAAATCTGACATTTAAGAATTGAGAAATCTTTTTAGTTTTGAATTTGATATGAAAAATCAAGAAGGGGCAAAGAGAATTCTAGGTATGAAAATATTCAGAGATAAAACTAAAAGAAAATTTTTTCTATTACAGAAATAATATATTCATAAAATACTACCGAGATTTTGAATGACTTCTTATAAGCCTCTATCCAAGCCATATGCATCCAACCTCCATCTATCATTAGAGTTCTATCCTCAATATGAACCCGATAAGGAATAAATATCTAAGGTTTCTTATTCAAGTACTTTCAGGAGCCTCATATATCTCATGGTGTGCACCCAATTAGATATTGCTCATGTGACTGTAGTGAATAGGTTTATGATAAACTTTAGTCAATGCGACTAAAAAGCGGTAAAGAGGATATTTAGGTACCTCAAGAGGATATCCGATGTATGTTTGATATTTGGTAATAAATCTAAACTCATGCTAGTTAGATATTCTGATTCTAACTATGCAAGAGATGTTGATAGTAGATAGTCTATGACTTACTATGTCTCCACTATATGTGACTTTGTAGTTAGCTGGAAAACTACTCTTAAATCTTATGTCACTCTATCTTTCATTGAAGTAGAGTATATGGCTCTAACCAAAACTATGAAATAAGGAATATGGATGAAGAGTTTTTTCAAGGAGCTTGTTTTTACTATAAGGTTGCAATAGGATTCTATGACAGCCTCAGTGCTATTTGTTTAGCAAAAGACCAAGTACACCATGAGAGGATAAAGCACATTGATGTATAGTATCATTTCTTTCGATATGAGAAGACAATATAAGTGAAGAAGAATAGAACCTCTAATAATCCAGCTAATATGTTTACCAAACCTATCACTCTAAATAAGTTAAGATATTATCTTGACTTACTGAAATATCAAATCAACTATATTGTTGGTTGTGATGTTATATTATGTTTTAAACAATTCTTTGATGTTACTTTTAGCATAATCACTATATAAGATAGAAAATTCTAACACACTTTATTGTGATAATAGTGAAGTAGTTATACATTTGAAGGAGCCTAGAATCCACAAGAAAGCAAAATACATTAACAATAAATATGTTCTAATAAGAGATATTATGAAAAGAGAAGATGTGGTAGTAACGAGAATTATATTGGCAAATAACTTGGAAGATCCTTTTATGAAAAGCCTGGTAGCTAAAGCATTTGACAAACATGTGGAAGGGATGAGATTCTTATGTATGACATCTTGGCTTTAGTCTAATTGAGAGATTGTTGGAATTGATTATACTAAAGGTTATTTAATATTACTTTCTTGATTTACATCTTGTTATTTTAATAAAATATTTTATAATGAATTGAATTAGTAAAAATATATATATCCGTTATTATGCATGTAGATAATTCAGTACGTAGAGATTGGTTTAAGGACATAAGATCAAATCATTAATTCTTATGGATTATAAGTTTGTTGTTCACATTCTAGATAGAACTGGACAACCTATCAGTAAGATTGTAGTACTAGATTTCAATAGGTCTATCACTCTATCTTGACTATCATGAACGGTGAATTTCTAACTTCTAGTACAAGTATACTTGAGTGTATTAAATGGGTCCAACATAGAATAATTATTTTATACTGACTTATAAAAAAAACATACCAAAGTTATTATAAACATTGTGAGTCTTATTCTTGAAGTAGTTATTATTTATATGTATTTATACTTGAAGTGTTAATAGTTATTTTGATTCATAAAGAGTAGGGTCTAGAAATAGATTTGAGAACCATATGAATTGGATAACTTTATCAAATATATAGTGAATATTTATTACAAATAGAATCCATACCCTATCAAATGGATTATTGATACTCCATTAAAGAAGTTTATAAGTTTAAATATTGTGAAACCATACATGTTGTTTTTAATCTAGTAATTCAAATAAGTTAACTAGAAAGTATCAAGTAAATAATTAGAGATTAATTGAATTGAATTATTATTGATTTGATTCAATTAAAAGGTATATATAATCATAACATGGGGATTTTAGTTAGTGTTTAAGTAACAAAAGACATAAAATATTTTGAATATACGAGAGAGTGTAATTATAATTATAAAGTAGTATGAATTATAATTAATATAAATTATTGTATCAAATAATATACATTAGAGGCGAAAGATCTTATTTTGGCTAGGGTCTCTTTTGTTACCTTATCTGGATGTCATAAAAGTATTAAAAATTTTTGTTTATTTATTTAGTATATGTGTGTGTGTGTGTGTGTGTGCGTGTATATATATATATATATATATAATCAAAATAATTAGTTTAATTATAATCAAATAATTTGATTTTGTCAAATTATTTGATTCTTATTAAAATTATTTTGATTATATATATATATATATAAAATATTAAATCTCTTAATAATTTATTTAATTTAATATTAAATCAAAATGCATGATTTTAATGATGCATTACTAAATTATTATTTTTTAAATAAACATGTCTTGGTGATGTTACACCACTATAGCATCGTCATCTTCACAACTAGGCTGAGGAGGCATTACGAGAGATGATCGAAGCAGGATGCACACCTATAGTTAGGTAATTTATTGCTCAAATTTATTGGAAACAATAAACATAATACTTCTAAGAGTATTATCGCCATGATTATACAATAAATTTTGTTGGTTTACGATTCTCTAGTAAACACATCATATATAAATCAAGAACATGTTATAAATACCCTAATTCAATTAGAGATGACATGAACATTTTACTCTTTTCCAATGAGTTGGGAAATGGTCTATGCATCAATAATAATTACATACTTTATTATAGTCTAATGGTTCTTAGTAGTCATTTCAAATCATTGTAAACATCCTTAACATATTGCATTACAAGTCAAAATGGTGAGAACTCAAGAAAACAAATTTGAATATAAATGACCAATCTAAGATGCGATTCCTTTTAAGCATTGTTTTTTACCCTAATATTTCTTTTTATGCATATTCCATTTTAGCTTTTTTTTTTTGAATATCAATACTAGAAACTTTTTTTGCAATTTATTTTTTATGGTGTTTTGCTTTTTCCCATCCATTTTTTATAATTTAGCATAACTTGAATAATTTTGAGGATAATGCAAGCTGGAGGTATAATTTACTGTTCTTATTATTATATTATGTTTTAGCACAAGTCTATACTCAAAGAATATTCTCCATCATGGGTAAATGTTTAAGTGGCTTCTAGATGATCTAAGATAACCAAACTAACTAATTACAATTTGTGTGTGCTAACAATATTTTCAAATATTTGAATTTTAAGCATTTTAAATATAATCCATCATTATCATTTTTTATTTAATTTTTTTAAATAGTTTTATTAATAAAAAAAAGATACAAAAAAAATACTATATTAGTCTATGTGGCTACCCCGTCAAATAATAATATGCACCTTGTGGTTTTATATAGAATACACATAAAAACTACTAAACAATAAATGTTTAGGCATTTGTGTAGTTGATTATGAATATAATTATATAAGTAAATATAAATATGAAAGATTATTCTAAGTTAATAATTATATTTTCTTTTTGTTGTTCCTCCTAGTAGCTTGTTTTCCTTTAAATATTTATTTTGTCTAAGCTAGGGAAACAAATACACCACGCCCATATATATATATATCTCACAATTTTAATTTTAATTTATAGAAGTGCCATTAAAAGTTGTGGTTTTTCATGACATATTTCATGGAATGCCATCTAAACGTGCCATTATATTTCATAAAAAAGGTGATAATTGGTTCAAGTGTCATCTCTTAATCATGAAAAGCATTATTTTTCCATGTAACTTAAATAATTATATTTTCAATTAAAATTTTTATTTTAGAAATAACGTTTGTGAAAGAGAATAGCTTTCCTCTCAACCTCGAGTCATTCCTCTCAAAACTCGCATCATTCCACACATTCAATATTTCTCTAGTATAAATAGTGAGATATAGTTTTGTAATCAGTACTGCTCAATTTTTTTTATTCGTTGGGTTTGAGAGTAGAAGAAGTTGCTCGATTATTTTATTTTTTAACTTTTTTATTTGGATCCTTCACTTTTTTTGTTACTAGGTGAGACCCCTAGCCCAATTGAGTCAAGGGCCAACTAATTGAACCTCATGAAAAAGTGTGACAGTCTAATCTTATCAATAGAGAAAAGTTAGTTGGATCTGAACTGATAACCCAAAGTTGTAGGTAAGGCATTGGACCAACTCAATTACCTTGACGTTGATTCCTTAATTATTTTAACTACAAAAAATAATAGATAAAATTTCATATATGTATTCATATTATTATACCAATGTTTGATCAAAATTAAGAAAGAGAACAAAGGGTAGAAGAGAAGAAAGATAAAAAAGAGAAGAAAGAAAAAAATGAGAAGAATGAAAAGAATGAAAAGAAAGAAAAGAAATAGTAGAAAAAATAAGCATAATAAATAGAAGAAAGAGAAGAGAGAGTAGAAAGAGGAGAGAGAAGAAAGAGAAGAGAGAGTAGAAAGAGGAGAGAGAAGAGAGAGTAGAAAGAGGAGAGAGAAGAGAGAGAAGAAAGAGAAGAGAGAGAAGAGAGAGAAGAGAGAGAAAGAGAGAAAAGAGAGAGAAGAGAGAGAAGAGAGAGAAGATATAGAAGAAAGAGAAGACATAGAAGAAAGAGAAGAAAGAAGACAGAAGAAAGAGAAGAAAGAGAAGACAGAGAAGAAAGAGAAGAATGAGAGAGAAAAAAAGAAGAAAAAGAAGATATACAAGAGAGAGAAGAATGAGAGAGAGAAAAGAAGAAAAAGAAGATATATAATTAAAGTAAATAAATGAAGAAAGAGAAGAAAGAGAAGAAAGAGAATAAAGAGAATAAAGAGTAGAAATAGAAGTAAAAAAATAATTAAAGTAAAGAAAGTGTAGAAAGAGAAGTAATAGATGAATGAGAAGAAAGATTAGAAAGAGAAATAAGATAAAAAAGATAAGAAAGAGAAGAAAGCGAAGACAAAGAAGATATAAAAGATAGAGAAGAAATATTAGATTGGGAAGATAGAGAAGAAAGATAACAAAGAAAAGAAATAAAATAAACAGAAGGCTAAGAAGAAATAGAAGAAAGAGAAGAAAGAGAAGAAAAATATGAAAGAGATGAAAGACGAGAAAGAGAAGAAAGAGAAGAAAAACATGAATATGATGAAATAGAAGAAAGAGAAGAAAAATAAGAAAGAGTAGAAACATAAGTAAGAGAAGAAAGATAAGAATCTTTAGAAAGAGAAGAAAGATAAGACATAGAAGATATATAAGAAAGATATATAAGAAAGAGTTAGGTAGGATATAGAAGAAAGAGAAGGAAGAGAAGGAAGAGAAGGAAGAGAAGGAAGAGAAGGAAGAGAAGGAAGAGAAGGAAGAGAAGGAAGAGAAGGAAGAGAAGGAAGAGAAGGAAGAGAAGGAAGAGAAGGAAGAGAAGGAAGAGAAGGAAAGAGGAAGAGAAGAAGAGAAGGAAGAGAAGGAAGAGAAGGAAGAGAAGGAGGAAGAGAAGGAAGAGAAGGAAGAGAAGAAGAGAAGGAAGAAGAAGAGAAGGAAGAGAAGGAAGAGAAGGAAGAGAAGGAAGAGAAGGAAGAGAAGGAAGAGAAGGAAGAGAAGGAAGAGAAGGAAGAGAAGGAAGAGAAGGAAGAGAAGGAAGAGAAGGAAGAGAAGGAAGAGAAGGAAGAGAAGGAAGAGAAGGAAGAGAAGGAAGAGAAGAAAGAGAAGAAAGAGGAGAAAGAGGAGAAAGAGGAGAAAGAGGAGAAAGAGGAGAAAGCGGATAAAGAGAAAGAAAGAGGAGAAAGAGAAGAAAGAGAAGAAAGAGAAGAAAGAGAAGAAAGAGAAGAAAGAGAAGAAAGAGAAGAAATGAAGAAAGGAAGAAAGGAAGAAAGGAAGAAAGAGAAGAAAGGAAGAAAGGAAGAAAGAGAAGAAAGGAAGAAAGGAAGAAAGAGAAGAAAGAAGAAAGGAAGAAAGGAAGAAAGGAAGAAAGGAAGAAAGAGAAGAAAGAGAAGAAAGAGAAGAAAGAGAAGATAGAGTAGAATGAGAAGAGAAGAGAAGAAAGAGAAGAAATATTATAAATAGAATAAAAAAAGAAACATAAGAAAGAAAAGAAATAGAAGAAATAGACAAAAGGGAAGAAAGAGAAGAAAGATAAGAAAGAGAATAAATAGAAGAAAGATAAGAAATAGAAAAAAGAGAAGAAAGAGAAGAAATAGAAGAAACAAAAGATAGAATATAAGAATGAGAAGAATAGAAAAAATAGAAAAAAGATTAGAAAGAGAAAAAAATACATGAAAGAGATAAAAGATAGGAAAGTGAAGATAGAGAATAAAGAGAAGAAAGAGAACAATGAAAGAAAGAGAAGAAATAGAAGAAACAAAAGATAGAATATAAGAATGAGAAGAATAGAAAAAATAGAAAAAAGATCAGAAAGAGAAAAAAATACATGAAAGAGAGGAAAGATAGGAAAGTGAAGATAGAGAATGAAGAGAAGAAAGTGAAGAAATAAAATAAAGAGAAGAGATAGAAAAAATATAAAAAAGAAAAGAATTATAAGAAAGAGAAGAAAGAGAATAAAGAGAAGAACATGGAGTAAGAGTAGAAATATAAGTTAGAGAAGAAAGTAAAGAAGAATAAAAAAATAAGGAAAAAGTGAAGAAGAAGAAAAAAAACAAGAAGAAGAACAAGATAATGGTGAATATAGAAGATAAGAAAAAAAAAGAATAAGAAGGTGAATAAAGAAGAAGAAGATGATGATGATGAAAGAAAAAGAATATGAAGTAATAGAAAAATTATATTTAGAAATTAGAAGATGAAAAAAATATGAAGAAGAAGAAAAAGAATATCTTAAGTAGATCATATAAAGTTCTCATGAACTCCCAAAATAAGGTATTGATCCTTTTGTGCAACATGTTGTATTACTCATATTTGAAAAAAAAAGAAATTAGATGATGAAGTAATACTTATTTATCATACAAGTCTATGTTTCATCCAAATCATGTGACAATGTTTCTTATACATTGAATTTTAGTATTTCTTTATATATCTTCTACATCTGAGAAACATTGTTCTAAAATTGATTAGTGTTTGTTTGTGTGTCTTAAATTTGGAAATGATTTGTCAAATAGATTTTTTGGTAATTTTTATCCAATTTATTTTTACATGAAATTTTAAATTAATATTAATTGTGTGTATTTGTTGGTGGGTGGGTATGTGTGTGTAATAGAAAAAAGATAAGTTTGAAAGAATAAAATATAAAAGAATTTTAAGAAGGTTGCATTATAAATTAGGATTTTATTACAAAATCAATCTTGAGGAGAACTCCTCAAGAGTAAAACATGTGATTCACAAAATACTTAGGATTATGCCCCAAACATGCTTGGGGTTAAAAGTAGATAATGCAACATGTTCTTGGGATACAAGAGACTAATTTGATATCTCATTATAATTTGATATCCATGTTACAATCACTGACACTAAGTGTACGTAACTTGTCAAATGAAACATTTAGCATATATGCCTAAGCCCAATGATGGGTGGAAACTTCTAGAAACAAATGATGTAACTCTATAATTTGGAAGATTAGAGTTAAAGTTTGTTAATTCTTTAACCAAACTTTTAAAAGGAAAAATAGTAGAAGACCCCACAAGATAGAAAGATAGATAGATAAAGCTTAACTCTTGTTCAGAAATCAAAAGTAATGGAAATTCGACCTATTGTTTGGAGAGAAAATGAAGTACATTCATTTTGTAAAAACAATTAAGTTGTTGGATGTGTGACATTCATCTAAAGCATGTGACAATGTTTCTTATGCATTGAATTTTAGTTTTTCTCTATGTATCTTCATCATCTGATAAACATTGTTCTAAAATAGATGAGTGTTTGTTTGCGTGAGTCTCTAAATTTGGAAATGACTCGTCAGATAGATTTTTTAGTAATTTTTATCCATTTTATTTTTACATGAAATTTTAAATTAAGATTAATGGTGTTTATCTGTGCATGTAAGTCCTTTAAATTTTAAAATATGTTGCTAGATAAAATTAATTTGTTGTTATTTGTATCCATTTGGTTTTAGTAATAAATTTTAAATATGAAATTAATTAGTTTCATTCCTCTGCGTGTTTTAGAATTTTAAATCTAGATAAACAAATGTGAATCAATTTTTTTTAATTAGTGTGAATTGATTCTGGTTTAATGAGATTTTATTTTTGTTAATTATTCATCCATTATGGCTTATATAACTATTAATCAATGAATTTGGTACCTACTTGACCATTATGACATAATCATTTTGTCATTGTTATTTATAATAATTTTGGATTGTATCGCTTGTATTCATTCCTTTTCACAATTACTTAGTAAGTCACTGCTCCTTAATGTTGAATGTAATCAACCAATAAATTTCTATTCATATTTTACATTAGATAATTAATATAAGAGTTACGCTACTCCATAATAAAGGTTGGAACCATAAACAATTAGGTAATCTATTTCATATTGAATTGAATTTTATGTTTAAGTGGGGTGAATTTAATTTCAAGGTCATATCATAATGCATAGTCATATTCAAAAGTTCATAATTCAATTTTTAAAGTTTCTTAATGTTTGATCCATGCCTGACCAAATTCTATCTTTGATTTCAAGAATCAATTTTTACCAATAATATATATATATATGTATGCATATATATCATGTAATAGTAGTAGTGTGCTACACTACTATGATTTTTCTTATCATTTGCAATAAGGAAAAAAAGTCCTGGGGGCCATAATCAGATCATCTCAATAAGGGACTCAATCAAGCTGGGATTGCAAGCATATGTACGTAATACATAAACATATACATGAATGGGTGTGTGTGTGTGTGTGTGCATGAAAATATATACACTCATAAATGCACGCGCACACACACACACATCAATACATATTTATAAAATATACATGAACCTCTATTTGTGTGTTTCAATGTCTATCAATTGTCATGAGGTTGGACACACACTCGGGATACCCTCAACTTGTCATATAATATGTAGACAATTATAAGGCATTGGATGATTTTCATTATTGAAGATGTAATTGAATTGATTATTAAGGAGCTCAAGTAATAAAATTTACAAATGCATACATTGGTAGCTTTTTAAATTTTTTTTTCTAGCTACTCTTCTCATGAATGATATTGCATGTGCCAACATGAAAGGATTTGGTATAAGACCATCAACCCTTAACAAACTTGTAACTATTTTTAAATTTATTTTTATAAATTTTGTAATATCTTATTTATATCCTAATAATTATAAATAGTACATTTTATTATTTATACGAACTATTATATGTGCTAAATTTTTGTTAAGTTTAAATTTTAGTTTTTTTTTTTTTTTTTTTACAATTTAAGGATTGATTCTCCAATGATATGATGTAACATTGAAATAATTTATAGAAAAATAAATTTAATTATTCTAAAATATTTAATCAAACTTGTAGAAATCAATGATTGACATTAATCATTAGCAAACAATATAATTACCATCTAAAAACATCAATGAAATGTAAGCATTCGATGAAATGTTCTTTATATTTACCGACGAAATGTTATCAAAAAAACATGAATTTTAGTTTCTTCAAAATAAATCAAATAATATATTGAAGTATTGTAAAAATATTCATCAATTAATCAATTGAGAATAATCATGATGTCATCTAGGCAAATTGTTAATCTTCATGTGAGAATAATTAAGTTGTGCACAAGTTGCCTTAGCCATTCACCATTAAAAAAAATAAAAAAACTTGGCTTAGAAACACTTTTTGTTGGGGTGAATACATATAAACAAATAAATAAACACAAAATAATAATGATGGGTAACTCATAAATTTTGATCAAAGCAACAACTAAGGATAACTCATCTCTTGGAGGGGTGAATTATACACACCATTCTTCCTTTCCAAATAATGATTATAGTCTTTCTTTAAAAAAAATTATATTTCCTACCACAAACTTAAAATAATTAAAATTTGGGATCTAAAAAATTTAATCTTTCAATTTGTTACCCTAAAATGAAAAGTAATTCATTTTGGTGCACTAAAAATGACAAATCCAAAAATCAAAACACCCCTTATGATGCATCATCAATATTAAAAAAATCAAAAAAAAAAATAAAAATAAAAATTAAAACTAAATATGGTGTTCTTTAAAATAATATATATATATATTTGGTATATTACTTTAGAAAACAATAAACCTAATATATATAATTTTTATACGTTTATATAAAAAAATATACACACACACATACATGAATGTTATATAAATGTTACAAATATGTATGCATATATATATAATATAAATAAATATTTATATGTTATATAAATGTGTATATGTTACATATAACATTATGTAAATGTTTATATGTTATATAAATGTTTATATAGTTAGATATAATATAATATAGATGTGTATTTGTTTAACTACAATATATATATATATATATATAATGTATCCATTTATATATATTGGGTTTAAAAAATTGTAAAGCTGACACATATATTATTTTCAAAAACAATATCTTTAATTTTTAGTTTGATATTTTGATGTTTATATGGCATGGTAAGTAGTGTTTTCGAGTTTATCATTTGTAGTACGTCAAAATATAATTTTGTTTTGTTTTCGCATAAAAAATCAAAAAAATTAAATTATTTGGGAACTAAATATTAATTATTTTTGGGTCTTGAGAAGGTGAAAATTTTCTCCATTTTTTATATTAAACTTTAATCTTACAATAGGATGAAATTGGTAAGACCTTAATCCATGTCAGTTTCAATCTTATTGGCATAGTACCATGTCCAAGTCCTTATCATCACTTGGTATCAATTATCATCTCTTTTTATAAAAATGCAGGCCCCAATGTAGTTGCTAAGTCATATTCATCCCATCAACCATTACTAGTTCACATTATTCCAATGAACTCGATATGAATGTCATACTCATTCAGGTGGTATGACACTTCAATAATAAAGTATCAAACCAAGCCTGAGCAGGTGCCAATAATATGATAGTTTGAATAGCAAAGGGGTAAGCTAGCTAATCCTAGGGCTACAAGTTTAATCCCCACGAATGCTAGATATGCATCCCCAAGAATCCTTGAGAAGCTAGATATGCACCTCAAGGTATCTTTCTCATTATTGTAATCATTAGATAAGAAAAGATTTATTATTTTACATTTAACATTAAACAAAAACTTAAATTAATTTTATTTTATTAGTTCAATATTATATCGGGGTCATAATCATACTAGTAAATCATTGTCATTATGAAAGTTCAGTATTGCATCACCATCTTCATCGACAGTGATTGTAACAATTTCATCAATCATTTAAGAGGTGCAATAATTTCCACATTTTTTTATAGGAAAATATCCATAACCAACTTGGCATGAAAAAACACTATTCAAACTAATACTATTTTGAACCTATGCAATTTTTGTAAATTTTCAAGTTAGTAATTTCTTCAATAAATTCTATTCAATTCTAAAAGTATGTCTAAGTTTGATTTTATCAATATAATAGTTTTTACATCAATTAATATACATTGAAATAAATAACACAAAATAATAGAGCACCATCCATAAAATTAGAATATGTGAGAAGTGGTTGAGGATGAGGAATAGAAAGGCGAATACTCATTAGTTTAATGCACTCATTGATATGAAATATGATACATGGGAGAAGAACTAGATTTTTCTCCCAAAAAATGGGTTACTTTATTAGAGACAAATGAGATTTACAATTAAGCTTCATCTTATGCTAAAAACTATCATAGTCTACTCATTAAAATGCTAATTATTACTAAAGATTAGTATTTTATGTTTCACTCGTCTTCAATATACCTCTTCCAACATTAGGGCATCATTTGTTTACTTTCATTTCAGAGTCATGGATTGTTGATTCAAAATAAAATATCATATTGTAGGTAATATGTGGTAAAACAACTAGAGTCATCAGGTATGAAAATATCATTTTAAAAATGGTCTCTTTTTCTTATATTTATATATTCCAATATTTTTTTATACTCTAATTTCTATAAGTCATATTGAACAACAAATTAACTACAATTACAATATTCTATTTGTTTGACATTGTTCTGTGAAATTAGCTAACATCCAAAAATAAACTTCTTTGGATATTGAATGACATTGTTGATTCTTTTCTACAAATATAAATGCCCTAATTGTTTGAATAGATTTAATATTACTTATACACTGTCAAATATAACATAGATGAACTAAAATATAATAAAAATTATGTGTTTTGAACATAATAAATTCTTTACTTAATTTCATAAAATAATAAAATCAAATTTAGATGGATATTAAAATTTTTTTAAATGTGATATAAAAGTTTTAAATACACTTTTAGATTTTAAAAATTTATATATCAAAATAAAAGAACCGAGCATCAGACCTATTATGTTGGTGCATCATCTAGAAATATGCAAGTTTAGAGCGGATAATCATTTTGGAGAAACAATGATGACTCATCTGATACATGAGAGTATTCAATAATTTTTTTAGAATTATGTAATTATGATTACACATTTTATATTCACATGAATGTCTTCTTCTATTTTTTGGGATTAGATTATCTTACAAACCTTTTTTTTGGAAAGATTTTTTTGTTGCCGCATCACCGGGGGGGTTTTTTTTTTTGCTTTATTAGTCACCTTTCACTCAAAGGAAAAATAGAATGTTAAACTCACCCAAGTGTTTTTTAGGCTTAAACAATAAAATTATTATTCATACTATTTCTTTTTTATTGAAATTGATTCATTTTGAATAGTTCATTCCTTATTGACATATTTTTAAATCTTATGAGAAGTCTATCAATCTTATTGTTCAGAATTTTATTCTTAATTAGCTAACTGCGCCCTACAAAAAAAAATAGATGACTTCTAGATTGACTAATTAGAAAACTTCTAAATTAGAAAATATGAATATACTTTCTTATTTACATATCTTTCCTCGCCCCCCGCAGGCTTTCTTACATTTCTTGGCTAAATCAGTATACTTAGGTCTATTTCTAAGACAATATATTATCCAAGATAGTTCCATATATAAATATATAGTAGTATTTTAGGAATGTCATTAAAGTATGTATGTATATATGTGTGATGAACTAGGATATATTATTGAAGTGTGTGTATGTGTGCATGTGTGTGCGTGACTGAGTGTGTGTGCATGACTGGGTGTGCGTGCGTGTGTGTTTGTGTGTATGTGTTGATATCAATGTGAGAGAGAGATTGAGAGAGAGAGAGAGAGAGAGAGAGAGAGTGTGTGTGTGTGTGTGTGTGTCTGTGCATGTGAACATACTTATAAATGTAAAATTAGTATTTTTTGATTAGGCATGATTTCATGAAAAGTGTATGTTAATCTATTCAGACAAGTTGTATATGATGCAAAGATTTAGGTTATTATGCATTGAAAAAAAAATGAAACATCTTATCAAGTAAAACATGATTAGAAGTATGAAGTGAACAACTACTTTCTCCCCATTATGTGTAACAAATAAATGGTGGGTTATGATAATATTTTTTTTACATTATGTGTAATATTTTTTATCTTCTTTGAGTTATAAAATATTTAGAGCTAGTAATGAATTATTGAAAAATGCTCCATTTACAAGAAAATGAATGGTTTTTTTTTAATAAATAATTGATGCATTGCACTAGGTAAATGAAAATGAGTAACATGATCAAAAATATTTATTTCAAAATATGTAGTTTGAATAGGCATGATTCATATTCATAATAGGATCTTGAAATAAAAATAAAGCTATGATAGTTTGTTTGAATAACAACTAAATGATTCTAGTTGGAATGGAATGTATTTTTGTACTTAATTGTTGTGCACATGCTAAATGATGTACAATGCCTTCATTACTTAATCTAAGTAAACTTTAGTCCTTGAGTGAGCCATCTCAAAGGTTGTAAATTTTTTTAAGGTTGTAAGAAAAAAAGATATGTAAATAAAATGAAAATCAAATGGACATGATATGTAATGCAATTTTTAAAATAATTTGAGAATTCCTAGCTAGCTGTGTAGGTATCACATGCATCACAAAGTAAACTTGACTTACAATATTCCAAAAATAAAGTAAGTTCTGAAATTATAAAATATTAAGAAAAGTAATAAGTAGCTTCCCTAGGGGGTAGTTTTTGAAATATTATGTTATTCGAGCATAGAAATTTCTGCGTAACTAAAAAAAAATTAATAAGGTTGAATGGTCAAAAAATTGATGAACGTTTTAAATGGATGCTCAATTAACTTTGATGAATTTTCAAAAATATGGAATTAAATATAATTATAAAAGGTTTGGAAACATGACTAACTGTAAAATATGGCCTTATGTTGTATATATGAAATTAAAGATTTTTTTTTTAAAATTTATCTCTATATGCATATACTTATCACCTCTTGCTTGTGGTGCAAATGAAATTAAAGATAATGAACACGTGCATACCTTTTGTACTATCTTTCTTCCAAGCTTCGCTTGTAGTACTTGCATGAATGCCAAGTGAATTGGTGAATGAAGCCCCTTCAAGTTGGACTTGGAGCCCTAATATGTAATTCCTCTAAAAGTTTTGTTGAACTATAATTTTCATTCAATAAGTTATGATAAATATTTAATCTCTAAATGTTTAGATGGACTTGGAATAGTTATGGTCATGGTAAAATTTCTAGAATATGAGAATAGATTTAGTGTAAATTTGAACCCATCTTTTCTTTAATTTTATGAAATGGAGGGTTGTGGTTTTGCATCTAATGTATAGGAAACCAAGATGCCACACCATATATGTAATAGAGAGAAGAAGAGTGACTCAGGTAGCATACAACTATTAAATATAACAATTGAAATGAGGGGGAAATGTTTTTGTTATCATTGACTTGTAGAAGCATATACCAGCAGAACTATTGAGGTTTCGGGCAGAATATCCAATCTAATTGGAACAAAAATACAATAGAATTTATAATCTTTATCACTTAACCCACCAAGGATCACATGTATTTCATAAAAACTTGAAGGAAGGGTAAACAAAAATTACCTCTTGTAGATTGATTCATCATGCATTCAAAATGTGCATCTTAGTTTATTCGGATCTTCAAAGGTATTATCTTTTTGAAAAAATGACAACCCTCTATAAGTATCCACACACGAATAACTATTAAACGATCTTGTTGAATACTAGCTTAGATTTGTCTTCTCAAAACGAAGGGGTTCTCTTTGTTTTATAAAAGATGACTACTTGCATCAAATATGTCACACACACACACACACACACACACATATATACACACACAAACACACACACATATATATACATACAAGTCTGCTAGGGTTTTAGTCATTAATGAATTTATTTATATATTTAAAAATCTTATAAATAATAACAACTCAAATTCAAATCCTTAAAACTCCATTTTAAATGAATTTATTCATTAAAACTCAAGTTCAATATAACAAATTAATTATTTATTTAAATCACGAATTTAAAATTTCTCAAAATAAAAATTAAATATAAATAATAACTAATTATTATTTGTGATTTAAAATAATCTCAACATTTTAAATTACTACAGAGAGTAAAAAACCATAACTATTATTATTCATTCTTAATGTGCAACCCTATAGGTTCAATTAGCATTGGTAGTAGGCTTAAATCACATTTTGATCCTACAATTCATAAGTGGCCTCTAGCAAGATATTATGACTACCTAAGTTAAATTAAAAGCTCATGATCCAAGACAACCGTAATATAGCTAATGACATAATTCATTTGTCTCATGATATCTTGATAGAATATAAGGTATGGACAAAGTCAATCTTATATCCTTCTTTCTTTGATTGCTTAAAACCTATTAGACTGACTAAACAAATGATATTGATCTTTATTAATTTATTTGAGCATGACTATGCATTTCTCAGTCTTAATTGTCAAGGGGACTTAGAGATAACTCTCTTATAATAAGAAGAAAAATTTTTATCTTAATCACTCATATCTCACTACATGATTCTTATTATGTTCAAATATAATCTTTATATTCATTTGATTAAAGACAATATTTGATAATATCAAAACACAATATTCCTTATGTTGAGAACTAAAACGAATTTAGGTCAAAAGATTTAATAACATAACTATTAGAGATTAACTAATAACTTTGATTCATATATTAATCTCAAGATGGTTTTGTCCAATATTTGTTCTCAATAAATAGATATAAATTTGATTTGTATCTCATAAACATATTCATCCATGAATATTAATCAGACTTTATAATAATCTTAATTCAAAGTTATTCCCATAACAACAATCGATTAGGATATTTAAAATAATTAATAATATTATTCAAGAATATTATATATAATAAACATGCAAATAATAATAATAATAATTCTCACAAATAGACAAAATACTATGTCCATACGATAGGCCCAGAACACTATTACTAACAATCTCCCACTTATGCCAGGCTAATTCATTAGTGTATCTAATACCTATGAACCTAGCATGATGATCATGCTTTATTTGTGGTAGAAGCTTAGTCAATAGATCAACAATATTATCATCTGTTGGAACTCTACATATCTTAACCTCACATCTCTCAATGATTTATCTAATATGATGATTATGCATATGAATATGTTTGGATCACTAATGTGATCTAGGTTCCTTTGCTTGTGTAATAGTACCATTATTGTCACAATAAACATCAACAAGATTTGTAATGCAGGAACCACTTCAAGGTTAGTAATAAAATTTTTGATCCAAACTACTTCCTTTGATGCATCAGATGCTGCAATGTATTCAGCTTCAGTTGTAGAATCAGCAACGATGCTTTGCTTTGAACTTTTCCAGCTAACTACACCACCATTTAAACAAAACATATATCCTGACTGTTATTAAAAATCATCTTTGTCAGATTGGAAGCTTGCATCTAAGTAACTATTTACAACCAGATCATCTTCCAATTCGCCATACACCAAGAACATATCTTTTTCCTCCTCATATACTTAAGAATATTTTTGATAGCTATCCAATGACTCTCACCAGGATCTAACTGGTATCTACTTGTTATGCTTAAAGCATAAGATACATGTGGTCTAGTGCACAACATGTCATACATGATATATCATATTGCTGAGGCATAAGGAATCTTACTAATTAGCTCTCGCTCATCTTTAGTGTTAGGACACTAAGATTTGCTAAGAGATATACCATGAGACATAGGCAAGTATCCTTTCTTAAAATCTTGCATACTGATAGTTTTAGTACTTTATCTATATAAGTACTTTGACTTAGACCAATCAGCCTCTTAGATCTATTTTTATAGATCTTTATCCCTAGGATATAGGCAGCTTTGCCTAATCCTTACATTGAAAAATACTTCCCTAACTAAGACTTGACATTCTACAAAGTAGGGATATCATTCCCAATGAGTAAAGTATCGTCAACATATAAGTCCAAAAATATAATTACTCTCCCACTAATTTTCTTATAAATACAAGGTTCATCTTCATTTTTGACAAATCCAAACCCTTTGATTGATTCATCAAAATGAAGATTCCACTCCGAGAGGCATGCTTCAAACCATAAATGGATCTTTGAAACTTGCATACTTTACCAGAATTTTTAGATTGTATTCTTCCCTCAGGTTGTGTCATGTATACATCCTAAAGTAAGTTTCCAATAAGAAACATAGTTTTAACATTTATTTATCAAATCTCATAATCATAATATATAGCGATGATAATAAGAATTCTGATAGACTTAAGCATAGCTACAGATGAACAAATTTAATCATAGTCTATACCATGAATTTGTTTGAATCCTTTTGCAACTAACCTTGCTTTGTAAGTATGCAATTTGTCACCTATGTAAGTTTTCTTTTTGAAAACTTATTTGCACCAAATGGTCTTTGTACCTTCAGGTGGGTCAATTAAGGTCAATCAGATTATCATACATGGATTAAATTTCAGACTTTATGGCCTCTAACCATTTCTTAGATTTTGGATCCAACATAGCCTCTTGATAGGTAATAAATTCATTTTGATCCACTAACAATACACCATTGTTATCAATCACAAGAAATTCATATCTTTTGGGCTCATGACATATCCTATCAAATCTATATGAATTTTGTGCTATAGAAGGTCTGTCAATAATAGTTTGTTGACTATGATTATCCACCGGTAGTTCAATGTTATCTTGTGGTTCTCAAACTTCTTTAATTTGTACCTTACTTCCACTGGTTCCTTTAAAAATAAAAATCTTTTCTAGAAAGATATCATTTTGAGCAATAAATACTTTATTCTCTATGGGATTATAAAAGTAGTATTTCTTAGTCTCTTTAGGATACCTCACAAAAAGATATTTATCAGATTTAGACTTTAGCTTATTTGAAACATGATGTTTTACATAAGTCTCATAACCCCAAATCTTAAGAAAAGACAAGCTAGGTCTTTTACCAGTCCACATTTCATATAGTATTTTTTCAACCACTTTGGATGAAACTCGATTTTGTGTGAACACAACTATTTCAAGTGCATAACCCCAAAAGGAAAATGGAAGATTTGTTGGACTCATCTTAAATCGAACTATATCTAATAAAGTTTGATTCATCCTCTCAGAAACACCATTTCATTGTGGTGTTCCAAGAAGAGTTAATTGTGAACTGATTCTACAAATTCTAAGATGGTCATCAAATTCTTGGCTCAAATATTTGCCACCTGAATCATATCGAAGCACCTTGATTGTCTTGACAAGTTACTGCTGAAGTCATCAGTAAATATTTGTCTGACATCATTAAATGTATTATGTCTTTGTAACATCTCACACGGCATTGAAAGATTTGATGCATCGAGCCATCGAAGAAAAATCATTACATAAGATATTGAGGGATGATATGTTTTCCTCTAAGCTTCATCCTGATTGTTCCTATATTGTTGAGTCTGTGTGTAATATCAAGAGCAAGGGATTTTGATCAAAATCCAACCTCATGTGAGTTAAATATATTAATCTTCCAACAAATATTTAATATCTCTTAATGTTGACTAGCAGTTGATTTTTTTTTATATACAACTTTAGACTCTCTTTTACTGGAGTATTTTCTAGCTGGAAAGTTGACATTTCATTTTTTTGTAACAACTTTAAGACATACTTTCTTTCAAATAGGAAGATCTCTACTCATTTGAGATAATTCAATGCCCTGAAAATATTTTAAAGTATATAAATTACATCATTTTGATTTTTGAATGCTCTGCACAAGTATTTTTATAATGCCTTAATTTTTTGTAGATCATAACCTATGATGATCATATCATCCATACATACTATGAGGGAAATAATTTTCTTATGCACTTCCTCAAAAAAGTGGTCCAAATTTATTTGTTTCTATCCAAATGATTTGATGGATTGCCTAAGCTAAGCTCTAATGGAAAGTTTAAGTACTTATAGAGATTTCTTTAGTTTGCACTTTTTTTAACATTGATTCTATGTTATCATGCAGCACATGGGAATTCCATATAAAATTATTCAAACATCTCTCCATATAGAAAAATAATATTTATGTTGAACTATTCTAAAGACCAATCTAATTGTGTAGCTAAAGACAATTAGACTTGGGTTTTATACATAAAAATTGTTATGTTTTTGCAAGATGGTCAACAACCTCCCGAGTGTAATTTTTTTGCAAGGAAGATAGTTCTTTATTCAGTATGGTTTTCCATCTTTTGCAAGTTAAGACTTCCTGCACAATGTTATATATAAATATAGTAAATTATTTTTATAAAACTAGAATCCATAGCAATAATACGAAAATAGAAAATTAAACCCTAAAATAATAAAATAAACAAGTAATAAATGAAATATAAACTAAAATGAAATTGAGATTGAGTTAAAATACAATGGAGGAGAAACCTCATTTTATATAAGAAAAATTAGAAACCCAAATAGATTTTAAATGTGGTCAAGGTGAAGTGTAATTCTCCTACTTGAAACCCACTTAAATGCCAAATATTGTTAATATATTGTTTACCTACCCACGTAAAGGTCTATTAATGATGTTATATTCTCCTACTTGAAATTCACTTTCCTCATTTACCAACTTCATTCTTATCTACATTTTTACTAAGCCATAGAAGGTTCTACAACATACAAACCTTTCAGCATTGATCGATTTGGTCATAACATTCGCTATGTTATTATCAGTGTGAATCTTTTGCATATCAATACTTTTATCTATTTTTTCTCATACAAAATAATATTGTATCATGATATGTTTTATCTTTGAATGAAATATTAGATTTTTTACTAAGTTTAGAGCACTGTGACTAGCACAAAATTAAGTAATTTGTTTATTTCCAAGCTCTTCCAATACATCTACAATCAGATTGTCTCTATATTGGCTTATATAATTCCAACATACTCTATCTCTATCATAGTAGTGTACTCAATAGATTATAGCTTTGAAATCTAACTTATAATACCTCCAGCAAGAGTGAAAATATAACACATGATAGACTTGTTATTATCAATATCATTAGTATAGTTTATATCAACATAACTTCCGAAAATAAGGTCTAACCTCTATAACATAAAGAAGTATTTGAGGTTTATTTGCTATATTTGAAAATTCTTTTCATAGTACTCCAATACTCTGCCAGGAATTTTGATGAATTGACTAAGTACTCTCACAGCTTGTGCATTTCCATGAACGGATCCCATTTGTAATGAATCAAACTTGAATAGAATATGCACCATGTGTCACTTTCAATATTCTTCTACATGCATTTCCACCGAGCCCAATTGAATTAAGCTTTGAAAAACCAAATTGTTTGCACAAATAGAAGATGAAGGATATAAGGTTTTTTTTTTGTTTTAAGTTTGTAGCTTGTGCGTGTAGAAACTAAGTAAGTAGAGAAGAAAGAAAAGTCATCTCTCCTCAGTTACCATTTTTCTTTATTTTTTCTTCCTTTTACTTTTAATTCATTTGTTCTAGCACTCTTAACATGTAGAAAATAAAAACAAGAAAAATATTTTATAAATCCATTTTAAGATTTTATACTTCCACATGATTAATCTCATTACTATTTCTTAAATGTAACCCCTCCAACTACTAAAAAAAATGTTTATTAGAAATATATTCCTAATAAAATAAAATATTTAAAATAATAAATCAAATTAAAAATGAACCAAATATAATTTTAAATTAGACTAAATTTTATTTTAATCAAATGGGATAACCAAATATTTTTGACCAAACTAGTATGCTCAACCCAAGCAGACCCAATAATTTTCTAAAAATTTTTAAAGAGATATAATTGGACCTTGGTCGCACTCTTCATGCATTTTTATGTGAATTCATTAAATTATGAATTTTATATAATACTCACATGTTAAACTAGTTAGATATGAGTAGTTTTTAACTCAATATATATGGGTATGTCCAACTACATCTATTTGTCAAGTACATCATATAATATTATTATGATAACTATCATAGGTTAGAAAGACTAAATTGTACATGTAATGAACACTGAGTCACTATATTATTATTGACTATTGGAAAATTATGATTACTTTTAGAAAAATGAGTGATTAACTAATAGTTATCAATATTTAATTATGTTTATGCATTATATACATTTGACTCTTATGATATAGATAATTGAGCTTAATTATACTAATAGACTAGACACAAATGATTTAACTCCCATAGAGATAAAGTTACAATTACAAAAATAATTTCAAAGAAAAGGGAAGAAAATCTCTACATTTCATTCAAGAATAAAGAATCAATAACAATATCAATGGATTCGAGAATATTGGTAAAAAACAATGTAATAATAATATATTTAAATTACAGTAGATATTTTTATAAAGGCTAGATTGTAAAATTATGAACTAGAAGTTATTCCTTGACCAAAGGATAAATCTTTTTTAGATTCTAATTCACATATAAATTATAATAGGTATACATAGAGCATAAGAAATTTTGACAATTATATGGTCACCAAATTCAACATCACTGATCTTATTAGTATAGATAGTTTCATCTGAGATTTTATTAATAGTTACCTACAAGCTATTCTGAACTAGATTGAGTTTTCTATTTTTTATTTAATTATTTTTTACAATGATAATTATGAAGTAAACAAAATGATTCAATCTTATATTTTGTGAATTGACAAAAAAGTAAAGAAAGATTATTCATTTAATAGATATGAAATTTACAGAACATGTATATTATTACATCATAATCTCTATTAAACAATACTACATGTATATTTTTAATAGTTTGATGGGATGGTTTGATGTGGCATTTTTTTTGTTCATTTATTTTTATTATTGATGCATTATATAATGAACGTCTCCAAGTATTTTATGTATTGTTAGTACTATTCAAACTTTATTTATTTTAATCACTGTAATCTCATTATAAAAAAATAATATTTTACAATTAGTTATCATATTTAATTGTTATATTAATTTTATTGTATTAATTCAATAAAGTCAATAGTTGAATTAAACAAAAACTCAAAATATATAATTATCATATTAATTCGATCGATATTATATACTTTTAACTATTATACACGTAAGTATCCTATGAATTTAGTTAGGGGTGGGTAGTCAGTTTGGGCTGGTCCATATGCCACGATCCATATTTCCAACTTTAAATTTTATTGTATTAAATCAACAAAATCAATATTAATTATTAAATTACAATTAACATATAGCAATTCATTTATTTATTTGTTTATATCATGAAAAAAAAAACTAAGTTGAAAATAAAGAATTAATATGAACATATTGATGTTTGATTTTATTTCTTCAAATTCTCCAAGCATAAGTTGGTCATTTTGCAATATAAAACATTCATGGTAGACTACACATGTTTAAAATATGTTTTTTTTGAGGAACAAGTGTTTTGTTCTTTAAATAAAATTTAATATATGTGTAAATATGTGTAAATATGTGTGTGTGTGTGTGTGTGTAGTTTGGCAATCTGTGTGATAGTAACACTTCTAGTTCTACCTCGAGCATCCGATATAGTGTTTCGCATAGTGTTGAAATTGTGGGTTCTAGTGTGTGCATTAAACAAGCAAATGAAATATTGAATGTTTGCTTTGATTTTATTTTTCTTTTACAAAGTACGAGATATGGAGAATAAAATTTATATGGAGTAGTCAGTAGTCATTAAGTTACAATGTTTAATGGAAAAAGAATCAAGTATTCAAGCATTAGAAAATGCTTGTCTGAGATAAAACAAGCGCCAAGCTTTTTATGTTTGAATTGTAATGAAGGGTCATGGATACTTGAAGACTTACAATGATTATTATGTTTTTATAAACAGACACTTTAGAAAAAAATTTTATTATTATTCTTTTATAACATGTCAATGTCATACTAATTATCATTCATGATTTACGCAAGATTAAGAACTAAAATAAAATTTTGAGATTTCTTTGAAATTAAAGACAAGGGATTGGCATCAGAATGAGGATCTCTCATAATTTGATGAATGGAAAACTTAGATAATCTCAAAAAGAATTATTACTTCACATAACACTATAAGTTTTTCTCTTACAAAACACTTTAAGCTTACTTCACATAAAGTCTCTCACTGGTATTTTAGTGTTTTACATGGTATTTACAAGATCAAATATTACTTGTTTTGTTGGAGTAAATAGTCAATTTTGAGAAATAGTGAAATGATCGTGAGACTGCAAGAGATAATTTCAAGATGAATCACTCTTTTGGCTATGAAATTATAGAAAAAGAATGAACTGAAAGAAAAAGAAGAATCAAAATGCAGAAAAGGAGTGGCTAAGGTTATAGAATACAAGAATAAGTCTAGGTTACAAAATAAGAAAAACAAAGTTAGTAAATATATAGCCTTATAGAAAAATACTTTTCTAACCCTTACTACTACAATAATAATGCTATCTCTCATCTCATAGTCGCGATGCAACAACAAGATTCGTCAAGAATTTGTTCCATGACGTGATATCCATGGACGACAATATTTGTAGTGGTGATAATACAGAGTCTTTAATTATCACATTCTAAAAGATTATCCTAAGTGAGATGACAATTAATTTCACTATGCTTAGTATGATTGTGAAAGATTGTGCTATTGTCACTCTTAATCGCACTCTTAAATGCGACATTAAATGCCAATGAATTGAATGCAATAGTACCTAATGAGGCACATATTTGTAGCGGAGCATGCCTAGCTACTCAACATGCTGGCATGTGACCCACCTAAGACTATCATGTCCTAACATAGGCATTGTTTCTAAAAAAATATACCAACTATATACATTTTTACATACATATTTAGAAAACTTACACATTTTATTTTGACATATACAATGTAACCGTATCATTGCACGTGTTTTTTTATTATTTATATTTTTTATTTATTTATTTTTTTTATTTATTTAATCTTGATGTAGTAGGTATGCGTTTGAGTTTTTTTTTTTTTTTATTACTAAGGGAAGAGGAATTTCAGGTTTTCAAATTTGATATACCAAAAGAAAAATATTTTAATTTTTTTGGTAATTTTTTATTAAAACTTCTTTGATATTTGAACAAAACATATATATTTTGGTTATAGGGTACCCTAAACATAATTTTCCCAAAAGAAAGTGTCATACATCCAACTTGGCATGACTTTTTAATTTGACATGACTTGAGTACACCTTGCATATCATATGCATATGACTTGTTCCCCAAATACAAGATGAATCCAAGTATTTGTGTGTTTGTGTGTGTGTGTTGCATATCGATTTATATATAAACACACACACACACACACACACACACACACACACACACACACTTATATATATATATATATATATATATATATATATATATACCCTATGAAATTGCTTTTAAAAAAATTAAAAGGAGTTTCAAAAATGACCAACAATTTCTAAAACCAATGTTCATCTTCAAAAAATTATGGATTTTAAAAAACCTTTGATCTAATTAGGAAAAATAGTGGTTAATTTTGAAAATTTAAATAGCTCAAAACATAAATATTTTATATTTTTGGGCAAACTTTAATAAAAATTTATGATTTGGGAATCAGATCATAATATTTTTGAATTTTGGATCTAATAAATAATTATCATTTTTTTTTTTTTGGACCTTGTGATGCTCAATGATAAATAAATAAAAATTGACAAACTTTTTATGATTTTTAATGAGTTTTGTTGTATTTCTAGGTCTTTTGTATAGTGTAAAGTGTAATGCCATACATCCTCCATTCAACAATTATTCAGCCAAAACCCATTATTCACTTTTTCCAATTATAGGGTGGAACGATGAACCAACCAAATAAATACTGCACGCACACAAACACATATAAAAGCTAAATATGACAGACAATAATGGGTCTGTAACTCGGGAATGACCACCATATAATAGCACATCTCTTAGTGGTGTAGATTGTGAGGACCATTCCAAATATCGCAACAATTATAACAGCCATTCTTTTCCATCCACTGAGCTTATCTTGCAGACGGATGAAAATGATAGCATCCCTACCACCTCCTCGTCACAGCAACTGCTGCAATCGCAGCCAGTTTTCATTAAAAGCGCCTGCATGGTGGACTCCAACCTTTAATATCTCTAATAGAAGGGCCAGGGGTCCCGTCGTCCTTATTTTCAGTATGTATTACCGTCAGTATTATAGGAACTACAGGCCCCAAAAGAATAGATAGGTCACAATCAGAAAGTATTCTCGTGGAGCTCTTGGACGTGATCATACTCATTGAGCTGGTGTGACCCATCGATCAGAAAGTATCACAATAATTAAATACTACCAAGTCTTGATTCTCACATAGGAAATATATACTGTGTTGGACATGACAGAAAAAAAAGCATTACCTAATCAAAATGGTCTCGTTATTTCCAAGTTTAATTATTTTGAAGATTATTATTAGTTCATGCATAATAGTTACTTATGTCAACTTAGCTAGGCCACTACTAAGGATAAATCTGGCCCAAACCTAAGAGCAAGATATATCTAAAAAAAATCAATGACACATAAACATATTGAAGTTCATAGATAAATTGATTTCATGAAGGGTGATCTCTAACAAAACTTATTGGACACTGACCATGTTTATTATTATTATTATTATTATTATTATTATTATTATTATTATTATTATTTGATATATAAACAAAGATATATATTATTATTATTATTTATTATTTATTTTCATTGTTGTAATATATCTTGTTTTTTTAAATCTCTCCCTCTCTACCCTATCCTCCTCTCATAAATCCAACTCATACTATCTCTTTGTTTATATATGAGCCTTAGGGCCCTAGGATGAATAATGAAAGTCTTGTGCATATCTAGGTTTCTTGGGGATCGAACTCGTGATGCCCATGAAAAGAGCATTCATCTTCTTTTCCAATCAGACTATCATGTTGTTGATTGTTGCAGTCTTATTATAGATAAAAAATATTTTCTATTTTTTTAACTAACTATAAAACATAAACTTGTATTAATTTTATTGTGTTAGTCAAAGTCATGCTGGTAGTCATTGCACGATGATAGTTGAATTTTAACATCATCATCAGCGTCATGATCAAAATCATCAATGGTGGATGCAACAATTTCTTCAACTAATCAATCATCAGAGATTCAATCACTCTCAAATATTTTTATCCAAGGAGATTAGTTCGATAGAAGATGTTTCAAGAATATTTTTGGAAAAATTATTCCAAATACAAACTCTAATCCTAAAGTTTAGAGGATGCTTGGCTGTGATTCTAGGATGCGCATTTTACCTCAAAAGTTTCTTTTTAAATATTTTGATAGTTTGAAGATTTTAGAAAACATTTTTAAAAATCTTATATATCATGTTTTGTATGGAAGTAACTCGACATGATATTGTGCAGAGATTTTTTGCGTGTGAGGGTGAAGGTAATCATCTATAATAAGTTCGCACCAATAATGAGAGACATGTTCCATTATAATTGTAACTTGACTATCTCACCCTTGATCATTTATCTATGGGACTTGTATAATAGGAAGTCAAACAAGTTCATGTTTATTATTATTACTAATGTAATTAATTGAAACATGTGTATATCTTTTTTTTTTATATCATGCTCCACTTGTAAGGAGGTATGAAATCTTTCCTACCACTAGATTAACTAGAATGGATGGTGTTATATCTCGACTAATATCCCTTAAAAAGACTAATCATGAATCAGAGCTATTCAAATGTCCAAAATTATATAATGGTGGGCATGTTTTTTTTTTTTAAAAAAAAAATAACAGCTACTACATATTCACTCCTTAATTGGATAGTTATTTATTATTCAAATTTCACATAGTTGCCAGAGCTATTGTATCTTTGTAAGTTAATATCAATGAAAAAAATGATACAAATGTAAGCATCAGTTACCAGACATAGTACTTTTTTTTTTTTTTTTTTTTTTGAGTGGCTATGATAGAGCACCCATCATATACAAGAGGATGAATGATTGAGGAAGTGGAAGTAGGAGAAAAGGAAAAAAAAGTAATATACTTCAATACACCCATTATCAGAAAACAAGTTCTTCTTGGGAAGACTAATATATTTTTCTTTTCTAGAAATGACATGCCTTATTGTGGACCTACCAGACTAATAATCCAATGCTTAATACAATGCTTAAAAGTCATCATGGAGTCTAATCATTCAATTTTCAATCTCATCTTCAACTCATGTATGATTACTTCAAAATAAAACAATCATATTATAGATAATAAGTTATTATTTGACACATTTGATACTAAAACATATGATATTATGTCATTGACAAGGCAGATCGTATCAATGGATGGGTTAGCATTAATTTGAAAATTCAAACTACTAGTTATATTTATATATTCCATAATTCTTATATATGTTAATTGCTATAAGTCATAGTAAGATCAACTATAAGTTAATTGATATAGCTTTTTCTAAATGTTTAATATTATTCAAGAAGAGATTAACTCACATCAAACTAATTTTTTTGGAGATTGTATAATATGGATTATAGTTTTTTTTTATAAATATAAACATCCTAAATATCAGGATGCCCCTTGTCTACTAACCATACTCTCACATGTTGACCATTCCTTTAGGAAAAGTTAAGGTTGATAAAGTAAAATATGAAGAAAATTGCATATCTTGAATGTGAGCAATTCTAGTTTGACAAACAATTTAAAATCAATTTGAAGGTACTTTATATGTAACAATGGCGGGTCACACTCAACCTCGGTCCCTAAGTTGTCTTTGAGTGTTAATAGGCTGCCTGACCCTCATTGGGCATAATGATATTGTCTACTTTGCCCCTTAGAGTATCAGTTGAGTCATGTAGGTCAATCGGTATTCACGTGTTAGAAGGTTGAACTATAGACTAGAAATCACAAGTTCAAATCCTAGGGGAAGTGACATATGGGGCATGTGTAAAACTATGCGCTCAAAGGGGAAAATCAAATAATATCGATATGCTTGAAGGGGGCCATGCAACTGGTTAATACTCACAAGGATGCTTAGGGATTAGGGTGGAGTGGGGCCCATGTTTGTTACATACTATTAGAGATTTCTTTTTTGGTTTGAACCATATTGATGTTTTGGGACCATGAAAAACTATTTTACATGATGAATACCATTGTTCAATACATTAATTGAAAATTATTCATGATTTATTTAAATCTAATATCAAAGATTTTTGTTTAATACAATATTAGTATACTAGCAAAGCCATCTTAAATTAAATCCATATTTATAATTTGAAACACTAAAGAACTTTTTTTTTATGTTCGTAATGAGTATTTTGTGGCTTTCATTACTAATCATTTATGATTACATGAATTTATATATTTAGAAAAATATCTCAAATTTTTTGTACGTATTTATTTTCATTAATAATAAAAATAAATTTAGCTATCACCTTAAGATTCTCAAAAATGATCATGCTCTTGAATACTTTTCTAGATTTTTATTTGTTATTCATAAAATAAATGATTAAATCGAGCATCAAATCTCATATGCTTTCTTCCCACCCCAAAATAGACTACCTGATAAAAATAATAAATATTTCATTGAAACTATAATGATAAATATGTTATAAAAATGTATTCCAATAGTTTTTCTCATAGTGATATTATTATGATTGCAAAATGTTATATATATCAAAATTAATATTTCTTCTACTTTTCCAAATCAATTTCCTCATCAATTATTTTTGGTAAGGACTTTTCTATCGCCGCCATAACATGATAACATGATAGATCACATCATTAAGCGTGTCTTTGTTCTAAACTCTAGTACCCAAAAAAAATTTGACTCCAATTCAAACTTTACAAGAAACAAATTTATTAATACCAAAATTAGTTTTTAAATATGTAATTATTTTGAAAAGCTCATTCATAATTGATAGTAATAGAAATTTTGTTTCTCTTTCATGTTCCATTGATATTTTCGCAAAACCTCTAATAGAATATGATTTTGCTATTACTAAAACATTATGATTTTAATTTGCAGAGATAACTACTTATGATGTCTCCTTGGCACTAACAATCATATTACAAGAAAGGTAAGACTCCTTTAACTTCTTATGAGATTCCAACCAAGCTAGTTCATGATATTTTTGATGTCGGTCATTTTATTACACTCTAAAAAAGATAGATAACTTGTAGTATTCACATTTAGTCATGCGCCTTATTATTTGCACGAAACCTTTATAAATTTTTTTACATATATTAACAAAACTATTATACGTTAGTATCTTTCTAATGAATTCTCACATTTAGGATGACCTGAAGCTGTGCAAGATGAAATACAAGCATTTCTTTCTCACATAGTTTGAAAATTTCATTTTTCATTAAATGGAAAATTTTATTATTGGTTATAAGTGAATATATTCAGAAAATTATTATTAGCCATCTAGATATTTTATCTCTAGTCACTATAATGGCCTTGCTCATGTTATTTGTCTATCTTAATTAGCCTTTCACAAGTGTATAGTTTGTCATATTTAAGTAAACATATATTTCTTAATGAAGATCTTAAAGAGGAAGTATAATTAAAGCACTTGTTGAATATTTACAAGTAATGGATGAACATGGTATGTAGATTGTGAAAGTCATGTATAGGCAATAGTTGTCATGGAGAACTTTTTTTTGATACTTATTCTTCCATGCCCACTTTATATGAATTTTGCAAGTGCATTTCATATTATTCATGTTATCATATGAGAAGCTAAGATAATAAATTTGTTCTTCTACTAGCATGCTCACTTTATTTCAATTTTGCAAATGCATTCCATATTATTCATGTTATCATATGAGATGTTAAGATGATACATTTTTTCTTCTACGAGCATGCTCAAATAATATTATTATTACCATTTAAAATGAACATTGGTTTTAGAAATTGTTGGTCATTTTTGAAATTGCTTTTCATTTTAAAAAAGCAATTTCATAGGGTTTTTTTAATATATATATATATGTATGTATGTATGTATGTATGCATATGTATGTATGTATATTATTTAAATTATGTGTGTGTGTGCGCGTGCGTGCGTGCATGTGTGTTTGTGTGTGTATTTACATATAAATATATATATATGTAAGACACGCACACAAACAAATTCTTGGATTCATCTTGAATATTCTAAATTATTGATAATTATTACGATATTCATAAAAAAAGAGATCTTATATTTATCGGTGTCATTGTTTGTCAAAATAGTTCTATCGTGACACGTGTGGGGAATAAGTCATATGCATATGATATGAATATTGTACTCAAGTCATGTCAAATTAAAGAGTCATGCCAAGTTGGATGCATGACAATTTCTTTTGGGAAAGTTATGTTTAAGTTACCTAAAACAAAATATTTATGTTTTGTTCCAATATCAAAGAAGTTTTAATAAAAAATTACCAAAAAATTAAAATATTTTTCTTTTGGTATATCAAATTGAAAACCTGAAATTCCTCTTCCCTTAGTAATAAAAAAAAACACAAATGCATACCTACTACATCAAGATTAAATAAATAAAAAATATAAATAATAAAAAAACACATGCAATGATACGGTTACATTGTATATGTCAAAATAAAATGTGTAAGTTTTCTAAATATGTATGTAAAAATGTATATAGTTGGTATATTTTTTTAGAAACAATGCCTATGTTAGGACATGATAGTCTTAGGTGGGTCACATGCCAGCATGTTGAGTAGCTAGGCATGCTCCGCTACAAATATGTGCCTCATTAGGTACTATTGCATTCAATTCATTGGCATTTAATGTCGCATTTAAGAGTGCGATTAAGAGTGACAATAGCACAATCTTTCACAATCATACTAAGCATAGTGAAATTAATTGTCATCTCACTTAGGATAATCTTTTAGAATGTGATAATTAAAGACTATGTATTATCACCACTACAAATATTGTCGTCCATGGATATCACTGTCATGGAACAAATTCTTGACGAATCTTGTTGTTGCATCGCGACTATGAGATGAGAGATAGCATTATTATTGTAGTAGTAAGGGTTAGAAAAGTATTTTTCTATGAGGCTATATATTTACTAACTTTGTTTTTCTTATTTTGTAACCTAGACTTATTCTTGTATTCTATAACCTTAGCCACTCCTTTTCTGCATTTTGATTCTTCTTTTTCTTTCAGTTCATTCTTTTTCTATAATTTCATAGCCAAAAGAGTGATTCATCTTGAAATTATCTCTTGCAGTCTCACGATCATTTCACTATTTCTCAAAATTGACTATTTACTCCAACAAAACAAGTAATATTTGATCTTGTAAATACCATGTAAAACACTAAAATACCAGTGAGAGACTTTATGTGAAGTAGGCTTAAAGTGTTTTGTAAGAGAAAAACTGATAGTGTTATGTGAAGTAATAATTCTTTTTGAGATTATCTAAGTTTTCCATTCATCAAATTATGAGAGATCCTCATTCTGATGCCAATCCCTTGTCTTTAATTTCAAAGAAATCTCAAATTTTTATTTTAGTTCTTAATCTTGCGTAAATCATGAATGATAATTAGTATGACATTGACATGTGATAAAAGAATAATAATAAAATTATTTCTAAAGTGTCTGTTTATAAAAACATAATAATCATTGTAAGTCTTCAAGTATCCATGACCCTTCATTACAATTCAAACATAAAAAGCTTGGCGCTTGTTTTATCTCAGACAAGCATTTTCTAATGCTTGAATACTTGATTCTTTTTCCATTAAACATTGTAACTTAATGACTACTGACTACTCCATATAAATTTTATTCTCCATATCTCGTACTTTGTAAAAGAAAAATAAAATCAAAGCAAACATTCAATATTTCATTTGCTTGTTTAATGCACACACTAGAACCCACAATTTCAACACTATGCGAAACACTATATCGGATGCTCGAGGTAGAACTAGAAGTGTTACTATCACACAGATTGCCAAACTACACACACACACACACACACACATATTTACACATATTTACACATATATTAAATTTTATTTAAAGAACAAAACACTTGTTCCTCAAAAAAAAACATATTTTAAACATGTGTAGTCTACCATGAATGTTTTATATTGCAAAATGACCAACTTATGCTTGGAGAATTTGAAGAAATAAAATCAAACATCAATATGTTCATATTAATTCTTTATTTTCAACTTAGTTTTTTTTTTCATGATATAAACAAATAAATAAATGAATTGCTATATGTTAATTGTAATTTAATAATTAATATTGATTTTGTTGATTTAATACAATAAAATTTAAAGTTGGAAATATGGATCGTGGCATATGGACCAGCCCAAACTGACTACCCACCCCTAACTAAATTCATAGGATACTTACGTGTATAATAGTTAAAAGTATATAATATCGATCGAATTAATATGATAATTATATATTTTGAGTTTTTGTTTAATTCAACTATTGACTTTATTGAATTAATACAATAAAATTAATATAACAATTAAATATGATAACTAATTGTAAAATATTATTTTTTTATAATGAGATTACAGTGATTAAAATAAATAAAGTTTGAATAGTACTAACAATACATAAAATACTTGGAGACGTTCATTATATAATGCATCAATAATAAAAATAAATGAACAAAAAAAATGCCACATCAAACCATCCCATCAAACTATTAAAAATATACATGTAGTATTGTTTAATAGAGATTATGATGTAATAATATACATGTTCTGTAAATTTCATATCTATTAAATGAATAATCTTTCTTTACTTTTTTGTCAATTCACAAAATATAAGATTGAATCATTTTGTTTACTTTTAGAAAAATATGTAAACTTGAGATTTTGGGGTGAATGCTCCGAATCTCTTTCTATGTTATTCTCTAGGTGATAAGGTTGGTTTGTTGGATTTATAGCTCAAAATTAACAACATGATAACATAGTTATTTCTGTACCGAAGAGGGGATCCTCTCCATTGCTTTCAATTCTTCAAAATTATCTAAGCTCCAATTCCTTATGACATATACTCATGCACCCAAATAAAAGTAGAAACCGGTAGTATCTAGACTACACACACAAAAATTATAAATACATTGTGATTATATATATAATCTACACACTCAATGCATAAAAAATAAATCGCATATTAATGCATATATTTAACAATCACATATATAAAAATTACAAAATTCAAATCAATGTGTGGAGGAGAGAGAAAAAGAGAACTTTGTACCTTAGTTTTTGGAACTTAAAACTATAAATGAAAATGGCAAAAAAATTGAGATTGACTCTACTAAAAAATTTCTGCCCAAAAACCTTGTCTAGTTCCTATAAAAAAACATTTTTGAAAAATGCACATACATCGGCCCATTTCTGGAAAAAATGCACACCCACAGTTTCTCAAATATTGCTAAAAAAAAATGAACCCCTTATTTTTTTTAAAGGATCGAATTAGGGCACTCCTCCATCCAATATGTCACCAAGTGTACAATCTTTGTGAAAATGAGTTGTTTCCCATTTTTGCAATGTTTTTAACAAGTTTTTTTTTTATTTTTTCTATTTTTGTTAAAAAAACAAAACATGGGTTTTATCCCATTTATTTGGTCTACTATACTCCAATCTTCAAACAAAAATAAAGCAAACAAAACAAACAGACCAGTATATCCAACTTGAGTAGACCCAACAAATCTCCCCCTCTACCCTAAGTGAGAAGACATATACCAGTACATAACTTAAAAAAATTAAACTTTGCCAAAAATAGTGATTTCGTGGGTTATGGGTGATATTTTTATTCATTGGTATTTTGGCAAGTACAATTGACTTTTCAATTAATACATCACATATCCAATGATACTATATATTAATGTTCTTTGACCTATTATGAATGGTTATATCTTAAGAGAGATATATAATACTAACTATCACACCATTATATATATATATATATCTTTTTATACATCTAAATCTACAAGAAACTTTTTTTATTCATAAAGTTTCTTTGCAAGATTCAGTAGCTATAATGAACTTAGCCTTGGTGTTGTATAGTGTTGCGTACTTTTGAAGCTTGGATTACTAGGATACATCTACCCCTCTAAACGTTATATGATAACCAGAGTTGGATTTATGCGAATCGAAATATTTAGCCATATCAAAATTAGTATATTCGAGAAACTCAAGTCTTAACCCTTCCAAACACAAAGATAGTTGAGAAGTTTTCCATAAGTACCTTAGGATAGATTTCAATATAGCACAGTGATATCTTCCTAGGTTTGAGAGAAAATGACTAACAATACCAATATGTGCTATATTCGGTCTAGTGCAGACAATAGCATACATAAGACTACCAACTACTGAGACATAGGGGACACAATTCATGTCTCTCATTTCCTTACCAATCTTGAGAATATGCTCGATACTTAGCTTAAAATGTTTAGTTAAAGTAGTTAAGACTAGCTTAGCCTCATTCATGAAAAATCTTTCAAGAACTTTATTGATGAGTTGTTCTTGAGATAACTAAATATGCCTATAAACTTTATTCCGGATAACACTCATCCCTAAAATATGCCTGACTAGACCTAAGTCTTTCATAGAAAAGATTTTTCCCTCCTCCCCCTTTAGCTTATCAATTAGTACTTTATTATGACAAATAATTAATATGTCATCAATATATAATAATAGTATAAGTCTATCATCTCCTAGTTGATAACTAACAAATACAGTGTAATCACATGATTTATGCTCAAAATCATGAGACTTTATAAATAAATAAAATTTATTATATCACTACCTAAGAGCTTGTTTAAGACCATACAATCATTTATTTAGTTTGTAAATGATACATTTCTTCCCTTCTACAATGAATTCTCAGCCTAATCCATGTAAAGGGTCACATGAAGGTCACTATGAAGAAATATAGTCTTCACATCAAGTTGATAAATTTTTATGTTTGAGCTAGTAGCCAAACTTAGAACTACTTGAATAGAAGACATCTTCATTACTAGAGAAAATATCTCATCATATTCAATTTTTTTCTTTTGACTGAACCCTTTGATTACTAACTGAGCCTTGCATCTCAGTTGAGAGTCATCATCGTTGTGTTTTAGTCTAAAGATCCATCTATTTTTCAAAGCCTGCTACACTTTTGGTAAGTGTACTAGTTCACAAGTCTGGTTAATGTGAAGAGACTCCATCTCTTCCTTCAAACCCCAAAGCTATTCATCATTATTCTAAAAATAGATAGACTCCTAAAAGGTATTAGGCTTTCCTACATCCATGAGTAATATGTAATCAAGGAGTCTAGATGAGATATAGCGAGACCTAGATGATCTTCTCAATTTAGACCGAGATGTATCATGATGATCAACTAGGTCCTACATAGTTCCAACTGGAATATGGTCTCTCATCACCTCAATATGTATATCATGGGGCTTGATAATATCATACATATTATGTGGATCAAAAATATTAATAGTATCTTGAAACTTAGAAATATCAGGTAGCTGCTCAATTCCTCCCTCTTGATCAAATTGATCTCTAGAATAAACAAATACTAAATCTGTGCAAATAGGAATCTCTGTCGTATCACTCTCATTCTTGCTTGAATGACTGCCATCCATATATTGGTCCTCTAGAAAAGTCACACTTTTGCTTCTAATAAGTTTCTTAGCAACTGAGTCCCATACTCTATATCCAAACTCCTTGTGTTTATAGCCAATGAAGAAATAATTATATGTAGTATCATCAAGTTTAGATTATTCAATTTTTGGGATATGAATGAAGGCTTTGTAACCAAAAACTCATAAGTAATCATAATAGATATCTTTCCCAATCTAGATTTTATTGAGAATATCTTTATCCAAGGCAGAATTAGGGCACATATTGATTACATCAATAGTAGTATGCATAGATTCTCACCAAAATTTCTTGGGAAGATGTGCATAAGAAAGTATGCATTGAACTCTCTTCTCAATAATCTGGTCCATTCTCTCAATAATGCCATTTAATTATGGTGCCTTGGATAATATCTTTTTATGCCTAATACCATAAAATACACAATAGCTATCAAACTAACCTCAATATTCTCTCCTATTATGAGAACATGTGAAGACCAATTTCTTACCAGTTTCTCTCTCTACTCTAGCATGAAAATATTAAAAGATAGGAAAATCTAATCTTTCATTTTCATTGTATGTCCCCATACCTTCCTAGAATAATCATCAATGAATGTGACAAAATAAAGAGCTCCACTAATTTTTCTACTTTGCATTGAGTAGATATCGATATGAATCAGATCGAGAATATTCTATCTCTTATAGGGTAGATATGAATGGAAAGGTGATCTATGACTCTTTCTAGTCATGTTGTCCATACATTCATCATAAGAAGATCCCTAGTCAAATGGAAAGATATTCCTTCTAGCTAGAAGCTAAGAGCCATTCTCACTCATGTGACAAAGTCTCCTATTTTCGAGATCAATGTTGCTCTTATGATGAACAACATTTACATGGTCTCTAGGCAATATTATCTGAGTAGCATATAAAGTACTCAACTTCTTATATATAATAATGACTAATATGCCCTTGACCAGCTTTCATCGGCCATCATTAAAATTACTAATATTTTTCAAGTCATCCAGTATGCCAATAGACATTAGGTTCATATAAATATATAGTATTTATCAGACATCTCTTAGCATCAACTAATGTCATGTTTGCATCTACAAACAAATATCTTTCATGACTAAAATATGTGATAACCTATAATTACCCATCTTTACTATATCATAATTACCAGGCATTTAGGCAGTAAAGAAATCAATGTGAGGGGTGATATGAAATGATACTCCTGAGTCAATATATTAATCACACTCTTAAAATATAATATTAGTGTAAATATTATCGCTAACAAGCATCAACACACCTTATGAGGTGACATTGGTCGTTCCCTTGAGTCTTTCTCCTCTCATGCACTATTATTGTAGCCTTTTCTAAGAATATCAGTCTTTTTTCACAAGTATTTCAAACATAGACTCTAGCTTCTTCCATAACTTATCTGCCCTCATTTCATCAGTAACATATTGATAAGTATCACTACTTATCCATTGGCAAATCATAGAGGTAACCCTAAAATGTAAGACTTCCCATTCTTCTCAACTCAACTTTTCAAGTTTATCTTTCTTCTTCATTGGGTCTTATGACTATTTAATTACAATATAGTAACATATTCTATTTTTCTAAATAGAATAATTGGTCCTAGTTAACTTTATTATTATAAAGTGATCCTCCATAATAATAAAAAAACATATTGACCACAAGTAATCAACCCGAACAAAAATATCTCAAAATGTGTCCAAAATCACTTCATTAATATCGAAATAATCAAATAGCAATATAATGATAATGAGTAGACTGCATACCATCATAATATTAATAATTAACAATCCTCCTTGGTAGAAGTTTGGATACTACTTTTTGGGTGGAATCGAAACCTTACTCTGATACTAATTGTTGGGGTAGAATATTTTGACCATGGTTTATCTGTAACCACAAAATACTAGGAATGATTGTTTATTAATCAAACAACAAAAGTAAATAATCAACCTAAAATTAAAAAAAAAAACCTCAATATAAAAAGTCTGAAAAATACATCAATGAAAATAAAGTTCAAATAATAACAATGCCAAATCGAATGATAAGTACAAAAGACTTCTTCACATATATTAGAAGTATATAAAACACAATATGCCCAAAAATTATGCATTGCACCAAAATATATTTTTAGGATATAAAATCTTATAGATCAAAAATATAATATAAATACATAAACTTGATATTTTGGGGTGAATGTTTCGAATCTTTTTCTGCATTATTCTTTAGGTGGTAGAGTCGTTTTATTATATTTATAGCTTGGAATCAATAACATAATGACATAGTTATTTCTAGATCGAAGATAAGATTTTGTCCGTAGCTTTCAATTCTTCAAAATTATCCAAACTCTAATTCCTTATGGCATACACTCATGCACAGAAATAAAAGCAGAAACCAGTAGTATCTATACTACATACATTGAAATTATAAATATGTAATATATTTATAATCTACACACACAATGCATAAAAAATAAATCACACATCAATGCACATATTGAATATACATATTGCAATTTAAACATAATTACATAAGTAAAAATTATAATATTCAAACAAAAGGATGGATGAGAGAGAGAGAGAGAACCTTGTGCCTTGTTTCTGGAAAAAATGGAGTTTTGTATGGAAATAATATGTTTAAAATAAAAAATCCAAAATAAAATGCTAGCTTGAAAAATATTACCAAACTAGTACGTCTGAAAACAACGTGGCAATGGGCAGCGTTGTGGTTGCCGGACTTTAATTTAAATCAAAGGCCAGCGTTGACAATGCCGGCAATTTAATTTTAAAAAATTTTAAATTCCGGTTTTCACAATGCCGGCTATTGAATTTTAAAAATTTTTAAATGCTGGTGTTCACAACGCCTTCATCTTCTTTCATCTTACTTGAGATAATGGATCAGATTTTTTTCATATTTTTTTTCTTCACCTAGATCTCTATTTGTTTTCACCATATCTCATTTCTTCTTAAGAGCTGAATCTCTTTGCAAGGTTCTTCATACCGAAACACTTACCATATTAAAATTATAAAGGAAACAAACAGATTATAATCAGCAATACAGATCCTCATGATTAACCAACCTGCATATTTGCAATTTTAGCTAAAACTCAAAAAGAATGAACTACATACATCATCAGTCCATCACCAACCAAACACATACATTATATAGAAACAAAAGCATATAATGAAACTAAACTAAAGAAATTAATTATAAGTAATCTTCGTTTTCCCCTCATATCAAAGTAAGAAACATGGGCATATATTTATGCCTTCAAAGCATTGAAGTGATCACATCTATTCCTCACCTCTCCTTTTCTTCATGTCTTGATCTCGAGCACACTAAGCTTCATCATTGCATAAGAAAAATATTTAAAAAAGATATGCCCTCGTCCTTAGCATACATCTCCACAAATGGCTTTGATAAAGGTTCCTTTACCAAAACATGATCAGATGCCAATAACCCTGGTTGCGTGTCAAGTTCTTGAAATACATGTTATCAAATTTTCATGGGGTGAACACATCATTAAATGCCGACATTGTTTCATCCTGGGTGTGGTTAGCACAGAGGCTTCACAAACGCAGAACCATGTTTGTGATTTATCTCAGGGTTTGTTAGGGTGACTTTTTGTATATGTAAATCATGTTGATGAACTCTTTGTAGTGCCAAAATTTGATTGTGTGAATGCTTGTCTCAATGATTGCCATCATTGTGAACAAGCATATTTCCTAGGGTGAGAGATGTTGAATGCTTTTAAAATTCAATATTTGGCATTGTGAATGCCGGCATTTGATTTAAATTAAAGGCCGAACATTGCCACGCTGTTCACAATGCCGGACATTGCCACGCTGTTCACAATGTTGGACATTGTTACGCTGTTTCCAGACATACTAGTTTGGTAATATTTTTAAAACTAGTATTTTATTTTGGATTTTTTATTTAAAATGTATTATTTTCGTATAAATTCAAAAAATGCACACCCATGGGTATGCACACAAGCTGCTGGAAAAAAAATGAACCCTTGTTTTTTTTATTAGGATCAGATGTGAGCACTCCCACATCCAAGAGGCACCACGCATGTCCTCTTTTATTTTTTATATTTCAATTTAAAAAAAAAATAAAATATGGGATTTTATCCAATGTATTTGATAAATAATGTTAATAGGTAATTTGGTGTACATTATTTAGTAAACATTGAACATAAACCCAAAGAAAATTAATTTACTTTTTCATTCAAACAAAGCATAATTTATTTGTTATACTAAGCAACATAATTATTTTCATGTTTTTAGTGTTATCACCCCTGAAAGAAAAAATGGATCTATCTACTAAACTATTCATACAATTTCTATGGTTGTTCATGTATTTATTGCTAACAATATGTTTAAATTTTGTTTCCCATTTCATTAATGTATTATTTGTAAATATATTCTTTCTTATCTTCTTTTCATGGTGTTTTTTAAAATTCATTAAAAATATTAACTTGAGCCTATCATCAAAATGATTTTTTTCTATTTATTAATTAGGCCAATGTACATGTATCATCAAAAACTTCAAATAAAAACTTCTTCATCAATCACATCACTGCATTGTAATTTTATAATGTCAAAGAAAGGTTTTATGTATTGTCATTTTGTACAACAAAATCTACATGCATGTAATTACAACAACAATTTTTGCTTGTCATAAGTTTATGTTAGATAGCAGACAAAAATATTGGCATGCTCATTTAACACTTGGTTTTTTTGGTTTATTAAAACAAATTCTTTTCTATTTCTACTTCTATTTTTCATCTTCAATTTCCATTTTTTTCAACAAATTTGGAAGTATAAAATCCCAAATTTGTTTGCGAAACACAAGAAAATATTTCTCCAATATTTTTTATAGTTCCCAAAATCATGCATGGAAAAATTAAAAAAAAAAATCCAATATTGTTGCTAATTGTTGGGTTTAAAATTGTGTTGGTGGAATTTTATATATGAAATCTGTGTCACATTAAAAACTTGATTTTCAATATTAGCAAAAATTTCGTGAAGAGTGTTCACTTTTGGATAGTTTGTGGTAGTTCAAGTTTCTCCTTGCCCATATTGCCCATTTATTTTGTGCACTCCTTTTACATATTTATAACATGGGAATTTCTCATATATTGTATTCATCATAATCTCAAATGCTAATAACTTATATTTTATTGTTTTTTTATTAATTTATTGCTTTAGATTTAGTTATTTCATTTCATTGTTGTGAGTTTTATTTTTTTAACAATGATATCAGAGTCGATAAGAGTCAGAAGGTAAATAGTTTTTAAGAGAGAGAATTATCACATTTCTACTTACTCATGAATTTTTTAGTATATTTGATACAAGTTTGCATTTAGCAGTGATAGATAATGTACTATCAAATATATTCAAATTAAGTTAGAGAAATAGATTTGGAATACTTTAACAAATATATATGAACTCAACTCACAACACAATAAAATATTGTTAAAAAGAAAGTTTTATACTATTTTAATGTCAAAATCTGCTTCAATGATAAAATATATCAATACTTTGAAAATTTTATTCAGTTAACTAACATCTCTCGAACACAACATTTAAAATATGAAATATGTTGAACTTCTACTCTAGAATCTATCTAATTCATATGATCAACTTACATAAATATGACTAATGGTGTTTTGAAGACAAAGTTAGTCTTTAATAACATTGTGACTATAATACTTGAGAAAGAATGTATGCATAAAAATAAGAATAGATAGTGTATATTTCTCCCAAAAAACTAAGACATTGATTGTTTATAGAGTAATATCAATGGAACATAGCTTTTGTGGGAGACAAAATAAGAATAGACAAAGTCATTAAGTAATAAGAAAAAAAAAAAATACTATCATTATGAAAAAAAGGTCATGTAAAAAAAGAATTGCTAGAATAATAAAGGAGGAATAGGAAAAAAATATCAGAAGAAAGAAAAATAGAGTCATCAAATACTCAGGATTGTGTGATAAGCACTTTAAAAAATAGTAAAATTTTATACAATAAGGCAATAAACTAGTTACTAAGGGTAGAAAATGATTTATTGATATATGGTTGAAGGTTGATGGACTCAAAAGTAACATGTGACATATGAATTCCCATAGTAAATTATTCCATTAATATGAACATGTCTCAAAAGGATATGTGTTCATAAGAGATGATTATCTCTTAGAAATTATTGATATTTGTACCATTAAAATTAATATGAATGATAATATATTACATATCAAGCAAGTGGTATGGCATAATAAGGGCCTAAGGAAAAATTTATTATCTTTGGGACATTTAATTAATAATGAGTATAAAACTCATATTCAAAATGTGATCATTAAAATAGTAAAATGAGTGCTTACAGTGGTGAAAGCAGAAAATATAGTTGCGAATTTATATATGCTTAGATGATAAATATAACGAGGAGAACCATCTACTATACCTACAAGTTAAATAGAATAATTAATAATAAAGTGGTATCATAAATTGATCACATATTGGAACTATGCTTAAAATTTTTGTTGAACAATAGTTTTTTTATAGCTCAAAAAGTTTTATTACATTTTTATGTACAATGTGTTATTAGTAAGCAACATCTATCTAAGAGCTGATTCATTCCAATGCTTGGAAAATGGCAATTCTATTTTAGGAGGTACAAGATATTTTGTATCTTTCTTTGATAATTACTCAATAAGATGTTGGTTGTATCCAAATTCTAATCAAGTTATGTTTCTATTTTTTAAAATATTTAAAGTAAAATTTAAACTCGAATATGAAAAGAAGATCAAGTATATGAGGAAATATAATGAGAAAGAATATACCAGTATTCCTATCCATAAGAATGCACCAAGAAGCAGTGCATAGAGAAAAGTACTTCAAAATAAAATGACATAGTCAAGTGGATGAACAAAACATTGTTAGAAGGAACAAGAGTCACATTAAGAATGTGTGAATGGCCAAGTCATTTGTGCAAAAGTTATCAAAACAACTTATTTTGTAATTAATCAATCATCAATTGTATTGACTTAAAGAAACTGATGGAAATATGAATTGGTAAGCCAATTGATTATTCTCACTTTCATTTCATTCGAAAGTCATGTGTAAGTTTGTCCAATACTTATTAAATATCAAAACTAGATTCAAATCTAGATAATGCATATTCCATGAGATATGCTAATGTCATAAATATATATTATTTATGTGATATAACTACTGACAAGCTTATCATTATATGAGATGTTTTTTTTGGAGAAAATATGTTACAAAAAAAAGAAGATAACACACAGACTATAAGTTTCAAGGGAAACAAACAATCAAACCAATGGCTTGATAGTCCAATTGATGATATAGGAAGTGTGCTTCTTAGATGTTGTGAATTTGATCCTCACGAGCTTCTAAAATTTGCTAGGATAGAAGACCCCACCTCCTAGGGTACAAGTGGTTGTCTTTAATTTTGATTGGGTCCAAAGATCTATTTGGTATGATAAATACTAAGTAATACTAATTATTTAATATGATTTTCATGATATATTTTGCTTGAAAGTGTGATTTATTTATCACAATTTTATAAAAACTTAGTTTTGGAGGATTTTGATGAATAGTTACAAAATTAGCTACGTATCTTCTTTGTAAAAATGCTTCTTTATTTTTGGCTTCCAACTACATATTTATTTGTTATTCAAATTATTAAATATTCTTGTATATTCTAATAGTTGATAATGATGTGTAAACATATAAATTGAGCAAATATATATTGATTTCATATTTTTTGGTGTTTTTGAGTATTTTGATGAATATTTGTGAAATTAATGAGTTTTTGAAAGTTTTTACCAAATGGGATAGATTAGTGAGTTTTACATAGTTTCAACAACTATTTTTGGTAGAAACACTACCTATTTGGTGGAGAAAATTCTCGTACGTCATGATCTACCTATTCATTATTATAATCTTTCAAACTATATGACATATTCTCAAAGATTATACTATTATAATAGAGTCACCAGCCATACTTAGCTCAAAAATTTAAATGATTACTATATCAATTCTTCCTCATAGCAACTAAGCACCCTACTAGTACTCAAGGGCATAATCAATTTTATAGAATGATATTATCTTTATTTGGCTTGGTAATCCCATGTTAGAGCCATTTCCTTTTTACGAATTCATAACTTTTAAGTTACAAAAATGTATAGAGCCACAACTATTCATACCAAAGCTATGAGAATTCTTTAAAGCCATGAGTTTTTAGATACAAATGTTATAGTAGATATTACTCAAATATGATCATTTCCAATATTATGACTCTTGTCCACAAAAAAGGTATAACCATGACTTAAATGCATAAAACTAAGTGACATTGTCATAACATCCTAATAGTACCACGACATATGTTATATGAGAGAAGAATGGCTAGTGCCATAGCCACTCACACCACTACTGAGATTTTATAAATATAAAGGGTTACTTTGTAATGCAACTAATTCCTAGTGCCATAGCCACATACCATACATGAAAGACCTCGAACACTATGGTTATTCTCAGCATCAAGGTCATATAATATCAAGAAAGACTATTGCTAATATCATTGCCTCCAAGTGTCATGGCTATAAAACAATATCAAAAGCCATCTCTACTCCTTGACTACTTCCTAGCATCATATCCTTCGATTAAATACAAACTAATAAATATATTAAGTTGTGACTATTTTTGAACTTTATAACTTTGTGTTATAGAGAGATTATGCTTAATTTGTGGTCATTGCTAATGTCATAACTTTGTATTACAGAAAGATAAAGATGCAAAATAGAGTCATGACTATTTTCTAGAGATGATGCCGAAGTGGAAACTTTCTTTAAAAAGAAAGAACTTCCTACTTAGAATAATACATAATTTCCCAAGAATAAAAGTAAAATAGAGAATATCTAATAGCTTCTCATTTTCTTCTCATTCTCCTTCAACCAATGAGCAAACTCATGAAAATTACAAACTCTAGGGAAAAATTTCATACTCCCTAGGGATTCCACAATTAATAAAGGGGACACATAGTTTATGCTAATCACTAGAGTTGAGGGGCATGCCTCTCAAACCCCTCTACTTTATAGATAGATTGTGAATTTGTGTCAAAACTAACATGAGTCTAGGGTTTATGTAATTTAAATTATGTGATATAATTTGTTTTAATTATGAATGCATGAATAATTTGATTTATTTTATGTATGTTATTGATAAATGGTGACTAAATTAACTTGAGTTATGATTTTCACAATTGATGGGTACTGTGTGAAATTATTGTTGTGGGAGTGATACATAAACCACAAGTCTCATTGGTATATGCAAGAGAAAAGAAGTGTTAGCCTTTTTGATTACAATGCATACGACAAACCTTTATAATAAACCTCATAATCTGGATATGTTAATCATCATAGGTATGATGCTTACGAGCCAAAAGTGTAATCAATTTTATAAACTAGTTTATTGTACTATGTAGAAGGATTTCTCCACATGAATTATAAGAGAAGAAGAAGGATTTCTTATTCTCTTATCTACTATAATATGAAGAAGAGGAAGGAAAAATTCAGTTCCACATAATGCCTTTGGGAGATGGAAGAAGAAAACATGAAAAATAAATGTAATCGAATGTTGCTAGGTATTTTTGTTCTAAAAAAAAAGATGCTGCATTTCTCCTTTTTGTTCTTGTATTTTATTTAAGTAAAGAAGATGGTGGTACTCCCTAATTTTCATTTACACCACATGTCAAACAACTTGAGAAAAAAATGTTCTTGCCATTTTTTTTTCTTCATTTAATGATAATTTGTAGCATACATTTTACCATGCTCATAATAGTAACTGGATAACGTAAAACTTATAGTTTTAAAATAACAAATAGGTATTGATGTTTTGATTAAAATGAATCAAACCAATAAAGAAAGTAAATGAAATTAGCCTATCCAACTCGGTAGATCCAATAAACCTCCTCATTTTCCTAGGTATGAAGAATCATACTTGTGTGCATTTTAAAAAGTTTAAATATTAATATCATCAAGAGTTTTATTAGCAAATCAACATTTTTTTTTTATTTTCATGTGTTTTTTTGAAGTATAACTAATATTTCTTCTATTATATCTAAAATCTAAATATTTTACATATCAACATGCTTTGACATATAATGAAAGATGAAATTATTGGAGAGATGTATCATACCCTGACTATCATTAAAAAATATAAATATATCTTGGTGCTCATCAAGAATGGTAAAAAATTTGTTATCTATCAATTTTTTTGCTGGCTTTAGTAACAACAATAAACTTAGCTTCGATGTTAGATAGCATTATGTACTTTTGTAGCTTAAATAATAAACATTCCCCCTCAAAAGGTTAATAAATAACATGGATTGAATCTCCTGAATAAATTACCAATCATGCCAAAATTAATTTTTTTTGAGAAAAACATATCTTCCCCATCCAGATACAGAGATAATTGAAATGTACCTCAATGATGTCTCATGATAGATTTTACTAAAACCTTGTGATATCTACTCATATTCAAGAACATGATCAACCATATTGATATCGTATGTTTTATGTAGACAAGTACATACCATAATATTCTTAAGATTAGCACAATTGAGGTATAGGAAACATGATGCACGTTCCTCCTTTTCTCATTAATCTTGGGATAATGGTTGGTACTCATCTTTGAAATGTTTGGCTAATAGGGTTGTGACTAACTAGGTCACTTTCATAAAAATCTCTCATGAATTTTTCTCCACATGATATTTTTGAAATAAATAGATATAATTAAGAAGGCATATCTTAGAAAGATATAGATCCCTATAAACTACTTCACTAAAGTATTCATAAAAATACCTTTTCCTAACTCTTCATTAAGTTTTCAATCTATGCTCTATTATGACTAGTAATCAATATATCATTAACAAATAGTAAAATTATAATTATTCATCATTTGTGTTTTGATTAATAATTTACAGATACATAGTGGTCACAAAAGAGTTTCTAGAAGTCACGAGGTTTATAAATAAATAAAATTTCTTGCATCACCACGAGTGTTTCTAGAAGGCTTGCTTATTCTCATACGAATTTTTTTTGGGTTTGCATACCATATATATATTTTCTTCTACTTTAAATCTCTCAAGTTATTATATATAAAATATCTCATGAATGTCACCATGAAGAAAAATTGTTTTTCCATTGAGTTAATCAATTTTTAAATCTAAGCTAAGTCAAACTTTGAATGTCTTCAATATAATACAACTTTATCACTGAAAAAAATATCTCCTCCAAGTCAACTCTTTCATCCTAGCTAAACTTTTTTACGACTAATCAAGTAGTATATCTTAGTTGAGAGTCATTATCAATGAGTTTTAGTCTGAAGATTTTTTTTTTTCAAAATCTATTTTCCTTTCGTTAATTCAGCCACATAGCTCGACAAAATATGTCTGCTAAGCTTTGAGGTAGCCAAAGGTTTGACCCACCCAAACCACAATTCGACTAATCCATATTTTTAAGATAATCAAAAGGATCACAAATGGAGGAAAATATTACTCTTTCGAATGTGTAGGAGACTCAAGAATGACCACCATAGCCTTTGAGTCTTGTTGTGATGGATGGTGCCCTAACAGTTACATTAGGAGTACCAAAGTGAAACCAAATATATCATCACTCTATTCTCTTCATCTTGGTGGACGAACATTGAAGGGATCTCTACTTGGAGGATGGAAACCTAAATCAGATCTTCCATCATTGATAGATGTGTACACGAACAAGGAGATCAAGCTAAAAGGGTTAATCACACATAATCTGCCAATGGATGAGATTAACGAAGCTTTTGCTCTCATGAGAAAATATTGTCCATGTTGTAGATGCCACGGAAAGACATGATCAAAATAAAGTGATAATCCTAGTTTGTATATATTACTTATTTTTCTAACTCCTAGAAAGCTTGTGAAGGTGGTTGACCAAATCGACAAATGATTTTCATGTGGTGTAGTCAAGGTTGTTAATTTTGTTACTTTTTTTTGTTAAATATAGTTGTCGGTCATCTCTTGCAGTGTCAATGACAGATGGAGCAAAAATAGATATTCTAGTATTAAGTGTGGTTGGTGATACCAAGGAAAGTAAAAGTGTGACACATGTTTCTATTGACACAAAAACTTTTTTCCCATTGGTCTCTTGGTGTCAACACTGAAGAAATAGAAGATTTCTTCATGGAGGAAGGTAGGTAATTGTGATTTTGTCTTACTGCCAAATATTACCTGGGATGTTAAAAATTTGGTAAATTTGTGAGTTAGTGTCTAAAGTGTAATATTTTCCAATTTGAATGTAATCTATAAAACATGAATATACATATATACATATACATGTTAAAAAAGACATAACAGGCTCGATAGATTTCGTTACTTTGTGCGATGGCACTGATCATCTCTCTTGCCCAATTATCCTGTTCATTCTAGCAGGAGGCCCAAGCTGTTGGATGTAGAACATCAGCTTAGGTAGACAAGTATCTGCTACATAAGAAGAAGTTGTGTTTTCTTCTCAAGGATGAGAAGAGGATCCCTTCTGAGCAGTGTTTCACTGGATACCTTAATGGTTTGAATATGATTGACTCTTATGGAGCTTAACTGCTTTCTGAATCTGTAAGTATGATGAATCTTGGCATCATTGTTGCACTAATCTCAACTCTAACAGGAGGAGAAAAATTAAATTTGGTGGGGGAACAACTCGATGGAGTGTCCTATCTCATATTCGTGAATGGTATCTATATTTGCCCAAGAGTCTAGGTAGGTTGATATACCAATTTATCTCGACTTAATGGAGTCTAGGTAGGTTGATAAAAACCATCCTAGGTGGGGGAACAACTCGACCTTGTTCATGTCACATGGTGCATATTTTTTATTCTGTTTTGCTTGAAGTAGTATCTCTCATTTTTGAAATGTCATTCTTGTTATTGCTCGTTATTGTCAAGTTGAATATTTAGAGGATCGACTAGATTATAAATGATGGAATTTCATTAAAAAAAATGAAAAAGCCAAGAGATAATGTGAATTGATATGTTGGATAAATTATTAGTGTTTTTGTTAAAAAAATGTGGCACACAAGTGTGGTGTCATGGGCGTTGAGCTGGATGCAGGATTTTGGTACGATATGTTAGATTTGTATTTTGTCCGAGGCAAGCAATCAATGGGAGGGCAGGACGATCTCATATTTTTCTTTCGAAAAATGGCTTTCCATGATGATTGGAAAAGTGTTTCATCTTACTTTATCCTTAGATGGTTCTCTGGGGTAAGATAACAAATTCATCAAGGTAATATTCACTGATTTTGGTATGATATCTTAGATTTCTATGCGATATGAAAATTTCATTTTTATTCTAATATTCATATTTTGGTTGAAAAATTACCCTGTGTCATGCAACATGATAACAATAAGATATTATAATACTCTAGATAAACACATTAGAAAAATCATTTGAAGAAATACAAAAAATACAAGAATAAAAATAATTTGATAATAATTTTCAGTTTATAAACATTCTAAAAATTAGGAAATACATGTATCTACATCAAAAAAAAAAATTGATTTAAGTGCCCATGATCAAACTATTGGTTAGGAGTGTTTCTATGTGCATTACATAGTATAATGAAATATTAAAACATACTCTATAAACAAGTACAAACAATATTATTTGTTATTATTGAGTGCTTGCAATCCAATAGTATCAAGCCAAATAATTAACTGGGACATTAATACTTATTGTTTCTTTGACAAATACAATCTAATTGATTGATTGAGGCTTGCATTATTAATTTGAAAAACACAATTGATTTGTACATCAAAACAAACTTTTAATTATCACATTGACAATCATTAATTGTTCTATACATTTTATCATATTTATTAGAATCTGCACTAGTCATTTGTTGTCAAAACATGATTAATGAATATTTAAACATCATATTTTCTTAATTGACAAGGTTTTTTCCAAATATCTAGGTCTTTGAATTTGTTGTAATACATAAGTTAGATATTTTCATGGTTGATAAATTTACCTAATTAATAGAAAACTTTAGTTTTCAAGCATTTTTTTCCAACTTGTTGAAAAAATTGGAAGAGTTTTTTGCTTGAGTTAGCCTATAGCATCTCTCCTTATAAAATTTTTTACTGAGGTAAATATATCTAGTTTAGAGGTGTCAAATAGGCCATGCAATGCTGATACGATCTATTTTTTTGGTTCGTTCGGGCCATTGTGGCATGCTGTTAGCTGGCCTGCGATACTTCTAGGCATCGTTTTGAATCATATTGTATCATGGACCATTCAATATGGTTGACACCTTTAATCTAGTTTTCTTATTTAAATTGTAATGGTTATAAATATTTGATTTGAGTTTTATGTTTCTAATTTTGCTTAATAACATTTTTAGTAACATGTTCACAAAGTTTTCTTGATGAATTTTGCTTCATCTCTGGCATCCTTACTAAAGTCAATAGGAATTCAAGCTAAGACCAAGGTTTATAATTGATTTTGACCCCAAACAAACTTTAAACTCATTGTACTTTTAATTATTGTGCATGGCTTTTAGCTAGTGAAAAATTCAAAAGTGGATTGAAGGAACTCATTTTACTTGAATTTGATTGCTCATACTTCATTCACCATTACTATTGCAAAATGAAATGCTTGTTTTTTCTATTCTCTCATTCCTCATATTGTATGTATGTGTTCTTTGCTCCTTTGAATGTAAGATACACACTTTGAATTAATCCGTTTGTTGTTTTTTTTTAATTTTTTTGTGGCTCATTTGTTCATGTTCACCCTTTATTAATAGGTGGCTAGGTAGTAATATCTCATTATCAAATTATAAAAACTGGATGTGTCTGTTCTAATTCTCATTTGTGTAAACATTGATGTGTATGTTTGTTTTTCTTCTAAGTAAACAAGTAAAATCATATCTAGCGAGCAAGGCTCCCCCTTTGATGTACCTCAACAGTCTTATTTTTAAAACTTAAATAAGTTATATCTAATAAGTCTCGAACCCAAGGCTTATCATCCTTTGATGTACCTCCCGAACCTAAGATGTTTGTTTGTAATCTAAGTATAAAAACATAAATTAAATAGTTTTGAAAATTCTTTGTTTGGCAAGCACTTCATTGGAGTAGTAACATGTTTGGTTTTCATGACATTGTCTTATTGTAGAATTTCTCTTTTGTAATTTACAGCTATCAAGTGCTGCACAATCATCAGGCTAAAAAAGATTTACCATTGGCATCCATATATAAAATACCAGCCATATAAGTGTGCATTGCTATTCTTTTGAAATGCATTTGTTTTTATAATTTGCTGGTTTGAGGTCATTAATGATGAGGTATGTTTGGTAGAATGCAATTTATTTCTATAGAAAAAGAAATAATAGTTGTAAATAATATTAACTTCATTTGAAGGAATAAATGTATGAAATGAAATAAGTGAATGACGAGATGAAAGAAATTAAGAATGCAACGCAATAACATATATCTTATATGGAGTCAAAGTTAGCGAACTTGATACGACAGATAGCATACCAAGTTCCAGTGGAGAAACCACGCAGGAGATGCTATCACAAATATATCAGCTAATGATGAAAATGATGATTTAGGTTTAGATGATTATATGACTATGTTATGTTTTTGTTTTAACTATGTAACTATTGTATTAGAATAATTTCTGAACTGCTTTTGCATTTTGTTAATTATAAAAAATGGTTTATTGTATGTGTTTTTATTCAATTTAATATAAAAATTTTAAAATATGTAATCAAATTATTTTGTAAAAAAATAAAATTGTGAAATTAGTTTTGGAATGAAATTAGTTTTGGAATGAAATTAGCTAGTAATTTTTTCATTGCTAATTTAGCTAGGGAATTTTCAATATATATTCAGTCAAAAAATATTAATACTACTCTTAATTACAATCAAAATTAGCAATGAAAAAAATATAATTTGGCCAGGTAATTTTAATCATTAACAAATTTGCTAGATAATTTTTTTCTCTCGTTAATATTTTGCGAGGATCACTTTAGCTTGTGATAATTTTCATCATAAATCCATCGTTTTTCTATTTTAGCGATGGAATAAGCCCAAATAGCTAGGGAAATTTCCCTAACTGTTTGGGTTTCGTAGTGAACAATATGAACTCATTGGCATTATCTACTGTAACATGAAGATGAGGAAGAAAATTTTTCATGCATGATACGCCTTTGAGAGATGAGGAGAAAATCCAAAAAAAATATAGAATACATAATTTATGTAGTTTTTTTTATATATTTGGTTGCTAGGAGAAAATCCAAAAAACTACTATGTGAATTTCTAATTTAAAAACTAATTTTATTTTCACTAAGATTTTTGAAAAAAATAAAATACATGAAATAAAAATATTATTGTGATTTGGGTATAAACTCTTTACAATCAAGTTTCACATCAGGGCTTAGGCCATGTTCATACTAGGCCAAAGGCCATGTTCATACTAGGGCCAAAGGCCATGTTCACACTAGGGCCAAAGGCCATGTTCACCCTAAGCCAAAAGCCATGTTCACAGTAGGCCAAAAGGCCATGTTCACAGTAGGGCATGTTCATACTAGGGCCAAAGGCCATGTTCACAGTAGGCCAAAAGGCCATGTTCACACTAGGCCAATGGCCATGTTCACACTAGGCCAATGGCCATGTTCACACTAGGCCAATGGTCATGTTCACATAATGCAAGGTTTGTAGCCCAGCCCTGGTCAGAGCCAGAGTAGATCCAAGTTAGAGCAAGTTCACATTGCAGGTTAAGAATTGCAAGTGTAACCATGTTAGATAAACAACATTAAATTGCATATTTGATGCCAATGGCAAAGTAATAACAAATTAAATAGACCGTGATTAATATCAAATCTAGAAACCACGCGGAAAAATAAATAATGAATAATACATAAATACAATTATATATTGTTATGAAAGAATCGACATGAACAATTACAAGATCCAATCTTGATTGTTTTCTTCTCCTCGCGGTCACGCGCCTCCCCCTTCCTTCGACGTTACGGCCAAGATGACCAGGCGATCACATGGAAGAGATGGGGGCAACGCAGGAAGAAGTTCCGAGGCAGCAAGTTCTTCTCGCAGTCTGAACCCAACCCCATACAGAAGTAACAGAATAAATCCATTGACCCACGAAGAGAATAGGTTTGTCATAAAAAGATTCTCAAAAAAGGACGTGGATCGTAAAAGGAAAATATGCTTGCCTAAGCAACAAGTCGAGCAAAACATGTTGCCCAGTTTGCCTGAAGAACTGGTGGATCTAATGTTCAATGGAGTTCCGATAAACTTCGACATGCTAGACGTCGAGAGAAGAGTGTACTATGAAGTGAAAATCTGCTTTGATGGCGATACGCATTCATACTGTCTAGAGTACAATAGGAAACTTAAGGAAGACAGGCAACTGCAAGAAGGTCAAGTTATTGCGCTCTGGATAAAGGAAGGGAGACTTTGTTTCAATTTGAATTCCGAAGAGAATGACATATGAGAAGCACATCATAATACATACATTGCATAAATATGGTATCTATACTATGTTCATCAATGGTTGCCATGCATATAAATATGGTTGTCCATTAATGAGTTGGATTGGTTTTGCAATGTTATGCATATGTTTTATTAATATAATTTCATCTCAATTATTTTGCAAAGAAATTCCATTGTTTTCAAAAATTCTAATTGATTTTTTGGAAAAAAATTAAGAGCTATTTTTCCTTTATTATAAAGGGAGGAATTGTGTTTTGGGGTGTCCCCCTCCCCTGAAATATTTAAAAAAATTGAAAGGGGGAATTGTGTTTTGATGCAATATCCAAAAGCTATTTGAAAAAAGAAAAATAAAGTTAAAATATTTGAAAATAAGTGTATAAACTCTTAACTAATTGATTTTTGGTGCATTCTAATATAATAAACCAAAAATACATTTAACTACATCGATCCGGATGAACTACATGCACACTTGACGAGTTAAATGGACACCTGACAAGCTACATAAAGCTCGACCAAGAGCTATTGAGCTCCAAGAGTTCATCGTCAAACACCAGGAGCACATCATCAAGCACCAGGAGCATATAGTCGAGCTCCATAAGCTAGTGGACGAACTTCTTGAGCTGATGGGAGCCCATTGAGCTCCATGGAGCTTGATGATGAGCTCATGGAGCTCGATAGCTCCTGGTCGAGCTCAATATAGCTTGTCTGGTGTGCATGTGACTTGTCGGGCATTGATGGAGTTAAAAATATTTTTGGTTTATTATTTAGAGTGCAACAAAAATCAATTAGCTAAGGATTTGGTGCACTTATTTTCAAATATGAAAATTGTGCATATATTTTTTTCAAATATTTTTTAGGTAGTGCATCAAAACATAATTCAGTCAAATTGAAAGCCATATTTTAATATTTCAAAAAAAAAAAGATACTAAACTATAAATATATTAAAATTTAGGACACTCGAATACATAAATCCTAAACTATTCTCATCCCTTTTCCCTTCTCCTTGCCTCTCTCCACTAGCTCTGAGTTCACTGGAGCTCCTCAAGCTCCATGATGGAGCTCATCGAGCTCTAGTGAGCTCCATCGATGGAGCTCGTCGAGCTATAGTGAGCTCCATCATGGAGCTCGTCGAGCTATAGTGAGCTCCATCATGGAGCTCGAGAAACTCCAACGAGCTCCATGATGGAGCTTGTGGTGAGGGGCAAGGGGTGAGGACGAGAGCGAGGAAAAGGGGGGAGGGGCGAGGGTAGATTGTGATTTATGTATTCGAGTGCCCTTTATTTTAATTTACTTATAGTTTGGTGACTTTTTTTGAAATATTAAAAGATGAGCTTTAAATTTTTTAAATATTTTGGGGGAGCTCCCCGAAACACAATTCTCCCTATTATAAAAGCAAATTGCATTCCAAACAAAAAATGTTTATTTCAAATTTTCTCAATATCTTCCCTCAAAAAAAAAAAATTAATACACTAAGTTTTTTTTAAAATCAATTTAAAACAATAATTTTAGAAAAAATGGGTTTATGGCAACTAAAAGAAATTGTATTTCACAAATAAATAATTACATCAATAATTTTTTTTTTTTTGATAACATTAAATATCTAGAATAGCTTGTTTACGTCTTGACTAATTCAATGGAAATATTGCCTCCGCCTCCCCTTCCAATTCCAACTTAAGTAAGTTCAAACAAGAAAAATCATAAGTATAGCATGTATATGATAGCTTGTATACATTTTTGAATAATGTTTCTTGATTTGTAGACCAAATCATAAGTATTTTAAAATTAGAACTGCAAAATATAATTTTTCAAAATATTTATTTAAGTTAATATGATAAGGTATTAGTTAAATATCATTGTATTTAAGTACAAACACTTACCTTAGAATACTATAGTTACGAAACTATATTTTGAGATGCAATGAATTATGAAGAAAGTTTTTTTTTTCACTAAAATCCTCAACCCTTTTTCCTCAGAGAAAGTATCATATTTGTTTGATAGCTTTCTCAATATTTTAAGTTCTGATAAAATATCAATCTTAGATGACTAATATATATTCAAGTTAAAAAATATACCTTCAAGACTAATATTTTATTCCAATTGAAGGCATTATGCGTTTCTTGCATTTATTAGCCACTATAAAGCTACTATGCAATATTGATATAGAATGATTGTTAACATAAGTTACATATAATGATGAAAAATAGATAAATAAACAAATATTAAAGTATAATAAGATTAAATACAAGTAATTTATAAAATTTGATTGTTAACATAACCATTATTAAATCAATACACGAGAAGAAAAGTTACTATCAAGGAATTTTAACACTGAAAATTTGATATGTTTCCATGACATAATAAAAAAAAATGTTTTTAGGCTTATCTACATAATGACTACCATTATTATTCTAACACAATAAAAAATTAGACATTCCACATGTTATTTCCTCATCAATCAAGAAATAAATATTTGATCGATGAATAAAAGTGGGTAACATTTGATGGTTATCATGAAGTAAAATCTAAAGTAATGAAAAAGAAATTATGATTTTCTTTAACTATTGTCACTAAATTTTAATAAATTAAGTTTTTTATATATGCTTAATATTGACTAGACAAGACATTTTGTGTTTGTAATATAAATGCCTATAATTTCTAAACTGAATAAATAAAATACATCTTTGCTATATGTAGAACTTTATTTTCATGTTATATGCTAGGAAAAAAATGAAATTAACTTCGATTGCTTAAGATAATTGATTTTAAATCTAAATCTCATGATAATCTTGTCACATGCAAATTGTATTGCAGTTAGTCTTTTAATCCAAACCCCTAGATAACAATTTATGATGAATTAATTGCTACTTGCACAATAATTAGCATGATCCCATCCTTTTGATTCACCATTTCTACTACTAATAATACTAACTGCATTAATACCCAAAAAAAAAAAAATAGCTAGTACAAAACACAACACCATCTTATACAAAATAACATTCAACTATGCATCCTTATGATCTATTATGATTTTCTATATGACTCTAAGATTTTCATCTTATTATCAACTTAGGTAAATATGTCTACAAAATCTCAATTCTCTTTGCGAATGTACTGTTTAAATGGGAAATTATATTAAAAAATGATACAATTATAATTGCTACTCTAGAAAGCACAATGTCAACTCTAGTTGATTTTTTGATTCATTCAAAGTTAACACATCAACAAACTTATTGCATAACATGTTGAAAAAGCATAATGTAGAAATGAAATCTATTATATGTTCAAGCATAAATGAATATATTGCCACAAGAAGTATCTATTGCATCATCTTTTATTTTTTTATTTTTTTACGATATACTACATAAGTGAATTATAATCATGAGACTTAAGATCATGTAGCCCTTAAGTATTCAATTGATACAATATTTTTGAACTTTGAACAATGGTCTTCAAGAACATTCAATGTGGCTTATGTTTGATGGAAAATAATCCATTTTAGAAAGAGTATAACATACAAGTGGTGTATATGTTCTCTTTATGCTGAACCTTGGTGCATGTTCAAGTTTTAAATTCAAGTCTAAAAAATGAAGTCAGTGTTATCAACTAACTTTCATGTGTTTATGCCTGTGGGGTGACATAGTTTGCAATGAAAATGTTTTTCTTCTATGTGCAAATAAGTTATTTAACTATTTCCGATGATCGAACAATTTATTTTATGAAATTCTATTATTTTATTTTGATGAGAATTTAAATTAGCTAAGTTTTTCTACAAAGTAGATGGTTTGAAGTGTAGATTTTGACTTACACATAGAAGATCAAACATCAATACTTGTTGAATATAAGTTATTTCTTCATGCTCTAAAAAGAATTGGACACCATTTATATGACTGTAATATAAAATTTTAGTAGGTCTATCTTTACAACAAGAGATTATAAACTTCAAACTTCTTGTGCTAGTACACTTATGTATATTGAATGAGACTAACATGTAATGATTATTGTATACTAACACATAAAATAATTAGTATCTCTTGGTTATCATAAATATGGTTATTCTTAATCTTGAAATAATTAATAGGGATATACATTCATTGGTAGTTATTTTGATTAAAAAAGAGTGAGATTTATACATGTGTAAATAATCTCAGTGCGTTGGGTAACTATATCAGCGTATAGTGAATATTAATTATTAACAAAAATCACATCCTATAAATTGGATCGATGATAACCTTACGAGGATACTTATAAGTTTTGATAATGTCAAATCTAATAGGTAGATATAAATTCAACATATATAATAAGTGAAATAAAAAATCTCAAGGTAAATATAAGATGCTGATTAAATAAAATTACCAATGATTTAATTTAATTGATGAGTATCTATAATCTTATCATATATAGATAAACAAGTATTTAATAACATAAGGCACAAATGAAATTTTAAATGATGTGAGAGTACAATTAAAATTCTTTATTGGAATGAATTATAATTAAATATAAGTAAGTTCATTTATTTAGATTGTGAGCCTAATATCTTATTTACACTTTTAGGTATATGTCATGACCTTAACTATTACCTTGGTTGATAGGTTAGTAAATAAGAATATAATTCTCATTTTATTAAAAACATAAAATTTTCTTTGCTTGATTTTGATAAAATGGGAATAAAAACAAATGTAGACATAAAAAAGAAGTTGTTCCTTTCTTTGAAATGAATATTTTTTCTCTTCTCTTTTTTGGTCGGTAGAGGTAGGAGTATGAGAGGTTCCACTCTTTTCTCTTTGAGGTTCTAGTAGAGGTATATGAAAGAAGATCTAAAACACAAAAATCAGCAGAGATGATCCAGAAGATCAAAAGAATAAAATCCATTAGTTTCCTTTTAATTTCTTCTAGATTGTTAAACAAAAAGGAAAATAGTATGTATACAGAAATCTAAATGCAGAGATTTCAATCATCAAAAAAAAATTTAGATTCTAAAAAATTGAAAACTATTTTGAAAAGCAAACTTTACGTGAAGAGTTTTGAAAACTAGAGGGATCTTAATACACAACACCATCCACTTAAGCCTTTGTATGGGTCTAAAATTTCACATCACATTTCTAAGTTCTCTTTACTCATCTTAGTGCCATTTTCATCTGCCTTACATCTTGATATTCTACAACATTGTATTAATATCGATATAGTATACAATTAATAGGGCAAACATGTCTTTTTTTTTCATATTTTTTTCATATGATATCTTAATTGAACATAAGGCATTAATTAAGTTACTCTTTTATAGTTCAATTTTATTTCTCAATCTAAAGTAGACTCTGAAAGCAAATGAAATTAATAATTCTTATTAATTCATTTGTGCATGATCATGTATTTATCAATCTCATAATTGAGAGGCCCAAATATATCTTTTTTCAAAAAAGAGACAACTTCCATCTTTTTCACACATTTTCCTCTACATGATTCAGTCTATATGTAATTATAATATGTATTGTTACCCTATTAAATATGATATTAAACTATGTCAAAACATCAAGTTCTTCATGTCGGGTTCATTGTGAATATATGTATAATTACTAAAAACATCACAATAAAAGAACTATTGATGACATTTGATCCATCAATTATTCTCATAACGAGTTAATCTAATATATGAGCCGATTTAATATCACATATCCATGACTAATATAATATTATTATCACTTACACCACATACTAGTCTTAGTTTATTATTATTCCACCAATAATGAACGACTATTGATATTTAGAATAATATTCTTTAAGACTTATACTTTTACTATCAAGTTACATTATTTAATTATTATAAGTAAAGTTAACTATTCATGAAATTAATTATCAATAAAATAATTAGAAAATATCTTTTATATTTAATAAAGTATATAATGATAATAATTATAACATTGGCATAGGGCACATCACTAAAAATCTCTCACTAGTACCAGGTCCAATGAATTTGTATTGATAAGAACTATTCCCATATTTGGATCATTGATGTGGATCAAAATCTCTCACTAAAAATCTCTCATATCCTATGTCCTCGTGATATTCTTATAGTTTACTTGTGGGACTAGTTTAGATAGTGGATCAAAATATGTTTGGATCTTTGATGTGGTCTTGGTTCCTTAGCTTGTGTTATGACCCTATCTTTGTCACAATATAAATCTAATGAATTTGTATTGATAAGAACTATTCCCATATTAAAAATGAACTTCTTGATCAAAATGGTCTCCTTAGTTGCTTTTAAAGATGTTATCTGTTCAACCTTTATAGTAGAATCAGTAATTGTGTTTTACCTTGAACTTTTCCAGTTGACTGTACCATCATTTCGATAAAAAAAATACCTTGATTGTGATTCATAATTATCATTTTCAGACTAGAAACTAACATATATGTAATCATTTATAACCAGCTCATCATTTTATCCTCCATGCAATAAGAATGCATCCTTAGTTCTTCTTAATAATTTTAAGGATGTCATTATTATAGATTAGTTGCTTTGACCAGGATTAGACTTGTATCTACTTGTTATGCTCAAGGATATGATATATCAGGTCAAGTATATAATATGACATACATGATAATTTATATAACATAAGTATATGAAATCATACACATGCAATCTAGCTCATCTAGTGTCATTGGACATTGATTCTTACTTAGACTTATACCATATGACATTGGAAAAAATTCATTAATAGAATTTTGCATACTAAGTCTATTCAATACCGTGTCTATATTAGTAATCTAACATATCTCAATAAGCTTTTTAGATCTTTATACCTAACACATTTGTAGTTTCACTTAAGTGTTTCATTGAGAAATAATGAGTTAAGACTCGACATTCTATAAACCTTGGATACAAATATTATTTCATATGAGTAAGATATTCATCTGTAACAGTAGGGTTAGGTGAAACATCACCTAGTCCACATCAAAAAATCTCTTTGGGATTTTTTATTTTTCTTCTATAAAAGGAGGTTCCCCCTTGCCTGAAATGCATCCCAATCCTAATTCTTTTTTAACTTGCATATCTTTTATTGTATTATTTACTTTATTATTTTAAAAGTTGAATTTTTTATTTTCAAATTATTGTTATGAGGTCTATTTTATAACAATGGTATCAAAGATGGAATCTCTCAAGATTCCACCTCTGATACTATTATACAAGACAAAGTCACTTCATAATAAGATTTTCTTAAAGAGAATATTTTATACTTTTTGAATGATATAATATATTATGGTAACTGATTATATCAATACTTTGAATACTCTATTTTCTCAACTTACTATATTGGGTCATAAAATAGAAGAAATTGAATATGCTAAAATTTTACTTCAAAGTCAACCTGATTCGTATGATCAACTCATCATCAATTTGATAAATGATATTCTAATAGACAGTCTAATATTCAATGATATTGTATTTGTCATCTTAGAAGAAGAAAGAAAATGTAAAAACAAGGAGGATAGATATGCAAATTCATACCGAGTAGAAGCTTTAATGATGATATGTGAAAGATCAATGGAGCATAGACCTAGTAGGAATCAGAATTATGGTAGATCAAAATCAAAAAATAAGAAAAAATATTAAGTGTTATAACTATGATAAGAAATGGCACTTCAAAAAAGATTGTTGATTAAAGAAAAAGAGTGGGGATGATGAGTTATTAAATACTCAAAAAAATATTGCAAGTATTAATAATAATGACAATATCTTAATAATAATGTGATAACAAAAGTTGAAAGTAGAAAGTTGTTTAGTGATGTGTGGTTGCTAGACTTAGGAGCTTCAAGACACATGACATCTTAGAAAAATTATTTTTACAAATATGAATCGATCACATGAGGGTCTATCCATATGGGTGATGATCATGCTTTAAAATTATTCGTATCAATACTATCAAAATAAAAATGTTTGATGGTATGATTCATGTCATATATGAGGTATTACATATGATTAACTTGAAGAAAAATTTGTTGTCTCGAGAACATATAGATAATCTTGGGTGTAAAACTCATATTGAGAATGATATGATAAAAATTATGATAGGTGCACTTGTGGTCATAAAGGGAGAAAAGATCATGAAAAATTTATTCATACTTAAAAGAGAAATAGTATAGAAAGCCAATGTATGTGTTGCATCAATTATTAAAGTAGAAGAATCAATGATGATGTGACATCACAAACTATGCCACATGTCAAAATAAGGTTTGAACATTCTCTCTAATAAAAAGGTACTTCTAAGACTCAAATCAATAATTTTTACCTTTTTGTGAGTATTATGTTACAAGTAAGCAGAATATAGATTGACATTTAGTAAATCAATTATAAGAATTAAATATATCCTAGACTTGATACATTCTAATGAATGAGAATCATCGAAAATATCACAACAAGGAGTAAAATATTTTGTATCTTTCATTGATGATTACTCAAAAAAATATTGAGTATTTGCAAATAAATAATGGAAGAGAGTATATAGATGGCGAGTTTATTAATCTTTGTAAGCAAGAAGGTATCAAATATTAGTTCATAGTCATATACACACAACAATAAAATGCAGTAGAATGATTGAATATAACTCTTACAGAATGCATAGTTGAGAAAAATATTGAGGACTACAAGTCTATCCAACTCTTTTTGGGTGGAAGCACCCAACACTTCATGTTATCTAATAAATCAATCACCATCAACTACAATTAATTTGAAGACACCAATGGAGATGTGGACTAGTAAACTAATAGATTACTCTTCTTTATACTTTTTTAGATATTTTGCATATGTGATGCATAACACCTAAGAAAGAATAAAGTTGGATCCAAAACCTATAAAGTATATATTCATATGGTATGCTGAAAGAGTGAATAGGTATAGCTTTGTGCAGCCTATTACCCACAAGGTAATTATCAATAGAGATGTATTCTTTGTAATCAACTAAAAAAATTAATGATAATGATAGCACATTAAAAGAAGTTTTAGATACTATCAATATGCAAGTAAAAACTAATCAGAGACAAAATGTTCCAATTCTCCGGAGGAAGAACGTGAGAACGAAGCATAAGAGAAAGTCGAGTCTGAGGCTCAAAAAGTTAGTCAGCTAATATGTAATAGAAGGCCATCAGTTTGGCTCTCGAAGTATGTTACATAAAGAAATATTGCATATTATATTTTAATATAGGATGAAGAACTTTCAATATTTCACGAAGCTTCAAATAGTTCATATGTATCTTCGTGGATGACAATAATAAAAAAAGAAATTGAAGTTCTACAAAAGAATAAGACTTGGAAGCTAGTATCAATACCACTAGAAAGAAAAGTCATTAGTATCAAATTAGTTTACTAGATCAAGTGAGATAGTAATGATAAAGTGGTTCATCTTATAACAATCAGAGTAATAATAATTTTGTGTACTACATTTGATTTAAATTTAGAGTAGTTGAGTGTTAAAATTATATTTCTTCATAAAGTAATTGAAAAATAAATTATATATTCTAGCCAAAAGAATTTACTGAAATAAGTAAATAGAACTTGGTTTGTAAGTAGAAAAAAATCTTTATATGGTCTAGAATAGGCACTGAAATATTTGAATAAAAGATTTGATATTTTTATCATTAGCCCTGGGTAAACTAGACTCGATTTAGACCATTATATGTACTACAAGTGGTTTGAGGATAAAAATAATTTCATCATTTTATTATTGTATGTGGATGACATGTTGGTAGTAGGCCCCAACAAATATTGAATCAAAGAATTGAAGGCATAATTAGATAGAGAGTTTGATATGAAGGATCAGGGACTAGCAAATAAGATTTTAGGGATGCAGATTTATCGAGACAGATACAACATAAAGATTTGACTTTTTCAAAAAAACTACTTGCATAAAGAGTGGGATTGATTAGTCGATACATAGAAAATCTCATCATAGAACATTGGAGTACTATAAAAAGGATTCTTAGATATATTAAAGGAACCTCAAATGCTATATTATGTTATGGATGTTCGGATCTTATTGTCGGAGACTTTGTTGATGCAGGCCATGCTGAAGATATTGATAATAACAAGTTTACCATTGAAGATATTTTTACTCTTGCTTGAGGATATGTAAGTTGGGCTTCAAAGTTATAGTCTATTATATCTACTTATATTATAGAAGCAGAGAATGTTGCAGATATACAAGCTAATAAAAAGGTAATTTGGTTGTAGATACTATTAGAAGAGCTTGGACACAAACAAAATAAATTTACTTTACTTTGTGATAGTCAGAATGCTCTACACTTTGCATGAAATCCAGTATTCCACTCAAAGATAAAACACATCAAAATATAATATCATTTTGTATGAGATAAAATTGATGAATGAAGTATGAATATGCAAAAGATTCATACTAATGAGAACATAACTGATGTTTTGACCAAACCAATCAAGAATGAAAAGTTTGAATGGTGCAGAACTTCATGTGGCTTTGCAAGAATGTAAGCATGCAAAGAAAAGTGAGAAATATGATTTTCAAATGAGAGAATATAATGGTAAGGTTAGGTGAAACATCACCTAGCCCACATTAGAAATCCATTTGGCATTTCTGATTTTTCTTCTATAAAATGAGGTTCCCCCTCCTTTGAAATGCATCCCACATCCCAATTCCCCTTTAGCTTGTATTTCTTTTATTGTATTGTTTATTTTATTATTTTAAGGGTTGAATTTTATATTTTCAAATTATTATTGTAGATTCTATTCTATCACATCATAAACCTAAAGTACTCAAAAAATTATTGTAATCCCACAAAATTTCTAGTAAATTTAAGGTTAATCTTCATTTTTGATAAAATTAATTACTTTAACTATTTCATCATAATGAAGTTTCCAACTCTAAGATACTTACTTAAAACTATAAATAAATCTTTGAAGCTTTATTCTATAATTTTTAGTATCAAAAAAACTCTCAATATGTCATGCATACATCCTATAAAATGTAGCGATAAAAAAACTATTTTAATGTCTATTTATAATATCTTATAATCATAGTATGTAACTATTAAAAGAATAATTCTTATAAATTTAAACAAAGAAACTAATAAAAAAATTTCATCATAGTCAATACCATGAGATTTTCAGAAACATTTTGCAACCAATCATACTTAGAAGGTTTGAAAACTTCTATCAATGTCAATTTTCTTTTAAAAAATCATATACAACATATAATTTTTAAACCTGGGTTAATTAATCAAGTTCCAAACATAATTATTATATATGGATTGTATCTCAGATTTCATGGCTTCGTGCCATTCTTAGGAGTCTAGACTAGATGTGACCTCTTGGTATGATGTGGGCTCGTAATGATCTATAAAGACCATTGTCCTGAATATAAATCATGAAAAATTCATATATCTTAGGATTTTGACATATAATACAAGAACTTATTTAAACTTGTGTTACTTGTATGAATTCAACAACAACTTGTGAATGTTATAGATTTTTTTTTTAATATTTTATTCAATATTATTTGGTGATACTTGAATTTCTTCAAAGTAAATTTTATTATCATCGAAAAAAATATTTATTTGATTTTGGTTTTAATTTTTTAGAAATCTAATGTTTCATATAAGCTTCACGATCCCAAATTATAAGAAAAGATAATTTGGAAAATTTCCTAATTCATATTTGATATGATATCTTTTGAGTTACTTGAGATAGAACTCAGTTTAATATAAACATAATAGTCTCTGAAGCATACCCCCAAAAGAATATTGGACGATCTATCTAATTCATCATAAATTTAACTATATCTAATAAAGTTTGAATTTTTCCATTCAAAAACACCTTTCCACCAAGGTATTCATAGTAGTGTTACTGTGAAACAATTCCATAATTTCTAAGATAATCACTAAATTCTTAACTTAAATATTTAAAGACTTTTCCAAAATTGATTTTTTACCTCATTCATGAATATTTTGAATATTTCAAAAGATTCACCTTTATATTTTTTAAATAGATAAAGTAATATCTACTAAATACTAAAATTGTGGGTAAAAATAATAAAGCAAAAATTCTATCTTCTAGTAGTCAAACTCTTTGTTACATATATATATATATATATATATATAAACCATTTTACTGACTCATTAATAAGCTTTAGTTATTTTTCATGGTAATTCATATGATTTAAAATCAAATTAATAAAAATTTTCATATTTATAGAGTTTTGAAATGCATTTATTGTTTATATGGCTTATACAACAATGACAAAGATATGTTATACCCATATCATTAGATATGAACATTTAGGTATTATAGAGTAAGATTGTGATTGTATTATCAAATTTTAGGATATCTAAGTTATTTAACATATAAGCATTCCCCATAAAAGATACTTCCTTGGTAAATAGAGCAAATATTATTCTTAATAATAAAAATAAATCTAGATATGTCCAAACAAGATACTAAAATTATATTACCATATAAAAAATAGAATAATAAATATGGTAAGCTTGTTTCCCAGAGTTTGGTTATTTAAGTAGGTAAGGCCTTACCAATTACATCCCATGTAACTATTTGATATTATTAGGATTTGACATCACATATAATTCCAACTCTCATTAATATCCTATACTAGGTCCAAAATTATGTTAATAACTCATTAATCAACCTAATTTATACATATGGATAGGGTCATTATCCATCTTATCTCTCCAAGATAACCCAATATACTTTATTTTGGCAGACTCATATTTAGATGATCGAAACCTTGATAGATGTATACATATGGTAGGCATTTTATGACTCAAAATTTAATAAAGATATTTTAATTATAATGCATTAATATATAATATCACACACACACACACACACACACACACACACACACACGTGTGTGTCTGTGTTTACAACATTATACATATATAATATCATAAATGTATAGTATCACGTGCGTATATAACATAAAATAAATATATTATAGTATAACACATAATCAAAAATTTCCTTTTTATGAATATGCCTTAAATGTACCTAAAGAAAAGTCCAATCACATTGCTTTAAAGAGTCATATGGTACACACTATGCATTTTTTCACAAAAATAGATAATAAATATTAATTTATTAATCACATAATAATGGTTTCATATTTAATCAAATTAAAACATTATAAATTACTAATAATATAATTTTAATTTAATCAAATTAAATTAAACAAATTATTACCAACCTTGTATAAATTGTACATTAAAATTTCATGATTTACATAATTAAAACCATTTATTAATAGATCATTTATCCATATATAAATCACATATCCAAATTTCTTAAAGTAACAAAAAGCTAGACCAATTAAAATCATAAGTTACTTCTAATATCACTACTGGGGCTTACTAAATTTAGAAAATATATTTAATAATAAATTTAGCCTGCACATAAGGTTCATACATATCTTAATCACATTAGAAATCAGGACATGGTAGTCTAAAGTTTATAGCATACTATATTTCATAAATACAATGAAGGACCATTGAATTTAATGAATAGATCATATAATACAAAATTATCTTAATTTTCTAGAAATCCACACCATGTTCTTTTAGATATAGTTGATCCACTCCCATCCTCTATAAGTACTCCACATGAATGAAGACATTTTCCAACGCTCTGAAAATCTAAAATTAGGGTGTTAGCATCATGGATTTGTCACAAAAAATCATTACCTTGAAGAAAATGTTTCTATATTTTCATTTAGATTTGTGAAAATATCCTGTCACGTTCCTAACATAATTTCTAAAAATATTTCTATTATTTTTTTATCTCTCATTTATATTATATATATATATATACATATATAATGATATCACATATCATATATAGAGAAAATGATATTGATTCTAATAATTCTTCCTTCACATGAGATATGTATTCACAGTTCTTTGTAACTAATATAATATTTGTTTATTTTATTTTGTTTAATATGCGTGTGTGATCATGTGGGCATGTTTTTGTTAAAACACATTACGTGTTTTATGAGAATATTCATGGCATGTTCTCTCATATACATGCTTGATACATGTTTAACACCTCACCATGGCATGTTTAAAAAACATATATTTTTAAATATGTATTTTTCTAAGAAAGTATGTATAATGAAATATGTATTTTCATAACACATATTATATAAGTTTCAAAAACACATTTATGCATTTTTATAAAATATATATTTTACACATCATCTTTAAATTTAAAAAAATTCTTTATTTAATAAATTCACTTTTTATTAAAACAAACAATCTCATGGTTTTACTAAAAACAAATATTATATAATAAAATGATATGATATTAACATAAAGCATCTCACAGTTTTATAAAAAATATACTATATTTAACTTAGTATTAAAATCATACTTTAAAACTATATTTATTGAGTCTAACTCAACGCATAGTTTCCAATTCATTCTTAGTATGCAACCATATAGCTTTTAATAACATTGACAGTGAGCCTAAAACTCTTTTTTAGGCTCACAAATCATAAGTGTCTTCCAGCAATATATTACAACTACTAATGTTATGTGATTGCTAAATATAACTTACTCCATAATCAATGTTATAATCTTTTTATCACATATCTTAATTACATATAAGGGATATATTAACCCATCCTTGTATAGTTTAATTGTATTTCTTAATCTAAAGTAGATTGATAAAGTAAATATCATTATAAACACTTAATAATTCTTTTGAGAACGACCATATATTTTTCAATCTCACTTATCAAGGGGCCTAGAGATATCACTCTTTCAAAAGAGTGATAAATTCTATCTTATTCACACATATTCCTCTACCATTGAGGTTTATCAGAATATAAAGTTTCTCCTGTTAGGATCATTATGAAATCAGGTCCAGGGACTAATAATTATATTACGTTAGAACAACTTATGATATTTAATCCATATAATAATTTTATATCAGGCCAGTCTCGTATATTTTTATCCAATAAGTAACTACCATCTAATTTAATATCATATATTCATGATCAGTAAAGGATTATTAGCGACCAAACTTTATACTAGTCTTAAATCAATATTATTCCACTAATAACGAGTGACGATAGACAATTATATTAGTACTCTTTAAGCTTTATGATTTTACTATCAAGTCAAAGTCATATACTTGATGGCTATAAGCAAAGTCAACAATTCTTAGAAATAATTAGCAATAGTGATAATAATTATATCTTTCACCTAGGACACAATACTAATAATATTGTAAGTTAGTAATGAAAATTATGCTGCCCTAGTGACTATGGACACAATGCTAGTCACAATACTAATAATTAGCATTAGTTATATTTGTTTAAGTACATCATTTAATATCACACCATATAGGTTTAATTTTATAATATGGTGTGATAATTAATGATGCACATAAATTGATCATGACATAATAAAGATGAGTAATAGTATGACTTATTTAATTATGGGCATAAAAGAATATATTAGTAGATGTAGATCAGACTTCAATTATTGGTGAAGATGTTTGTTACATACCATGCAATCACTTAGAACTTGATATCCACGAGCAAACTGGATAAAATAGGTTATGTGAGTCATTTCACTAGTGATTAGCAGAAACCAAAAGGTTATTTGTCATTGTGAAGGTAAAAATGAGAGTTCACTTAAAGTCACTTTGGCAGTATTATTTGGGGATCAAGTAAATGTTCAAAAGATAGACAACATCGTTCTATGGCATGCAAGACTTGGCCAAGCGAATGCAAAAGGTATATCAACTTCTAGCTAGAGTGAATATCTTATCATTTAATAAGTGATCACTCTTCATGGGTACATGAATTGCATCACTGAAAAAAACCATAAAGCAACATTCCATACTAATATCCATATAAATAGAATGTGTATTCTTGACTTAATCATTATAATATCTATTATATACCAGATAAAATACTTGATGAAACTCTTTTCTTTGTGATATTTATTAATGATCACTCTAGGAAGGTGTGAGCATCTACCGTGAAGATCAAGTACTATTTCTTTCAAATCTTTAAGGATTTCTAAACCAAAATTGAGAAATAGACTTGTAGAAAACTTTGAGTAGTAGAAAAGGAAGATATGGTAAACCCTAGTTTTTATTTTATTTTAAGTTAATACCATTTTTTGCTTTTTTTTTTTGTTTTTGTTTTTTGTAGTAGATGTCCACCACCAGATACATGCAGAACTTCTCAAGAAAGAAAAAAAAAATAGAAATCTTCTCATTTTTGTATGTTCCTTGCGTTAAACATAAAGCTATAAAAAACAAATACAATGTAAAGAAAAGTGTTCCAGTGTGATATGGCAAATGAAAAAAAAAAACAAAAATAAGAAAAAAAATATTTTTTTCCTCTCGAAGATGCATGACATAACAAAGAAAAAGATACCTTCATGACAGATACAATGTACCCAGGTTTCTTTTTTTTTTTAATTGTGTTTGATTTGATTTCTAGATCATTATTTGAGATTACACCTTGAAATCTAACTTAAAATTATTTGCAAAAAAACTCATAGTTAGAAATGACTAAACAATAAACACTTTTTATTAATTTTAATATATAAAAATCATTTAATAAGAAATTAAATTTGGATAGAATTTTTTTTTAATTATTAAAAAAGCTAATTTTTAAATAGAAAATTAATTATTGATTTCTAAACTATCAATTTTACTTTGCCTATTTGAAATTATACCTTATAAATAAATATTTTTTATCTTTTATTTTACTATTTAGGTTTATGTTCCTATTTATAATTAATCAAAAAAAGAAAAAGAAAAAGAAAAAATCAACCACCTAAGTATCAATTATAATGATCTAATTATGAATAACAATTTAAATTTTAAAATTAAAATAAAATATACAATTATTATTTATTTACTTAACTAATTAAACATGCATATCATCAAATTTCATGAGCAAAATCACCATGAAGAGAAAGTGGTGATAGCTACAGCAAAGTTAAGATGAATATGATGATAAACATGAGACAGATAATAATTTATCCCAACATAAAATATCATTAATTGTCTTAAATGCTAATTGTAATTTTAATTAAAAACTATATATCCTTAAGGTTAGTAGATCAATATATTATTTATTTGTTTATTAGTTAGATATATATTTATTATTTACAATATTATATAACTTGTAAAAATTATAATTAATAAATACTTTTATTAAATATTTGTTTAAAAAATATTTTTATTACTGAAGATATGGATAGATCATACTTCACATGATCACAACATGATCTCAACCCAAGTATAATAAATTTAGTTCGGGTTGAGCTCGGGTTAAGGTTGGGTTGGGTAAGAACCCAGCCCAACTCGATGAGTCACAAGCACCAACTATTAGAATTTGCAGACGTGGGATGGTGGAGATGGAGAAGCAGCATGCAGACCAAAGAGACACAATTACCAAAAGACCATATTATACATGGTTACCCCAAGGGTAATTTCATAATTTCACATTCGATCTGCTTAAAGTTTCGCTTTCACCAGAATTCAAGAAATGTTGCTCTGATTTACTTAAGAGTGAGACGACGAGAGAGGAGCTCAGGAGCAGAAGCTCTGCCAATGGCAGGCCGCAGCCGCAGGTCATCCATCAAACCCGGTTTTACTCCAAACCGCATCTCTGACCATGCTCAAGTCTCGACCTTTGAGGGTCCGACCGATTCCCTCGAAAACCGAAGTCCCACCCATTTTCCTGTTACGAGCATACTCACGCGCCAGATACTCGTGTGGAGGAACCACATCGGATTCCTGATCGTTGACCGCCACGCCCATGCTCCGTCCGGTCATGGGAGCAGAAGCGCCTATCTGATGTGGTACTGACGAAGGAACATTTTCGTGCCCACTGTGGACGATTCTCGCCGGCTGGTGCGGCGCGTCCTTGAAGGCCAGAGACAGTCCCCCAAGCCGCTGGCCACAAGAAACACCACGGCCCCTGTGCAACTCATCATCACTGGTGATCATTTTCCGCTTGAGATCCACGGCTCGGTCACTCACCTGCCTGACCTCGTCCTCAGAATGGTCCGAATCATGGGGAACATGAGTTGCGCTACTGTGGTCGCAGCTTCCTGGCGTCCGTTCGCTGTGATTCGAAGGGAGCCGCCGGCCTTTGGCCATGTCAGATCATGAAATTGTTACTGACCCAGCAGGCGTTCTGACAAGGAAGATGAAGCTCTATAGTTTACGTGATATAGTCACTTCGAGGGATCTATACCACGTCAATCAGTGAAGCACTTCCAGTATGGGATTTGCTCCGGGGGACGGGAAGCATATATAACAGTTGTGCGCCTGCTTCCCCTCCCTAGGTGGATTTTATTTATTATTTTTTATATTTCATATGAACTTTGATTTCATTTTTTTTTTCTAATCTCACTACCAAAAAAAACAAAAAATTATATGGGGATTTGTGTTTTATTGAACCACACAAAATAATTTTTTAAAAATAACTTTTTTACCAAAATTTTAAAAAAAATTACATGAAAACAAAAAATAATAAAGTTCTGATACACCAAATTATATAAACTCAAATTTACCCTCAACATAACACATCAAAAATTTATATAATATAAAAAATTAATAAAAATTTTTAAATTAACAACAATCACAAGTAATCAACATAAGATAATGCTATGGTTCAAACTCACAACATCAATGTTTTAATATTCTTCTTCAACCATCCAACAAATTCATATGATTAGCATATATGTGTGTGTGTGTGTGCGCGCGCATGTGTGTGTGTGGGTGTGTGTGTTTATATATATATATATGTGTGTGTGTGTGTGTGTGTGCATGTGTGTGTGTGTTTATATATATATATATATGTGTGTGTGTGTGTGTGTGTGTGTGTGTGTGTGCAAAATCATATGACTCGTTACTTATAGATGGATGATTGAAGGAGTAATTTAAAATCTTGATGCTATGGGTTTGTACTGCAATGTGAATTTATGTAAAAAATGTTTAATCTTCTTGTATGTTTGTGATACTATCATGTTTCTTTTCAATTAGCTAAAATCTAATTTTTATTTTTAAATTATTTTTTTTAGTATAGATAATACATAATTACACTCAAATAATGGTTGTATGCCCATTTTATTATACAATTATTTAAACAAATAAATAATTTAAACAAATTATTTAAACAACTCATTTTATATGTTAAAAGTGACACCCATTTTATTATACAATTTCATTTAGTCACTCATAACAATATCTCTTTATATTTTTTTCTTATTGAAGAAAAAAAATAATCTTTTTATATAATAAAGATAATAAGGAGACTCCTAAAAATTCAAGGAAAAATTGATAGAATGGTAGAGAATTCATGGGGACCAAGTTATTGATAAATTAGTGTTGATTTCCTCTACACATTATAAGCATCTCTACTTTGTAGTTTTAGATTTATTTTAGATTTATTTTAGATTTATTTTAGATTTCTTTTAAATTCAAAATTAAATTAGAATAGCTTGAATGCATTCTAGATTTATTGATTTATTTATCATATATACAAATAAATTAAAAAATATAAATAATATTCCATAATAAGCTAAAAAAGAATAAACATCTAAGCAGAAAGAAATTTGGAACTTTATAATGATTTAAGCTTCTAGTTTTAGTTCTAGAGTGTATTATGTGTTGGTTACGTATAACCAACATGTTAAACCAAAGAAATACATGAATAAGAGTAACTTATGACACATCATGATGATTTTGAAACTAATGACTCTGTTTGAGCATCTAATGATGTTGTTAATATATTAAATACAAATGGGTAATATTTTGTTTTCTATTTTTTTATCTTTTTTTTTATAATTCATTTGCATGTGTGACGCACCATTTATTTATTGGACTGAATGTAGAAAAAGGATGTTCAAAATAATATTGAATTATAATCATGGTAGTCATTTTTTATATAAGTAAATACAATTAATTTTTTGTTTTTTTAAAAAACCCAAAGAAAAAATAATGAGGGGGTGCTCCTGTTTTGCTCAGTCACTATTTAGGCTAAGCAAAATATTACCTAACTGAGTCTCATCATTTGAGATCCATAATAAGCTTGGGTATACCTACAACATGTCAAAGTTGCCTAATCGCTCCCTGACTACAAGACAAATTTCCATCTCTATCACTAACAAAAGGCAAGAAAACTATTTACTCAATAAAGAAGAAGCCTTTCATGAGGTATTGTTGTGGTTTGATTTGCTAAAGCATATGTGGACTATGATTTTGGATTTGTATTATACAAAGGGGTACCCATATAACTTGCAAAAATAACCAATATCACGACCCAATAACTTATAATTGATACATAATGATCTTTCGCATTTATGTTAGATGCCAAAATTGATTGGCGATGATCATGGAATCAAACTAAAAAAGCCATGCGATTTGGTGATGGCAGATGGACAAATCATCTATCATTCTTGTACAATGAGGGAAAAATTGCATTGATGAATGAAAATGATTCTATCATCAAGATTTGTGTGTTGAATTGAGACACACCATCCAAAAAGAAATTATAAGACATAATATATTTTTCGATACTCCATCCAAATTTTCATCCTCTCGATTTCAAACAAGGGTGAATCACATATCTTTCAATTCATTCCTTGAATTTTTCATGCATCTATGTTGATTTGGGACATCTTGTTGAGGTGTTTTCTAATTTAAAACATACATGAACAATTACTTTGGTTAAATTCACTATGCAGATCATGCCAGACTTCAACTTCCACTACTACAGTATCGATGTAAAGCAATCTATCCACAATTTCCTTACTAACAACATTGATAATCCATGAAGTGACTATGCTATTTAAATGAGATAATGAGCAAATAAACTCAATAGAAAGAGGTCAAAAAATAGTTTTTGCAGATCGAAGGCCAGAATTGGATAAAGAGCTGCTTTGACGGTCTCAGAATTGAAACCAAGCTTGTTCTTTGCATTTTGATTTTTGATCCATTCATATAGCTTTGTTCTAAGTATTGTAGTTGCTACCACTTAGGCTTGAGAGTTGAAGGAGAGATTAAGTTGAGGCTTGGTGATCCTCATTGTGAAGGAAACAAGGACTAAAAGAAAAGTTCTCTTGAGATTGCTCAGAGTGAGTAGATTCTAAATTTAAAATTGATTTGATGAATTAGTGATAGATCAACTTTTGGTATTTTTAAAAGAAATAGCATATAAAAAATGTGGCTTTGTACCATGTTACAAATAAGAGATGAAAAAAATGGTTAAACCTATAAAATTGGAACTCCTGCTTCCAGGAAAATATGTTTTAAAATCATGCAATTTGGGGTGTCACTCTTTGCATAACTAATTCATGACAAATTTTTATATTGACTACCTCAAAATGAATCATTCAACTTGCATATGGGATAAACACGCAGCAAAGTCTTCCTTTGTCTCATACATAGGGTTTGACCATGTCCAATCTTTGCCCACAAGCTTCAAGTTTCATATGAGGTAGAGACTTCATTACCATATTTGATACTTTCTTACTAGTGCAAATAATTTCAAAAAATATTGTTTTGCTTCAAGCATAATACTTGACATCAATATGTTTGGGTATTGAGTCAAGTTTAAATTTTTTAGAGAAGTAATTGACACTTTGATTATCACGATAAAAAAAGTATTTTTATTGCAGTCCAAATTCTTTAAGAAACTTTCTCATCCAAAGAGCTTCTTTGCAGACTTCAATTAGAGCAATATACTTAGCTTCTATGTTGAACATGGCAACATACCTCATCAATTTGAATTGTCAAAAAATAGCTCCCCCTAAGAAAGTTATCATAAATCTAGAAGTGGATTCCTTTGAATCAACATCATCCATCATATAAGAATTTGTATACCTTTCTATCATAAAAGTACCATGACCGATTTAAAAGTAAGTGTAGAATTCTATTTTTCTTATATGACTATACAAAAGCCAATTTATATATATATATATATATATATATATATATATTAGTAATTTAGGTTTATTCTTGGAATAAAAAACTACATTATCTACTTTTTTTATCAATTTGATTCATCTTTTTTTTATTATTAATATTTTCTATCCATACACATTTATTTTACAATTTTACATGGCATTAAAGTAAAAATCCATTAAGTAGAATCCCATCTGCAACCCTCATGAATCTCACTTCATTATTTGTGGTATCATATACATTTTTTTTATATAGGTTTTCTTATCATTTGTTGCATGATAGGATTTGGTGGTTAACTTCTTCTATTTTTATTCTTGTTACTTTTGTTGCCTCTATTCTTTTATTTGTATTTGAGTTTTGAGTTTTGTGATGATTTATTGTATCAAATTTGTTCATGATGAAATGTTTTTGAGATGATTTTTCACAATCTACTAGGATGTAATTGATTGAAACAAATGACCTATATTGGAGTTAAGTTATGAAATCTTTAAAAAAAAATTATGGGTTTATGCTACAATAAGTATTGAAAACTAAGATTAGAAAGCTGAAAATTTTATGAATTTGTTAGATAACTTGGAAGCCAATGAATCAAAAATTATTGTTTGGACTAATAACTTGAATATGGATTATTATATTGACTCTAAATTAATAAAGTTTGAAATTTCCAAGAACATTTGGAAGCACTTGGTAAGATAGTAAATTCAATCTAACTTTGAAAAATAGTATTAGTTAGAATTAAGTATTCATAATTACAAATTAGTATCAATTAGTAAAATTCTAATAATTAATCTCTATGACCAAATAGTTTTTTGCCAAATTTCCAACATAAAGAAAGACAAGCACAACCTATCCTTCCATAAAGTAAAAAAACAACAATATTGCATAACATTAACAGGAGCAATTCAACATCAAGTAGAAAAGGATTAAGAAATAAAAAAGTCAAATTTATAAAGTGTTAGCTTTGTAAAAACCTTCAAGGTCTACTACTGCAAATGATTTCATGATTTGTAAATAATTTTTAAGGTCAACTCCAAGGGTTCAATAAGTTCTTTTTCATATGATTTCATGGGTTGTAAGGAATTTCTAGCCCATTTAATCACTTTTATTGATTTTGCCTATCTATTTTGGTGAGACTCATTTTTATGAAAAAAAAAAACTATTTAAAGAGTTTTGTCCCTAATTTTAAAATTTTAGAATTGTTGGGTATGTCTGGATTTTGATCATAACATTTTTATTATTGAATATTATGTAAGTCTAGTTTGAAAGAGTGGTTTGAAGTTTGATTTAATGTTTGACCATACTATTTGACCATAAATTGAAGTTTGGTTTCATTTAAATTTAATGGTTATAATGTTTTTCTATATGTAAGTTTTATTTAATTAAAATATGGACATAGCGTTCATATTAATATGTAATGCTCTAATATTTTTTATTAAATAGAATAGAAAATAAAAAATATAAAGAAAAAAAAAGTTTTTTGAAATTGTGGTGGGTACCACACTGAGAAAAAGAAAAAGAAGACATTCTTATTTTTCAAAATGAAAATGAGTTGTCCCCATTTTACATGTATAGAAAGAAAGAAATGTGAAGTGTGTGTTTGTTGCAAGATAGAAAAAAGACAAGCCTACAATGGGTTGTTTTGACTCAAACAAAAAAGGGGGTGTCCCATTTCCCCCCTCTTCTTGCAATATTTTTCTAAAAAGCTTTAGGTTTTCTCCCAAAAACTTTATGTAAGATTTAGATGGATTGATTATTTCTTCTAATCTCTTATGTATATGAGAGTGTGCTGAGAGAATTATTTGATGTTTGTGTGAATGGAGGACATGTGGTGTTCATGTGATGTTCAAGCAATGATCATATGAAAGATATGATGTGTTCATGTAGTGTTCGTGTAGTGTTCTTCTGGATGACATGCAGTATCCATGCAGAGGACATGTGTTGTTTATGTGGAGGACATGTGATGTTTGTGTGGAGGATATGTGTTGTTCATGCAAAGTACATGTGATATACGTGTGATGTTCATGTAATGTTCTTGCGAAGGATGTGCTGATGTTTGTACAATGCTCGGGTGCTCAAGATTGTATTGGAAACAGAAATATAATATCTAAGAATTTTTATTATATTTTATACTTCATATTTGAATTTGTGGGTGTATGAACATTAGACGTTATTGTTTCTATTTTTGTATATTCTAGCGTTTTGGACAAAATAAATTATTTGTGTGTTTGTATATTCTATTGATTTAGACAAACTATATTATTTGTGTTTAATGTATATATATATATTCAATAATTTTGGGTAGAATATATATATGTGCTATTTGAATTTATAATGTGAATTTGAGTATTTTATTAATTCATAATGTACATATCGCTTGGTTTTGGGAAGAATACACACACACACACACACACACATGTTATGATTTATTAAATTTTAAATTTATTAATATATATATTAGAGAGAATGTGTGTGTGTGTGTGTGTGTGTGTGTACATATTTATGTTCAGAGAGTATATATATATATTCAAAATGGAATTTATATAAAAATATATTTAGAATAGAATATATGTGTATGTGCGTGTGTGTTTGTGTTTGTGTGTATGTATGTATTTTGGATAGAATACATTTGTCAAATCAGTATTAGTTTGGAATCCATCATATTTTGGTAAAGTTAACTAAATAATTTTAAAAGATTTGAAATTGTAAAATAAAATCATTTAATTAATTATTGGACTCAAAATTTATTTCTCGAGATCATTTTTAATTTCTGGGATGTATCTTGGTTGGTTCATAACAAGTGGTATTAGAGCGTGTTAATTATTTTTATGTGATTGAATATCTTATTTGTTTAGAAGATTAAATTATTTCTTTGGAAAAAAGAAATAATTAATTAAGTTATTATTTGACGAAACTAGTCAACAAATTGAATTGTAGAAAATTTGGCGGCAACCTAATGCATCACTTAAACTTTGGGGCTATTTGATAACGCACATATAATCTTCAAACAATTGAAAATTAAAATTTTCAATGGTTTGAAATTTTAAGTGTGTCTGATAAAAAAATGTTGGAAGTTGAAAATTTAAAATTTTAAGTAAAAATTCATTGAAATTTTAAGTAGGTAGAGACATAATTTATGTTGAAGGCTGAAAATTTTCAACAATTTTTTTTAATTACCATTTTGTCTTTTTTTGTTTTCTCATTCACGCTATAGTTCTGTTTGTGAATTTGTCTTTTTCTCCTCCTTTCTCAATCATCACACATCCTAACCCTAACACTCTTTCACGATTAATTTAAGAGAGAAAATAGCAAATCAACTAATTGTTTATTAATTTTTATTTTTATATTAAAAATTTGGATAGTTATAAGGAATTTAAATTTTATTAATTATTTTTTAAATATTTTTATTTCTTTTTTGGATTTATAATTTTATTTATGGATATGTTTTTAGAGAATTTATTTTTTTTTAAATTAATAATTGCAGTGAACAAAAAATTTCATTAGAAATTTTATTTTTATTTTGGATAATATGTAATACAATGATAATAAAGGTAAATATGTAAAATATATCATTTTCAGAAAATAACCAATTGACATTTCAGGATTTATAGTTATCAAACAATATATTTATATTCAGCATTCAATTAACATTAATTTATTAAATAGTTTTTCAATACAAATTCAATACTTATAAAATTCAGCCTTAATTTTTCAGCACTTAATTTTTTTAGTTTTATCAAATGGGCCCTTTAATTGGATGGTAACTTTTTGCTCGAGGATTTTGAACTAGTCTAGATGGATAGCTGAGTGAAGTTTATACCTAGAAACTATGAATTAGTCAAGTTTGGTAATGGTGGGACATAGATTTTGTTTGACATTAGGGTATTTTGTTTGGAGACAAATATGTGATGCCTATTAAATTTGGATATCTCGGATATTGAAATAAACTTATCTATCAGAATATTAGATGATATGAGTCATGTAGGAATACCAATATGCTTTGAGTTGCTGGAAAAAATGAGAGGTAAAAGGGATATTTCAATGATAATTCCCAAACTAGAGTTGGTTTGGATGGTGAAAGTGTCTTGTAGGAAATTACAAGTAATGATTACAAGCTTTACAAGACCCAAATATATTGGTGTGGGTGATTCGCTTTATGTAAGAACATAGTCCACATTCTTATTATTAGAATATCACCTAATGATGAGAGGATAATTGATACGACTTGGGAAAGCCATATAACAGTTTTGTTTGTACCACTTTTCTCTAAAGTAGATTTAGATTAGTTGATCTAAAATCCTCATGTGCTTCTTCCAATACAAGTAGGGTTCTTGAAGGGTTCTCTTGTTTGTATCACTTTTATTCCAATCACTCCTAGGGATCAAGCAGATCAAGCGGGAGCTGATAAATTTTAAGTGAAAATTGACGCTTTTATATGTCTCTCTTAGGGATCAATCAGATTAAGAGGGAGATTATGTGTTGGAATTAAAAGTTATAATTTTAAATTAACCACTCTTAACTCTTTGGGATCTATAGATCAATGAGAAGTTTATGACTCAGAAGGAATAGTGAGACTCATAGAATTAATGTGTATAACCAAAAACCTAAAATTTTGGGACAATTTAATTTTTAGAAAAATTATATTTTCGATGAAAGTTCAATTTTCAGAAAACTATTTCTTATATACAATACAAAAATTAGTTTCAGGTCTACGAGGATTAGGGATAAATTTCCTATGATAGTTTTATAATTTAAATCTAAAATATTTCTTGGTTTACCCAAATAAGATAGAGGGAGATATTGTTGCGCATGCTTGAGTTTTGGGTAGACTATTTTTATTATTGAAATTTGATTTGATTTAAATTTAATGGGGTGTTATGTTTTTTATATGTGAGTTTTATATATGGACCATTGAGATGCTTATATTAATTTGAAGTGCTCTAATATTTTTATTAAATAAAATTAAAATAAAAATAATATTAAAAAATATTTATTGAAAGTGTGGATGACATCACACTTGGAAAAATAGGACAACCTCATTTTTCAAAATAAAAAATGAGATAGCCATGTTTTATAAAATGAAAAATGGGCTCTCGAAATTCTCATGCATAAAATGAAAAAAATGTGAAGTGTGTGTTGCATAAAAGACAAAAAAAAAAATAGTCCATAATGGGATGTCTAGAAACATGTGAAAAGGGTGATGTACCCTTTCCCTCCTTGTAAGGCTTGGATAGGTTGAGTATTTCTTTTAATCTTTTTATATGTGAGGCTATGTTGAGGATAGTTTGATGTTCATGCAAAGGACGTGGAGAGGACATATGGTATTCATGTTGTGTTCATCTCGCATGTTGACAAAATGAGAGCACCAAGCTCTAATTTATCATGAAAAAGAATAATTCTTTTTATAAGAAATCTACACTTTCTACCAAAGAAGAGGAACATTTAAGAAATCCTTCAAGACATGTTTTGATTCTTATATTGTTAGATGGAAAAATGACTAGAAAGGGGGTATTTATAGGTTATAAAAATTGATTTTGAGATAAATTAATACCTACCTAACTCTCACCAAACTTTTAACAATCAAATTTTACTTTAAAAAAATGAAAAACAAAAATTAACATTGAATTTTGACACTGCCTCTCAATGTCAACTTTCATTCTCCATACTAGGCCAAGCATATGGCAAAAAATTGTGAGCTTGCATATACTCAAACTTTTTGTGACTAAGTCTACAATATGATCATCTATTTTTATTTATCATATTTTAATTTCTTCTAGCATAACTTTATCATTAACAAAGTGATACTTCCAATGTTTAGTTCTTGCTTGAAATACTAGATTCTCTATCAAATGAATTGCCGACTGATTGTCACAATATGATGAAATTTAATAATCTATTATTTGATGTGGATCATTCATCATTGTACCAACCATGTAATCTCTTGAGCTATCATTGGCACTGCTTGATACTTTAATTTAGTTGTTGATAATAACATAGTTGACTGCCTCTTGCTATACTAAGAAATTATTTGAAAAGCAAGTTTAAATACATACCTAGTTATTTACCTTTTGGTGTCATAATCACCCACATAGTCAGCATCTTAGTAACCAATTAATTTGCAGTCTTTTCATTTTTTATATAGAAGATAATAATTAATTATACTTTTCACATATCTTAATATTCATCAAACAACTTCCAATTGAGGGTTCTTTAGATTTAGCATGTAATGACTTATCAAACCAACTGCATAAGAGATGTTAGGTCAAGACAAGGTTAAATAGATTAGACTACTTACCAATTGTTGGTACATTATCACATCTTCCATGTCTTTTCCTTTGCGTGCACATATTTTGGCATTTGGTTCCATCAAAATTGAAATTATTTTACATTAGAGCATTTCAAACCTCTTCAACACATCCTAGGAATATTTTTGTTAACAAATAAATATCCATGTTTGTGTGCGATCAATCTCTAGACAAAGAAAATGCTTCAGCTCCCAAAGTTCAATCATTTAGAAATGAACTGAAAAATTCTTTTTTGTTCGAAGAATTTTATCCTCATTATCACCAATTATGATTAAATCATCTACCTGTACTATAAAATAGCTATCTTTTCTTTTATTTTTCTTTGACAAATAGGTTGGAATCTGTAGGTGCTACTAAATAACCACTATGTTTTAGAAATTTAGCTACCTTACCATACAACGACCTAGGTGCTTATTTCAATCCGTAGAGTGCTTTACATACATTACACACATATTAAGAATGACCTTCAATCATATAGATCTCTCGATCAAGCTATCCATGAAGAACAATATTTTTTTACATCCATTTGCCACAAATTTTAATTTTTGTTAGTTGCTAGCATTAGTAGAGTTCATATAGCTATGACTTTAACCACTAGACAAAGTATTTCATCATAGTTTAGTCCATACTATTGAGAGAAACCATGAGCTACTAATCATGCCTCATATCTCTTAGTTGATCCATCCGAACGATGCTTTATCTTGTAAACATATTTACAAGATATTGATTTTACAACTATTGGCTTTGATATGAGATCCCAAGTTTGATTATATTCAAGTATATTAAATTCTTCTTTCATAGTTTTTATCCACTTAGAGCTCTATGATGCTTTTTAAAATGGCTCAGGTTTTACCATATTCAGTTCTTCAATAATGGCCTCATTGGCATATTTGATATTTGGTTCTTGTAGGCCTTCAGAGTTGAGATCTTGGAGTTCATTCTTTAGTTTCAGTAGGCCCACCTTCTTCACATGGTTTGTTGATAAACATTAGTTTGCCAAGGATTGTGAATTATCTTCTATTCAGTATTACCACCATTTGAATATATTGATTTGTCTAAATTTGCTAGTAGTTGAACAATATCCTTATCCATCTTTTATTGTAATTTGTTTTCAAATTCTCTTGAGTTTGGCAGCTCCTCCTTTTTCAGGAACCATCATGGTGATGCTTCATCAAACAACATATTTTGTGAAGTGTAGAATCTTCCATCTATTAGATTACTACATCTCCATCTCTTTCTTTGGTTGTCATATCCCATAAAAAATATATCAATTAACTTTATTACCAAACTTGCTCCACAAATAATTAAGAACAAAGACATAGCAAACACAGCCAAATACTTGAAAAGAAATAACTATATATTTCGCATTTCAAAGTTTCTCAAGGGATGAGATAAATTCCAACTTTGACTAGGGATGTATATTGATCAAAAAGGTTGCATTCCTTTTTGCTCCCTAGTACATTCTTTGTATGCAATATACTTCGACAAATTTCTATAAGATGATGGGTCTTTCTCTCAGCTATATCATTTTGTTGTGGTGTATTGATACAAGTATACTGATAATTTTTTCTACATACCCTTAGGTATTGTAAAAACTCACTGGAGCTGAACTCTTTTCATTGTTTGTGCAAATGCAATGTATCTTCTCTCTCACTTTTTAAAAACTAATTTTCGAAACTTTTTACGCTTTGAGAATGTATTATATTTTTATTTTATGGAAAAACCCACACATTCCTTGAGAAGTTTTTAATGAATATCACCATGTGTTGCATACCGTCAATTGATGGTTTCTTAACAGGATTAAACATGTTAGAGTGAACAAATTATAATGGTTCCTTTGCTTTGAATTCTAATTCCTTTTATGGTAATAAATGCGTTTTACTATACTAATATTTTGCACATACCATATTTATTCACAGATCTAGCTAAGAAAGTTCTTTCAACATCAACTTCTTCATCATCACACTTAGCTTGGAGTATCTAACATGACTAAGTTGCATGTGCCATAAATCCACTATCTCATTCCTTTTGTCTTATCTATGTATGTAGTTCCACTAACATCACATAAACTGACTCTAATCATGATCTCTCCATTGTTGGTTTTTCTAAGATCTTGATGTGTTGATACACCTTCATATCTTATGGACCAAAGAAAATATAGTGGCCTAATGATATTAGTTGAGACACAAATAGTAGATTCTTCTTCATTCCTAGGACATAGTTGAAATCTTGAAGTAGCACCTAATTAAGATTATATTGAGGTGTAATTATCATTTTATCAATATGAGTTATCAGTAACCTTGAGTCATTGACCTTTACCACCACATGATTTTCTTTATACTTTGACAAAATTTGCAATTTCTTTCTATCACCTATCATGTGATTTGAGCATATAGAGTCTATGATTCAATCATTCTCATAGTCAATCTTTTCGAGTATTATTGTAGTAAGTGCTAGTTCTTTTTCCTCCTTAGTGAATAACAATAAGTCATCCCAATCATCTTTGTTATTCTCCTTAGAACATGAACTAGTAACATTACTTTCAATATGTTTTTTCTTAGCCCAATAATTTTTCACAATGGCCCATCTTACCATAATTATAACACTTGCCACCAAATTTTCTCTTTGATGAGAGCCATTATTTTTTCATTATGTTATTATCTATTTTTGGTCTGCTATCATCATTTTACTTAAAACTATCTCTACGTTTGTTGGAGTAAAATACTTCTTCACTCTTTAGTGAGATGCTACTTATTTGCTTAGTCATTACTTTTTGACTAGCCAACAAATTTTCAAACTCAATAAGAGATGGTTGTGTTAGTCATTCTTGTATAGTGGTAACAAACCTTAGATACTCGAGTCTCAAAGCATAGATAATTATTTTCTTTATCATAGTTTCTCTAATAGTAACTTTCGGGTCTAACTCTGAAATTTCACATCATAGTGACTTCATCTTGTGGAAGTACTGACCAATCATCATGTTGTACTTCTCTATTGATAACAACTCATTCTCAAGAAGTTACAGTCTTGTATCATTCTTCTTCGAAAAGAGTCAAACAAAGATATCACGTGCTTCATTCGCTATCTTGATATCTTGAATATGCTCTAATATATTTTCTTCCATTATGGGTTTTAAGATAAACTTTATTTTGCCTATTTAAATTTTTCACTTCCACAAGGTGTCATTTGCATCTTTAACCATTGGTTGAAAAACTTCATTGCCACCAATAACTTCCCATAGGTCTTGACCTTGTAGGTAAGACTCCATTTTTTTTGACCACCACATTGAAATGAAAAAAAATATATAATTAACCAATTATTAGATTGAGAATTCATTCTAAGATTGCTCTTCTTTTTCAGGATGCATCTCGATCGGTCCCAAACGAGTAGAAATTAACCTAGTAATAATATTGCAATTTGTTATAATAAATAAAACATCATATTAATTTTTTTATTTGAACTCAAATAATTTTTATATTAAATTAATATTTGGTATTTGGGTTGTTTGGTCAAACCAAATTTTTATTAGTATATTTTTACATTATATAGATTCATAATGAATATTACAAAACATTATTATTACTTTTAGACTTATTGATAAAACTCATTATATTTCAAATATTATTAATAATATTTTTGGTGTATTAGATATTAATAATTATCTTGTCTCAATCATCCTAAATAATGCTTCTGCAAATATAAAGATAATGATGAGCCTTGAACAAGAATTGACTTAATATATCAATGTTGTGCCTATCATATCAACCTTAGTGTGATACTATTTTGATAAGTGATAATGCTCTTGCTTATACAAATAATTTAAATTCTTGCATTGTCAAATTTAAGAAATATTATCGAGTTAGAGGTTTAAAATATTAAAAATTTGGAATCAATTTGCAGATAAGATAAAACTCAACTTATTTAATATTAAAAGATTGAAGAAGATATAACAAAATTATTTCAATATTTTATAATCCAAAATTTAATGGTATTTTATTAATTTATGTTGATTGATGTATGGCATAAAGTAAAAAGTAGCTAAAATTTTATAATATTTTTGCTATCTTACTATATAATTATATGATATTTATTATCGTGATTCTCTATTAAAGTTGTTTAATTAATTTTTATTTCTTTATTATTTATGGTACATAGAAATGATATTTATTTACTTTAATTATAAAAAAATAAAAAATATTTAATAAATATTCGGATCAAAATAATAAGTATTTACTATATTATCTTGCCATAATTTTAATTTCTCATGTTAACTTAAATAGTCTTCTTAATAGGTGTACTCATATTTTTTGAATATATAAATATAAAATATATTAACATATTTTTCAAATTATGCTAATGCTAAAAATAAGTTAGTGAAAATGTAAAATTTATATCATATTAGGTTTACAACATAAGTACCTAATTCTGAATTCGAACTACTGCATCACATGTCTATTGACCAAAAAAGAAAACAACTTTTGAGTTTTTTTCTCAAATTCCAGTTTGAAAATACGTTTCTATTTCATATGGTTCTAGTATTAGTGTCAATCATCCACACTCTTAGATTTAACAAGTACTTAGAAATAAAATTTCCATCATTGTGATCAAATGCAAATTTTGAAATTATCAAAATCTTGGAGTGATAGAGGTTCTAGACAATAAAATTTGCTTATCATTTTCAATTTCACATATGATATCTTGATTATTCATGTTTTAATTGTTTCTTTCAAATCGATATTTGGTACATTTTGAAAGATTATTTAAGATCAAATAATATCACTGACACTAGTTTTCTAAATATATATTACAAGATGAAGAAATAACTCTAAACTTCAAGACGATAGTTAAGATTGAGTTTGAAAATATAAATATATTAATTTATATTTCTTTGAATTTTGATTACAATTTATTGTTTCCCATTAATAATTTAATTATAATCTTCTAACATTACTAAAGGTTTATCCAAATAAGATTTTCTTAGTGAAGTTGTTAATGAAGTAATTATTAATAAAAACTTAAACCCCAGTTTTATTTTCTGGTCTCATATACATATATGTTGTATATGTAATTTGTTTTTATTTAATAATCTGTTTGTATCCCACTGTCCGATTAGCGGACTAAAATTTTTGGAGCAGAGCTTGGCCCGTTCCATGATCCAACCTGCTCTGATTAAATGAACCGAGCAATTTTTTTTTACATAAAATATTCTGTAATTTTATTTTCGGGTAGCTGTTTTTGGACCCGTGGAACTATTCATCATCTCTCTCTCTTCTCTCTGCATGATTTATCGTGACTGCTCTGTGTGTTGCATACTGTAAGACATTTCTATTTGATTTTAATTGTAATGCATAAGCGTTTTCTGGTGGATGTAGCTAGTCGTACTGAGCGATTAGCGAACCACGTTATTTTCAGTGTTGATTTCTCGTTTTTTTTGATTCTGTCGTGGATGCTCGCTGCATTGTGATATATATTGCTTATTTTCTGTGTTTCTGTTGTTTCTGTATCTTACTCTCACTACCGTGGAAACATAATTGCCCAACAATATATAATCATATTAATTTTTTAATAATATTTTTAATTTAGGCTTCATTCTTTCTGATTAAAATTGAATTCAGTGATATAGTAACATTAAAATGGAAAGATTATAAATTTACTAATTTTTTTAATAATTTTTTTTACAAATTGAAAGTACACTATTTTTGGTTTTACTCAATGTTTAAAATAAATAATTGATTTTTTAGCAAGTTTAAAGTAACTTTTTTTTTTGAAGAAAGTAAAATAAAAAAAAGTGTTACTCAAAAAAAAAAAAAACAAAACACAACCATCTCAAGCCACCCATTTTGACACTTCTAGTATCTCTAAAGATTAGCCAATGTTGTGATTTTGCTTTTTTTTGTCATTTCTTATAACATTAAAGATGTTAAACCTCAAATTCTAATTGGACAAGTTGAATACAATAGGAGTTATAAGTAGATGATGAGATAAGAATTCCAAATATGTTTGATTTTGGGTTGATCCTTCCTCATTTCACATGAATCCAGAGTCCCGTAATTTTATTTGCATCATTCTATACTTTAGCATGTTTAAACTCCTTGTTTATGATATATTGTGTCTACTAATTTTAGTAAAATTTTCACCCAACAGCTTTAGTTTTGTTTTGTCCACCTGAGAGCTCTTTATGAATGACTTGTTTCTTACACAACCATTCATCAATCTTCATGTTTTACATATTGTGCTCTTCTATGGGTATACAAAATTTTCACATATTGTGCTCTTCCTATCGGAAAGAGCAATGTAGATTTTCATTAAGTATACAAAATCAAAAAATTGCCAACTGAGCATATTGTATGATACCATACTAGAATGGTTGCCAAGGGGTTTCATTCATAGTTTGATGTGGATTATAACTATTATCCATATCCACATTATAGTTGCATCTATATTTCATTGGCATATTTTTAGATACATATTATAATTATATTCTTTGAATGGAGATCTTAAGGAGGAAGCTTATATGATTCCTCCTCTAAACATTCATTATCAACTTAGAGAACTTTGCAAACATAAGAAGGTATTCTGTGGTCACAAATAAGTATCTCGAGGTTCATTTTAAAAGTTTTCTATTATAGTTTTTTTAAGTTTTCTATCATAGTTGTTTTCTTTGGATTTATCTCTAATGCTCGTGATCTCTTTCGTTATTCTAAGCGTACACCTGCAAGTCATATTCTTCTTTCATTATGTTGATGGCATAACCATCACAAGTGATGCCATTGATGGAATTACATTGTTATGGAGATTACTTATTTCTTAAATTTGATAAGATGAACCCTATGCAGTATGTTACTTCTTCAAAATATGCAAAAAATATTCTTGCATGAGCTCACCAAACCAAAGTGATACAAGGATAGTTGGCATTTTGAGTACAATGTTAGATGTTCTCCAACAAATGAGATTCCTTTTCTTGATCCCACTTTGTCTAAAACTATCTTTGGTAGTTATGTATCCCTCATTATTCCATGCATAGATATTTCATTTGATATGCTTAAGTTAGTTTGTTTGTTTTTTCGCTGACTACAAGTCAGCATGTTACCATTCTTTCCATTATGTGGTATCTAATAAATATTTTTATAAGAATCATTTATTTCTATTGAATACTAATCTAGAGATTTATGTATGCCCTAATGCTTCTGTGGATAGTGATTATATAAATTGCAAGGCAACCACAAGTTTTTGAATCTTTCTTATAGATTTGTTTTATTTCATGGAAGAGCAAAAAGCATACAATGTTTTTTCATCATTCTTTGCTAGAGGTTGAATGCCAAGCCATGAAATCTACCACCATTGGCGCTATTTGGATGCATGGTTGTTAGAAGATATGTTTGTTTCTCTTTCCACATCCACTCTTCTTTATTGTAATACTAGAAGTACTATTCAAATTGCCCATAATATGGCATTCAATAAGTGCACGTAGCATATTCAATTTGTTTTTCATCACATATAATATCATCTTTAACATGCAACAATTGCATTTCTTTTTATCCCCTCTTCCTCAAAAATTCAAGACTTTTTAAATTATGACACCAAGCATAGGAATGAACCCTTGATACTTCTTATTATTGCATTGCGCACCCAAGTGAAGACTTTATTATTATAATAGTAAGGGTGCAATAATATTTTTTTCCCAAAATGAATGCGATGACAAGATTAAAGACCCCGCAACTTTGGCACCTAACTCATTTATTTGCTTTTTAATTCTGTAAATTAACTTTTTTTTTGTATTTGAATTCTCTGGCCTTCCATTTTTTTTCTTTTTAATTCTTCTTCTATCTGTTCACCTTCATTTTATGATTTCTAATTATTTTGTTGAAAGATTATAAAGATATCACCCGGCGGCTCTGATGATTTAATAATAATATATGGTATAATATAGACCATCACATAGATTAAAATATCAAATTTAGTCAATTATAAAATTTTTTTCATTCTCGTATGTCTTTATCAGTTAAAGGAATTTTCTTTGAAGTAAGCATACATTGTTGTTCGAGTGGTGACCATGCTGGTCTGTCGTTCGTGATGTTGAATCTCCCAAACACCCCCAGCATGGTCTTTTCTAGATAGCCAAACTTTTTCATTCTTCTATTTGAAAAAAATACTCAAAACGACTAAAAAATCACGCACATATTTTGTTACATACTATAAATTCCAATTTCCCCCCACACACACATACACATATATTCCATAAATACTTAAAATACTATTTTACAAAAAGTCAAAAACACACAATTACTTTTCATAAATACTCAAAGTTAGTTTTTAAAATACAAGTACTAACACACACAAACACACTCACTAACACACACACACACACACACTAATAATACACATATTTCATATATATACATCATAAACATCATTTTAAAAATACACACATATACATTTCATAAAAAACATGACATAGTAACACACACACACACACACACATGCGTATGTCACAAATATGTTCCCATAAATGTTTCTCTCATTCGCATTTCATAATCACGACCACTATTAAAATTTTTCATTTCCTGAAATTAGAAATATATAAATTACTAATTTTCTTTTTACTGAAAATAATTTCTAAATTTTGTTAGCTTTTTTTTCTATCAAATAAGCTGGATCATTTAACTTGGCATCATAATTTATCATATGTCCACAATCAAATGTATACTCTTGTGAAGTTTTTCACTAGAGTATGCATCAAAATGGAAACAAGAGAAAAAGGTAGATATATAAAAATTCCAAATTTACATAGGTTTTTCTAATTAAAATGTGGATGGGGATGGGGGAGGTGCTATGTTTTAGAGGCATGACAAGGTTTGATCGAGCCATAGGATATATAAATGAGAAGGGCACACTGAAAGATATAAAAAAAAAATTTTAGTTAGGAGTTTTGTATAATATTTTTTTTTTGATAAATAAAATAGGCTTTAGAGGAAAAAAATGAAAAATAAAATTGCATGATTTTACACATTTCCTTTTATTTTAGAGAACATGCTCTACCAATTATTCATAAAACTAATCATTCATTATTTATCTTTCTAATTTCTCGGTGCAAAAGTTTTTTCTATAGTAAATAATAATTATAAAAATAGAATGCATAGCAATAATTTAAAATAGAAAATTAAACCCTAAAATAATAAAATAAACAAGTAAATAAATGAAATATAAACTAAAATGAAATTGAGATTGAGTTAAAATAGAATGGAGGAGAAACCTCTTTTTATATAAGAAAAATTAGAAATCCCAAATAGATTTTCAATGTGGTCAAGGTGAAATTTAACTTATCCACTTAAATGTCGAATAATGTTATTATATTGCTTACCTACCCACTTAAATATCCATTAATGATGTTATATTCTCCTACTTTAAATTCACTTTCCTCATTTACCAAATTCATTCTTATTTACATTTTTACTGAGCCATAGGAGGCTCTACAACATACAAACTTTTAAGCATTGATCGGTTTGGTCATAATATTCACTATATTATTATCAGTATGAATCTTTTACATATCAATACTTTCATCCATTTTTTCTTATACAAAATGATATTGTATCATTATTATGTTTTATTTTTGAGTGAAATAATAGATTTTTTACTAAGTATAGAGCACTATGACTATCACAAAATAAAGTAATTTGTTTATTTCCAAGCTCTTCCAAATACATCTACAATCAGATTGTCTCTATATTGGCTTATATAATTCCAACATACTCTATCTCTATCATAGTAGTGTACTCAATAGATTATAGTTTTGAAATCTAACTTATAATACCTCCAGCAAGAGTGAAAATATAACACATAATAGACTTGCTATTATCAATATCATTAGCATAGTTTATATCAACATAACTTCCAACAATAAGGTCTAACCTCTATAACATAATGTAATATTTGAGGTTTATCTGCTATATTTGAAAATTCTTTTCATAGTACTCCAATACTCTCTGCCAGAAATTTTGATGAATTGACTAAGCACTCTCACAGCTTGTGCATTTCCATGAACTGATCACATTTGTAATGAATCAAACTTGAATAGAATATGCAGCATGTGTCACTTTCAATATTCTTCTACATGCATTTCCACCGAGCCCAAATGAATTGAGCTTTGAAAAACCAAATTGTTTGCACAAATAATTGATGAAGGATATAAGGTTTTTTTTTTTGTTTTAAGTTTGTAGCTTGTGCGTGTAGAAACTAAGTAAGTAGAGAAGAAAGAAAAGTCATCTCTCCTCCGTTCCCATTTTTCTTTATTTTTTCTTCCTTTTACTTTTAATTCATTTGTTCCAGCACTCTTAACATGTAGAAAATAAAAACAAGAAAAAATATTTTAAAAATCAATTTTAAGATTTTATACTTCCACATGATTAATCTCATTACTATTTCTTCAATGAAATCCCTACAACTACTTAAAAAATGGTTATTAGAAATATATTCCTTATAAAATAAAATATTTAAAATAATAAATCAAATTAAAAATGAACCAAATTTAATTTTAAATTAGACTAAATATTAATTTAATCAAATGGGATAACCGACTATTTTTGACCAAACTAGTATGCTCAACCCAAGCAGACCCAATAATTTTCTAAAATTTTTAAAGAGATATAATTGGACCTTGGTCGCACTCTTCATGCATTTTTATGTGAATTCATTAAATTATGAATTTTATATAATACTCACATGTTAAACTAGTTAGATATGAGTAGTTTTTAACTCAATATATATGGGTATGTCCAACTACATCTATTTGTCAAGTACATCATATAATATTATTATGATAACTATCATAGGTTAGAAAGACTAAATTGTACATGTAATGAACACTGAGTCACTATATATTATTGACTATTGCAAAATTATGATTACTTTTAGAAAAATGAGTGATTAACTAATAGTTATCAATATTTAATTATGTTTATGCATTATATACATTTGACTCTTATGATATAGATAATTGAGCTTAATATACTAATAGACTAGACACAAATGATTTAACTCCCATAGAGATAAAGTTACAATTACAAAAATAATTTCAAAGAAAAGGGAAGAAAATCTATACATTTCATTCAAGAATAAAGAATCAATAACAATATCAATGGATTCGAGAATATTGGTAAAAAACAATGTAATAATAATATATTTAAATTACAGTAGATATTTTTATAAAGGCTAGATTGTAAAATTATGAACTAGAAGTTATTCCTTGACCAAAGGATAAATCTTTTTTAGATTCTAATTCACATATAAATTATAATAGGTATACATAGAGCATAAGAAATTTTGACAATTATATGGTCACCAAATTCAACATCACTGATCTTATTAGTATAGATAGTTTCATCTGAGATTTTATTAATAGTTACCTACAAGCTATTCTGAACTAGATTGAGTTTTCTATTTTTTATTTAATTATTTTTTACATCCTAGAAAATACTTTTTAGTTCAGAATATAATATTTGGGCATATTATGCTTTATGGATTTCTAGTACGTGTGAAGAAGTCTTTAGTATTTATCATTCGAGTTAGCATTATTGTTACTTGAACTTTGTTTTCACTAGATATATTTTTCGGACTTTTTATATTGAGATTTTTCTTAAATTTAGTTTGTTGATTATTTTCTTTTGTTATTTGATTAATCAACCATTATCCCTTGTACTTTGTTGTTTCAAATAAACCACAATCCAAATGTCCTACCCCAACACTTTTATAGTGTCATGTTTTTTGATGATAAATATACATTGCCCCAAAAAAATAGAAAAAACATTTCAATAACAAACTCTTGTTAAATACTTTTCATAAATTATTAAAAAACTAAAAATTAAGATAACGCATAATACATTTACAAGTGAAACAATAATGAGAAAGGATATAGGGTTTAAACAAGTTGATGGCAATAAATACATGTAAAAAATAAAAATCTTAGTAAAAACTTAGAATGCATGCACATTTTTGTTACACGAGTGATAATATAACACCAAGTGATACATTTAAGTGGGTAGGTGAAATTTCACATAATCCACATCAAAATTTTATTTGGGATCTCTAGTTTTTCTTATATAAAATGAGGTTTCTCTTTTTAGTTTGTATTTTATTTATTGTATTGTTTATTTTAATGCTTTTAGATTGAATTTTCTCTTTTAAATGATTGTCGCTATTCTATTTTTATAATAGTGTTATCAAATGTAGTTTCTAGGATAGTAACTTTTATGGTTAATACATATCTAAAAATGTTCTATCAAAATAGTGATAAGAGTTTCAAGATATTTGGTTTTAAAAAGTATATTGCACTCCTCTACTTTCCTAAGAACTTTTTTTGATATATTTATATAAATAGTTATTATTATTCTTGTATATTGTACCTCTTACTATAAAAAAAATTAAATGGCCATGAAATTTGAAATAGAAAAATTTAATATACATAATTTTTTATTATGAAAAATAAAAAGCGAGGTAATTTTGAGAAATAATAATTACTTAGATAAAATTAGAAAAAAGACTCACCAAAATTGCTAAAGATAAATGAAATAAGATGGATGGTACTACAATTACTGATCAACATTTGGCATTAGCTGATAGAATATTATTTAGTATGATAAAAAATAATATAGCAAAAGAAATTTAGGATACACTTACAAAACTATCTTAGACAAAGTGACTTAGCAATAAGATCTTTTTAAATAGAAGACTTTACACTCTTTGAATGATAGAATCCACATTGTTAATTAATCATATTAATATCTTAAATACTCTATTTTTTCAACTTATTATATTGCGACATAAAATAAAAAAATTTGAACATGTTGAGATTCTACTTCAAAGTCTACTTATTTCATATGGTTAACGTATCATTTTTTGATGAATGGTGTCCATATTGACTATCTAGTCTTCAATAATATGGTGACTACTATCTTAGGAAAAAAAATAAACACAAAAATAAGGAGGATAGACATTCATGTTCATAGCAAATACAAAAAGTTAAATGTGTTGAGATTATACTTCAAAGTCTACTTGATTCATATGATCAACTTATCATTATTTTGATTAATGGTGTTTAAATTGACTATCTAGTCTTCAATAATATTGAATCTTCTATCTTTGAAGAAAAAACTAAACACAAAAAATAAAGAAGACATACATATATGTTCATAGCAAGTAGAAATTTTGATATTGATACAAGGGAGATAATAGAAAATGTTCCTAGTGAAAGGTTAGAATCATGGTAGATCAAAATGAAAAAGTAAGAAGAATAATAAAAACTATAACTATAGCAAGAAATGCTAGGTTAAAAGATATTATATAAATAAAAAGAGTGAGGATGATGAGTCATCAAAAACTCAAAAAAATATAGCAAGTATCAATGATGATGACAACATCATATACAACAAGGCAACAATAATAGTTAAAAGTAGAAAGCAATTTTCTGATATAGTTAAAAGAATGGTTTCATAAATATGAACCAATATCATAAGGTAATATACACATGGGTGATAATTATGCTCTGAAGATTATTGGTATTGGTACTATCAAAATAAAGATATTTGATGATATGGTCTACATCAGTTAGGAGGTATGATATGAGAAAAACTTGATGAAAAATCTATTATCTTTAGGATAAATAGATAGTCTTGGATGTAAGACTCGTGTTGAGAATGAGATGAAGATTATGAGATATGTACTTATAATTATAAAGGCAAAAAAGACTATAGCAAATCTTTTTATGCTTAAAGGGGAAATAGTATAGAGAGCTGATGCATGTGTTGCATTAATTAGAAAAGTAGAAGAGTCAATGATGATGTGGTATCTCAAACTAGGCCACATGTCAAAATAAGATTTAATGATTTTCTTTAATCGAAAGCTACTTCTAGGGCTCAAATTTGTATATCTACCTTTTTGTGAGTATTGTGTTACAAGTAATTAGAATATATAGGTATTAAGTAGATCATTTTTTAAAAATAAGTATATTCTAGACTCAATTCATTCTAATGTATATGAATCACAAATAATATTCCAAGGAGGAGCAAAATACCTTGTCTTTCATTGATGATTATTCCAAAAGATGTTGGGTGTATCAAACCAAGAAGTTAAATGCATTTTCAGCTTTTAAAGACTTCAAAGCATTGGTAAAAATTGAATCCAAGATAATTATTAAGTACTTGATGACAGATAATGGAAGAGAGTATACAAGTACTAAGTTTCTTGCCCTATGTAGATAAGAGAGTATCAAATAATAGTTCATAGTCAAAATATGCCACAACAAAATAAAGTATCTGAATGGATGAATAGAACACTTGCAGAATGAATGAGAGTTATGTTGAGGACTATATATTTACCCAACTTTTTTTGGATTGAAGCAGCTAAAATAGCTTGTTATGTGATAAATTGGTCACAATCAACTATAATTGATTTAAAGTTGTTGATGAAGATATGGACTAGAAAGCTAGTAGGTTAATCTACTTTATATTTTTTTGGATATCCTGCATATGTGATGTACAACACCCAAGAAAAAATAAAGTTGGATCTAAAATCTAAAAAGTATATACTTTAAGGGATCCCACTATCCACAATGTCATTATCAATGTGGATATAATCTTTATACAAAATCAACTATAAAGAAATTGATAAAATAGTAGTATGTCAAAATAAAGTTTAGGAACTACAATTGTATAAGTAAAAAATAATCTAACATGAAAAACTCTAGTATATATAGAGGAAGCACTAAAACACGAGGTATAAGAACAAGTCAAGTCTGAGACTCTGGAAATTAGTCAACCAACTCATGATAGAAGGCATTCATTTTGGCACTCAAAGTATGTTATGGAGATTAATAATGTATATTATCTTATAATAGAAAATGGAGAATTAAATTTTGATGAAGCTATTAATAGCTGAGAAGCATCTCTATGGATGGTGGCAATAGATGAAGAAATTAAAGTTCTACAGATGAACAAGATATGAAAGTATCATTACAATATTGGTAACAAATGGGTCTATAAAATCAAGTTAGATGGAAATGATCAAGTAGAATAGTATTGTATAAGATTGATGATAAATGGATATGGTCAAAAAAACATCCAACTTCAATGAGATATTTTTCATGTTGGTTCAACTTACAAAAATCAAAGTTGTGATAGCTTTGTATACTATGTTTGATTTGCATGTTGAGCAATTAGATAATAAAACTATATTTTTTCATGGAGAATGTAAAGAAGAAATTTATATACTAAAACTAAAAGATTTTATTGAAATAGGAAGGAAAACTTGGTTTGCATGTGGAACAAATTTTTATATGATCTCAAACAAGTACCAATGTGTTGGTATAGAATATTTGATTCCTTCAACATTATACTTGAGTAGAATAGACTCAGTTCTGACTATTATATGTGCTACATAAGATTTTAGAATGAAAGTGATTAACATTCTATTATTGTATGTGGATGCCAAGTTGATAGTAAGTCTTAATAAAGGTCGAATCCAAAAATTGAAGCCATAATTAGTTAGGGAGTTTGATATGGAAGACTTGGGGCTAGTAAAAAAGATTTTTGGAATGGAGATTTATCAAGATAAGAATAATAGAAATATTTGACTATCTCAAGATAATTATTTTAATAAAGTCTTGTGATGCTTCAACATGCAAGATAGCAAGTCTTGTGATATTCATTATAATTTGTACAAGACTAGATATTACACAAGCTGTGTGAGTAATTAGTCAATTATGTAAAATTATGAGAGAGGTCAATATAGTACTATAAAGAGTATTTTTAGACACATAAGAGGAACAAATAATATTATATTATGTTATAGAGGTTCAGACATTATTATCCGACACTATATTGATATAGACTATTCAAGGGATATGACAAAAGCAAGTTCAACATGAACTATATTTTTACTCTTGCTAGAGGAATTGTAAATTATGTTTCAAAGTTATAGTCTATTTTGTCTATTTCTACGATAGAAGCAAAGTGTGTTATAGCTACACAAGTCAAAAAAGAGATAATTTGGTTGTAGATGATATTGGAAGAACTTTGATACCAAATAAAATAAAATTACTTTATTTTTTGATAATCTAAGTTCTTTACATTTATAAAAGAATATAATAATTCACTCAAAGATAAAATATATAAAAATACAATATCACTATGTATAAGAAAAGTAGAGAAAGAAAGTGTGTATTAAAGATTCACAGTGATAAGAACCTAACTGATATTATGATCAAGTCAATCATTAATGACAAGTTTATATGGTATAAAATCTTTTATTGCTTAGCAATAACATGATAAAGCATTGAGTTGGTTTTAAATTATGAATGATTTTTGAATTATAAAACTATATAGAAAAAAGCGAAACCACTTTTTGAATTCAAAAAGAATTTTTGTTTTTTTTTAATTAAAAGTTAAATATATACATATATATATACACACACACACACACACACACACATATATATATATATACACACATGTTTATATGTATATAAATAGATACATATATAGATGCTATATATGTATTTATAAACCAATAATAAAAATATTATAAATATAAAAATATATTTATTTATTTATTTTTATTTTTTTTATTTTTATTTTTATTTTTATTTTTATTTCTATTTCTATTTTTAATTCTATTTCTATTTATATTTCTATTTATATTTCTATTTTTATTTTTATTTTTATTTTTATTTATAGGTTATATATATGCTATATAGGTTATATATACATATTTATAAATCAATAAACTAATAAATAGAAACATTTATAAATCTATATATCTACAAGAAATGACAAAATCAAAAATATCATATTCCATTTCTAATTCTATCATAATGTTTAAATAGTGACGTAATTAGAAATGAAAATAATTCATTTCTAATGTGCTCCTTTCTAAATTTTAGAAACGAATAACACTAGGGCATTTCTGAAATGAGCAACATATATTTTTCGTCGCTAAAATTAGCGACGGAAAAAGGATCTTGGATTCCATCACTAATTTTAGTGATGGAAAAAAAATAAAAATGCAAGATGCATTTTTAAATGAACGATGGAATAAAATAAAAATGTAAGATTCATTTCTAAATTAGAAACGGATTTAGAAACTCTATATTGTGTTTCAAATGTCTGCAACAGGAACATGTCATATTTGTGCAGTTTCTGTATACTGATAGAATATATAAATATATACATAAACCATACAACTTGCAATCAAATAATTACATCTACATATTATTCATCAAATGACATTGACATAACATCCACTATAGAATAACACATCAGATAACAAACATAAAATTACATCAATTACAATACACATTCATAACTTAATTAAAAAAATAATAACACAAAAGCCATAATTTCACAACAAAAATTTTCATCGCAAAAAATGAATAACACAACTTCATAAACAACTACGAGTCCTTATCGTGATGAGTATTGTCCTCCAGAGATTAGGATGGATCCGCTTTAGAATGATGAAAAATAGATGATGCATCTATCAACTTGCATATTATTTTTTCCATCTTCAAAATCATCTATTGAATTTTCTCCTCTCTTTTCATTTATTCCTTCTTTCTTTTTATTCTTCAGCCTCTCTTTTTTTTTCATTTCTTCAAATTCTTTTTTCATCTCTTCATTATATTGTCACCTCTTCATTCTTTGATTGCATCTCTTCATTCTTTTATTGCATCTTTTCATGTTTCCTTTGCAATGTATCCTAAATTTTCTACATCTCATTGTGCAACCTCTCATCAAACATGTTATTGTAATTAGAAGATGATGATGAAAAACTCCAAATAAAACCTAGATAAAATGTAGATGCATGGGTACCAAGACCATACACTCACCATTTTTTGGCTCCACTCTGATAGCCTAAATGTAAATATGTGCAGCATCAATCTCTAGCATCTCTGTAGAAAAATCTATCAATTATGAAGCAATTATGACAATATACTCCTTAGCTTCATACAATTTTAAAAATACAATATAACTCATCATTAATATAATTATCATCACCCAACTAAAAAATAACATAAAAATGAAAGTAGTCGTTATTTTTAATGGGTCCATATATAATAACTCATCGGTTATTAAAAAAATATATACTTGAGTTTGCATATTATTTATTGTGAATGCCAAAAATCCATTTTTTTATATTATTTTTTTAATTCCAATTTATATATGATACTACAAGTACAGATTAAGAAACTCACATTAATATTATTTGACCACTTGTCAACAAATGATCATCCTTCTTGTGCATTTTCCTGAACACCTCAAATGGTATTGGTGGACGATTTAACTCAGCCTCCTAAAAATAAATAATAGTTACTATTAAGGTACATAATACATTGGCATACATATATTATCATTTGTATTCTATAAATGTAAATAATAACAAAATATGAAAGACAATTATACCAAATCTATTGAATATTGGTAGGTTACCTTTGAACCTCAAATATGTATTGAAAATTATGATCCTTCACCTGCTTTCTCTGATCGATGATTGTGTGAGGCAATTTGGGACAAGGCCTTGAACTCCTTACTATTCCAGTATTCTCGTCACTTAATCTAAACATTAAGTGGGACACTATTAAGCTTTGTATCTTTACCTTACAATTATTCCATTTGTACTTTTTTTACAAAAATCAAATTAAACAATAATACATTGTAGTGCATATATTTTAAAAGTAAATCATATTAGACCAAATTAAAAAACAAGTAAATGCATGAAAATTATAACTCAAATTCTTACCAATAAAATTCTTTCATATATGGAGGCACTTTGCTCTACTTTATACCCTCTGTAACTAGTTTCTACTTATATATATTCTCAATTGTATGAGAAGCTGAAGGAATAAACTTGTATGTAATTTAACATCAGCACGTACATATATATATAAACAAAATACACCAATTTTTCTACTACTAAGTTAATATTTAATTCATTTTATATTTATTATCCAAAATTTTGTAACACGAATATTATTTTAATTCTAAATGATAATGTTAGATAAGTAGTAATTTCATACTTTGTTATTAATTTTAATTATCTTTTCAAACATTATAATTTACTTATAATTTAATTCACATTTTTTGTTACATTTTTTTCAAATGAAAATAATGAAAATTGATAAAGCATACACGTAGTAAATTTAAAAAAACTACATACTGTTTATTCTCAATTGTAGGCTAAATAAAAATTTTTTCATAACCTGACATACAAATTATAGATTATAAATATTATATCGATGTCAATGCTATAGTACAAACACATGGGTCTCGTAAGATAAGTAAGATGGAGCTAACAATACCTTCTAGTGCAAAATGATATAAAGATGAAATATTAGTGGTAGTCAATTTATGTTTGTCATGATTAGATGATGCCAGCGTATCCTCCATATGTGTAAGAGAATGCAAAGAGATATTTGTAGTAATATCATCACTAAATACATATAGATTTCTTCCATAAAATATTAGTTGGCTTCCTCTACCCATGCCCACATATTGAGATTCTCAGCAACTTGAATTATTACATCTCATACCTAAATCAAGTTATACAAACATCAAAATATATAGAGGTAATAAAAATATGTTATGAAAATATCATAATAACAAAACGTAATGATAAACACATTGACTTTCAAAAAAGTAAATAAAAAATTTTATTTAACATCCAAATTATAATAATTACAAAATTGGCAAGACAATATAACATGGCAGTCAATAAATTTCTACTCATCAGAAATTTTTAACAAATCATCTCCATCTATATATTCATTGTCATCTGATTCTTTAATTAATTCATCCTCATTATCTTCTTGTGTTTGGATAAGTGGTGTAACACGCTTCTTCAGCTTATACTACAAGAATAAATGGTTCATTCTTACAATAATATTTTTTATGATGCACATCAATAAGATTGCATTGATGATGAATTCTAGTACCCAAATTTGGAATAGGATCAAATCATTTATACTTAAATAGAATTGTATTCTTAATTAGTAAAACAAGATATTCCATGGGTAGAATTTTAATTAGTAAACTATGAAAATCAATAGTGGATGTAGTAGAGTTAAGACCCCTTGATGCATATATCACTATTTATTATAGATATATTTGAATCATATTTCAAAGTGTGAAATTTTTAACTATTTACATAATATATGGGATACGTCTGTAAACTTCTCAATGGTCATTTTACAAGATCCTTTATTTTTTTATTACATATATTTGATGATGGAAATCATACCTACAAAATTATAAAAGATAAAATTATACTTATATAATGTTTCACGTAACTTTTTAGAACCAATAATGATAAGTTATTTACTTACAAAATTTTCAAACCAAATAATAAAATCCTTTTTAAGCTTTACATCAATTGAAGCATCATCAATATGCAGTGCATTAATTCCTTAGCATAAATTCTTCAAAAATTACATTGAAGTTATTTTGTATTATTAAAAAGGTATATCACTTATCATGACAAATAAATAAGAATATAAAATTATTGTAAATCTTACTCAATATAAGGTGTAACTTCCTCACAGTTCAACAAGATGTATGTGTGCATTAAATGATATTTCTGGTCATCCAAAAAAGTTGATGCTTTTCTACCATATGATAAACCCACGAGTGTAAAAATAGAAAGTATATCATTTTCTTATGATTCATCCCACATACTATATATATTATTTGGTGACAATTTATTATGTGGATTATATAATTGTGGCTGAAAGTAGTGCGCACAAAAATGCCGAAGCCTCTTCAACCAAGTTGACATTACATATCGATCCTTCTACTTTGGCTTTATTTTTAATATTATTTTTCAATTTTCTAAGATATCTAAAATATATAAATATTAGAAAAAAATATATTCATCAGACACATTTAAATTTTTAGATTAAAAAATGAAAATTATTTAACCTCTCAAATGAATACATACATATGTATTGCATAATGACTACTATCATGGATTCATAAAGGAAGTTGACCAAAAAATATTCCATTGAGTCTAAAAAGCTAGGAGGAAAAATATGCTTAAGTCTACATATAATTATGAGGATATCATTTTGTAATTGCTTCATTTCTTCCTTCATTATGATATTACAAATGAGATTCTTAAAAAATACTTATTTCAGTCAATATTTCCCAAATATTTTGTGGAAGTAATTCATAAAATACTATGTGTATTAGCATCTCCATGAATACATGGTAGTCATGACTTTTCATACCAAATAACTTATACTTCTTCATAGCAACATATCTTCTCATGTTAGATGCATATCCATCAAAAAACCTGAGCTTCATCATCCATTTTCACAAAGCTTCCTTTGCATCATTGTCAAGATTATAATAAGCCTTAGAGAATATATTTATTCATTGATTTATCCCTATGTTACTCTGGACATGAACAAAACTCTTTCAAATCCTCTCTTAATGTTGCATTATTTTTTATTTTTCCTTCCACATTCATGATAGTATTAAAAATATTATCAAAAAAGTTCTCATTGTGCATCATATCTAAGTTGTGCCTAATTTGGTTGGTTTTCCAATAAGACAAATTCCAAATGATACTTATTTTAATACAACCACAGTGATAATTATTTGAAATTTGCACATTAATGCAATCTGAATCAGCATCTATAATATTTTTGAACCCATATCTTTCAATTATATATAATATTTGGGCATCTAACTTCAAAGGTGGTGCACCTTTTACAACTTTATTGCATTTCCTAAATATGTCAATATTCATCTGAAATAGATATTTCACATGTAAAAATTTACCGTGGTTATTAAACTAAGAAGTCATCCCTCCTTTTCTTAGATAAAATGCATATGAGTCCTCCATGCAATAAGGATAAGCTAATTTTCATATAATACTTCATCCTAACAACATTGAATATGTAGAAAAGTCACTTATAGTCTGTATACGTTTTGCTCTTATTTTGAAGTTATACTTTCTAGATATATCATATATTTTGACACCATCCTCCCACAATTGTGTTGAGTTCTACTATTAGTGGCTGTAAAAAAATATCCAATTTTTCTTTTGGGTTTTTTGGACTGGGCACAATAACACAGAAAAATATATATTCATCTTTAATGCATATCTATGGTGTTAAATTATAAGGTGTAACAATAACTACCTTAAAGAATATTGTTGGCCTATTTATCCAAATCGATGAAATTCATATGTGCACTATCCTAATCTAATATTTTGACTTTCATCTATAAAAAATAGATGATGATCATCAAAATATTTCCAAGAAGGAGAATCTGAGCAATGCCGCATCATTTTATCTTTTATAATATGCTCTTTGTATCAACTCATGTCATTAGTATTTAGTAGTGGCTTCGAATACAAATAATATTTGCAAATAAGAAGTCCATAGAAAAAATACATCTTCTTATGAGAAATATTTATTTTCTACCTTTTACATACAGTATTCCTTTTATACTGAGGATAGTTACATAAATTATATACAACTAGCTTTAACTTCTTTGTGCTAATTATCTATCATGATGTTATTCTTTGGTAAACCCAAAAAATAAACTCAAACCCAAACCTCGCATTAACTTCTTTGTGCTGTAAAAGTTATCTATCATGATGTTATTTTTTAGTAACAATTCATATAACAACTAGCATATTTTATCAAAATACCTCTCTAAAATATGATATTTTGCATTTAAATTCAATAGTCTGACTACCATAGATAACTTTGAATGATCATACGGATTATCTGGTCAAACTTATTTTTCTGAAGCTTTTAGTTTTTCATAAAATTATTTTGCTGATGATAGTGGGATATCATCAGTAGCATCCAAATTTAATGAATGACCAATAATATTCTTTAATATTACTTCACACGTATCATTGAGATTAGTATATTCTATTGCAATATTTGAATCAACACTTTTATGTACATAATATTTAGTTGTTTGTGGCACAACTATTTCTCCATACTTATATCAAACATAATAATCTCTAATAAATCTATTTTTTTCAAGATGATATCGCTATAAATAAATTTAGGCTATTTTTATGTACATAATACTTTTTTATGTACATAATACTTGCTATGCCCACATATTAAATACTAGTCATTTTTTTTTCATTTTACATAGGCATTGCTATTTTTCAGCAATGCCAATACACTCCTCAATCCTATCTACAAACTCATTAGTCAAAAACTCATCTTTCAGTCTTATATTCATACATTGACGATCAGGCCATATAATATTTTTTATTCTTGTAACACATAATACAAATATATTTTGAATTATAATAATGTAGATAAAAATTTATTGGAAATAAAGTTGCAGTAACATATTTACGATATTACATAAATCTAATAAAAAAATTATAGTAATATCATTATTAGATAGTTTTTGATTAAAATAAGATAAGATGAATTGCTTCAATCTCTTAAATTTTTATCAAAAGTCATAATTCTTGATTTCTAAATTAATAATCTTTATTAACTAATTAGACAAAGACATTTATATAATAGAAATCCTTAAAAAATTTGCTATGCCAATATGTTTAAAGTGTTCAATGAAAAAATAACAAAAAAAAATGTTAACTATTGATGGAGAACATTAATAAATTATAGACATATTTATTAATTGATATGAAGTATGTAGTATAAATAGTTATCTACTAGCTATAACATATAATATGTTTTTTTAATATTAAATAATGGGAGGTGTTATGTATTTTATTTCACTTTTAGTGAAACATAGATTAAGCAACTCTATAAATTTTGAAAAGAGCTATTAGTTTTTTTTGTTGTTCAATTGTTCGTTACGTCTCAACCTTCCAATTTCATACCCTCAAAGTTTTTTTAAATTATTCATTATTATTACAATTAACTTTTAGTATTTCTTAAAATATTTATAAATTGTTCATTGTTAAACTTGCATCATTAGTATAAATTATTATTATAAAAATTATTACATTTCAACTAATTCTAGTAAGCAAACAAAGTCCAAAAATATTAGCATGATCAAAAATATAGGAAAATAACAAAACTATATGAAATTAATTCTAGTAAGCATCATTAGTATAAGATGTTACTTAATTAGGTAACACAAAAATTTAACAAAATCAAGTATGTGAAAAAAATTTTAAATATATAATTTAACAAAATAAGCAGATTAACACAATAAGAATAGTAAACATAAAAAAAACTATAAGAACATCAAAACGCACAAAAAATGATATTCCCGAATATAATACATACGAATTAAATTGAAAACATAATTTGATACCTTAATTATAGATAATTTGCATGATGATCAATAATTGGAGGAAGGGAATTCCAAAATCAAGTTAGATGAACTTGGAATCATATTTGAAAACTCTTTAACTCTAACTATTTTTTCAAAGTTTCGGAGTGTTCTTCGATAAATTAATTACCATAATTTAGCAATAGATCAATTTCATTTTATTTCTAAATTAGTGACGAAATAATATTTCATTACTGAATTTTTTAAAATAAAATAGCGACAGATGCATTTGACGTTTTTCATTTAGTGATGAAAATATTATTGTTGCTAAATGTAGAAATAGATAAGTATTGCGTTTCTTAAAAAAAACATAGATACATAAATTTTCATCTCTAAATATCATGCAAGCATATCCTCCCATCACAGCACATCACAATTAGCAACGGGATAAAAAAACATATAATAATTTGTCGCTAATTGGATTTTTTTTCATTTCTAATTATTTCATATTATGTCGTTTTCATTTCAATTTTATTCCTAATTTTAGAAATATGAGTGTTTATAATTTTTATTTCTAATTACTTCTTTTCTTGTAGTAATTTTATGGAATTAAACATATATATATATATATGGGGTATATATACACATACTTATAAACCAATAAACTAGCTAGTAAATATAAATATTTATAAATATACATATTTATGTGCATAATCATATATATAAGTTATATATAGATATTTATAAATAAATAACTAATAAATATTTATATTTATAAATATATATACATATAAATATAAACATTTCTCTAAATTTAGGAATGTGTGTGCGTGTGTTTATGCACATAAATATTTATATTTACTAGTTTATTGGTTTATAAGTATGCATATATAACCCATATATATATATATATATATTTATTTATTTATTTATTTATTTATTTATTTATTTATTTATTTGTTTGTTTGTTTGTTTGTTTATATTTATATTTATATATAATAGTTTATTGGTTTATATTGCATATATATATATATATATTTATATTTATTTATTTATATTTATATTTATGTTTATGTTTATATTTATATTTATATTTATTTATTTATTTATATTTATTTAGTTATTTATTTATATTTATATTTACTAGTTTATTGGTTTATATATATATATATATATTTATTTATTTATTTATACTTATATTTATATTTACTAATTTATTGATTTTTATTGTGTGAGTGTGTGTGTGTGTGAGTGTGTGTGTGTGTTTGTAAACATACATAGCATGTGTGTGTGTGTGTGTTATATATAGATAATTATAGACAAATAAACTAATAATTATAAATATTTATAAATATACATATTTATTGGTAATAAACCTATAAATATAAACATTTCTATAAATATGTGTGTGTGTGTGTGTGTGTTTTATATTAAAAAATAAAATTACTTTTCAAATTCAAAAAGCAATTTCGTAAAACTTCGGCAATTTTTGAATTTGAAAACTATAGATTTTTTTTAATCTTACATGTGCATGCAATAAAATTAGATTTTATATTTTGGGGCGCCAAAACACAAATATTAATATTTTGGGATCTATTTTTTTAAATATTTTTGAGAAGACGAAGACATGAGGAATAAAACTTGAATATTTTTATTTTGTGCCCTAAAAATATAATTTTCCCAAAAATATTTATATTATTTGACTCTTAAATGATAAAACACAAAATCGTCACTCTACTCATTAATAAAAACTCTACGTCACCATGATACGTCACATTAAAAAAAAAAAAAAAAAAACTTTTAGAAAATGTACACCATATACATTTATAAAACATATGCACCATGTACATTTCAAAAAACAAATGCATGACATGAATTTTGATAATGTGCACAACAATATACATTTTGAAAAACATTTGCAAGAACCAATACATTTTGAAAATCTATGCAAAATGTTTTCTAACATAGTAATTATTTTTTATTGATGGCATGGCATGAAGAGTTGGAGTTTTTTTTTTTTTTTTAATGAGAGGAAGGAGCAATTTTGGGTTTCCCATTTAAGAGTCCTATAATATAAATATTTTATGTTATGACGGATTTTTCTTTAAAATTTTTTAAAAAAGTAACTCTAAACATATATTTTTTTAGTCCTAAGACATCTTAACATAAATTTCCCAATACTTTATTATTTTTCTCAAATTTATTCGGACTTCGTGCTTCCAAATTGTTGAACAGATACAAATTAAAAATGAAAATAGAACCAAAAATAGAAAAATATTTTCTATAAAAAAACACACACACACAAACACACACTTACATGCAAATCCATTGTGTATAAAAATATATATTTATATTTTTATACAAATAGAAATGCATTGTGATCATGTGATTGTTGTTTATGCGATACACAATAAATTTAAATAAAACTTTTCTCTCCCTAATAAAAGTATAATCTCAAAATAAGGTTAATGAAAGAATGTATTATGGCGTCCTAGTTTGTGATGAGGTTAATGCATTTCAATAACAAGCTCACTATATATATATATATATTTTAAAATATATATATATATATATATATATATAATATCTATAAAAAATGATAAGAAAGAATATATATCTACAAATGATACAAATTAATGAGATAGAAAAAAAATCTAAACAAGTTCTTAACAATAATAAATACATGCAACTCCATAGAAAACTTATGAATAGCTCAGAAGATAGGATTATTCTTATTACATGAAGTGATAGCCATAAAAACAATAGGGTAATTACGTCATTCAATGTTAGAAATGAAATATGTATTCTATGTGTGAAAAAAGGTAAATTGATTTTTATTGGTAAGAATGGAAAGCGTATCTACGAGAAGTAATGCATGTGAAATTTATTTCACATGGAAAAGTTTTTTTTTTTTTTTTCATATGACAATGCAGTACAACCCTATAAAACTGATCATGTTCAAGTAAGGCCGTAATTGGAAAATTATAATTAGTTAATTAATAGTTTTCAAAATTGATCTTTGCAAAAAACTAGTTGTCATACATGATCTTATAGATAAATTTAATAACTTTAATTACACAAAAAAAAACTAGTTTTGGGAAAATAATAAAATTATAAAAAAACTACAAAAAAAAAACACATTTTAAATATGCATCAATCATAAAGAAAAAAAGCTAAAAAAAAAACAAATAAATAGAAATAATTGGTGGAAAAAAACTATGGCTAATTTTTTTGTATTTTGATCGACATTAAACACAACATTAGCACAATATTGTGCACTTGCATGGATTGTGAATTATGATGTGTGGAATACGTGTTTGTAGATTCATGTATCCCACATGAAAAAACTAGAGCCACGAGCCCAACAAACTACTATTATTAGCAAACAAAGGACTCCACGCACTACTATTCTTAGGAAAAGCAAGCTAGATAAATAAAGAAATCCTATGTGCTTGGTCAAACATTAGAAAAGTGCTCAAGGAGACAAGGAGGAGGGGGGCAGGGGGAGAGGAGGCTTCAGGCCTCTCATCACAGGTAGTCGATGCTTCTAAAATCGAATATAATGCTGTCGGTTTGAGCTACAACAAAGCTAGAAAAAAAGAGGCATAAATCGATGAAAGAACTAAGGCATGCAAAAGGACACGAAACCAGGAAGGGAGCTATGGCGCATGGGTTGGTTGGCGTCGCCATAGACAAGGACAAAGGCAGTCAAGAGGCGTTAAAGTGGGCCCTTGACAATCTTCTCTCCAAAGGCCACACTGTCATCTTGATCCATGTTGTTCATAAGTCACCATCTGCTGGTATCTCTCTCCCTCTTTTATCGTTGATTATATAAGACGCATTCATTAACTAAGTAATAGCATATGGCCGTGAGAGAATGATCTTTACTGAATCTGTGTTGCACTTTTACTAATGAATAGCACGTAAAGAAGAAGAACATAACTTGCTGAAAATTATGAACGTGTCACACACCTCATGTTCATAAAAGTATATGGTGAATACTCATGACTCATGTAATCTTTCTGTGGGCAAAGCTATTTACGATAAAGAGAAGAAAATGTGAGATTTTAGGAGATGAGCACTCCCTTTCCTTTATTCATCCAAAATACTACCCTATGCGCTCATTGTCATTATATTTTATTTTAATAACAAAATTATTCGTATAATAATATCTCATCAAAATTAAGTTAGGGTTACCATGTTGAAGATGTAGATGCTTCCCATCTACATCTTGCATGGGTCAAGATGATATATGGACAAGTTATTAGGTTCGACGGTCTCAATTTTGTTAGTCAAATCTCGAGTAGAGGTGTCAAATAGAATAGATCATGATGGGCTGGCCCATTCCTAGTTTTTAGGCCCATTTCATCCACCATGTCATGCCAACATCGACTCTAAAAATAGACAAATATGATCCATTGGCCTTCCATTTTCCTGAGTCGTGCCGAGTCATGTTAGGCTGTGCCATTTTGATCATGTATTGTCAAGCTAGCCTGGGTTAGATCTAAGCTAACATGGGTATGGTTTAGGCTAGCCTAATTCATTTCAGGATAGTCGGGTTTGGGGAGCAAAGTCAAAATCAGTTTGCATGGGCGGTCGTGTCATGCTCATGCTATATGTTGTGTTTTCCCACTGCATGCTGGCCTCTATCTTGGCCCAACACAGTCCTAAGCATGCCATAGGCTAGCACAAGGATGGTCCAAGCATGATTCTAAACCTAATCTTATCATACCATGCCTCTTGTATTGTGCTCGGGCCACCCAACCTAGCTGATGCCCATAATTTCAAGTCCATCAAATAAAATTAGTTTTCAAAAATGAGATAATAAAGAGTTGAGAAAAAAAAAAGAACATGTGAGGAAAAAATAAAAAATACACTTTTCAAAAAACATCTATGAACTTCACGTCAACCATTTAAAAAAATAAAAATAATAAAAATTACACATATTGTCCATGTTCATCACACATTGACATTGTCCAAGACACTATTAACATAGAAACATAAATTTAATATTATATTATCTATTTTTTTTTTCCTCTTAAAATAATATTCTTGAAGTCCAAGTAGTATTCTAAGATGTCTAAGCTTTATTTGGGGATTAGATTTTGTTCAAGTATACAGATCTAAACCCTTGGTAATGGTCATGACTTACTTTTCGTAATAAATATTTGTGGATTCATTAACCTTCTTCCTTTAAATTTAGCAATAATCTTCTAATTCGTATTAAATGAGTAGGGACTAGAGAAGCAGAAACATATTTTGCTTCATCTATGGAGAGAACTGTTGTGGCTTCCTTATTAGAGGTCCAGGATATGACTAAAAAGCTAATAAAGAATACATAACTAGATGCGCTCCAAAGATCCTCCATAGTAGAAAAATTACATTTCTCATAAACATCATCCAATATTCTTATTTTAATTGGTGTAGTCAAAGAAAGAGTTGAAATGGAGATGTATTTTTGAAAATGAGTAGATAATGAATTGCTTTTAGGTAGTAGAGATACTAACCTTAGTTCTTCTTGAGATTCATCATTTTCAATAATCTATTTTTCCAATTGAATTTGAAATGTTTTATTCAGCGATGTAGATGGAAAGTAGGAGCAAGATTGTCATTTTGAATTTTCTTCAAAACCCATATCTCTGCTAACATTAAACAAATTATTTTCAATAGTATAAAATCTGTAACCTCTTGTTTGTAAGTTATATCCTACAAAAAGTATATTTCTGACTTGTCATGTCAAACTTTATTCATTAGTACTATTGTCAAACTTCTACTCCAAGCCTCAATAATTTTTATTATTTATGCCCATAAATATTTGAGAAGATTTTTCTTCAATAGCATGATTATGGCTATTTCTACAATCATATAATTTCTTCTCTCCGGTTCACCATTTTGTGATGGGGTGTAGTGGGCTATCAATTTTCTTTGATTTCCCATCTCTTCATAGTAAGAAGTTAACTGTTTGGAGAGGAATTCTCTTCCTCTATCACTTCTAAGTGTTATTATCTTCTTCTCATATTGCTTTTCAATCATATTCTAAAAGTTATTGAATATGTTGAAGGCCCTCAAATATGTACTTTATGAAGTACACCCACAACAATTTTGAACTATCATACATAAACAATAAAAAATATACATTGTTTCTAATAGAAGAAACTGACATTGGTCCATAAATATATGTGTGAACTAAGTCCATGACTAATAAATGATCTCCAAGCAACACATTTTGGGAAGACATGTCATACTTGTTCACCTTGTGTACATCCTTCATAGATGTAGGTTGGTGCCTCGAGTGTTAGTTCGGAATGAAATTTTAAGCTGCTATAGTTCATATAAAAATACATTTTATGCCATAAATATGAATAATATATCTCCTCCATCTTTAGCACATATATATTTTGAGAGATCAAGTCGGATAAAAAATTTTTGTTGGATGACATTTTTACCTTCTAGAGAACCTAACTTGATTAATGATACAACTTTCCTTTTTGAATAACAATTGCAACCCTTCGAATGAATTTTCCTACACTAAAAAGTGTCTTGTTCAATTCTGAAACCAAAAGTACTTCAATATGTTTATTTCCAGTTGAAGGTTAAACTCGAATCTTCATTTTCCATTCATAGCAACAAGTTCATTATTCCTCATTTTCACTTGTAAACTAGGGAAAATATTTAAATCCAAAAATAGTGACTTGTCTTTTATCATATAGTTTGTACATTCATTATCCAGAAACCATAAAAAAAGTTGGACTTAGCGATCTTGAGAGTGGCATAAATGAGATTTTCTTCAGTAATCTTTTCTTCAGCACTATTAGCTTGCTGAGGGATTTTACTTTCATTATTTTTTGAAATATTTCCAAGCCTTTTGCAATTGAAATATTTAAGTCTAGATTTATACCAATAATATTTTTAAGAGTGTTTGTTCTTCTTACATATGTTATATGAGTTAGAAGAATAATCCTCGTCTGAGATTTTTAGTTTAGTGCTTTCTTTATATCTTTCATATCTGGTATTTTTGTGACTTTGATTTTGAATGGATGCTTACTTCTTGAGTTTGTTTAAGACTTTAAGTAATGTGAAGCTTTGGTTAAAATGAGGCATCAATTATACCTTCAAAATGCCTTATTAGTCTTTGTTCAAATGGTTTTAGTGACCTTTAAGGCTATAGGATGATGAGTAAATATATATTTTTGTCTTTTAAATTAAAACCATTATAGAGTCATATTTTTTTCAATAAGGCATATGAGCTTTTTCTCAATATTCTTTTCTATGTAACATCTTTACCATGTATCTTTAATTAATTAATTAATTCCATGAATTTGATTGTAAAGTTAGCAAGTGTTTCAGTCTTCTTCATTTATAGATTTTCTAGATCTTTTCTGAGTGTACGGAGTATCATGGCTCAAACTCTTTTATCTCCTGGAAATTCTTTCTGCAATAAATCACATGCTTCTATGACAATTATTAAACCAATTATTCTTAGGAAGATGTTACTCTAGAAATCATAATTTTCTCCGTCTAAAATAGAATAGAAATAGAACTATGACTCATATTGAAAGGATTTGATGAAGACATGAGATTTGATTCAAGATTAGGGATTTGAGTCTTAAAAAAAATTAAGAATCTAGATCAAAGTTTGATAAAGAGCTCAAGTTTAGATAGACCAGGCTATTTCCATTCTAGATCTTACAAATCTGGAAAGGTGTGAGCACTAACTTTGAGTTCAACATTAGATATATGAAATTAAGAGACATAGTTGAAAAGAAATAAATCATAAACTCAAATTGTATATTAGAAGTGAAGAAGAAGAAGAAGAGAAACACTCAATGGTGATGGATCTTTGCTTTGATGCCAAATATTAGTCGAATTTGAAGTCCATGAAATAAAATTAGTTTTCAGAAATGAAAGAATAGAAAAAGTTGAGAGGCTGAAGATGGCATGTGAAAAAATTAAAAAATCTATTTTTCAAAAAACATCTATCACTTTTACATCAACCATTTTAAAAAAATAAAAAAAGTTATAAAAAAAAATAAATTATTGTCCACATTAATGCACAAATACTAGCGCTATCCAAGACACTATTAATATAGTAACATATATTTACTATTATACTATATAACATAATTTAAGGACCCTGAGGTGAGCTTGCACCACATTCCAAATGGAACATTAGGTATACCTCACCTTGTTTTACAACATTATTTTTGTGCTACAACAGATCAACAATAAAAAATTATCCATCTCATCCACTACCATATTTGTTGCGCAGGCCATGTTTCTTATGACAATGGTTCTTCAGTTGATACACACCAACTTGAGAAGCTTACAAAAGATTTGTTCCTGACATTTCACTGCTACTGCATCCGTAAAGATGTAAAATTACATGCCACTCTTTTTATATTCTTGATCTCCATGTATCTAAAAGGCAATAAACCATCCAAGTTAATAAAGTTGGTCAATGATCAATTGAGATTTTTTTTTTTGTATCAGGTGCATAACTTTGATGTTGTTCTACATGACAATGACACAGTAAAAGCACTAACAGAATATTTGTCACACATGGCAATTGAAAATTTGGTTCTGGGCTCTTCACATCATAGTTTTATCAAGTAAGTTTTCTGGAAATAAAATAATATATTAGAGAGTAAGGAATATATGACAGAAAATAAAATAGAATTTTCTAGAAATAAATTATATGTGATTGTATTTATAATTGCGTATACATTATATATATATTGTATTTATTATTGTTTGAGTATCAATATTTTTCATTTATATAAATTTCTTTTTGAATAGAAAACTAAGGCCTGAGATACCAAGCTGTGTGGCTAAAGGTGCACCTGATTTTTGTAATGTATATGTGATCAACAAAGGAAGGATCGCATCAGTAAGGCATGCTTCTCGTCCACCACCATTCACCTCTCCACTATTGAAGCAAATACAAAATCAAAATAAGCAAAATGATCAATCTTTAGAAAAACAATCTAACCATAGCAACAATTTGAGAGGTTTGCAACTAGTTATCAATTTCAGAATGTTTAGTGTAATTTTCATTGTTCATGTATTATTGTTATTCACATGTTTTTTTTATATCAGAGAAAGTTTCAGCCAAGGCACAAATTTTTGTGGAAGAATCAATCAAGTAAGTTCAAATAAGGGCTAATTACACATTATTTATTCGAACTACAATGCTATTGCAAAAAAAAAATAGTAAACTTTGTTTTAATATAGCAATTAAAAAAATTTACAAAAGAATGAATCCAAATTTTAATATTTAGTAAATATTATATCAAAACACAAATATTTTTATATTAGTAGACTATAAAAAGCAAACCATAAATTACCCCCACCACGTGTACTCATTAGTATTAAAAAACAAAAGTTAATTTTTTTTTTGGAAAACCATACAATTTTTGAAAAAGTTTTGAATACACACACACACATATATGTTTCAAACATAGGTATTATAAGTTTATAATGTATGTGTATGTTTGAAACACATATTATACTTATAATATATGTTTTTTATTTCAACATAGATATTATAAGTTGTTAACTTATAATATGTACATTATATAAGTTTATAAGATTAGTGTTTTTTTCAAAATTTATGTTAGAGACTTATAATATATGTTATAAACTTTATAAACTTGTAATATATATTATAAACAGACACACATATTATAAACATTATAAATGTGTGGTGTGCATTTAAACCATGATATATATATATATATATACTTAATTATAATATATGTTTTTTTATTTCAAACTTAAATATTCTAAGTTTATAAGATGGTATATACATTTATAATGTATATATGAACTTATTAACATGAATTTTTTATTTCAAAGTATATATAAGTTTATAACACACACACACACACACACACATATATATATATATATATATATATATATATATCTATGTCTATGTATGTGTGTGTTTCAAACATATACATATATAAGTTTATAATGTATATATATATTTAAAACTCACACACACACACACATATACTTATAATATGTTTTTTATTTCAACACACACACACACACACATATATACACTTAAGATATATACCGTTATATAAGTTTATAAATTTAGGGTTTTTTTGAAATTTATGTTATAAACTTATAATACACATGATAAACACACATACACGCGCACACACCCACACACACACATGTCATAAACATTATGAATTTATAATATGCATTATCAACGATATTATAAGTATACACACACACACACACACACACACAAAACACATTATAAATATTATACATTTATAATATGAATTATATACATATCATATAGGGTTTATTATGCACTCTCTAACTCGACGATTAAAATAGGTCACCTTTTGGAAGATCACGTGCTTGTCTCAATGGCGTGCCATTCACTGAATTCCATGATCCAGGGCCAGATATATCATTTGTGAGTTCCAGGACAAGCACCAATTGTTCGCCGTCCGACGCCTACGACCCCATACTAAATTCAGCCCTCACCACTCAATTTTCAAATAGTTCCGAAACAGATTTTTCCTCAATGCGTTGCAAGTCGAAGTTCGACATTCATGGTTTTCTCCATGAATTTTCATCACCTTCACATAATGGCAGAACTTCAAACTCAAATTCATCAGATGTCATTGTAAGGGCTTATGCTTGTTAATGATATCAATGAAATCTTACCTAGAGGTCTATTTTGTTATTTTTGTTTTCATCATGTAGGATGATATGGAAGCTGAGATGAGAAGGCTAAAAATAGAATTGAGGCAGACAATGGATCTTTATAGTACGGCGTGTAAAGAAGCGATTACAGCAAAGAAAAAGGTACTACAGAATTGGCCCATGATAAATATTAGTTTAGGACTGTGAAATATTGAAAAAAAAATATTATTATGGTCATGCAGGCAATGGAACTACACCGATGGAGAATAGAAGAAGAAAGAAAATTGGAAGAGGCTCTACATTCTGAGGAAGCAGCACTATTGCTCGCAGAAAATGAGAGATCCAGGTGCAAGGCATATATGGAAGCAGCTGAAGCAGCAAAGAAGATTGCAGAAATGGAATCTCAGAGGAGACTAAGTGCAGAAATGAAAGCAAACAAAGAAGTAGAGGACATGAAGAAAGCATTGGATACAATAGTTCATAACGAAGTCAGGTACCGGAGATATAGAATTGATGAGATAGAGCATGCAACAGACTTTTTTTCTGAATCAAGAAAGATAGGTGAAGGAGGATACGGCCCTGTTTTTAAGGGTTTTCTTGATCGAACACCAGTTGCAGTTAAAGTTTTGCGTCCGAATGCAGTTCAAGGACGTCAACAATTTCAACAAGAGGTAACAAACCTAGAATCTTGTTTTGTCTTTAAGGTCAATCTCAAATCATTCTTGCTCAAATTCTGAATCATGATGAACACAGACAAATATCCTTTAGTTCCGAGAAAAACAGAAACACAGAATTGTCTCTGCAAATATCCACGGGACGGAGTCGAACTTGTTTGAGCGACTAGTTTAATGTAATTTTATTGACTCAAAGATTTCTTTGAATTCACTATCTATCACGTACAATGCAGATCGAAGTGCTTAGCTTAATACGCCATCCCAATATGGTGCTGCTCTTAGGAGCATGTCCAGAATATGGAATCCTAGCATACGAATACATGGCCAAAGGGAGTTTAGAAGATCTTCTCTTCCGGAAAGGGAACACTCCAGTTCTTTCATGGAGAGTCAGGTTTAGAATTGCTGCAGAAATTGCCACAGGCTTACTCTTTCTCCATAACACCAAACCGAAGCCACTCGTGCACCGTGATCTGAAGCCAGGTAATATTTTGTTAGATAGCAACTACGTGAGTAAGATCAGTGATGTGGGGTTGGCTAGGTTAGTTCCTTCTGCTGCTGAGAATGCAACGCAGTACCATGTCACAGCAACTGCTGGTACTTACTGTTACATTGACCCGGAGTACCAACAAACTGGCATATTAGGGGTGCAATCAGATGTTTATTCCTTCGGGATTCTACTTCTACAACTAATAACAGCCAAGCCACCAATGGCTTTGGCCCACCAAGTTGAACAGGCAATTGGAAAGGGCACATTACAAGAAATTTTGGACCCAGACATACACGATTGGCCTGCAAAAGAAACTCTACAGTTAGCCAAGTTGGCGATCCAATGTGCCGAATTGAGACGAAAAGATAGGCCAGATCTGGGCAGCATAGTTTTGCCTGTGCTAAACATTTTGAGAGAATCAGCAGACAAGAATGCGAACAATATCTTTGATGGATATCATGGACATTCCTCCCCCAACTACAGCCATGCTTCGCTTGCGCAGGTCTGTCAGCCAGTTAGTTTTACTTTGTTTTATGCATAGATGAAGCTAACCCAAAGAATTTATCGATTGCATTCTTCTTTTTGTTGGGTTTTTACAGGAAGAGATTAGTGAGCACCTAGTTGTATATTCAGGAAGCATTGAAAGCCTCTCTAGCACAGTAGAAGGGAGCTAAAACTAAAAGACTCATACTTTGTGTTGCAAGATGCCCCCTCAGTCCTCACATGTAGATTCAGAAATGAAGGAAAAAATACAAAAAAAAAGTGTTGAGACACATTTTTGCTTCTTGGAATTTAGATCTACTTAGAATAAGGAAATAAATGTTACCTCTCAACGTTGGTTTCTACCAAGATAAAATTACGTATTTCTCTATAGTATTAGCAGCTTGGCACATTAATTGTGTAGTGTGCTAGTTTCATAAATTGTACTACTTGTTACATTGAATTTTGCACAGAAATAATGCGTTTGAAATAAAAAATCTAAAATATAATACGTGTTTCGAAAATATGCCTAAACTAGTACTGTTGGAAACAACGTGACAACAGTCGTCGCTATGAACGGCGGCCAATATCACGCTGTTGGTTTTTAAAATAATAGGCCGGCTTTGTGAATGTCGGCTATTGAAAATATTGTAGGGTCATTACGCCCCTTGCCCCTCGTGCTTCGCTCTTTCGTGGAGCTCCGTCGAGCTTCTGCGAGCTCGGAGTGGAGCTCGACGGAGCTCCGTGTTGAGCTCTAACGTGACTTTTGAGGTATAAAAAATTACAAATCCAAAACTACTCAGGCCAAAGTCATGACAATTATCTAGCACTAAAATTTTTGGATACAATGTATTATAGAGGGAATAACTTGGAACAAGACCACTTCCCAAGGTTGAGACTCTTGCCCTTAAGAAAAAGCAAAAATATATGCTTCACATTTTATTGATATATAAGATGAGTTTCATGAGACCACCCAATAAACTCAAACAAACTTCCTCTTAAAAAAAACCCTAACCTAGCCGAAAGCTCCCCAGATACAAGAGCGACTATCACGATCCATTTGTTGTGTGCTCCCAAAAATATTCATCCTTGATGAATATTTTTGATTCTATTTTGTTGTATCACGGTCCAGATACAAGAGCGCATTTTATTGATATATAAGATAGAAGAAAAATGATAAATCCTCAAAGATAATTCAAAGAGCGAGGTTTGTTGTGTGCTCGGAAAATAATTCCAATGCCACAATATTCATCATTGATGATGGTATTACACGACGAACTATATATGATAAATTCTATTTTGATTCCCATGAGTTTCTTCCCAAAAATAATCTTGAAAAAAAAAATTATCACTTGATAATGGTAGTCATAATGATTTTGATGAAAATAATTTTGATTTGGGCAAAACAAATGAACTTCTAAAAAAAATTACTTTATGCCAGCATCGGAATGCATACCGTTAATACCAAAACTAGAGAAAGTTGGTCTAACATGCATTCTATTGAAATATCTCATATCAACGAGTCTAATCTACACTTGTTTGATGATTTTTACAAAAATAAGATGTTCTATGGGAATAATATTGAAAATGTAGTTTCCTCTCGATTTTTATCTAATATTAATAATATTTCTGAAAATATTAGAATTGAAGTGCCAACTAAGGGTATGATGAATGTTAATTCTAGAATAGAGGCATAAACTACACTTGAGACTAAAAATTTGAATGATAATAAGGAGGATAGCATGTTCACTGCCTCTCCTCATGAACTCCCAAAAACTTTCAGTAAGAAGACGGTTCCTTGGAGTAGCTCTTCTCAGGTAATAGAACCTTAGTGAACACAACAAAACTATCCTATATGCCCTCAAACCATGTTGGAAATATATATTTTGAAAATGAGGACATACAACATGGAATAGAAATTTGGAAAAATTATCTAGTTGAGTATTTTGTTATGAAAAACCATGAGCTTGGCTTACTCAAAAAGTTTATGGATGAGCAATGGAAAATAAATGCTCAAATTATTCAACATCCTAGTGGATGGATTTTATTTAAGTTCAAAACCTTAGAAGATATGGAGGAGGTGTTAAATTCAGCTCATACCTAGTTTTTGACAGACCTTTACACATCAAGTCATTACCCGTGAGCTTCCATTACGGCCTAAAAGAAATGGGCAAAATTCTAGTTTGGGCGAAGTTTCCTAACTTCCTTATACATTAATGGAACCCAATCAACATAAGCAAAGTAATGGGTTGCATAGGACATCCTATACATATGGATAAATTAAATTCTAATGCTTCAAGAATTGCATATGATCGAGCATTAGTAGAAGTTGATCTCAATGTAGAGTTACCTAATGAAATTTTGTTTAACTTCTTGGATGGCTCAAAAAGTAATGTCAGCCTGTAAGTTATGAAAATCTTTCATTATACTATAATTTCTACTCTGTATTTGGGATATATTTCTAGTAGTTTTCAACGGAAGCATGAAGAGGATGGTGGAAATGACAACGTCTCTCCAATCAATTGCAAAGCAAATAGATCAAAGAAGGCTGAAGATTCAATCTTCCCCATAAAAAAGGGCTGATGCTAATTAATATTGATAGAGAAGACGGAGCAGACATTTCTATAAAAGGACAATGCTCTCCTGCCCAATGTAATGAATACCCTACACAAAGGAATTCTTCTTTGTCTCAACATGAAGTAAAGGTAGGCCCAAACCAAATGGGAGAGGAGAAAGATGCATTCACCCTAGTTACAGTCGAGAAGAAAAAGAAAGAAGCTCCAAAAGAAGGCCCCTCTTTAAATCTGAGAAATAAAGGCAACCCCAAAGACCTTCCTTATAGATTTTTTTTTTTTTTTTGATAAGTAAATTGACTATCAAAATCTTTACATCCTATGACATGTTCACTCTAGCACATTCTCTTTGGAAAACAATGAAAATCTCTGTTTTGATCGTTCTTACCACCCAATCTGAACTTTGAAATTTCTTTTCGTAAAGCCTTCTGTTCCGTTCTCTCCAAATATGGTAAGTTGCCGCAGCAAAGCTAGCTCTTCGAATTATGTTTCTTGGAGAATCTTTGCCATACCTTGAAATCAGCTCCTTCAAACCGGATTGGAGAGATGTGAAATTTCCGGTAGTTTTTGTCCATGCTTTTATATCTTCCAGAATGGATTTAGAAAAATCACATTCAAAGAATAGATGGTTAAACGTTTCTGAATTGGAGCAAAATTCGCAGTTGAGGTTTGCGGTGGTAAAGGCTTTATCTTTGGTTCTTAGCTTCCCGTAACTCGCAATCCAGAGAGTGACTGCATGTTTCGGAATGAAGCCTTTCGTCCAGACGGTTCTAGTCCAAGGAATCGCCTTCTTCAAGTAAAAGCCCGCAAGGTAGTGGTTGGCATTGGAGACAATTTTGCCACTATTCCCCCATGCCACCAAAAGATCTCGTGCAATGTCTAGTGAACCCGATTTGGCAAGGAATTGGTCTCTAACTGTGAGGAGGGATTTCCAGAATGGTGTATCCCCTCTAGAGATGGGGCAATCCCATATTTAATAGATTCAAAGGAGGTCACATCTCCTTATAGAGATTCTTCCCCTCATGGCCTTATTTAATAGATTCAAAGGAGGTCACATCTCCTTTAAAGAGGTTAAATGCTTAGTTTATTCTATGCCGTAAAGGTACATTAGATGAAGTTTTGGAGGATGGAAAATGGAAAGCAACTCATGGCTTCTCCCACTACTCAACTTTTTGATATTAAGGGTATTCTGGGAAGAGGTGAGGGCACCTCTACGTATGGTTGTGTTGTGGTTGTTTGTGGATATCTTAAATTGATTGTGCTGGAGGTTAGTAGAAATCTCACGCCTGACCAATCTCTGTGTGCATGTATGCTTGAAGAGTTTTTGGATGAAGAATTTCTGAACAAAGTCTCATAGTCCCCTAACAGAGAATGTGGGGAGTCCTTATTGGGTGGGATTTCTTGTTGTAATTAATGAATTAGATGCATGGTTGTACTCGATTGTTAAGGCTATTCTAGTTGCAATGAAAGCATGCTTAAATGTTGTGGCAAGCTTGTATGTAAGAAATAGGTGTATCAGGAAAGGACCCCCCTCATATTTGTTGGGGCTAGGGAAGAAATGCATGACTATCTTTCACAATACAAAAATCTATGGTAAACAAAGTATGGACCAATCTAGACAATACAAGGTTATATAATCTGAATGATTTAGACAAAAAATACTATAGGGGTGTCTCTAATATGTATGAATGTGCATGGGGGCTTCTTGTATGGGTGGCATATGCAATGTAATTTCGGGGCTGGATCTAGTAATGTTGATATGTGCTGGTGTGAGCTCATATGCATATGTAATACTATGGCTGAGTTATCATGTAATGCTGATATGTATGGGTGTGAGCTCATTTGCATATGTAATATGGGGGTTGGGTCATCATATAATTTTGATATGTATGGCTGTGAGCTCATATGCAATAACGGGATTCAATGTCAAAAGAGGCCATCTCATCATGCATGAAGGGAATATGGACTATCATATCTGCTGGTGTCCACTTGCTGATGCATATGATTATGTGTGCTACTCTAATAAAAACAAATAGCTAGTAATTAGAATCAGATGAGTCAAAGAAACACCTGGTCCTCCTAAAAAAAGTGACCCCTAAAAATTGGATTTATATATTAAAAATGGGATCAAAAAAGAAACAGAAGATAAATGTAGAGTTGCTCAAACTGATTAACATGCATATAAGGAAATTAATCCTCTGCATAATTTTTATTCATCTTCTGTAAGAATGTGCGTGGGGGCTTTTCTTATCAAATGTAAGTGTGACATATGCATTGGTGGTTTTTCTTGAAATGATGAATTGTAAGGGTGACATAGTATATTCATATGTTCCACTGGGGTTAGTCTATGTAGTAATATCAGATTGTAAGGGTGGCATTTTGTACAGTTTGTAGTCATCTATATCATTAAGGTTAGATCATTTTGTAATGATCGATTGTAAGGATGGCATATTGTATTCATACGTAATAATTCAAGTTTGAGTGAGTTAGTGCATGTGTGTGTGTAATATATATAAGGTTATACACCCACACATGCGCACGCACACACATGCACACACACACACAAATTTTTGGTTAAACTATTATGTTGATTTGATATTTTTGATCTTCTTAAAATTATTTATTTTTTGATAGAAAATTACCAAAAAATATATTGTGGAATAAACATAAAATAGAGTAATTGAACCTCTTAAAAATTACATAAACTTAGTATAAATTATGTAAATTATAACATATGCCCATAAATTATAACATATGCAATTTTATAATAAATAAGGTGGACATTTTTAATTGATAGAGACAATTTAAATGAGATCATGTAATCTAATTTAAAAATTAAAACAAAACCATACAAAAAAAAAAACTAAACAACCCAATATTTTGGTATGCCTAAGAATAAAAATCGGTCAAAGCCAACAAAATATTATATGACTTCGACTTCAGTCTACAATGGTGAACGAAGAACTTTCGCACTGTAACTGAGGAGCATTTGAAGGTGAAAAGAACCAGACGCGCGGCAAGTCCGGTCCAACTCAATTCTAACAACAGTGCGGGCACTCGTCACTCGGAGATTGAGCTGGAAGCCTGGCGAGCATGGGCTGCAAAGGCAGCAAAGAAGGGGCAATAAAATCCGATGGTGACCGACACGCCAGCCGTAACCAGACAACTCCACAGGGACAAGTTCATGCCGTCCGCTCAACCGGAAAAGCAACCTCGACGCCATTGGTTTCACAGTTGCCCGCCGCTCAAACGCCTGCAACCTCAACTTCCCGTACAAACAGTGCATCCCAGATGGTGCCGAATTCCATTCTGGGGAAGCCCTTCGAAGATATCAAGCAGGGCTACACCTTGGGTAAGGAATTGGGCAGAGGTCAATATGGGATCACTTATGTGTGCACGGAGAATTCCACAGGCAAATTATTTGCGTGCAAGTCCATACTTAAAAGGAGACTGCGGACTAAGAATGATAAAGAAGATATCAAGAAAGAGATTCAGATCATGCAGCATCTGTCTGGGCAGCCAAATGTTGTTGCATTCAAGGGTGCCTACGAGGATCAGCAATCGGTGCATCTGGTCATGGAACTCTGCGCCGGCGGGGAGCTGTTCGATCGTATCATCAGCAAAAAGTGTTATTCGGAGAAAGATGCGGCAAAGATCTGCAGGGAAATAATGAACGTGGTGCGTGCTTGCCATTTTTTTGGAGTGATCCACCGCGACCTAAAGCCAGAGAACTTTCTGCTTTCGAGCAAGGACGATGACGCCACATTAAAAGCCACTGATTTTGGCCTCTCTCTATTCTTCAAAGAAGGTTAAAATAAATCTCAATCGAAGAAGCACAACGACGCCATCTGCATGTATTTTTTGTGGCAGATTTCTTTCTGAACTCGCTCACCCATGGAACCTTGATGTCTCGCGCATCATATTCTGCCAATTGCTAACTTCCTGGTCGATCCGTGCTTGTTACAGAAGAGCTAAACAAGCGCCAACTAGGAAAAACATTTCTCATAAGAATGATTCTATCATGATGCTATCAAGAGATATTAATGCGACTCCATTAATGTTTTGCAGGACAGGCTTATAGAGATATTGCGGGGAGCGCTTATTATGTTGCGCCTGAAGTACTGCAACGTAGTTATGGAAAGGAAATAGATATTTGGAGCGCAGGAGTTATTTTGTATATTCTATTGAGCGGCGTTCCTCCATTTTGGGCTGGTAAGCCATTTTTCTAGGGTGGGCTATGCCAAAAATCCTTTCTTTTCACCCACTGCTCCTTTTTTTTTTAGTGTTGGCTCTATGAACATCTGTTGTTCTAAATATGTATCGAGATATCGCTCCAAATGCTATATTTTCGGATTTGTATTCGCAGTGGCCGTCGATTGTGTTTTGGGTGTTTACTAAATACGTTCCATTGTTTAATTTGCATTGCAGAGACCGACAAGGGAATTTTTGATGCCATTAGAAATGGTGAAATAGATTTTCAAAGTAGCCCATGGCCATCAATTTCTGAAAATGCTAAAGATCTAGTGAGGAAGATGCTTACTCAGGATCCCAAAAAACGGGCCACCTGCGAACAAGTTCTTGGTATTCACTTTTTATAAATTTGTTTCGAAATCTTTTGTTGTACTGAATTCAACTTGCTTCTTTCCATCTTTTGATGTAGGGGAAGATTAAAAGAGTTGAAATTCTATTAGAACTTTCCAATTTAATAATCTCATTCTTCTGATCATTTCCAAAATCAAATCTCATTTTCATAACAAGTTCTTCGCCATTTTCTACTTTTCACTTTTTTCTTCCCGTTATTGGCAGCTCATTCATGGTTACAAGGTGATAATCATATAACATCTGATAAGGAGATAGATAGTGCTGTGCTTGCCCGAATGAAGCACTTTAGCCATTTGAATAAGCTAAAGAAACTTGCACTAAAGGTAAATGCGCTAGCTATTTGATTGTTTGATTTGTAAGAACAAATGTCATTCATCGCATTCCAATTATATTTCTATGAGTACGTTTCCATTTAGCATTTTTTAAATTGATGTTACATTTTAAAAAAAATAGATTTTGCATTTATGAATTCCTACTGGCATAATCATATAATTTTGCATGTTTATAGGATCGTGGCTAGTTTTTGAGGTTTAGATTACTAGATTAGCTTGATTTTTTTGATTTCACTAATTTTTTTTTATTTATTCATTTAGCAATTTAATTCGAGCATATATATTTATTTTAGACAAATTCAATGGCAATGAGAGAGAGAGAGAGAGAGAAAAGAGGTAGATAGAGAGATAGTGACTTTTTAACATGCTTTATTTATTTATATCTAATGCCACATATGAGATCATTTAAGTAATTTTAATTTTATCATCTCTAGTTTTATGTGCTTGGTTTTTATCTGTTTATTATTGTGTTGTATGACAAAATGACTAAAAATTGATATTTTTTCTTTTTTTGATGTTTTGCAAGATTAGATGGGTTTTAGGATATATTTTATTATATTGTGAGAAGATTTTATAGATATTTGGTTTTTTTGTTCATTTGCTTATTTAGTTACAACTTAATCATTTGTTATTAATCAAATTAAGGCTTATGAATTATAATTTAAGCTAAATTAGAGTTTCTTTATCTAATACATAATAGTAAGATTAGGAGAGCGAAAGTTTATCTTCATTCAATTCTAACCCATTATTTTGGGGACATGGTATGGTTGATGTATATCTTAGGTTTGAATATTGACATGTTCATTGATGAATATTCTCATTATATAAATATCATTTTTTTATGTTTTCATGTTTTTATAAATTGATGCAAATATATTTTAATTATGAGATTGAAATTATTATAAATAACATTGCTCTCAAGTAGGGGTGTCAAACGGGTTGGGTTGGGTTGGGTTAAACGGTTAACGGGTGAAAAATATGTAAATTCGTATACGACACAATTAATAAATAGGTAAAAAATTGAAACACGAACACGAATTATTTAATAAATAGATAACACGACACGACTCGTTTAACACGTCTAATTTTAACGGGTTGGTTGTGATGGGTTAATATGATAAATCACTTATTTGATTCATTTACTTGTTTACCATATGTTTGACCCATTTAACACAATAAATCATCCGTTTAACCATTTATCCGTTTATTTAAATGGGTAAATGAGTTATAAACGGGTTAGCAAGTCTTGCCCGAACATGACCAAATTATTAAACGTGTTAAACGGGTTAACCTGTTTATTATCCAAACTCATTTAGGTCTCACTCAAATTCATTTAATTAGCGATTAATCGTGTCGTGTTGAATTTTGACAGACCTACTCTCAAGTATACCAGTAGTAATTTTATCTCTTATTCTCTCAAGCATGCGATAATACTTTAATTATAATATACAAGCATTTCATTCTAGAATAGGATTGTTAAGATTAAAAAAAAATAAGAATATTAGAATATATTTATTACATAAAAATATCCTTTAGATATCTTTTAAAAATATTATTTTAATTATAAATTGTTTTATCAATTATGTATTTTTCTTAGTTTGTTTCAATTATTTATCATTTTATATCTTACATCAAGGCAAAGTAATTTGTAGCTTTTTTTTTTTTTGTGTTTTGAAGCATACTTATTTTGGGTAGTGCTTCTTTTTTGGATGCAAAAAAATGATATTTAGAACTACAAAATATACTTAACTTGATTAATTTAGTGCTCAAAGAGCTTACTTGTATTACTCATGTGTAATATGTTGATTAATTATGAATTATGATTGCTAATATTATATTTTTTAAAATGTATTTTTATTAGTGTTCATCTATGTTAATTAAGATTGTGAAACCGTTAATTAATTTTATATTCTTCATTTTGTTTTGAATTTTATTGGAGCTTATTAATGAAATCTAGTGGAGTATTTTTTTTCTCCTTTTAGTTGCTTTTAGGGTTCTTAATTCTTGTTATGAGGAGGTAGCGATGAGGGTGTTGGTTGTAATGGTTTGGCTCATTATCCACCCACTTTTTTTTCTAGAATTTTGAGTTCAATTAAGATAAATTTGGTTAGATAAAGTAGTAAATTTTGTTTTTTTATCAAAATAATGGGCTAGGCATTGAAAAATATTCTTTAACAATTCAACTTAGATGAGAAGTTTAAAATGACTCTGCTCACCCTAGCCATTTTCTTTGATATTTGGACAAACTAGCTTGGACAATGGGTTGGGATGTTGTTGCTTAGATCTCTTGCCTTCCTCCCACTAATTTTTTCATGTTTTTTCTCATTAAATTTTCTTATTCTTTTTCTACATCTTTCAAATATTAAAAATTCTCAAGCTTGTTAGTTGTACTTTTGTAAAAAATTATAAAAATAGGTGCTCATTTGAATGATGTTCATAATTTCTCAAAAAATCAAGTCTTTTATAATTTCTCAAAAATAAAATTTTTTTATGATAAAATATTTTATAGTTTAATGGACATGGAGGTGAGAGGTGGTAGAAATGATGTTTAAGAAAGCATATTTTTTTTTTTTATTTTCAAGTATTTTAATAATGGAGGAAGAGGTCATATATAGTGTAGAAGATTATCATTTTAGTATAAGGTTTGTGTGTGATTAATATATTGACACTCTTATTTTTGAATATTGGAGAGACTATATTTGATATCCAAAAATTATCATACTTCGACAAAGATACTTAGTACTTACCATCACATCAAAGTATTTTAATAATAATTTTCATAAAAAAAAAAATATCTAAGTGTGGCTACACGTTGCACATTATGTTGACTTTGAATAATGGGCATGACATGGACATGAAATGATATTCAATATATTTAATATTAAATAAATTTATACTATATAAAAAATATTGGAGAGAACTTAAAAAAATTATTTTAATTTCATTAATTTGTAAATAAAAAAAACAAGAAAAATTATATATGTATGCGTGCATGCACACATATTAAATATAGTGATGTTTTACTTTATTCAGCAAGTCATGATGGGCAATTCAATTGGCTTGGTAGTCATTGTCGTGGTCATGACATGGTGATTTTGCACTTTTATCTAAAGAAAAGAATTGTTTTAAAATTTATTTATTTTGGATGGATTAGCATTGGTTTGAATTTGGCCTAATTTTAATTATATTTGAATTGTTGAAATTAGTGACGCATGTGCCTCACCCTCACTAATTTAGATGAATTTAATTTTGATGGGCATGATAATCACATGCCAAATAAAAGTTGGTTGTGTTTGACTTGATGTGTAGGTATTGAAAATAAAAGAGATAACACTCGAACAAAATAAAAAAGGAAATAAAAACTATATTATTACTCACTTAGGAAGTTATTGTTCTTCCTTTTATTTTGATACTAAAATATACAAGGGAGAGGAATATTTTTACAAATACTAGATAAATCTGAACCATACATCTTGGTATCATATATCAGATAATAATTTAAAAATTAATATGATAATTAATGATATTAAAAAACACAATATTTTAGAGATAGACTTGAAATTTATTTGAGCTTCCTATTAAGTTTATGATCCATTTATTTTCTCTTAAACTTGATTTTGTAATTCCTAGTAAATTTTTTAATCTTATAAAATTTTCTCTTCTATGACTTGGTGAAAATATTTGCAACTTGATCTTTTGATTTTATATATTCGACTTATACATCTTTTTCTTTCAATGTACTCTCTTATATGGTGATAATGAATATCAATGTGTTTGCTTTGATCATGAAATATTAGATTTTTAGCTAAAGTTAGTCGACTTGTCCACATAAATCTTGATTTGTTTCTCTTATGACAAATTTATTTTTTTTAATAAATTACAATCAATATCTATATTTTAATTATTATTATAATATCTAACAAATATTTAATTGTTTGATGCAGAATAAGTAAGAGTTGGTGCTTTTAAGATAGAAGAGAATTATCTTTGTTGTTTTTAATGTGTTGTTTCCTTGTTGGATTTTTATGTACTGATTAACAACTTCAACTGTATAGAGAATATTTAACTTTGTACAAATTAAGTAGCGTATGCTTCTTAACAGACCTTTGTTGAGAGTAATAATCACTTTATTTGTTTTCTTATATTTGGACAACTTGATTTTACTTTCTATTGGCATGCAAAGCAAATTAGAGTCGTTCATCTATAATTTCTTAAGCACCTTTTTAGCATATTTTTCTTGAGTAATTTATATGTTTTTGTTTTCTTGTTTTACTTCAATGCCAAGGTAGTAAGACATGAACTTAATGTTGATCATTTTGAATTCCTTCTTCATCTCATTTTTAAGCTCATCGGATATTTTTGGATTGCTATCTGTGAAAATCAAGTCATCTATATATATATATATATATAATCAAAATATCATTATTTTAGATTTTGATGTGGAGGGTATGGTCTGATGGATATTTGGCTATATTTCTTTCTTTGAGATATTTGTCAACTCGAGCATTTCTAAGCTCTTGTATCTTGTTTCAATCTAGATGGTATAATTTTTAAAATTTTAAAACATCTTTTTTCTTTACTTCATATCCTTGTGGCTGGTGGATGTAAATTCCTTTTCAATGACTTCATCTAGGAAGATAGATTTCACATTCATTTGATATATTTTCTAATTATTTTGAGTTTTCATAAAAATAGTTTGTTTAATTGTTTCTAATCGAGCAATAGAAGCAAATACTTTATCATAGTCTATGCTCTCTCTTTGGTTATATTCTTTTGCCATTAATTTTGTCTTATATTTTTTGACTTCTCATATAATATTTTTCATTGTTTTATATATTCATTTCATATTGATCACCCTGTTATTTTTTTGGAAGTGATACAATCTCACACTTATTATTCTTTTTGATCATCTTTATTTTTTTATCTATAGTATCTTTTGTCTTTTGATAATTTATTTTTTATTGTTTCTTGGAAGCTAATAGGTTCATAGTCTAAAAAGTAGTAAAAGAGATATTTTTTTTTTGATTTTCAGTTATTTCATATAGTTTTTGTAAGCTCCTGAATCATGAAATTTTTTTATTTGAGCCCCCATCTTTATAAATACTCATAATTGGTGAAGTTGGTGGGGTATTAGGTTTCTTTCTTGCATGCTCTATCAATTAGATTTTCTAAGACGAAAATTAGATTTTCAAAATAATAAGTTCAAAATCTTTTCCACTTGATCTATATAGAGTCGCAACACCATTTGTTTGTCATGGTAGTTATGAACTTATGATGTAATTATGGTTCATTATTCTTCATTTAAAGTGATAGAAAATTAGGAATAAAATTAAATAAAAATAAAAAAATAATAAAAAAATTAAAAAAAAAAGAAAAAAATTAGGAATAAAATATACAAGCAATTTGAAAAAAAAATAGTACTTTTATTACAAAATCGCCATCACTCTAAAAAATAAAATCATGAACTTGAGCATGACCAATATTTCAATCTTCTGATCTTGAGAATTTAAATGGTTTTTAACTCGCTCTCTATCTGTCTCCCCCTCTGTCTCTTTTTCTCTCTCTCTGTCTATCTCTCCCTCTGTCTCTCGCGCGCTCTCTCTCTGTCTCTCGCGCTCTCTCTCTCTCTGTCTCTCTATTTGTGTATCTATCCAAGTTGTTGGAAGGATATTTATGTAATTGCAATTGTGAATGCCATAGGTTATTGCCGAAGGACTATCGGAAGATGAAGCCAAAGGGCTTAAAACAATGTTTGAAAACATTGATGCAGACAAAAATGGCACCATCACGTATGATGAATTGCAGAGGAGTTTGATTGCCCTTGGTTCAAAAATCCCAGAAAATGAGTTGATGCAGCTTATGGCTGCTGTAAGATTTTGCAAGCCCAACTCTCTATCTTGGTCACGTACTTCTTTTTCCAATCTACAATTTCTTTGGTCTGCACTTTGTGTTGCATTTTAGGCTGATGCAGATCAGAACGGAACCATAGATTATGTGGAATTTGTATCTGTCGTAATGAGCAAATTCAGGCTCGAAAGTGACGACAATCTATACAGAGCATTTGCCTATTTTGACAAAGATGGAAGTGGGTGAGCCCTTATTTTTGTTTGGCTTTATTCTTTTTCTAGCACTCTGATTGGAGTCATGTTTTTGGTGTCTTTGTGTCTTGATGGCCATATTGTCATGTCTCCTTGGAGTCATGGTAGTCGTAATGTGCTTAATTCTTTTTAAGCGTCTCGATGTATTTGTGCGTATGTATATGTATGTATGTGCAACTAGCAAGTTGTCGAAGTCAAGTCTCCTTGGAGGTTGTGAGTTTGATCTCCATGGGCTACCATCAATTGTTGGGACATGAACCGCGCCTCCTTAGATACGGGTGGATTTTCCTAGGCCCAATTGAGCCTAGAGATACCACTCAGTTAAGAAATGTATATTTGTATGTGCTTGTATTTGTATATAAGCACACACACACATACACGCACGCACATACATACACACACATGCAGACAACTACTTTGATAGTTCAGGCTGAAATAGACGAGGATCTCATCAAAGAGTATGAATAAGATATTTAGTAAAAATGTTTTGGAGCATATATTTGATATCCATGAGGATCGAATTCACATCTTTTAAGTTTGGCTTGTTTTTTCTCTGTCAATTGGATTATCATATTGTTAGTGATTATAATTATGTGTGTGTGTGTGTGTGTGTGTGTTTATGTATATATTTTTCTCCCTTTCAACTCATCCTATACTATCTCTGACCTTCTATATATGAGCCTTGTAGCCTTAAGGTTGTAATTGATAATGACCCCATAGTAGTAGTATAAATGATATATTTAGCGAAGATACCTTAGGGCTTATATTTGATATCCATGAGGATCAAAATCATGTCCTTTTAGGTTAGATTGTATTTTCTCTATCAATTGGACTATCATACTACTAGTGATTACAATTGTGTGTCTGTGTCTGTGTGTGTGTGTGTCTATCTGTGTGTGTGTGTGTGTGTCTATCTGTGTGTGTGTGTGTGTGTCTATCTGTGTGTCTGTGTGTGTGTCTATCTGTGTGTGTGTGTGTGTCCATCTGTGTGTGTGTGTGTGTGTCTATCTGTGTGTGTGTCTTTCTGTGTGTGTGTGTGTCTATCTGTGTCTGTGTGTCTTTTTGTGTCTGTGTGTGTGAGTGTGTGTGTTTGTGTGTGTGTGAATGTGTAGGCTAGGAGGTCATGTCTTGGTGTGATGACAAGTACATTTGTCAAAGGATATAAGGTCTCCTAAGGCTAAATTTGAGGCTCCTAAGGATATAAGTTTGAGGCTCCTAAGGCTAAATTTATGATTTTTATGGATAAGATTATTGAGATATTAATTTTTCTCAGACCATGCATGCACTAAGTAGGAATGTTGTGCATTGGGTATGATATTTTAAATGCTCAGGCTAGCTGATGTTCCACCTCTAGTTAAGTATGTGCATGTCTTCTTGTTTGGTTAAGATGTCATTATTTTCTGATGCTTAAAAAGATTCATTTTATGTTCCAATTTTCATGGCAGTTTCATTACCAAGGATGAGTTAAAACATGCTCTCCAAGATAACAGCCCTGAAGATATTAATAAAATTCTTTCTGATGCAGATATGGATAATGTGAGGCACCATGTCTCAATATTATTATTATTATTTATTTGTTTATTTATTTATATATATATTTTGTTCGTCTATTCATTTTGATCTTGATGGGTAGGATGGTAATATCAACTATAAAGAATTCTGTGCCATGATGAAAGGAGGAGCCCGGGATCAAGGTGGAAAGTTGGGTCATTCCTAAACTGATTAATCAACTGAAATTTACCTTAATATACGTGATTTTCAATTCAATTATTTGTTTCATAATTTTAATTATTTATTTTAAAGTGGTTTTATTTTTTTTTTTTTAATTTATTTGATGATCATGGGTTTGTTGATTATTTACATGTGTGACATGCTTTGCCACTTTCTTGTTACTTACTAATATTCTTGCTTTATTTTATAATATAAAATGAATAGTTATTTTATAACAATTAAGAAATATAAGACTAATATTTATTTTTTATCATAGTATACTTTATATAATTTATTTGATGATTTTTTAATTATTTTACTTGCATTCATTTTTTTATTGTGTTAATAATCATGGGTTTGCTGCTCCATAACATTTTTTACATTATTTTACAATATAAAATAACTATATATTTTTTTAATATAAAATGAATATTAATTATTTAATTTAATATAAAAGAATATTTATTTTTTAAATTAATATGTCGTATGTAAATTAAATATCCCAACATATAGTAGAGATATCCTTCAAAAAAAAAATTAAATTAATTTGGCGACAAAATTGTTGATGCATAAATTACTAAAAAATAACACACAATGCAAAGGGTTCTAAGGTAGTCTCCTGCTGCATCTTAGATCCACAACCAGATGGCGAACATGTGGAGCATACCACTTCACCCTCTCCACATGCTCTATGCTAACATCCCATCTACACCCTGCAAATATCACCTTCAATTTCAACATAAATGTTACTAAGCATGTTTTTTTTTTTTAATCCCAAGACTAATGATATATGAGCCCCTAGGGCTCTCATCCTCGGGAGCACACTTGCATCCCTAAGGATCAAACTCATGATCTCATGAATGGCACACTTTGCATATGCTCTTTGGCATAACTGTAAAGAAGAAGAAGGAGAGGAGAAGGAGGAGGAGAAGAAAAAGAAGAAGGAGGAGGAGAAGAAAAAGAAGGAGAAGGAGAAGAAGAAAAAGAAGGAGAAGAAGGAGAAGAAGGAGAAGGAGAAGAAGAAAAAGAAGGAGAAGAAGGAGAAGGAGAATGAGAATGAGAAAAAGAAAAAGAAGAAGGAGAAGAAGGAGAAAAATGAGAAAAAGAAAATGAAGAAAAATGAGAAGAAGAAGAAAAAGAAGGAGAAAAAGAAGAAGAAGAATAAGAAGAAACACCTTCTTGTCTTGTAATTTGATTTATTGAATGTAAAACATGATGTGTCCATGGAACCTCCTCTGAGTCCTTTGCAATCCCATGCACATGTAGCATCCCACCTTCTCTTCTGCACATAGAGCCCTTAAAACTAATATTAAAGTGTATTACGTATATTATTTGTATATTAGAATTTAGGGTTTATACTTTATAGTGAATTTGTTTTATTATTTAATTATGTTTCACCTCTAGATTGATTTATATTATATACTCATGTTTCAACTCTGATAGTTATGTCTTAGTGTGATGATAAGTATCTTCTTATAAGAACTATAGGTCACGAGTCCAAGACTCATCAGACATTTATGTTTCACCTCTCTGATCTTATGTTAAGTAGAAGATTTGTTCCTGATTGTGATTTATTTATGTTTATTCATGGTTTAGTGAGATGATAAGTATTTTCGTTCATGATCGATAGATATCATCAAGCATATCTTTTTTTTTTTTTTGATTTTGGGGGGTATAAATGTCAAAATATTAACCTCTCGGATCTTGAGTTGAGTTGATGCCTTGTGCATTAGGTGTTTTTTTTTTTAATCTCTTTCAGCGGTGTCAGATATAATTTCTATATTAGTGGACTATCATGCTTATGTATGATAATAAGTATCTTCATTCAAAATTGATAGATCTTGAGTTTGAGACTTATCAGAAACTTTTTTTTTTTTTTTTTTTTTTTAGGATTATGAATATCAAAATATTAGCATCTCTTAGATCTTATATTACGTAAAAATGATGTACACTATGTGTTACTTATTTATGATTCAATTGTGTTAAATATAGCTTATATAGTAAGTATCTTTGTTTAAGGGATAATAGATTTTAATTTTGAGACTTATCTATAAGAATGTTAACTCTTCACATGAGATAAGTAAAAGCTTCGTGCACTAGGTGTGAATTATTTATGATAGGTATAATAATTAAGTCCGACCAATAGAATTTAAATGATGGGTATAATAATAAATTATATTTTTAAGAACATAAAATTGAGCTTTTTGTAGGCCATATGCACTCTCTTTTTGACAATGGGAAGCAGAAAAGAAAATGAAATTAAATTAAACCACCTTAAAGATATTACGGCGGTCGCCCAGTGATCCTCACTTGAAGGTAGAAGGCCCAAACACACTCGATCAGCAACTCCCTTGAAAAATAGAGAAACCCATTTAACAATCTTGTTTTGAAAATCACTTCTTCTTCAAGAACAAGATCAAAAATTCTTCACTATCAAAAAAAAAAAAAAAAAATTTACCATCTTTGAGGAATTAATTTGTTAATATCAATTAATTTTATGGAGACAACTACTAAATTATCCTTCAAAGGATATATCTTGATATATATATATATATATATATATATATATATATATATATATCAAGATATATCCATTGATATTCTAACATAAATTATGGGTAGGCAATATCATAATAAAAATGAAATTGAAGTATAATAAATATTTATGAATAAAAAAAAAACTAATTTTATAATATTATTTAATTATTATAAATGTATTAAAATTCTCATCTAGATATCGATATGTTATTTATATCAATTGAATATAAAGTTAATATTATATTTAATTATATTTTAACATATAAATAATATTAAAAATTAATGTTATTTACTTATTATAAGTATGTATATTATAAGTATGTATATAAAAAATCTATAAATATATATTTCTATATTATTCAAATCTACAATAATTATATTTTAACGAGTAATATTACATTTAATTTAATTTATTTACTGAATATGTAGTAAATTATAAATTCAAATATATTATTATATGTTAATTTAAATTATTCAAATAAAATGAATATTAAAATATAAATAAACTTAATTATATTATATGTAAATTATAAATAATAGTAAATTAAGTTATTTCAAATATAAATTGTCATAAAATCAAAAATAACATAATATATTTAGTATGTCACAATTATATTTGGACATATAAAGAAAATATTATAATATTTCTTTTCTTAAAACTATTTTTTATGGATACACGATATATTTGTGATTATCAATATAACTATGATATGTCAGAGATTATTTATAATAATTATGAATTTCATTCAAGAGATATTTCATCCTTGATGATATTATTGTGAGGCTCATCCCTAGCAATGTGGGCCTAAAATTAAAAAAAAAAAAAAAAAATTATGTAGGGATTATGAAAAAAGGAGAAGGAGAAAGCAAGGGCTACGAGCAACTTTGAGCAATAAGCAAGTTGGTCGTTTGGTTAGTTGCACCAATGAAAACAAATTTAATAACTTACTTTGGGTGCCATTGTTTGATTATCTCCTTCAAGCACCACACACCGATCAGAAACATAATTGGCTTCTAGATTATGTTTCAATGCATTAATAGCATGAACATTCCACTCACAAGCATAAACAAGTTTCGCTCTGGCTCTAAACCAATGAAAAATAAAAGAGCATGAGAATAAAACAGAGAGGCAAAGGCGACGAGCTTGTAGAGGAAAACCATGTGTTACAGTTGCAAAATATATGACTATATGCATACTTACACATCAAGCCTCATAAAAACTCTAAAATTAAAGCTCCTTGTGCTGCACTTGCTTGCATGCATTTGGGATCATGTTTTGATGTGATAACAAGCACCATCATTTAAGAAGGACAGGTCTCAAGTTTGAAACTCATCAGACCCAATCTCTGTGCCTTTTGGGGAATAAGGATGTCGAGATATTAGCCTTTCATAGATCTCACATTAAAGCAGGAGACATGTGCACTGGGCACACTCTCAATTACAGTGACAAAATTTTCTAGTTGTCTTATATACTTTTTATCATAAAAGAGTGGCAGTGGCGTTACGAGCCAATTAGGATGTAAGTTTGACAAAACAACACCCAGTTTAAGCTCAAATTATCTACAACTCATTCATACGAACACATAAATTGGGTACGTTCACTTTCTATGGATGGTTTAATTGAATAAACATATTTTATTTAGTTTTCAAACCCATGGATTTTCTCCATTGCTTGTGTCGTAGAGAGATGAATATCATAATTTTATAATATTTTGAGCTCGTATGTAGATCTTCACATACAACTTCTTCGATTTTTATTGGAATATGTAAATATCTCTCAAATCTCATGCTAAGCTATTTTACTTTAACTTATGACTTTTTTAAACTAATACTTATTTTAAAAAGAGAAAGAAACACTCAGGCCCTGTTTGTTTTTTGGGCTGAACACTGAAAGGAATTTTCATTTAGTGTTAAATTGTTTATTTTTCAAAAAATTTATGACTTGATGCTGAATTTTTTTTTTAAAAAAAAAAAATTCTAAATAGAAAAAATTAAAATATTTAACTATTTCCGTTCATAAAGTTATTTTTTTACCAAAATAAGAAAAAAAATCATCATTACCTAATAAGAATAAGAGCTAATAACATTCACTATTATGGATGACTACGAGAGATTTGGAACAGAACAATCTCAGTTATCATTCCTACTCATTACTCAATATTAAAAAACAAGCCTAATACTTAATGCTATTAAGTACCATTCAGCATTAAGCTTAAAGAAAATTCTTTTCAGGATTAAGTAAAAAATATAAACACCGCCTTAGTTACCTTCAAAAGTAATTCTGATAATAATCACATAATTTTTTTCTCAATGGAAGAGATGATATATCTATAATTAAATGAAAACTTCGAGTTACCAATAAAACTTACGACTTATTAAAATTATGATTAGTAAACTCATGCACCACACTATAAAACTTTGAGAAGAAATATTTATTTTAACACATTATAAAAAAATAAAAATTTTAAAATATTAATTTAAATTTACGTCAGATATACCTACTATAGTTGCTATCTACTTAATTAGATAATTAATTGAGGAATACAAAAAATAATAATAAAGACTTTATATTATATATCATTTTTGAGAAAATATATAATATAAACTCAAGAGACCTAATTTAGTATATATTATATAAAAAATAGTATCAAGTTATTGAATTAATTAATAATAAGTAGAAGGAATGAATGTCTAAAGTTAGATTGATTCAATCAATCACTCATAAATTTCTAATAGTTATGAGACAATCATGATCTACTGACTCTTTTGATATCTAGCACATGATCGAAATCAATTTTATCTATGGCTATAAATATTATTTCAAATAAGAGGTCACATTATGATCATAGATCATTAAAGCTCTGACATGCTTCAAGATATTTAAATCTAAGTTGGCCATATACGAATATGATAATACCGAGACTAAGAATTATGATGGTTCGAACTAAACATAGTGATATTAGACTAGCTTGTATTTCTTCATAATTTAATTTTAATTTTAAATTTATATTTTTAGACATGAATGTATTTTTATTTATTTTTTCTTATATTATTTTATATATATATTATGAACACATTAAATCCAAGGCAGCAAGCCCATGCTACTCGGTGGCCTACCCTATGGCTGGTGGCAAGGCCAAGCTTCCAGGGCTAGCTATAACATGTTGCCTGTGGCCGCTAACCTAGGCTAGCCATGGCTAGCCGCCACAGGCGATGATCTGGATTGTGGCCCAAAGATATATGTATCTAATGTATGTCTTTGGTCTCGTAAGAGGGTTTGAGGCATGGTCTCTTTGATATGTATGAGATAAATAAGACCTGAAGGCCTTACTCACACCAGCTTGATATCAAAGATAATAAATTTTAGTGTATTTTTCTAGCAAACATGTCTAACACTCTAGAATAAAAATATCCTTAAGAATAGTATAAAATATTCTCAAATTGGCCAGTATAAAATCAAAATTAAATTACTTGAAAAAAATTAAAAAGCTAAATTAAATATTATAATATATAATAATTTTTAAATAATTATCATTGATTAAGACAATGTTCAAACATAAAAATATAATAATAAAAAAATTAATAGGACTCACTGATACTGACCGTCTAGTCTCAGTCTAAGAAACTAAATAACCACATCATATATTTGTAAATAAACACTGTAAGTAGCTACTTCTCTCTCATATCTCCACCATGTGGCTTATTTATCAAGTGGCGTAGCATCGCATGACCAAATAATCACATCCTTACACTTATGTAATCAACTGTGCATAATTTTGATTTCAAAACTTCCACGGCATAATGGCTAGTAAAAAGTTATGGCTCATATCAAATTTCGCCACAGGCCATGGCTTATATCCAAGTTTGGGTTCTGCCCAAACTAGACCTAGCCGCCAGATGCGAAATGCGAAGAACAGGGCTCGGAAATGCTGCGCAATGAACCCAAATTAGCTACATCTTGGGTCAGCGAAAGAAGCCACGGTGCCTAGTAAGAAGTGCCTGGTGCAGTAATGGTTGCAGCATACCTGACGAGGAAAGGCAACACAAAATAGCCTATACCAGCAAACAGGTCCACAATGGTCTCGTTCTCGCAGTCCAGGCTAGCCATTCTAACCTTCTCAGAAAGATTCCCCCAGGAAAACATGCATTTGGTAGCGTCGAAAGAATATACAATTCCATTCTCACGATGGTCCACCCATCCATTGTCACCAACAAGAATCTTCAAATTACTGTCCTTTGTTCCTGTGGATGCAACATGGCCCTGAAAATAAGATCAAGAAGCCACCTTTCATTGACATGAGAGCATGCTTTTTAATATGTCATAAGGGGCACAATTTGTAATTTCTTTTAATAGAAATAATTTAATTTTATTTAATTTTATACACAAGACTCTCACCGGATTATGTAATTTCATAATCATTACTCCTCATAATTCAGGTAGGCCACATCTGACTATCTTAAACTCGAGACTTACTGCCCGTGAGTGAAAATTCATATAGTTTGTTTTTATCATAAATTTACCAATATGTCCCTAGTAAGTATTACTCTTGATATATCATATTTAGGGATGTAACCGAGCCGAGCTGCTCGCGAGCTGCTCGGCATTCGGCTCGTTAGAAGCTCGCTCGAACTCGTTTATTAAGTTATACGAGTCGAGCCCGAACATCATTTTGAGGCTCGTAAGTTAAATGAGCCGAGCCCGAGCACCCTCAAACTCTGCTCGTCAGCTCGTGAATAGGCTCGTAAGCAAACTCGTTAACCATGCTTATGAACAAGCTCGTGAACCAAGCTCGTGAACAAGCTCGTGAACCAAGCTCGTGAACAGGCTCGTGAACATGAAAAAAAACTTGATGCACAATAAATTTTTCCTACAAATGAACATGATGAATATTTTAAGTCTTAAACTTCAATCAATTTAATTGAACTTTTATTATCTTATCTTTTTAATTTAGTTGTATGTTAGCTATTTTAGATGAACATTTTCTTTAATTCCCGAACATCATTTTGAGTGTCGTAAGTTAAACGAGCCGAGCCTGAGCACCCTCAAACTCGGCTCGTCAGCTCGTGAACAAGCTCGAGCCGACTCCTTTAAAACCGAGCCGAGCCTGCCTAATACTCAGCTCGGTTACACCCCTAATCATATTGGTTATAATTAATTATCTCAAACCTGTGACTTACATCCCATGAGTAAAAATAATTATTATCACACGAAAACACAATCATCCCAATATATATATGACTAGTTATCATGAAAATTTGAAAAAAAGAATCATATAGTTTGTTTTTATTATAAATTTATCATTATGTCCTTAATAAGAATTACTTTTCATATATTAGAATGGTTAATTAATTATCTCAAATTCTAGATTTATTGTACAAGAGTGAAAATAGTTATTATCACGTGAAAACACAATCATCCCAATATATATGACTAGTTATCATAAACTTTGAAAAAAAAAATCATGTAGTATGTTTTTATCATAAATTTACCATTATGTCCCTAGTAAGTATTACTCTTGATATATCAGATTGGTCATAATTAACTATCTCAAACCCGAGACTTACAACCCATGAGTGAAAATAAGTATTATCACACGAAAACACAATCATCCCAGTATATATATGACTAGTTATCATGAAAATTTGAAAAAAAAAATCATATAATTTATTTTTATTATAAATTTATCATTATGTCCCTAGTAAGTATTACTTTTCATATATTAGATTGGTTAATTAATTATCTCAAATTCTAGATTTATTGTACAAGAGTGAAAATAGCTATTATCACGTTAAAACACAATCATCCCAATATATATGACTAGTTATCATAAAACTTTGAAAAAAATATCATGTAGTATGTTTTTATCATAAATTTACCATTATGTCCCTAGTAAGTATTACTCTTGATATATCAGATTGGTCATAATTAACTATCTCAAACCTGAGACTTACAACCAATGAGTGAAATAAGTATTATAACACAAAAACACAATCATCCCAATATATATATGACTAGTTATCATGAAAATTTGAAAAAAAAAATCATATAGCTTGTTTTTTTATAAATTTACCATTATGTCCCTAGTCAGTATTACTCTTGATATATCAGATTGGTCATAATTAACTATCTCAAGCTTGAGACTTACAGCCCATAAGTGAAAATAATTATTATCACATAAAAACACAATTATCCTAATATATATGACTAGTTATCATGAAAATTTGTAAAAAAAATCATATAGTTTGTTTTTATTACAAATTTACCATTATGTCCCTAGTAAGTATTATTCTTGATATATCAGATTGCTTATAATTAATTATCTCAAACTTGAGACTTACAGCCCATGAGTGAAAATAAGTATTATCACAATCATCCCAATATATATGACTAGTTATCATGAAAATTTGATGAAAATCAAATTCTCCAACCAACTTATAATTTGTATAATTTATTTTTATCATAAATTTACCAAATATGTCCCTAGTAAGCATTACTCTTGATAAATCAAATAGATTACAATTAACTTTCTTAAGCTTGAGACTTACTGCCCATGAGTGAAAATAATTATTATCACGCATAAATAAAATATTTTTTAATTTTGATCCAAGCTCACAATATTCAAGAAAAAAAAATCACCAAGATAATCCACAATCTTATTCAAGAAAAAAATCCGAGAAATGCCATGAACACTCACAATAAACAACATGAATTGGAGATAACTTTTTTTAAAGATAAAAGTAGTTGCTCCAGACTAGAGGTGGTTGATGAAATCAACTTACTTGCCGAGCAAGGCGACGACAATTTAAGGAACTTGCAATGGCAGGCCAAACTTCATCTCCTATTGACTCCCACAATGGATCAGTGAAAGATGTAGTTGGAAACACAACCATATCCCCGAGCCATTCCCATCTGAAAAGAAGAAGTATACTTGAAAGTGGAAAAATGAATGTAATAAAAAAAAAAAACTAAATGAGAATTTGTTTTTCATTTTGTTGAGGCTTGGATGCTTGGTTTAGTTCCTATTTTTCTTCTTTTCATTAGTTGGGAGCACCCATCGTGTGTCTCATTTCCACACATACATGTTAGAGTAATTATAGCCGTGGAGCATCAGATAGCCACTTTTCAATGTTCAATTCAAGTTCTAGAAGCTCCCATGACATCCACCATACAAAATCAATGCAAAACCAATGAATGCCCAATTAAGGGCCATGAGGCGCTTTGACTCTTCTAAATTATTCCATTTAAATAAGTTCACCTATGTGATTGCCATAGTGAAGCAATCCTACATCTTTTTAGTGTTTGACTCTTCTAAATTAGATAATTGTAATTGGCAGGGGACCAGCAAGAATAACTAAGTAAAAACTAAGAATACAAGCATTCATTGTGACTTACTTATATGAAGACTTAGTTTGTAAAAAAAAAAGATATATGAGACACATATAAGTCACATCAAGTCAAGTAAATTATTATAGCATCATTGAGATACATACATGATTCTTGAGACATACATGAAAGTTTAGGGTTTATTATAAACCCTAAACTACTAGATTATAATTGGCACGAGACTACTAAGAATAATTTAATATAAATTGAGGATAAAGATATATCTATTATAATCTACTTAGATGAAAATGTGGTTGGTGAACTAATTATATATGAGATATATATTAGATAGATCACATTCATAATTATTTGAGACATAAGGTACACTGGGTAACTAAAATCTTTTGGGATATTGAGGTACAAGGCACAATTAAAATGCAAATTTCTTTTGAGATGCCATTTACCTAATACATATAAAAATTATATATTTTTTATTAAATATTATCTATAATTTTTATTTATTAATAAAATATAATCAAATATTATTAATATTTCATATTATCACAAATATCTAGCGTTCTAGAATTAAAATAATACAATTTTAATAATCAAATATTAAAAATTCTATGACATCAAACTATTGTCAATAATTTTCGAGGGTAAAAAAAATGATTTTGGAAATAATATGAATTATGCAGGATGGAATTGGAAATAATTAATGTCTGAGGGAGGAGGGGGGCAACGAAGGCAAGGTGCTATAGCCTAGGCATGATGGAGCCTAAGCTTTAGGCATGCCTGAAGTGTACCTTTAATCTATGTTGCACGGACACGGATACGGACACGGAGATACGACACGGCAGGATACGGGGACACGGCAAATTCTAAAAAACTAGGATACGGATATGACTAGGATACGTCATGATAAAAAAAATAAAATTAAAAATAAAAATTATTAATTATAAATATTAGGTATTTTAAAATAATTTAAAATTCTGTATTTTAAAATAATGTAAAAAAAATTTAAACCCTCTAACACCCCACCACCCTCCCTTTATAGTTTTGATTTTGGACCTCTCCCCCCTCCAGATACAGATTCCAAAACCCCCCCTTACCTTTATAGAATTAGGATACCTTAGGTATCGTCGGAGCCTCGGCGATGTGCTCCTCTCCTCCCCGTTTGACACAATGATAATTAACAACTATTTCTCGCAATCGACTTGTCGGTAACTCACTGTCGGTGGTGTGCTTCTCAATTTGTTGGAGATGTAGGAATAATAGTTAATATATAGTGTATTTCCGACACGTTAGAATCGTAAAAACGCGTCTGTAGGTAAACGACGTGTCTGTTGTTAACGACGACTGTTTCCGAACAACGTATTGGATATGTCTCTGACGCGTATCCGAAACGCTACGTGGCGTATCGGACACGTACCCGACCCGTGTCCGATCCGTGTCCGCGTGTCCGACACGCGGACACGGCGACACGACAGTTCCTAGGCATATCCGTGCAACATAGCCTTTAATAACTATGGCCACATCAAACCAAGCCAGATAATGGATCGTGAGTGATGCACAATTATTATAATATATATGATAATCAATTGACCTAAATGTATCAAGCATATTTGATTCTATGACAATTAATTTTTGACCTCGAGCAAAGTCAAATAAGCAGTATGTGAGTTGTGCACATCTATGACAATTAATTAACCCATTGTGTCCAGCATAATTATATATTATGATAGATGCATGAAAATTTAAGCCTTGGACATAATTAGATCTAGTTAAAATACTCCTACATATTCTTCATATCACCTCATTCTGAACTATTTGATCATATATTCAAGAGTCAATATATATATCACAGATAATCATATTCTCTTTGTTTCTTTTATAGAGTCAAAAGTTTTTAATATTATCATGGCCAATAATATCATTGTGGGAACCAGATGGTATAATCATATCAATATCATATCTATGTTTTTGACAATTATTTTACTTATGCTAACATTTTATCACAATTTATTTTTTATCAATTTTTTTACTAAAAAATAAAATTTTGAAAATATTTTTTTTATTTTTCTAGTATTTATATAAAGGATCGACATGCAAATAGAAGACTTTCATGTGAATTGAACTAGGTGAAGTCTATCTAATTTTTTACACCTATATCAAGGTGTCAACTAAGGCGGACGACCAGAGCACGGCATGAGGCATGGCACAGAAATGCAATACCTAGGCTCGACACGAAGGTATATGTGGGCCAATTTCAGCCTATCTATCCAAACTATGATAACTTGGAATAAACACAAACTAGCCTAGAATGCCTGACTCATCTTGGAACAACCGATAGCCAACACAACTCAAGCAAACGAAAAGGGCATATAGGCTATAGGCCATGCCAGGCTGCCCATTTTTAGAGCATTGCCAACATGGCATGGTGGCCTGGGTGTGCCTCAAAAAAGGGGGTAATGTCAACAAGACATGATCCGTTTGACACCTCTATACCTATTGGAGTTTTTTTTTAATTTAAATACTAGTAATACACTCTCAATTGAGATATTCATCATTAGATAAACTAAAACATTTGAAGCCAAGCATCAAATAATTATAATTTATATTAATTGACTATACGACATATTAGTTAGGTAAACATACTATAATTTCATATGTAATATATCATTTCAACTATTTCACAAAGATATTTGGGAACCTTATAAAATGATCATATATAATAGTTTATAATATTTTATTATCTTTATTAATAATTATATTCAATATATAGGACTATCCTTATTTAAGAAAAGATCTCAATTTTTTATATTTTTATGAAATTTTATTAAAAAACATAAATTTAGTTCTATGATATTAAAATATTAAGAAATGATAATATTTTGGAAAACTCTTATCATCAATTTTCATATTTCTTTAAAAAATATATGACGAATCATCAAACATCTTGTACTAATACTCATGCACATAAGAAAATAACTTTTAAAAAAAACAAACATGTAATTAAAATGACTGACCCTCCTACAACATGTGCATGTGCAACTGTGCATTAATATTTTGAGTTAAATAGTGTTAACTATTAACTTCGTAATCAATTTAATGATTTCTTTTATTCTCTCAAATCATATCTTATATCAAATTTTATACACAAAAGATAAATTTTTTAACCTTTCACTCAAATATTTTGAGAGTACTTATTCATATTCTTTTAGGAATCCGGCTAGCCAATAGAAAGCCCTACTCAGGCATCTCTGGAAGGAACTCATTGGGCTGTGGTGATGAGGATATTAAGTACTCTAGTACTCAAAAAGAGCATTGTATTACTCAATATAATTGAAGAGGATGATTATGAGTGCCCGTGTGATATTTTTGGAGGAGAAATCTTTTTTTAAAAACTCATCCAAAAATATATATATTTTTGGATCAATCCCGTGTCCAATTTTTACTATTCAAAGAGTGATAATCGTATACCCTGCTCTAATACCTACACATGATACTACTAACATAACTAACTTTGAGAAGAGCCACAAGACATTTCCTATAGATTTGTGCCATAAAAAAGATCTTGGTATGAGTGTCACACAGGATATGTGATGTAAGTCCTCCAAATGAGAGTGAGATGAGAGTTGTGAGATTTGTTCATCCCAACTTAAAAGTATACATTAGACAAATATGCCCACAACTTTCCCAAATGAATATCTTGGCACATAAGCTAATACAATTCAAAATAGTGACTTTTACCTTCATAAAAGAAGACAAATAAGCCATGTTAGCCCAACATGGTTTGTTTTTGAGGCCTAGTTGGGCCACCAAGCTGCATCGTGCATGAAACAATTTTTAGTAAAGGGGAATTCCATACCAGCCCAACACGATCCACTAGCCCAAGGGAAAACTTGGTCTTGTCAGGTAAGGTTCAACCTAGGTAAAAACCTAGCACGTGACTAACCCAAACTAGTCTAGGTTAGCTAGATAGAAATATAGAATAAAGACTAGCCTGCTCTAGCCTATGAGCTAGGGGTTGAGGATGGCGTTGGCCATGCATAGCTCACTTGTGGTCTGGGCTGATCTGGGTTGGGGTCTCTGGCACTCTCACTTACTTCCTATATATCTATCTAGCCTACTCAATATATTTGCGAAAATGTATGCTAAATAATATGCAATTTGAATAGTATATATTGTACCAATAATCTCATCTTAAATTTTCTTCCCATTACATTAACTATTGAGATACTTTCTTTTATGTGGACAAAATAACTATTAATAGATTGATACTTATTTATGAATGTCAATTTATTAGTTAATTATACTAGATATAAAAGAATTATAAAAAAACTAAATTATCTGATAGTGATAATGTTAAATATTACTGATATTATTAATATAATTAATTTTATTTTCTAGATTTTTCAAAATAAATTTATATGGGTCTAGTACTTAATATTTTTAAATATGTAAAAAAAAATCTTTAAGACAAAATTATGTTTAGAGATTATGTGAATAATCAGATAAAAACATATTCAAATTTTAGTTAAGCTACTATAATTATAGATAAGAAATCAACTACGAGTTTTTATACTTCTTTATAGGCAACCTCAGCTCCTAAAAATATAAAAAATAAATAATTATTTTAAGATTAAATACAAAAATAAAATATAAAATTATTGCATCAATTATTTATGAGCTTCAGTGGACTAGTCACTTTTGGAAAGAGCTATGTCTATCACTTCAAAGACAATAATATTTTAATATGACAGCCACATAACCTAGCATATTGCTGGCAGCTCAGTGTTTTATGAGCAGACAAAATATATTAAGTTTAATTACCACTTAATATGAGAGAATATCTACAATTATTTGATTGTTATTACCTACATACCTACAAATGAGCAAACTATAGATGTCTACACAGTCTCTCAAAAGATCATACGTTATTTTTCTCTCTTTCAAACTAGGCATTTGTAAATATAAATCTCAACTTGAAGGCATGTGATGAGATTTAGTTTATTTTTTTATTTATAATTTATTTTATTTGTTTGTGTTTTCATTATTTAGGAACACCCAACTTATTAACATATTGTATTCTACACTTAATTTTTTCAATTAATAAAATTTACTTTTTCTTTTTAAATTCTCCTTCGACCTCCCTCTTTGTTTTCCTTCCCGAACATCAAAACCCAAACGAACATCAATGGGTTGAACATTTATAATTTTATTATAATATTATTTCTTTTTCGTATTATTTCAATTATATGTATTATAAAATAGATCAATTCTAATATTTTTTTTCTACATCAAATAGTATTCTACCATGTCAAATATCTTACCGAAAAATTTTTAAAAAAATTAAACAAAATGGACTATGCTTCTCTTTATTACGAGGCAAGGACTTAGGTGTTTGATATTCAACTAACTTATATTTATTCACTTATATTTTAATTATTTTTTATTGGTTAAGACTAATAAAATCTAGCATTCAAAAGTATTTTCTCTTGATTGGAAGGTAATATCATAAAAATACATATATATTAAAATTTCTCATCTTACTAGCCAATATAAAATTATTTATAATACATTCTATCTAATTCATATAAATATCTAGGAATCCAATAAGATTAATATGAGAGAGAGATAAAAAGAAATTCAAATATTATATCATATTTATTAATAATTATATTGATTTATATAATTATATTTATTTAAAGAAAAATAATTTTTTTTTATATTTATATAATTTTATAAAATAAAAAAAAATTAATTTAATGATAAAACTAAAATAAAGGAGTGCAAGTGCAATGCACTTTTTTTTTGATAAATATGGGCATCCTCATTAATCCAAGCCAGCTAGCACGAACCTCAACTAATCATATGGAGACGAGTCTTCCCCTCGGTTCCAACTCCATGTAAATCTAAGTCGTTGAAGGTCAGATTCGAACCCAAAACATCTATCATGTACTTGAATTCGTTCTAAACCGCTCCAACCAATCAAAATTGTCCAAAAGATTTCCAACGTGAGCATTACACCCAATATGAGATTATAAAGAGATAATTATATCATAAATTAGTAAATTTAATTATATATTTTCCTTTATTTTCTCTAATCATATATCATAAATAATTGATATGTTATTCACATTCTAGCTAAATTAAGTTACGGGTTTATACTAATCATAAATAATTAATAAGTTATTCAAATTCTAGCTAAATTAAGTTGTGGATTTATAGCAATTATAAACAATTAATAAGTTATTCAGATTTTAGCAAATCATTTACTCACACAAATTAGAGATTGATTAGTACTTAGTATTTGTGTAGGTGTCAGCATTATCTCCTTGAAAAAAAAAATGATTATTTCTAAATTAAGTACATAAGCTAAGCATAAGACTATTGCGACATTAATGTGTGAGTATGGGCTTCCTTGGATCTAATATTTGTTTTTGAAGATTAGCTTTTATATTTCTCCTCATGTTTTCACACCTAATGAAATCATAAAATAATAAATTATTACTTTATTAATAAGAAGAAATGATAATTGCCCACAATGTATGCATATACACTAGTTTGAAAAATAATATTCATAAATTATATTTACTTTTATATTTTTTTTTTTGCTTGTATTTAGTGAGTTTGGCATACTCAAATTGAAATTGATGAGTTTAGTGTATGCATTAAGATAAATTGGCCTAGTATTAGGCTTATCATTCATTGTTTAATTTAGATAAATTTTTTTAATTAAAATAAATTTCAATTAAGCATGATCTCTACTATACTAATCACTTGGGAGTGAATTTTGTTTTTTAAAAAATTATTTGCTATCAAAAAGCAAACTAATGCAAATTCAAGGATGAACTTTTAGTCATCCAAAATATCATTGTAGGCCACGAGATGGACAGTGGCAACATAATTACTTTAGCATGTGATGTGGAAGAGGTTAATATCTCAGCAATCTTATTCTTAATAGTTGGAAACCCTAGATGTGGCATGACCTCTAACATATACATAGAACACAATGAATTCTCAGGTGATCAATCATCACAATACTTCTCGCCCAAAAACAATTAAATTTAAAATTTTTATGAGATATAATGTGTTAGCGTATTTATATAATCACATATTAATCCAAAATAAAAAAACAATTTTCTAAAATAGGAAAAAAAAAATTATGCGTTTTATTTTTCAAAAAAATGAAAAATTATTTTTTAGTAGTCATGCCCGTGTGTGCTGTGAAAATGTTCTTATAAAAATTAAAAAAAAAAAAAAGAATCATAAAAAATCTCCAAGAAAGTATAAGCGATTAATAGGGTAGGAAAACAATAGTAATTAGCAAGAAATTCTTGGGATGAGGAATTTGGGGGCAACTGACCTGGTGGGAAGCTGCCGCAATAAATCAGTCGACAAGCCTTTGCTGATGATCAAGGGGCCCACAGCCTCTTTCATTCTCCGCGCAGGATTTTTAGAAATTTTTTGGGCCTCAAAAAGGGCATCGGCCAGCTTAACAGTGCCACATTCCTTCAGGAGATCCAAAGCCATGGAAGATGAAATTTCACCCGCGGAGATCTTTTCTCCTGCTAGGGTTTTACAAAACAGATCATCTCTCTTCCCCTCGGAGAAGCTCCCGAGGGCATGCCTCCCCCGCCCAAATAACGCGCAGAATTCTTCTGTGACAGGGAAACAAACATAGAGCCCATCCTCTTCACGGCGCACCTTCCTCGTAAGATCCAACCATCCAAATTCCTTTAGAATGTCCTTCCCCCATTTTGCGCGTTTTCTTTCGCTCTGCAGCACCCAGGAGCAGCAACCCAGCTGATCTCTTTCAGCCCTGAGCTTCAGGGGGGGAGGATTCTGCGTAGGCAGCAGCGAAATCAAGCTGATTTTCAGAGGCTTGTTGAACTTCGCTCCAAATGCATAACATGCTGCCCCACCACCAATTATGATAAGATCGCTCCCGGCAACGATGGAAGCAGAGCGCACGAGCAATTCCCTGCTCAGATAACTGAGCCTCAGGTACTTCCACTGGTGGAGTTGAAAATCAAACAAGGCCAGCTGCTGGTGGTTTTGGCCAATTGGGCAGCCTCCGACGATTCCAAGCAAGTTGTGGTACACAAACATTGAGTGAGAAAACCTTGCATGTGGGCTTCTTCCTGCTGCCATTTCTCTCTTCCAGACAAGATTGTGAGCATCAAAACTGTACAGATCTCCAAGAGCTTTCTCACCATCATGGCCCCCAAACAAGAACAGCTGCAGGTCGCATGCGAGCATCGAATGGGAATGCCGAGCACAGGGCTGCTCCCCTTCCCCTGAGATCTCTCTCCATTCCATTTTTTCCGTGTCCAGCGCGTGCAGGGAAGAAGAAGCAGTGCAATTGTTGAGCCCGCCAAAGACATACACATCTGAACCAATTACAGCTGCGGCATGCCTATGCCTGTGTGACAACAGGGCTGATTCATCACTTGCGATCAGCAGTGGTCGCGGGGCCAAGAATCCTATCGAGGTGACTGTAGATTGTAGAGCTCAGAGATGTCAAATGGGCCTTGTCAGACTGCGAAAGCCCATTTATTGGCCCAAACACGACTGTTGCGCCATATAAAGAAAGACCCAATTCGGGATCGAGGTCGTGCGTGGGCAGGAGCCCATGCTCGGGCACATGCCTATTCGAGGGCGAGGGCCTGTAGGTTCCTGGGTCCGCGGCTAGCTTGAGCCATGTACGGACTCTGGCTCGAGCAACGACTAGGCATGGGTCCAGGCCAAAGATCCCCACGTGTATGCACAAGAGATTAGGTCGGGCAACACAGCCTGTTTGACATCTCTAGCAGAACTATACTTACCACCATTGCCATTGTTAGCTATCACAATCCAATTCGTACCAAGTTTTCCAATGTCAGGAGCAAAGAAAAAATTTGGAGAGGTGAGCAATGCAGTCTTAGTAATGTAAATGTAAGTTTAGAACAATCACCTAGGAGGGAAAACGGTGCCGGCACAATCTAATTGGACCCATTTTTGTTGATCTAGTTTGAAAACCCAAACATCGTTGAGAATTTTAAAGGAATCGGCCCTTCCCCCAACTACGAAAATGGAATTGCCAACTAGAGAAGATGTGTGGCCCAAGCGAGGAGATGGTGCTTTGTCCACTTCAATTACTTCTAGCTTGCCGCTTGATGAATCAAGTAGCAGAGAATCATTTCTTCGTGAATGCTTTCCAAACCCACCAAAACCACCAAAAATGTGTATTTTTACAGAACCAAAACTCGTGTGGCCCAATGCGCAAGCGGTGTGACCCCAAAGGAAAAGCTTCTCTACCGGTTCGCCAGCCACCGCAAACAGAGCAATTGGCAAATCGCAAAATGGAACTCTTGCCTGTCCTGCCAAATTGTCAACGATTCAAAAACTCAAAAGATTACGATGTTGAATTTGCACCCATGTATAGAAGTGAGTGAATTGTTTGATAGCGCGTGATGGAATTCAAATGTTCCCCTGAGCTTCATTCTTCCTTTCGGGAAGAAAGATACTTTAGTTCTTCCTTCCATTAAAGTTAGCTTAAAAATCAGCTTTTTTTTTTAACAAGAAAATTCTCATGGTGTGAGGGTTGCATCAACTTAAGAAGGAAGAAATGGGCATGTTCGTGCCATTTATAAAAAGAAATCTCGAACATGATCATGTCCATGGTAGGAGACTTAGGGATCATATAGATCATAATCAGTTTATATTATTGGATTAATAATATGATAAACATATCAAAAAAAAAAAAAATTTTATTTCGTAAAGATTATTTAAAAAGTTTTTTTTAATAAATTTAAATGATTGTTATTATTTACGTCATTATCAAAATTATAAAAAAAAAATTGCATTTAAAATAGCATATTTTCTAAAAACATTTATCACGGAATCATATGTGAAAGAACAAAACTTGATAAAAAAATTAAAATTTTATTTTTGAGCATGTACTCATTCAAAACATTAGATAGATGAGGGTTGGTTGGGGTTTTAACCCTGAGTTGTGTTCAGGAGGGGAGAGAATGGATAAATGAGAGAACGTGAAAAAAACAAAAACTTTTATTAAAAAAGAATACTAGAACTAAATTAAATTATGTGCCTCTTACTTTTTCAAAAAATTGCTATCTACAAGAAGAAAAAAAGATATCTCATTCAAAAGTGTATTACTAGTGAATCACAATAATAGACAATCATCAAGAGTTGTTGTGGATTGAGAAAAAAAGATTCAATCAATATCATTCAATCCTCAAGAAAGTTATCAGTCGAATCTCCTAACAATGCATAGATGCACCATAATAAGAAAAAATAATATCACAATATTGTTGCCTAAGTAAAACAACTAATAACAAATAAATTATGATGAAACTCTGATATATATAAAATATGTGTCAAGAAAAAATTATAATATAGAGGTATCAAGTAGGCTGGACAGCCAAGACCTTAGTCGTGCTGGCCTGTGACATGGCTCATGCCATGCAGCTCCAAGTCTAACCGTGTATTTTTTTGGGATGGGCATGGCATGCTTGCATGACATGTTGGCATGATCCATGCAAATATGATGAATGATGCACAATGCATAGCGCATGAGTCATAGGTTTTTTAAAAAATCTCAACCTCGGCCTCCCCCTACCCTTGCTCATTACGCAAATAAAATGAGCAAGAATTGTCTGCCCAACAACAATGACAAGCAGGATCCTATCACTGTCAATGTCGTTAAAAAATAAAAGAAAAGTATCATGATTATTTTTGTTGCAGTCGATTTTGTTTCCAATGGCTATTGGACAAAATTCTGATGATTATAGAATTTCAACAATATATATATATATATATATATATATATATATATATATATATATATATATATATATATATATAATGAAATAAAAATTTTTAATGAAAAAATTTTTATAAATATATAATAAAAATTTTTTGATATTCACTTAATTTTATTTTCTCTTATCTCTTCTTCTCTTATTTTAATTTTCCTCTACTCATTCTATATTCTACTATCAACTCTGACACTAGTTCAGAAAAAGAACTAGAATATTGCACACATAAAATTATAATATATATTTAATTTTTATTTATTAGTTAAAATAAAGTACATAATAATTTAAAATTATATTTTTTAAAAGTTAAAATAATAAATAAAAAAATAATAAATAATAATTTTAATAATAATATTTTTGACCTAGATATAGATAATTATGACAATTCAATTAAAACATCTAATATAGAGGTGTCAAACGGGCCGGGCCGGGCTGGCCCAGCACGAGGCACGGCACGGTTCGGCCGTGCCTGGGCCGGCCCGGCACGTTCAAAAACCGTGCCCGGGCCCGTGCCGTGCCCGGGCGAAGCAAGGCACGAGCCGTGCCGTGCCTGGCCCGGCACGGGTCCATCCCGTGCCGGTCCCGCAGGCACGCGTGGCACTGGCGGCGTGCCAGGCGTGCCGTGGCGTGAGTCGCGACTCACGAGTCGTGACTCGAGTCACTCAACAGTCGACACATCAGGCTCAGCCGCTCAGGGCCCCCCCCGGTTAAAAGACCACGGGTCGGGTCCAAACAGACCCGACCCGCGGTATTTTCTGCCGAAAACCGAGAAAATCGATATATCTAACGGGAAAAAAAAAATTTTTGAAATTTTGAGCGATTTTCAGCCCTTGGATTCGACTCCAACGGCTAGGGGGCAGAATCCGACGGTCCTCGTGATTCTGCCCCTTAAAAATAATAAAAAAATTCAAAAAAATAATAAAAAAATAATTTTTTAAAAAAAAAAAACTTTAATCATCCTATAAATTCTACCCCCCTCCCTATAAAATTTATGTTTTTCAAAAACATTAATCCTCTCTATATTTTCTCTCTCTCACATAATCCGTGCTTCTCTCTCTCGGCCCTCGTGTTTTTGATTTCGGCTTGGATTTTCGTGAAACTCAACTTGAGTTTTAAACATAAAAGCTTCCTGCGGGCTGCGGTGCATCTTGCACGTGAGTGACCTCATTGCTTTTACCGGGTAATATAATTTGCTTTTTTTTTATTTTCTCTCTCTAAAGCTTCTCTCTCTAGAAAAAAGTACGAAAAATAAAAAATGACAAATTTACCTAACACAAATTTAAATTTTGAAAATGAAAATGTTAGTGTTACACAAACGTCTGTGGCTCCTGAAACTTTGGTTTCTCCTGTCATCTCAGCCCAAAGTTCTAAAAAACAAAAAACTAGGAGGACTTCTGTAGTTTGGACACATTTTAAAATAATAACACAATTAGATGTTAGGGGTGAGGAACATGAAATGGCACAGTGCAAATAGTGTATGCGACTTTTAACATGCAAGAGTATATGTGGGACTGGGCACCTAAAGAGGCATGCTGAAATATGCTCCAAAAAACATGGACCGTTAGATCCTAGGCAAACCCAACTTGGCACTACATTTTTTGAGACTGGATCGAGTTCAGTCTCAAAGATTACTCCCTTCGTATACTCCAGCGAGTTGGGTAGGGACGGCATGGCCAGGCTCATCACATTGATGGGTCTTCCGATCAGATTTTCGGAAGATCCGAGGGTAGTGCGCATCATGCAGACTTATTTTCAGCCATCCTATCGTAGGATTCCTAGGTCCACATCTAGGAGTGACATACTAAAGATATATAAGTTAGAAAAACAAAAAATAATTAAGGAATTTTTGGCATTTAGTGGAGTGGTGTCCGTGACGTCCGATATATGGACATGTCACGATGATTCTTCTTATGCATGTATCACTAGTCATTATGTCGATTCAAACTGGACAATAAATAAAAAATATTAGGATTCACAGAGATTCTTCATCCTCATGATGGCCCGGCCATTTTTGAGTGTATGATGAAAATATTTAGGGAATATAAAATTCAAAATAAAATTTTTAGTGTCACTTTCGATAATGCTGCGAATAATGGAGTAGCGATCAATATGTTTGTTAGGAATATTAGAGACGCACCTTTAGGAGAGATATTTCATGTCAGATGCATGTGTCATGTTATTAACCTGATAGTTCAAGCGGGTATGAAGGTGTGTTCCCCCGCGTTGGAAAATATACGCAATGCACTCAAGTATATTCGCACTCCTCGCAGACTACAAGAGTTTGGTAATCTCTGTTTGTCTGCGAATCTTAAGAAGAAGAAATTCCAATCTGATGTGAGACATCGTTGGAATTACACGTACCTGATGTTGGAATCATGTGTTGGATACGAACACGTGATATCCGACTACGTCAATAGTAAGAGTGGCGAACTTATTGTTGACGACACTGACTGGGATTCAGGAATTTCATTAATGAAATTCCTGAAGATATTTTATGACACGACGAACATGTGTTCGTCGGTTTATACGCCCACCACTTGCATTGCACTCCGTTGCATATGCAACATTAGTAGCATGTTTAGGATGTATCGAGCGGACCCGACGCTCACCCATATGGTTGCAGAGATGGAGACCAAGTACCTGAAGTACTGGTCCACCATTCCATCTCTTTATTGCCTCGCAGCATGCATGGACCCTAGGGCTAAGGTGGATGGGGTTGAAAACACCCTGACTTTCATTTCCTCGTGCATGAACCTGGAAGAGCCACCTGAAGGGTTCATTTACGAGAAGTTGACAGACCTATATACATACTACGATACTAGGTATGATGGTGGTGGTGTTGAGACTGTGAGTACGGACACTGATACCTTGTTCGGAGATGACACTTATTCCATTAACCTAGCGAGGGGGAAACGTAGGGGTGGACCTTCACATAGGAGCGAGCTGTCTCGGTACTTAGATACCGATTACTGCTCAATCCTATCACCTTCTGACAATAAGAATCTTGATTTATTACAGTGGTGGAAATCATATGAGTCCGCCTATCCCGTGCTATCTAGGATGGCACGGGATCTACTGACTCCTCCGGTGTCGAGCGTAGCATCGGAGTCTGCTTTTTCTGTTGCAGTGAACGTGATTTCGGATAAGAGATCGAGATTACGTCCAGATATGGTTGAGGCTTTGGCATGTTTGAAGGATTGGGAGGAATCGAGATTTAGCATCAGTGATCGTGCTGAAGCTGGGACTATGACAGACACTGCAGTCGCATCCACATCCACTACGATGGCGGAGGAGCTGATTGCCGATGATGATGACCCATATGATACTGATCTTGATGTTGCGGCTGATGATTCTCATTATATGCCGCTTGACGATTGATGCTCATCTGCTCTTTTTTTTCGATATTTTTTTTTTATACGCTTTGTTTGTACTTTGTATTATACGTTGTGTTGAAGTTGAAACTTATACTTTTTTTTTCGGAGTTTTGGTTTCAAAAGCATGAATGGTAATTTTTATTTGCGTAGTTTAAATTTTTTTTAATTAAAATTTTTACTAACTTAATGTATTTAATTATTAATTTAAGATTTAAATATTATTTTAAAATTTATTAACTTTAAATCTTAATATTTAATTAATACATTATAATATTAAAAAATGCTAAACTTAATTGAAAAAAAAAATAAATTTTCTAATTTTTTTTTACATACTTACATTTAATTTTAAATGTAATATTTTTTACAAAAAATTTTATTTTTTATTTATTACATAAACTTAAATAAAGATAAACAGAAAAATAATTAAAAAATTTAAAAAAAAAAAAATTTTTTTATTCTGCCAAGTCAAAGTGCCAAGTGCCAAGCACGGGCCGTGCGCCCGTGCCCGTGCTTGGCTGTTGCAACACGCAACCGGCAACAGTGTTGCCGGTTGCGTGTTGCTGTTGCCTCTTGGCTCCCGGGACCCGGACCCCGGTTGAGCAAACGTGCCCGAGCGGGCCGGGCACGGCACGGCACGGCCGAACCGTGCCCACGGGCCGTGCCGTGCTGGGCCGGCCCGTTTGACACCTCTAATCTAATATCAAAACTAGATTCTCTCCAATGATTTTGACTCATTTCCCTAAAAAATCTAAAAAATTAGGAAAATATTTATAATTTAAACTCATTTTAATATAATTAAAAATAAAAATTCTAAAGATATCATAAAAAATTTGGTATGATCAAACTAATTATTATTATAAGTCTTCTAATTAGATTTATGAATGATCTTATCTATCATAGAATTTCTAGATTAACTAGTAAAAATAACATAATAAAATATTATAAATTAAAAAAATTAATAATTAATAAATTTAAGAAATATAATTGAATAATATTTATGAGATCTGATGTTTAAACTACTCGTGATGAAGCATCATTTGTATGTCTCACCGCATACTATGTCAATTCTAACTGAAAACTTAACCAAAAAATTTCAAAATGTTTTTAGATCATCAATCCTCATTATGTCTTTGTTATACATGAGTATATGACATGGATATTTGTGAAATATAATATTAAAAATAAAATTTTTAGTATTACATTTAATAATACTTCTAATAACAGTATTATTATTAATATGTTTTATCAAATTATTAGAGATTGATCATTAGATAAAATTTTTTATATAGATATATCATGTAATTATTTTCTCTGCATTATAAAATTAAAAAATTCATTAAAAAACTTTAAAAAACCTAGTTGACAATCAAATTTTAACATTATATTTGTTAGCGAGCAAAAGAAAAATTCTAAATAAATATGAAATACTATTAAGATTATACCTACTAGATATTAGAGTCTTATGTTAGCTATTAATACGTAAAATTAAACTACGTCAATAATAAAAATGATAAACTTATTATTAATAATTCAGACTGCAATATAAAAAATTTATTTTTGAAATTCCTAAAAATTTTTTATGATACGATTAATATGTGTTCATTTATATACACTCTCATTACTTAAAGTACACTTAAGTACATATATAATATTAATGACATGTTTAGCAAGTATAAAGAATAACATACATTTAGTGTCAATGTTATTGAGATAGAAATAAAATATGTAAAATACTGATCCTCAATTTTAACTATTTATTGCTTAGTTGTCTGTATGAATCCTAAGATGACACTAAACGATACAAATTATATTAATTCATATATCCCATATTATCTAAAATAATACATAATCTACTAACAACTCCAATATATAGCATAGTATCAGAGTCTATTTTTTTTATAATTATTAATATTATTTCAGACAAAATATTAAAACTAAAACCAGATATTATAAAATTATTTACATATTTGAAGGACTATAAAAATTCATAATTATACATTCAAAATAAAATAAAAAAATTGTTGTCAAATGATTGCTCAAAAATATTAAGACCAATACTAGTGCTAGCTTTAGAATTATACATTATGATCCTAACTTACATCTATAGCTATGCTACCATTCTACATATACAAATTGATTAGGACTATTAAAAGACCCACGTGCTAAATATGATGTATATTTTTTTTATTTATGTTTCTGCTTATATATTATATTTATGATTTCATATTTTAGATTGTATTATTTTTTTCATACGATATTTTGAGCTGAATATAAAATATTTTTTTAATTATTGAATTAATTCATTTAAATTTATTAAATTAATAATACATAATAGTTTAAATTATTTTGAAATTTTATTTTTTTAATTAATACTTTTTAAAATTTTTTAAAAAAAATAATTTGGTCTTTTAGGCCACCCACATCCGACACAACCCATAATTAACCCAACATGTAAGTGCCAAATAGCAAGCTAATAAAACCGTGCTAGGCTTATTATTAATAAAGCCATGCTGACATGGCAATGCACGAAAACTCATCTCATATCGTGTCAGGCACATTAGGGTGGCCTGACCTAGCCACAAAAAATTAGAAACTTCAAACATTAGTCATTAATAATATTAAAAACTCTAAATTTTATAAATAAAATAAAAAGAGTATAATTACATTTGACATAAATATTATCTCTTGAATCTGAGCCAATAATTTGAAATGAGATGACAAGCATAAATATAATAAATATAGAAATGTCTTGACTTTAACCAGTAGTACCCAAAGAAATAAGTTTGGAGTACTCATATGAAAAAATGTAATATAATAAAACCAATAAATATGGTCATGAAAATCCAATCTAAATAATTCTGATAATCTATTATACAATCTCTAGATCTCAAAAAATTTGTAGAGGCTAATGATGCAATACTACATGTGTCAAACAAGCTAGGTGGGTCAGACCCATTTCAGGCATGCCTGACCCGGCACAACACGCTACAATTGCATGCCCGTGCTCATGCCAAACACACCCTAGGCATGAATCATGTATTGCCGAGGGTATTCAGCCCGCATGCCATGCTAGACACGACACTGGTGACCACGCACCAAGCAATGACTGACGGAGGGACGACATGGGGACGCCTAACAGGCGACGGCTCAAATTATATTTATCAATTCAAAATATAGCAATAGATGCCTTGATCATCCTTTAATGAATCTAAATCCACAAAACGATAAATCATTCTCCTAATACATGCATATAACAAATTCTACAAATTTGATCATCAAACCTTCTCAATAATAGTCTAATTTATTAATATAAATATCACTCAAATAATCATCTCTCATAATTATATCCAAGTCATATAATAAGACATTTAATTTTGATGAGTCATTGTGTTGTCAATAACTAAATAATATATATCATCATATAAGTGGAATACCACCAAAGAGTATATTGATGCAACCAGGTAACACCTTCATAAATGTGTCATAAGACCTAAATACACTAAATACATAAAATCAATCAACTATCATAGATACACTAGTAGTTATATGTCACTTATTATTCATTATCAATATCAACTTGAAATAGATTCTCCAAGAGGTGACCCACGTAACCTTGAGCCATAGACAATATCTTCACCAAATTAAATGACAAGAAAAAACATATCTAATATTAATTTTTACTAAGTTATTCTTAAAGATCTCATATTAATCTCATATATTTTTCTTTTTTATTTATAAAATTCCCATAATACGATAAATCTCCAAATAATATCAAACTAATATAAATTACACAGACCACCATGATTAGATGCTAAAATGACAAAAACAAAAATTTCACATACTTTTAATCACATACACACATATTATGCTTAATATACCGGATATGAATAAACAACATTGTGCCAACCACCATAGACACCGTCATCATATGTCATTGTTAGGTTATACATCACTATAATCATATCATCGCACATTCAATGGCCACAAGATACCAAGAATCTATGAATAACACTCACTGGATACTGATTTACACCTCAACAAAAAGGCAAAGCTAGCATTTTCACTACCAAATGGCAAAGCACATTATCGCCAACATTGGTGAAGGGTGCATCGTTCATGCACAACCCGATGCCACCACTCACACTTAGAAAAAAAGCTTTGATACCAATTTGAGGGTTGATTAGGGTTTCAATCAAATGGGTTTTCAGAAAATGAGTAGAGAGAAAGGAAGGAATGTTAGAAAAATAAAAATATTTATTAGAAATTAAAAATTATTTTGAAAGTACATGTGCATCAACTATCATACATATGATTTGAGGTAACTCACAAGTCGGATATATCCAAACAAAACAAGAAAAAAAGAAAACAAAATCAAACTTTAAAAATCATAAATAGAAACATTATTAATATACATTATCAATAATTGAATGTTGTGTTGTATATAAATTGTTTTGATATCTATTTTGTATAATCGAATATGTTTCTGTTTTAATATTTTTATGTGGGTACATGAAAGAAAATATTAAGAAGCTGTAAATACAACAATAGTGAAATAACCTAAGTCCCACTCCATCATTAATATAAATTGATTTTATTTGTGTTTTTTGAGCAATTATAATTTTTTGGCATTAAACTGTTCATCTTTATTTTTTTTCTCCTCTCTGCATGATTTTCATCGTGACTGCTTCTGCACACATACTATGAGACATTCTATTTAGTTATAATCTATAAATGCATAAATATTTTTCTAGTAAATGTAACTAGTCATGTTAAATAACTAGTAAACCACATTATTTCGTGTGCTTTTATTGTATTTTTTGATTCTGTCGTGACTTTGTTAAATTGTGATTGTTGATATATATATCATTTGCTATTCTTTATCGTTCTCTTTTTCTAAATCTCTAAAATCACAATCATAAAAGCGAAATTACCCACCAAGTTGGGTGGAATAAGTTGAGATGAATATGAAAAATATAGGTTCAAAGGACTTGGCACCAATAGTGTATTGTGTTCTCTTAAATTCAGCAAGAATAAAAACTTTTTTTTTAGTTGTAGTCCTCATAATTTTTATATTGAAATAGTGAATAAATGATTACTTAACATTTACATGTGCAATTGAATGACATGAACAACATTATGATATGCCTTGCTAAAATTAATAATAGTTGGTGAATCTTAGATCCAATAAAATTTTGATTTGAATTCCACAGAAGAAACATGTAGAAGATCACATGGCATACAGTTTCATTAAATTTGAAGAAATAAAATTGAAATATATTAAGCATTGATGATTTTAGAGGTCGGCATCAGTTCTAATTAAGAATAAAAGAAAGTGATTCCCATATCAATTTCTCACCGAGTTATCCACTTGGGGTCTGGGATCATCCCCACGAGCATGCCTGCCATTATCAACAGTTAAAGATCTGATATGCTCACATCCGTTTAGAGCCTCCATGAACTCCCCAGTTCTCTTCCTATTAGCTTCCATTTTCTGATTAGCCACGTCAACGAGAAACTTAACGTATTTGTAAGACACCAATAGGTTGCCTCTCTCACCCAGCGGTACCTCCAATCTTATTGAACATCGAATAGCCACAAGAATTCTATTCTTGGTCACGCTCGAAACCCCGGATTCCCTAAACCCCGATGATATTGCAGTTGAAACCAGCGCAAGGGCTGATTCAATGTCCATACACTCGACGGCAAGTATGAGAGGCTCGAAGCGGAACACCAACTCGTTGCCAGGAGTGGTTTGCTCGCCCGAGAAGAGGATTGGGATAACAGAATCGAGAGCTACGGGTTCGTGGGAGACATAGAGCCACGACCCACCGCGGGCCTTCTTTTTTTCAGCGGATGAGTACGGGGGTTTTGGATGCGAAAAGATAGAGATTCTTCCGGAGCATGAGCTCGTAGTGAAGTAGGAACCGTGGGCGTTAATGGCGTTCAGTAGAGGAATTATAGGCTCGTCTAACGACCCCTTGGGAGATTTGTCTAATTTAGCAGAATCCAATGAGGCTAACGTCGCCGCTTTTCTCCCCGCAAAATCCATGCCCATTCATCACCTTCCCTGTTTTCTCGAGAGCCGATCGTCACCTCAAAAATGTAACCTCGAAAGTCGAAACCAATCCTCTGTTGAACATAGTTAATAAATTGGAAGCTTAATTTTCATTTTCACTAAACCAATCATCTGCTGAAAATATTTGATTTTTAGTACATATTATACAGATACAAGTTTTAAAAATTAAAATATATATATATATATATTATTTTATTAAAAAAATATTTTTAATGTATTATTTAAAGATTAAGACAAAAATAAAAATTATAAAAACATAAAAATACTTATTTAAATTTTAAGATTGTGATAAATGATCACTCATCCTAATATATCTACTCTTTATAATAATAATTTTATTAGGGGATCCTAATACCTATTTTATTATATTTAACTCTTTATAAACTCATCTGTCTCATTGTATTCAAATATATCTACGTGTTTAAGATTGTGAGTCTATAAAAATAAGACTTAGGTCTTGTTTATTTTTTAAACTGAACACTGAAAATAATTTACTTTTAGGAGCTGTTTTATAAAATACTTAAAATGTTCAAACAATTGAAGATTAAAATTTTCAATGGTTTTAAATTTTGATTGTGTTAGATAAAAAATTGTTGGGAGCTAAAATTTAAAATTTTAAGTTAAAAAATCTTGAACATATTGAGTAGATGGAGACCTAGTTAATGTTGAAGGCTGAAAATTTTTAATATTTTTTTTTAATTATCATTTTGTCTTTTTTTTTTTTGCCTTTCTTTTTTGTTTTCTTATTCATGCTACAGTTTAGTTTGTGAAATTGTCTTCTCCTCCTCTTTTCTCTATCACCATAAATCATAACCCTAACATTCTTTCATAATTAATTTAAGAGATAAAATAGAAAATCAACTAGTTATTCGTTAATGTTTATTTTTATATTAAAAATTTGGATAGTTTTAAAGAGTTTAGATTTTATTGGTTATTTTTTAAACATGTTTATTTCTTTTTTGGATTTATGATTTTTTTTATGGATATGTTTTAGAAATTTTATTTTTGTTTAATAATTAATAATCATAGTGAAAAAAAAATTTATTAGAAATTCTATTTATGTTGGATATTATGTAATGCAATGATAATAAAAGTAAATATATAAAATACGTCATATTTTAGCATTCAGCATTTACAGTTATCAAACACTATATTTATCTTCAGCATTCAATTAACGATAATTTATCAAATAGTTTTTCAATACAAATTCAATATTTATAAAATTCAGCCTTGATTTTTCAGCACTTATTTTTTCCTACTTATTTTTTCGCACTTAATTATTTTCAGTTTTATCAAACGGGCCATTAGTGTTTAGATGTTTGTTTTTTAAAAATTTATAACTTAATGCTAAATTTTTTCTATTCAGGAAATGTTATTTTCCGCCAAAATAAGAAATAATTCATTATTACCTAATGAGGAGGAGAGTCAATAGCACTCACTATAATGAATGACAACATGGGGGTTTGGGACGGGACTACTTCATCTCGACCCATCTCATTTATTTTTTATAATTTCACCTTGTTATCATCCTTACTTGTTACCCAATATTTAAAAACAAACAAATTAATACTTAATACTATTAAGCACCATTCACCTTTAAAAAAATTTACATTCAGCATTAAGTAAAAAAAACAAACACCCTTTTATTTTTTTCACTAAATGCTGAATATAATTTTTTTCAACTTAATGTTGAATAGTACTTAATAGCATTAAGAATTAAGTCATTTGTTTTTATAATATATAATTTATATTAGGAATTAAGTTGTTTGTTTTTTAAAGACTAAGAATCAACATCTTAACTACTTGAATCTATTAAGAAAATTCAAATACGTATTTTCAAATATTTAAATACATCACATTTAATGTTAATATCTAATATATAATTTCATACCATGATAAAAGTGATATCAAACAATTTAATTAAATTATAAATATAATTATTCAACTGTATATTCATAAATATCTAAAGAAAAACATGAAAATTTAAGCACTGATTTTTAAATATCTAAAAACATCATATTTAATACTAATATTTAACATTGTATTTCACACCATAATAAAAGCTTAAACAACAAGTATTTGATATCTTTTTTTTATAAAATGATAAAAGTTAAAATAACAAGCTAATTGAATATTTGAAAAAGTTCATTTATAATATGATCTCGAATTTTTAGCATGAATGCTTGATCTGCTGCTGTGAAAAAGTTATTTGTGGTTGAACCCTAATTTTGGTTGTCACTTTCACTTTTTAATTCCTATTCGGTATCATATTCAGAAAATAATCTATCAACAAATGAGGCTCGTCAAAGAAAATTGTGAATAGAAAAATTTGCCATGACAATTTTTGTTCGAGTAGTGAATGAATAGGGTGTCATTCTCTTCAATATTGGAAAACATGCCTTAACAACACCAAAAGCATGTTCAATGACATTTCTTAATCTTGTATGACATAAGTTTATTATATTTTCTCTTCCTACAACTTTACCACAACTACGAAAATCATTCAACCAATAACGAACATTGCGATATGGTGGTCATAAAACCTCTAGTACGTGTATATGCTGCATCCACTAAATATTTTCTTTTTTTGTAAATGAGAATTTAGTATATTATCATCTTATTAAATAAAAATAACAATAAATAAAAATAATAATAAATAAAATAAAGCAAGAATATTTACTTGACGGGGCATGAGAAATTTTTGTTGTGGGTTACGAATAATTTTCATCAAGACTCTTAAATCATGAGTTGTTCCTTACTATCCAACAACTACATACTCAAAGTTCATATCAAAATCACAAATTACCATAATATTTTGAAAACATTCTCCTCTCCCACGACCTCAATATGATAATTGTTGTTTAATAGGAATGCACGCATGGATAAGAGTTTCATCAATTGCACCATTAGTATCCTAAAAAAAATAATTGTTAAAAAAATAGATATTTATTTTTATATACGAATATTAAAAATATGATGAAAATAATAACTCATAAAGATATTATACCTTAAAAATTTATCTTAATTTACGATAAGAGATACCATTTAAATTATCATTGAATAATGGAGTACTCATCTCTCTTGAGAAGCTCACCATGACCACTAAAACCTCATAGAAGTATTTATGAATTGTTTGGCCTAAGTGTTGAAATTTATTCTTTAATAATATTAGTTTTGAAGATTATGACTTATAGTCATTAATAATATGGTCATTTTCTCTTCAACACTCAAATATTTACTATCAAACAAGTTGTCTTTTTTCTCGAAACATGCAACCCAGAGAAATAAATTCATATTTTTCCATTCGCATTAGTTCATAACATATGCTAGATTGGTCATGTAAAACTTTTCGAATGAAATGTAAACTTATAGGTGATGATGTAGAAACTCATTCTTTATCAATGGACGAGTCTCTTAAATAACTGAAGTAATAACACAACCAATCTGTTCTTAACTCGTGTCACTTTTGACTTTATATCTTCATATTCATTTGATGATGAATTTGAACTATTTGATTGATGCAAAGGATTCTCCATAAGAGCATGTTGAAAAAAATCACAATCTTTATGGAATAAAAACATAATAAAATTGTTATAACAATGTATAAGAAACAATATCACTGCAATATGGTGGCATCACATCACACACATTTCAAATATATATACTAATATTAAAATGAACTTTCTTTACTGAAATGTAGAGAATGAATCTTAAAGTAGAATTATTAAAATGCAAAAAGTATCTAAAATAAGTCAATCAAAGTACCATGTTACAATCATCCATGGAAAATATAGTATATGTATTCCATAAATCCAAAAACTATATTTAAAGTCATTTTTTCAAGCTTTAAAGCCATCTCATTTGCTCTTGGTCACTTTTCATTTCCACCCATGTCACTCTATACTCTTTCTTTTTGTAAAATATATTGACTGCAACATAATACAAATGGATCCTAATAAGTTATGACTTTCTTCAAAATTTGCATACATTCTTTCACTGATGGTCCTTCAAAATTCTTTAATGAATTCATTATTTGACTAATTTCTTCTTGGATTTTCTCATTTTTTCTCTTCTTATGTTTTTTCTTAGGACATTATACTTTTTCACTAGTATTTCTTAGCAAATTCTCGTCTTCCTCTAATCTAATCGAAGTTTCACAAGGCATAGATGTAGAATGTGTTGATAATTCCTTAGGCCCCAAATCTATCCATCATCTAGAACTTTAATGTTTAGATCCAATAGCTAATACTCCTTCAAACAATAACTCTAATTCCTCTAAGCTTGATAACGTTATATAACATAATTGTTTAGCTTCTAGATGTTGCTATTCAACAAGATAACAAAGAACAAAGTAGTCATACGTGTATATATAAGGCACTCTTTTTTAAGATATACTTAGCTTTATAAGAAACTACCTGCAAATATTCAGCCCATTTCTCATCTTGCCAATCAAAAATTTTGGTTACAAAGTTGTAACTATGTATGGTCACATTCAATATTCTACTCCAAGTGAAATAATTGTCTTTTCATTTTATACCACTCATTCTTAAGTTATTTTGATGCGTAGTATTTTCCAAGTAACTTTTCTAATTATTCACTAATTTGATACCAAGCACTAGACTTTAAACTTCTACCTGCTAAAATATTTATTTGTTTATTTGAAGACAAAGATCAATAGAGTGCTTTCTTTGAGTGAGGTCAGTCCAATTTGTCCTACTAGTTTCAATATTTTGACTTAATACTATATAAAAAACTAACAAACATCAATGATTATTTAGGAGTTATTTGGTTATCAAACTAAGTATAGAAAAGGAAAAAGAGATGGTAAAGAGATGATAAAGAGATGGCAAAGAGATGATAAAGAGATGATAAAGAGAAGATAAGGAGATAGCATATATACAAAGACATAAATGTAAGCTTTGTTAGGAATACATTATTTTCCTTTTTTTTTTTTGCAGGATCTTAACCAAAAGTATGGGATAATATGTAAGCTTCCATTCCAATACACGTTTATACTTAAGTTATGTTTGGTATAATCCAATATAAACATCAATATTGCATTTAATTTGAGAATTTTTTTTATTATGCCTAAAAAATGAAGATAAACAAGCATACACTAAATAACCTAACAATCAATGAACAAGAAATCTAAGCTTCTAAAACTCTAGAGACATAAAGAAAAAATGGAGAAGAAGAGTTACCTTAATAAATATAAATATTGACGGGAGCTACTGAACCCAAGGGCAAGTGAGCTTAGGGATGAGTGACAGGGACAGGTAGCTTTATTATGTTATAGTCAGAAAAATGAAGTAGAGAAGAGGGAGGTTTTCCAATCGAGAAGGGAGAGAGAATAGTAGATAAGAGGGAGGTCCAAAAGAGGGAAGAGAGCAGATCGATCGTGGTAGTTTTTTCTGAATGTAAAAAGTCAGATTTCCTAGCTTTTTATTTAAGTGATTTTTTTTTTAAAAATTTAGTGATAAGTGAGAGAAAAATAAAAAAAGAAAACGTTTTAATGCTAAACTCAAATTGCTTTCAGCAAAAAAGTTATAAAAACAAACGCACCCTTAGTCTCTTTGAAAAAATATATTTATGTAAAATAAGATTTTTTTCTCCAAATTTATTTATTTATTTATTACTATTATAAATGTTACTTTTATAGTTTGTTATCATCACGAGAATCTAACTAAGTTGTTTTAAGATAATGATCTTATATTTGGTAGATATATATATACACACACACACACTATAATATTTTTTCTCAAAATTAATTGTAGTCTTTTAAATATTTATACTAGTCAAGTAAATTTTTCTCTTCATGAAGCAAGAGATTGATTAAAAAAATAATAAAAATAAACCAAAACTATATTGTTCATTAGATTCTTCTATTCTCAAAGAAAGAGAAACTTATAATTGAGTTTTTATAAGTTTGAATTCGAAACTATTATTATTCTCACACTACCAATTATACTTAAATGTTAATTATAATTTTTATGTGTCTACAATTATTTCAACCATTATTTTTAAAAATGTAATATTATTCATATTATTATCTTTATCATATATTAGAAATTTAAGATTGAAAATTATTATGAAGCATGAGTTTGTTGTTTTTGGTATCTCTATAAAAATTATTTTTCTTTGACCAAAGATATTGAAATTCATCTTATTACTATGAATTTTTTCAATACAATTAAAAAAAATTAGGCATTCACAGTAGGATTGTGTCAAAGCAACGATTTATTTTCATCATCACCTTGACAAGGGCTTCAAAAATAAATATCTTATTGTAAATAATCACATTGCCTTTTGGAAAAGTTTAAAGAAAAGATATGACCACAAAAAGATAGTTATACTTCCTAAAGTTCATATTGTTTGAATGCACTTATGATTATAGAATTTCAAAAATAGTTACATAATATAATTATGTAATTTTCAATATCAGCTCTAAGTTGTAATTATGTGGAGAGAAAATCATTGAATTAGATATGTTAGAAAAAATATATTTTATATTTCATGCCTCAAATGTGCTCATGTAATGGCAATACCAAGAACATAGGTTTGATAAATATTCTAAATTAATTTCATGTCTTCTTATGGCTAAACAAAATAATGAGTTGTATTTCAAAATCACTAATCATGTCTAATTTTCTCTGCTTTTATCCCATATTAATTTTCGTTTGCAATTATGAATACAAATATGATAATCAACCACGACTTGAGTAGCAGAATATAAATATCAAAACCACAACAGAAACACATAGAAATAACATGGTTCAGCAGAATATAAATTCTTACAAATAAATAACCAAGATGTTTACATAATCAGAAGAGAGAAATGAAAAAAATTGAAAAAAAATTATCACAACAACAAGAAAAATTGCATGCTCTTCTTCTCACTGAACAATATTAAAAAACATATATATATTAAAATGTCGGAGTGGATCTATATAACTCTAATGAACCAGATTCATCTTTAAATTTTTCTCCGGCCCACTGATCGGGCTAGGTTCTCCGTTATTGTCCATTGCTATATTCGTAGTCTCTCTCAATATTTTAATTCATGCACTTACAATAAAATATTGTAATAGAAAAATATTTAGTTATATAAAGTAGATAATCAAAATAAATTATATACGACATCCCCAAACCTGAAATGAATATTGCATCATCTAGTGGTTGTAGCCATAGTCGTAGTCATGGTCATGGGAACATACATGGTCAAAATAATTATCAATCATGGGAATGTCATTTCAATACCAAAACAAGATTACCATGAGTAGTCTAACAATGTGGCAAGGCATGGCAAAAAAAAATTTGCCTCATATGAATAATAAGAATAATTAGTATAAATGTGATATGAAGGAGAATTGGTCACGTGCATATTATATGATCGACTATTTAGTTAAATTTTATCAATCCTCACTATAAGAAAGAGAGAAAATAGAAACAAATTTGATTGATGAAGAAGATTGAGTGGATATTGCTCATTTTGATATTTTATATTTTTTTGAAGATCCAACTAGCAAAATGGATCACTTAGTTGGTGATGGAAATGTCCATATCAATTAATATTTTTATTAGTTTTGGATGTTTTTTGCATTTGGTATGTCATTTTATTTATTTATTTGAAAGTAATTATTAATGTGTGAAAGAAATTATTATTTGAATTTAATTAATATACATTTTGTTTTAAGGTATAGATCTTAGTATTGAATCACTTAATTCCAAGATAAATAGCACATAGACATGTATATCATATAGTGCTACTACTCATGCAATCAGTCAGGATCAAAAATAATTTTCCACACAACATTCATTAAAGCTAATGTATATGTGATAGCATGTCTTGCACACTTGATTGATAGATTTGGAAGAGTCGTTGTTATGTTACCATGTGGTATTATATTCCATGTTAACAATTTTTCATATTCAAGCAGATTCAGAAGAAATTTACTATGTTTTAAAGATATACATCATTATGGATATCATATTGAAACCACTAGTGAAAAAAATAACAAATACTTAAGCATTATTCATATAGTTTCAAGCTAAAATATTATTGGAAAAAATTTATTTGTTTTCACTTCTGGATTATGTCATACAACAATAACAACAATTAAATTAATTATGATGATGAGCTAGAAGCTCTCTATCTCAAATATTTTTATGCTTTGTTATAATGGACTTAGGCACCAAGGGTTAACAATGATGAGACGAATTTAATGAAAATTCACATGGACATTTATTAAAGAACTAGGAGGGTCTTTTGTCTAGTGATTATCCATGTACTACTTGTTCATATGAAAAATTGATTATTAGAATATATCATACAAAAAATTTCGTGGAATCCCCAACATTTTTAGAATAACTCCAATGGGACGTATGTGGATCGATTCATCCACCAAGTAGACCATTTTGTTATTTCATGATGCTAATTGATGTCTTATCTTGATGGTCACATGTTTGCTTGTTATCTATCCTCAATATTGCATTTTCCAAGGTCCTTGGTCAAATCATTAGATTACATGTATATTTTTTAAATTATCCAATCAAGAAGATCTATCTCAATAATGTTGGTGAATATGCACCTAAAGCCTTTTATGATTATTGTTTATCAATTAGAACTGTGGTGGAATATCTAATTGCTCACACACACACACACACACACACACACACAAACACACAAAATAGATTAGTAAAAGCCTTTATCAAACAACTTCAACAAATTGCTTGACAATTACTTATAAAGACAAAAGTACCTATTTCTATTTGGGGACATGTCATTCTATATGTTGCAACATTGATTCGCATTCGACCAACTACTTATCACTAACATTCATTATTTCAATTAATACTTGGTCAAATTCTCTATCTTTCCCATTTTTGAGTGTTTAGATGCATTGTATACATGCCAATGGTACCTACACAATGCACAAAAAAAAAAGACTCTTAGTATCAATTGTAAATATACATTAGTTTTGATTTGACAAAAAATATTTTTAGAGCAAGATTTATGGATTATCATTTTGATGAGATTAATTTCTCATCATTAAGAGGATATAAGCTATCAAATGAGGAATGATATAAAATTATTTAGAATGAATCACCCATGTCTCATCTCGACCCATACACTACTAAATGTGAAAGTGAAATATACAGAATTACTCATTTTCAAATGATTGTCAACCAATTGCCTGATGAATTTATAGATAGAGCTGAAGTAACTAAGACTATATACATGCTATAAACACACCAGAAAAGATTAATATATTAATTAGAAAAACTACTATTGTGATAGCTAATAAATTGTCTATAACATGCTTGAAGCACTCTTAAAGAGGCTATTCCCACGATTTCTAAAATTATAACTCACAAAGAGAAAAGTGTCATTAAAGTAACACTTGCCTTTTAAGAGGCAATGGTCCACGAATGGATACAAAATCATGATGATACACAAGTACTTGTACATGATAAAATTTTCATAAATTATGCATCCATGGAAATTTTATGGGATTGTACATGAGTGATTATCAAAGATATATTTTGCTTTGAAATAACCACTAAAATTTTAAAAGAATATGGTGATCATAAAGCATGTAATATCAATGAATATCATAATAAACATGATTGGTCAAAGTAAAAAGAAGCAATCTAAGTAGACTTGGATTCTCTAGCAAAATATACAATATTTTGGTATGTAGTCCCAACATCCAATGATGTGAAACATATAGATTACAAATGACTATTCATAAAAAATAATATAATGATAAAAATAAAATTACTAGATACAAACCATATCTTGTGGCATAAGATTTTTTACAAAGACCTAGAATTAATTATGAAAAAAAACATATTCACATTTGATGGATATTATTTTATTTTGATATTTAATTAGTCTGTCGCTCTTAGAAAGACTAGACATTCATCTCATGGACATAGTTATTGCATATTAATATGGAAAGTTAGAAAATAATATTTTATGAAAACCTTAGAAGGATTTCACTTGCCTCAATTAAATTATTATAACCATGAAATATGTACTCAATTAAGTTGAGATAATCATTATATAGAGTAAAATAATTTGGAAGTATATGATATAATCATGTGAGTGAATATTTTTAAAAGAATTGGTATTTAAAAAAAGTTATATGCCCTTGTATTTTTATAAAGAAATTAGATTTAGGATATACCATTTTTATAGTACATGTTAATGATATAAATTTATTTGAGATTCCAAAAGAGCTCATAAAAATAACTAAATATTTAAAGGATAAGTCTGAGATAAAAGCCTCAAGAAAAACTAATATTGTTTTGGCCTACAAATTGAACATAAGTCTTATGGAATTGTCATACAATAATCAACATATGTTGAAAAGGTATTAAAGTGATTTAACATGGACAAGATACATATATTAAGTTATCCAAAGATTGTCATATCTATTGATGTTAATAAAGTTTTTTTCTTCCAAAATAAGAAAATGAAGCACTATAGTGATATTATCATGCTGCATAATTTGATCATTTAGAAGATATTCAAAAATCATGTAAATAATAGTATCTCATCAACCTAAGATTCATAAATACATAGGTCATATAAGTAGTAAAATAAATTTTCATTTATATATCAATGCCATAAAAATTATATCAATAGTTTGGTAATTCAATAATGAGATAACTCATTTTTAGTAAAATTGATACTCAGATTATTAGACAATCTTAGGTTCATGGTTTATTCATTTAATCTATGTAATGATGTTTAAGTTGCTTGACTTATATTATATTGGACATGAAATGAAGGTTGAGGTATTGTGTAATAACTTCTTTTCCTATCTCACATACAAGGTGGTTATGATCATTGAGCCTATTATAATAGTAGTCCATTCATAATTTGTCTCCCTATTACTTCGCTACTAAAACAACAATTTATCTTTGTTTGAAAGTATTCACAATTCCAGCCATTTTAAACAACTTTATCAACTTCTCTTGATATTTACTTTGTATGGACACTTTTATTCTTCTGCCACAAACATCATAAAGACTAATAATTGACATGATTATAAATATTTGCACTTTTGGATTCGTAAGCAATATACTTGCATAATTAATATATACATCCTTCAAGTTTCACTAATGGGAACCATACAAATAAGACTAACTCACAAGAGTTATAACCACCCTATAAGTCATGACATACTTGCACATGTCTTGAGAATCATGTATAACCATCCTTCTTAGTGTTGATGTGACTTCCACATTAAAAGTGAATCTATTAGAAGAGTGTTAAATATAGTATCCATCATAATTAAGAACTAGTTCTTTTAAGATATGTCTAATCGATTGACATGTAAAAGTATTGACATGTAAAAGTATTCATAAGTATCATACTCATGATAATTAACATACTCAAATTTAGAGTTTTAACATAAATGGTTATCTCATGCATTATATTCAGAAAGTCTATTACTTATTTCCTACTATGTGTGTGAGTGATTCTTGTGTTTTACTTATCACCTTTTACTATGACAATCTCACATAAACCTACCAATAGTCAAGATACTAGTTCAAGTTATATTTAATCAACATCCATTAATATACATAACAAAAATAATTCAAACAAATTCATTTATTAATAAAAAAATAATTCATATCACATATCTCAACTTACATAAATCTTAGACTCATGCCAATTTATAATAATTATTGAATCCACCCTTAAGAAGTGGGGTTTGAGAGCCATACCCCATCACTCTAGGATTTGGTAGTTATCATGATTTTGCTTATTGCAAGAGGGATAAGAATATGAAAATGCGAGATCTTTTAAAATTTATCTTTCACTTTTATACTCATGTTACCTTACATTACTCTAAGTAATAAGTCACAGCTTTAAGAAGAATATCACAACTTTGGAATTAATCTATTTGACTTGAGGTTAGGACTCTAGAAATAGCCATGAATCTAGTCACCATCTTGATCATTCTATAACACATAGTCATGATACTAGAAATGACCATGACTTAGGTCTAATATCTCTATAAAAAAAGGCACAATGCTATGATATGGTCATTACTTCATATCTTCGTCCTTTTTTCATCCAAAAATGGTCACAATATTGGAAAGTAGCAATGGAGTAGTGAATGGCTTCTTGTTTTATTATATAGTCATGATTCTATGAAGAAGCCACAACATTGATAATGATTTTTCTTGAATTTTGTATGGCATCGACACTAAGAAATAGGCATGGAACTGGCAAGGTCCTTCATGTGTTGGTCGTGACTATGGTGCTAGAAAATAGTTGTGGCACAAAATTGTCCCTTCATATTTTTCAAGTATTTATGGTCTTATTGGTGTCCATGACATTGGCCTCTCTCTCTCATATATCATGTTGGCACAACACTTCAAAGATGCCATGGCACTAATAATTAGTTTGCCCATACAAGTCAGAACTATGCTTTCATATGAGGACAAGAGTCGTAGCTTTGAAAATATTCATACTCGAGTAATATCCTCCTATAATATCTAGTATCCTAAAAGTCATGCCTTTAGATAATTATCATAACTTTTGTATGAGTAATCATGGCTCTATAATTTTTTTTAACTCAAAAGTTATAGCTTTGCAGAAAAACCATGACTCTAACTTCCAACTACATAGTCATATTAAAGATAAAGTTGCGGTACTTAGAATTATCCATAAACTTGAGTATCATTGGGGTACTTAGTTACTATGATAGAAAATTAATATCATTACTATTTAAATTTTCTCAGTTGAGTATGAGTATGACCCCATAAAATATTGCAATAACTAAGAATGTATCACACAAAGTAAGGAATGTACTAATGAGTTAGAATGGTCATAGCATACAAGAATTAACCCAATAATTAGGTTGAATTTTGGCCCTAAATGAATGTCAAAACTATATGAGACTTAATATTTTATTGTTTATGCTAAATACATCTACAACCCAATTGATTTCATGACTATTCATTGAAACTCACCAAAATGACACAGTCATGAAATCAACCCATATATATGATCTTCATTTCTATGTCTATATATCATTATAAACTACCAAAATATATAAGAATATTTAGTAGTTTAAATACCAAACAAGCACTACTTGGTCTTTAAGTACTAATTCTTCGTACTTATTATACCTAACATAATATACAAGACAAGATGTTACATTTTTAGTAAATTTATTAGCTAAATTCAGCTATGCACTAACTCAAAGATACTAGAATGACATGAAATATATCTTACATTATCTTCGAAAGACTATAGATTTGGGTTTATATTATTCAAAAGAATTAATATAAAAATGATGTGTAGATTCTAGATACCTTTCTAATTCTCACAATGTTATCTCATAAAAGGTATGTATTCACATGTGGTACTTACTATGAATTAGCAAGGATGTCAAAACTTATAATTAATTAACATGATCATAAACCTAGTTGAGTGATGATCTTTCATCTAATATAGCTCTACCAGTATATGAGTTATACAATTAATAAATTTCATATATCAATTTCATATGGATTATTTTGATAATTTGATCAATTAATACAAAACTAATAATTATATGAGCTGAATATATATATTTGGTCATAGGTAATATACTTAGATTCTTAGGTTGATAGACATATTTATGTGTGATGATGTTTCTTGGTATTTGATCAATATCATATTTGGTTACTAGACAAATGGGTCAGGCATCCTGGGCATATCCCTGGACCCGGCTTGGTTCAATTGTATCTAGCCTGGCATAATCTAAAACCATGCATCTGGTCGGATCGGGCTGCCTCATGGCATGCTTCATGTTATGCTAGGTCGACATGAAATGTGCCTCATGCTAGGCTAGAACGAACCATGCCTCGTGTTGGGCCGACATGAACTGTGCCTCATGCTGGGCCGATAAGAACCATGCCTCGTGATGGGTCAACGCAACCCATGCTTCATGCCAAGCTAGGCATGACCTGTGTGCTTGGCACGACGGCATGACCTATCTACCTAGCCCAACAGCATGGTAAATTGGTCCGAGTTACCGCTCAATGGGATCCCCATTGAGTGATCATTTGGGTCATTTTAGTTTTTTTAAATTTGACCTATTCAATGGTCAAATTGATTGAATTTTGAATATGGACAACCCCTTCGTGGGGTGGTCCATATTTTTTAACACAATGTGGTCAATTTTAATTGGTCAACCACATAGTAGCATTTTTTAAAACAATTTGACTGCCTCTTTTATGCATGGCACGGTGGCCCAATTGGGCTAAAAAATAGGTAATATCAGCATGACATGATCCATTTGACACATCTAGGTTGATTATTATGAAAATGCCCACATGCTATTTTGGCATACAAGATAGTCATTATCTATTGGATTATCACTATCAAGGATGATCCCCACATGGCTTTCAGCTCAATATTTCAGCACCAAAGTGATATGTTATTACATGCAAAGATCATTATCATATTTACTCCTTTTAGAGAATATGTTAAATACCTTATATAATTGCTTTGAGCATGTAATTTTATTCTTTAATTTCTAAATATCTATTAACTTGAGATAATGTAATACTAATTTTGTTTGTGCTTTTCGCTTCATAAATATTATTTTCATGGCAATTTAACATATATCTTCTCATTGATTTCATCCATGATATTATAAGTAGGAATGATTCACATGACTATATTATCACATGATTCGCATAATCTTCATATTAGTTTAAGGTTAGTTCTTCTAGATGTTATATAATTTATTAATTTTTAATATATTTGTATTTTCAATGTCATAAGTGTCATACTTATAATGATTTAAAATAACTTAACATTGAGTTTTCATATATTTGTTTATCTCATTCATTAATATTAGAAGGATAGACACTTCTTTCTATCTAAATCACATAAATGTATCTGATGATTTACCCATCATCATCTACCATGCCTAACATGCATAAATAGATATTTTCATGAAAATTATAATTTTTGGTTCTAAATTATATTCATCTCCATCAACAAGCAACCATAATGATAACAAATAATGTAAACTCATAAATTCAAATATTTATCACAATACAAATATAGTACCAATCATTGAATTTTCCAGACATTGTGGAGAAAATTGCATGAGATTTGTTGGAAGGCATCTCATTGATTATAGGATTCACAATAAACTTCCAAACTAATTTTTAAATATAAAACCTAAATTCTAATTAATGTAGTTTGTTGTTCTCCTAGGATTTTTCCTTAATTGGAGTTGATGATGTGTTGCCTAGGGCTTGCATGCATCAGCCCCACTTTTCTCTTTCTCTCTTATTTTTTTTTCTAAATATATTTTTAATACTTTAGAGATCTATGTGATATAGTAAGTTGGAAGTTATGAAATAGAATTGAGATCCTAACTTTGTTATCTTTTCTAATCTCTTATAGAACACAAAAATTATGGTACTGGGAATGAACATGACTGATACTTAAATTCTCTATAACACAAAATTATAGTTCTTAGAATTGCTATGAATTTGGTATTGACTTTGTAAGCAAAATATTATAGCACAATTATTTCCAATGATTGAATAATTACTTTCTACAACACAAAGTCATGATATTGAAGAATTAGTCATAACTTTAGTCTTGACTTATTAAGAAAAATGTCATAGTATTGGGATTGATAATAATTTAGTAATTTCTATATGAAATAAAAAATCATGATAGAAAAAAATGTTGTGACCTATATCTCTTTTTTTATGATTTTGTGTTGAACAAGTCATGGCTATGAAATATATCATGATTATTCATACAATTGAGTACTCAGCTACCATGATATAAAAATAATATCATAATCCTTAAGTGGTTTGGAGCTAGTGTGACCATGACTAGAAAAATATTACAACCATAATAATTATGTTATACAATAAAATGATTGTGTTAACTTAGCAACATAGTTATGACGTATAAAGAAAGGCATGACTATTTAAGTAGAGTCATAAAAAAGAAAGAATATCATAACTACTTAAGTCTACTATGAAAGATATATATAAGTTGTGATAAGAGAATTATCATGAAAATCTATCATTTCTCCCCCCTACAAACCTTCATTCCACTGAGTCCACTAATTTTCGAGAAATTTACTATGATTTTACTAATATTTATCAAATCCTCTCAAACATAAGAAATTAGTGAAATCTCTTCGATACATGCTAATATAGATACAAATATGCTTATTTTTACTCTCCCAATAACAAAATTTATTTGGTATTTTGAGTACTAAATAAACTCACACAGTAAAAATATTACTTGTCTATTAGTAATGAATCTTCATTCAAATAAGCATACTAAAAGAGAACACATTTAAAATGACAATGATTATGTCTGAATGTTGTGAATAGTTTTTATCTTGGAAATATAATTCAGAATTTTGAGATTTGTTGGGAAGTATATGGTTTTTTTAAGAAGTATTTATTCACCACATAGCAAAAAAAAAATCATTTGGTTGCTTCCTATGCAATGTTGCATTTAAAATATATAGCTAGACCTTTTTTAGATCTCTATTTTAGTTAGTAACTTCAGCTGTCCAGGATAGTTTTTTCAGAAAATCATTTTTTTTCAGCTTGTCTTCTTGATTTCAACAGCATCATGAAGTTCTTCAACACTTCTTCATCTAAATATTATGTCATAGATTCCATGACTTTGTCAAGTATCATGACATCATGAACTATAGCTTCTTTGAAAAGTGTTGTGACTCTTTGTGTGGTTGTGGCTTGTTGAATTTCTTTCTAGATCATATTAGTCATTGTTTTGTCTCCTGTAATGACTTTCATCATTATTTTTGTAAGAAAATTCTGACATCCATTAAAGCTGCTACTCTCTTTATTATAATTGCTTCTTTCTCATTTGCCTTCAAAAATTGCTGTATATGTAATTTGTTTTAACTTAATAATCTGTTTTAATATTTTTATGTAAGTGCAAGAAATGAAATATTAAAAGCTCGGGGATGCAGCAGTAGCACAATAATGGAGGTCCCGCTGTCCGGTCAGCAGGCCGAAATTTTTGGAGCAGAGCCTGGCCCTGTCCATGATCCGACCCGTTTCGGTTAAATGAACCGGCTGTTTATTTTCTGTATAAAAACATTTGTATTTATTTTTCGGGTGGCTGTTTTTTGACCCGGTTGAACTATTCATCGTCTCTTCTCCTCTCTCTGCGCGATTTTTTCGCGACTGCCGTGCTGCATACTGTAAGACTTACATTTCTTGGTTTTAATCTGTAATGCATAAGTATTTTCTGGTGGAGGTAGCTAGTCGTACTGAGCGATTAGCGAACCACGTTATTTGCTGTGTTGTTTTTCTTCGTTTTGATTCTGTCGTGGATGTTTGTGGATTGGGATATATATATTGCTCGTTTTTGTGTTGTTTATGTGTTTTCTGTTCTTAATCTCACTACCCGTGGAAGCGCGATTGCCCAACAATTGGTATCAGAGCTTTGTTTGGGATTTTTCAATTAGGGTTTGAGATTATTCTGTACAAGCAATATTCTGTGAAATGGCTGGAACCCTAAACACCACGATTGAGAAATTCAACGGCAGAAATGGGTTTAGTATGTGGCAGATTAAAATGCGAGCGCATTTGAAAAACTTTGATATTTGGAGTCCTCTGGTTCAAGGCTTCGGTCCACACACTGCTGCTGCTCTTGGAATAACCGAGGTTGAGACTTGGAGACGTGAAGAGAAAGCACACTTCACCATCCTGTTGAGCTTGTCGGATGAAGTCATTGCTGAGGTAGCAGATGAGGAATCTGTTGTAGGACTGTGGCTCAAGCTTGAGTCTCTGTACATGACTAAATCTTTGACGAACAAGCTTCTGTTAAAGAGAAGGCTGTTCACACTGAGGATGCAAGAGAAAACCTCTTTGAAGAAGCATTTGGATGACTTGAACAGCATCCTCATGGACCTTAAACGGGTGGATGCTAAGGTAGATGATGAGGATGCTGCACTTCTACTCTTGGTTTCTCTTCCTCCTTCCTATGAAAATTTTGTGGAATCTCTAATTGTGGGAAAGGAGGAGATCACACTAGAGGATGTTCGGGCTGCCCTACACTCCAGATAGATGAGGCAGAAGGCAGCGGTTGAAAGACTTGAACAACATCCTGCTGGACTTGTGGTGACAAACAGGAGGCCACAACCTGTTCCATTCAAGAAGAAGGGAAATAAGATTCAGAAGAGGTCAAAGGAGGGTGACATTTGTCACTACTGTAAACAGAAAGGGCATTGGAAAACTGAGTGCCCGAAGAAGAGAGCAAGGCTGGAACAAATGGTCAACCTAACCCCCCACCTGCTGCTGCTGTGACCTTTGATGACCTGGATGATGGAGAAGACCTTGTGTTGGTAATCTCCACAACGATCGCAAGATCAGATTCTTGGATTCTGGATACTGGTGCTTCCTTCCATATAAGCACTCACTTGGAGTGGTTCAGAAAATATGACAAGAAGGAAGCTGGCCATGCTGTGGTGGGGAATAGCCAACCATGTAAGGTGGTTGGAATCGGCACAGTTAGACTGAAAACTTGGGATGGCCGGATTATCTCACTTTCAAATGTGAGATATGTCCCTGAGATGACAATGAATCTCATTTCTCTCGGTGTTCTGGATGATCAGGGATATTCATTCAGTGGTAGAGAGGGAACACTGAATGTTCACCGAGGAAATGATGTTGTACTGAAGGGGCAGAAAACTGGAATGCTATACACACTGATAGGTTCCACAGTGACAGGGGCTATTACTGTCACATCCGGAGAGCTAGCATCTGAAGAAAAAGCCGAACTTACCAGACTGTGGCATATGCGGCTCGCACATATGGGAGAGAAAGGTATGAAAATTCTCTCTGATCTTAATCTTCTTGTTGGTCATAGAGTCTGTAAATTAAATTTCTGTGATCATTGTGTTTTTGGTAAGAAACATAGAACTAAGTTCGGTAAAGCCATACACTGCACAAACAGTATTTTGGATTATATCCATGCTGACTGTTGGGGCCCTTCTAGAGTAACATCTCTTGGGGGTGCTCGTTTTTATTTATGTTTAGTTGATGATTACTCCAGGATGTCCTGGGTATTCATGATGAAACATAAATCCGAGACTTTTATAAAGTTTAAGCAGTGGGTTAGCTTAGTGGAAAATCAAACACAAAAGAAGGTTAAACTGTTGCGAACAGATAATGGTCTAGAATTCTGTTCGTCTGAATTTGAGGAATTCTGTAAGGACAAAGGTATTGCGAGACACAAAACTGTTAGGGACACTCCTCAGCAAAATGACATTGCTGAAAGAATAAACCAAACTCTTTCTGGAGAGAACTAGATGTATGCTCTCTCAATCAGGCTTAGGCAAAGAGTTTTGGGCTGAAGCTGTTAATACAGCATGCCATCTGATAAACAGATCACCACATAGTGGAATTAACTTTAAAATTCCATTTGAAGTGTGGACTGGTAAACCTGTAGATTATTCCAATCTGAAGGTGTTCGGGTGTATTGCCTACTATCATGTAAATGATGGTAAGCTTGAACCTTGAGCACGCAAGAGAATATTTGTTGGTTATGGTGATGGAGTCAAAGGATTCCGTATCTGGTCACCATCTAAAAAGAGAGTTATACTCTCTAGGAGTGTTACCTTCGACGAGAGTGTCATTCTGAAACAAGTACCTAGTCCTATTCAGTTACCTGATGTTCCTCAAGCTGAACTTAAGGTGGAGCTAAAATCTGAATCTGTAGCTACAGGAAGGATGCCTGTTGTTTCTAGACAAACGATAGCTAATCATGAAAATGATGCTAAATCTGTTATTGAACTTGATCCTGAAACTGCACCTGAAGAGTCTATTCCCTATTGTATTGCAAGGGATAGACAAAGGAGGGTAAATATACGTCCTCCTTTGAGATTCGGCTTTGATGAGTTTGTAGGATTTGCCCTACAAGTTGCCGAAGAAATTGATATTCCTGAACCATCCTCCTTCAGGAATGCTGTTAATTGTCCTGAGTCTAGAGGTGTCAAATGGGCCGGCCCAGCACGGCACGGCCCGTGGGCACGGCAAGGCCGTGCCGTGCCGTGCCCCGCCCGCTCGGGCACGACTTGGCTTGGCCAGGCGGGGCACGGGCGCACGGCAGGCGTCCAGCCTGGACGCCTGGACCGGCTCAACCGGGGTCCGGGTCCCGGGAGCCAAGCACGGGCACGGCCCGTGCTTGGCACTTGGCAGATTATAAAATTTTTTTTTATTTTTTTATTTTTTTATTTTTTTATTTTTTTATTAAGTTTCTGTTATTCTGTATACAGTATATACTTTAGAGTATATGTAATAATTAAAAAATATAATTTTTTGTAAAAATTATAAAATTTAAAATTAAATAAAACAAACAAATATTAGAAAAAAATTTTTTTTATTCAATTAAGTTTAGCTTTTTTTATTATTATAATTTATTAATTATATATTAAAAATTAAAGTTATTAATTTTTAAAATAAAATTTAAATCGTAAAATAATAAATAAATACATTAAGTTAGTAAAAATTAAAATTAAAAAAAAATTTAAACTACACAAATGAAAAATTACCATTCATGCTTTTGAAACCAATAGTCCGAACAAAACATGTATAAGTTTCACACAACGTATAATACAAAGTACAAACAAAGCATATAAATAAAATAAATAAAAAAATATCAAAAAAAAAGTGCAGATGAGCATCAATCGTCAAGCGGCATATCATGAGAATCATCAGCCGCAACATCAAGTTCAGTATCATATGGGTCATCATCATCGGCAATCAGCTCCTTCGCCATCGTAGTGGATGTGGATGCGACTGCAGTGTCTGTCACAGTCCCAGCTTCAGCACGATCACTAATGCTAAATCTCGATTCCTCCCAATCCTTCAAACATGCCAAGGCCTCAACCATATCTGGACGTAATATCGATCTACTATCCGAAATCACATTCACTGCAACAGAAAAAGCAGACTCCGATGCTACGCTCGACACCGGAGGAGTCAGTAGATCCCGTGCCATCCTAGATAGCACGGGATATGCGGACTCATATGATTTCCACCAATGTAATAAATCAAGATTCTTATTGTCAGAAGGTGATAGGATTGAGCAGTAATCGGTATCTAAGTACCGAGACAGCTCGCTCCTATGTGAAGGTCCACCCCTACGTTTCCCCCTCGCTAGGTTAATGGAATAATCGTCATCTCCGAACAAGGTATCAGTGTCCGTACTCAAAGTCTCACCACCACCACCACCATACCTAGTATCGTAGTATGTGAACAGGTCTGTCAACTTCTCGTAAATGAACCCTTCAGATGGCTCTTCCAGGTTCATGCACGAGGAAATGAAAGTCAGAGTGTTTTCAACCCCTTCCACCTTAGCCCTAGGGTCCATGCATGTTGCGAGGCAATAAAGAGATGGAATGGTGGACCAGTACTTCAGGTACTTGGTCTCCATCTCTGCAACCATATGGCTAAGCGTCGGGTCCGCTCGATACTTCCTAAACATGCTACTAATGTTGCATATGCAACGGAGTGCAATGCAAGTGGTGGGCGTATAAACCGACGAACACATGTTCGTCGTGTCATAAAATATCTTCAGGAATTTCATAAATGAAATTCCTGAATCCCAGTCAGTGTCGTCAATAATAAGTTCGCCACTCTTACTATTGACGTAGTCGGATATCACGTGTTCGTATCCAACACATGATTCCAACATCAGGTACGTGTAATTCCAACGATGTCTCACATCCGATTGGAATTTCTTCTTCTTAAGATTCGCAGACAAACAGAGATTACCAAACTCTTGTAGTCTGCGAGGAGTGCGAATATACTTGAGTGCATTGCGTATATTTTCCAACGCGGGGGAACAGACCTTCATACCTATCTTGAACTATCAGGTTAATAACATGACACATGCATCTGACATGAAAGATCTCTCCTAATGGTGCGTCTCTAATATTCCTAACAAACATGTTGATCGCTACTCCATTATTCGCAACATTATCGAAAGTGACACTAAAAATTTTATTTTGAAATTTATATTCCCTAAATATTTTCATCATACACTCAAAAATGGCCGGGACCATCATGAGGATGAAGAATCTCAGTGAATCCTAATATTTTTTTATTGATAATCCAGTTTGAATCTACATAATGACTCGTGAGACATGCATAAGAAGAATCATCGTGACATGTCCATATATCGGACGTCACGGACACCACTCCACTAAATGCCAAAAATTCCTTAATTATTTTTTGTTTTTCTAACTTATATATCTTTAGTATGTCACTCCTAGATGTGGACCTAGGAATCCTACGATATGATGGCTGAAAATAAGTCTGCATGATGCGCACTACCCTCGGATCTTCCGAAAATCTGATCGGAAGAACCATCAATGTGATGAGCATGGCCATGCCGTCCCTACCCAACTCGCTGGAGTATACGAAAGGAGTAAACTTTTAGACTGAACTCAATCCAGTCTCAAAAAATGTAGTGCCAAGTTGGGTTTGCCTAGGATCTAACGGTCCATGTTTTTTGGAGTATATTTCAGCATGCCTCTTGAGGTGCCCAGTCCCACATGTACTATTGCATGTTAAAAGTCTCATACAATATTTGCACTGTGTCATTTCATGTTCCTCACCCCTAACATCTAATTGTGTTATGATTTTAAAATGTGTCCAAACTACAGAAGTCCTCCTAGTTTTTTGTTTTTTAGAACTTTGGGCTGAGACGACAGGAGAAACCAACGTTTCAGGAGCCACAGACGTATGTGCAACACTAACATTTTCATTTTCCAAATTTAAATACGTGTTAGGTGTATTTGTCATTTTTTATTTTTCGTAAGTTTTTCTAGAGAGAGAAGCTTTAGAGAGAGAAAGTACAAAAAAAGTAAATTATATTACCCGGTAAAAGTAATGAGGTCACTCACGTGCAAGGTGCACCGCAGGAAGCTTTGATGTTCAAAACTCAAGTTGAGTTTCACGAAAATCTAAGCCGAAATCAAATTCACGAGTGCCGAGAGAGAGATGCACGGTTTATGTGAGAGAGAGAAAATATTGAGAGATTTTATGTTTTTGAAAAACATAAAATATTATAGGGAGGGGGGTAGATTTTATAGGCTAAATAATGTTTTATTTTTTTAAAAAAAATATTTTTTATTAATTTTTTGAATTTTTTTAATATATTTAAGGGGCAGAATCACGAGGACCGTTGGATTCTACCTCCTAGCCGTTGGAGGCGAATCCAAGGACTGAAAATCGCTCAAGTTTGATAAAAATTTTTTTTTTTTCCGTTGGAAATTTTTTTGGATTCGGGTTTCGGTAGAAAAGACCGTGGGTCGGGTCTGTTTGGACCCGACCCGCAGTCTTTTTACCGGCGGTTGGGTCGCGACTCGTGAGTCGTGACTCACGACTCACGCCACGCGTGCCTGCGTGAACAGGCACGGGATGGACCCGTGCCGGGCCAGGCACGACACGGCAAGGGTCCATCTTCACCCAGGCAGGGCACGGGCCCGGGCACGGCCGAACCGTGTCGTGCATCGTGTAGGGCCGGGCCGGCCCGGCACGTTTGACACCTCTACCTGAGTCTGAGTCATGGTTAGTTGCCATGAATGAAGAAATTGAATCTCTTCATAAGAATGGTACCTGGATCATTGTACCTAAACCAAAGGGAAGAAAAATAGTGTCTTGCAAATGAATTTTCAAGAAGAAAGGAGATGCCTCAATTGCTGGTGGTTTAAAGTTTAAGGCACGTCTAGTTGCAAGAGGGTTCAGTCAGAAAGAGGGTGTTGACTACAATGAGATATTCTCTCATGTAGTTAGACATACCTCAATAAGAGTGCTTCTAGCATTAGTAGCACATCAGAATCTTGAACTTGAGCAACTAGATGTCAAAACTGCTTTTCTTCATGGAGATCTCGATGAAGAGATCTTCATGAGCCAGCCTGAGGGTTTTGAGCTATCAGGCAAGGAAACCCATGTGTGCAAGCTTCTGAAGTCTCTTTATGGACTTAAGCAGTCTCCCCGTCAGTGGTACAAGAGATTTGACTGTTTCATGACTAGTCATGAATACAGTAGGTGTGACCATGACTGCTGTGTTTATTTCAAAAGGCATAAGGATGAGTCATATATCTACTTGCTATTGTATGTAGATGATATGCTTATTGCTGCCAGAAATAAATCTGATATTCAGGAACTGAAAGATCTCCTCAGTTCTGAATTTGATATGAAAGATCTTGGAGGAGCAAAGCAAGTTTTAGGTATGGAAATATTCAGAGATAGAATTAAAAGAAGATTGTTTCTTTCACAGAAACAATATATTCAGAAACTTCTATCTAGATTTGGAATGGTTTCTTGTAAGCCTCTGTCCACACCATTTGCTTCTAACCTACATCTGACATTAGAATGTTGTCTTCAATATGAATCTGATAAGGAACAAATGTCTAAGGTTCCTTATTCTAGTGCTGTCGGGAGCCTCATGTATCTTATGGTGTGCACTTGACCTGATATTGCTCATGCAGTAAGTGCAGTGAGTAGGTTTATGATTAACCCTGGTCAAGAGCACTGGAAAGCTGTTAAGAGGATACTTAGGTACCTCAAGGGGACTTCTGATGTTGGTCTGATATTTGGTAATGAATCTGAACTCTTGCTGGCAGGATATTCTGATTCTGACTATGCAGGAGATGTTGACAGTAGACGGTCTATGACTGGTTATGTCTTCACTGTATGTGGTTCTGTAGTTAGCTGGAAAGCCACACTGCAATCTTCTGTTACTTTATCTTCTACTGAAGCAGAGTATATGGCTCTGACTGAAGCTGCGAAGGAAGGGATATGGCTGAAAGGTTTTCTCAAGGACCTTGGTCTTTATGAAGAGGTTGCAACAGTCTTCTGTGACAACCTCAGTGCTATTTGTTTAGCAAAAGACCAAGTGCACCATGAGAGGACAAAGCACATTGATGTGCGATATCATTTCTTTCGATCTGAGAAAAGGGTACAAGTAAAGAAGATTGCAACTTCTGATAATCCAGCTGACATGTTTACCAAACCTATTACTCTGAATAAGTTAAGACACTATCTTGACTTACTGAACATATCAAATCAGATGTAGTCCTTTTAGACTAACTGTTTATAGAGAGTGTCTCTCTATCTGTATGTAAAACAAATTAAGGTGGAGATTGATGTATATGTAATTTGTTTTAACTTAATAATCTGTTTTAATATTTTTATGTAAGTGCAGGAAATGAAATATTAAAAGCTCGGGGATGCAGCAGTAGCACAATAATGGAGGTCCCGCTGCCCGGTAGCGGGCCAAAATTTTTGGAGCAGAGCCTGGCCCGGTCCATGATCCGACCCGTTTCGGTTAAATGAACTGGCTGTTTATTTTCTGTATAAAAACATTTGTATTTATTTTTCGGGTGGCTATTTTTTGACCCGGTTGAACTATTCATCATCTCTTCTCCTCTCTCTCTCTGCGTGATTTTTTCGCGACTGCCGTGCTGCATACTGTAAGACTTACATTTCTTGGTTTTAATCTGTAACGCATAAGCATTTTCTGGTGGAGGTAGCTAGTCGTACTGAGCGACTAGCGAACCACATTATTTGCTGTGTTGTTTTTCTTCGTTTTGATTCTGTCGTGGATGTTTGTGGATTGGGATATATATATTGCTCGTTTTTGTGTTATTTCTGTGTTTTCTGTTCTTAATCTCACTACCCGTGGAAACGCGATTGCCCAACAAAAATATTTCATCATTGTTATTTTAGCCTTTTCTTTCTTTTTTAGCATGTCAATAATCAGTTGGGTCTTTTCTCTCATTTGTACTTTCATCGCCATCTCAAGAATCTTTTCAATAGCTAATGCATGCATGGTATTACATTGATAGCTTTGTCTTTTCTATCTCTTTTTTTGCTTCTTTGAAATTATATGATTCAGGTTCCCCTAAAGATGTGACTTTAAATAATGGCATGACTTCTTCACAATCATCATCTTCATCTTTACCATCCTTTTCTTTAAGTCATGGTTAAAGTTTTTCATTATTTTTTTCATCGTACTCAAGCCAACACTCTTCTATGAACTCTCTCCATCTAAAATACACCTTATGAATCAACTTGGTTGTTCAATATGCTAAATAATAAACAAAACTAAGTGTTTTAATGATTATTCATGATGTATGTATATAGAAAAGAACTTTAAATGAACAATTTTATTAAATTGTAATTTTTGATTGATTATGATGAATTGTAATAATATTGTATGATTATTATATGAAATGAAAACTTAGTAGATTATTGAGAATGATGGGATCAAAAATTCATGTCAACTTATACCATTTTGTAATTTCCTCTTTTAGATTCTCACCTACAAATATCTCTGAATTTGAGATAGAAATTTCATTATTCACTTTTCCTTCTTATTGTATGAGTGAAGTTATATTTTCAATTTTCTCTTCTAGCTTATCAACTATAATAATCTCTATATTAGCTACAAAGATTTTATCTTTCACTTCATCTTGTTCTTCTTGAATGAATAGACTATATCTTCAATTTTCTTTTCTAGATTCTCAATCACAACTATCTCTATATTAGCCATATAAATTTATGATGCAAAACTTTCTCTGAATATAATTAGGTCAATACTTTTATCTCTCTCATTCTATATTATTTTCCTCTCTTCCATATTAGAGTTTAACCTTCTCAACTTGATTAGAATCATATCAGGCATATCTTTGAATGATGATTCGGGTGATAAGTGAGAATAATGAAATTTACCCACCTTATGGCTTTTATAATTCCACTCTTTCTATTATTATCTTGAGGTGGTAAATAATAGCGTTTAATTTGGTTTCTATAATGTGTATAATAGAAGTTAATACTTGATGAATAAAAAGTCTCCCTCTTTCTCTCTCCCTCCCTCCATCTCTCTCTCTCTCTCTCCCTCTCTCTCCCTCTCACCCCTTTCTCCCCCCCCTATCTCTCCCCCCTCTCTCTCCCTCTCTCCCTTTAAACTTTAAATTTCTTTCTTTTTTGCTTTCTATTCTTGTCCATTATCATATTTTGCTTCCTTTATCTAGTAATAGCGTGATATCTATTAATCTTTACCATGTTAAAAATTACTTTATCTATTCATGTAGATTCTTGTAATGCATTGTCTCGATATTGATGATATTTAATTTTAAATAGTCATCTGTAAGTACTTTTATTTAATTATTAGTATATTTTGAAGTAATTGAATGTTTAATTCAAAATAATGATTGAGCATTATTATTTGTAAATAAAATATGACAAAATGAGTTCAGATCATATGTGGATGTACAAAAAGTTTATGAATGGAATTTTAAATAAAGTTTTTTTGAGTGAGCTTGAAACATTCATCAATTTTACAAGTAGTCAATCAAGATGGATGGATGGAGAAAAAATTAAGTATCCATATAATCATTGCAAGAGTCAGAATATTCCTTTTCGTGATGTACATACTATAAGATACTATTTGACTAAATATTGATTTGTACCAAATTATTTTATTTGGATTTATCATGAAGAAAGTACAATGGCTCTAAACATTGACCGAAATGAGGGTACTAAATCATTTCCTTGTGGTGAAGAAGCATCAAACACACCATAGAATGGTCATGGAAGCTGTTGGTGCTAACTTCAATATGGATTACATGGATGAACCACCTAATCATGAAGCTCATAAATTTTATGAAATGCTTAAAGCTACAGATAATGAATTGTGGCTTGGTTGTAAAATACATTCACAATTATCACTTGTGGCTCGACTTATGAGCATTAAGTCAAAAAATCATATATTTGAGAAATTAGATGATCAAGTGACAGAACTGATGAAAAAGATTGTTCTAGATAATAATTTGGTCAGTAATAACTTTTACAACACTAAATAGTTACTAGGAAGAATGAGCCTACCAGTGGAAAAAATTAATCGTTGTTTCAATGAATGTATATTATATTGGGGTGGGGATAGTGATTTAATTTTCTATAAGTTTTATGATCATCCTTGGTTTAAGAAGGTAGCTTGTGTTGCAGATATGTGACAAAAATTGAATGTTGCTTTTAAAAAGATATATTATTTTCTTTCAATTCCTCAATTGTATAGACTATATGCATCAAATACTACAAAAATGATATGATGTGGCATTCTGAGCATGAGATTGAAGAAGGGGTAATCGTCATCTATTAGATTTACTTGCTTGGAAGCATTTTAATTACATATATCAAGATTTTGCAACTGAAAGTCAAAATGTGAGATTATGTCTTTGCAATGATGGATTTTAGCCATTTGAGCAATCTAGACAATAATATTCAACATGACCAGTGATAATGACACCTTATAATTTACCTCCATGATTTTGTATGAATGAGGATATTATGTTTTTGTCAATATTGGTTCAGGGCCAAAAAATTCGAAATACAAGTGCTGGATGTTTTCTTACAGCCTTTTATAGTAGAGTTGAATTATTTGTGCAATGTTTGTGTGAATACATATGATACCTCAAAGAAACAAAATTTCATTATGCGGGCAGCTCTTATATGGACGGTAAGTGACTTTTCTGCATATTCAATATTGTCTAGCTGGCATATTGCTAGATGATTCGCATGCATGTATTGCATGAAATAGTATGATATATTTACCTTCAAATTTAGTGGTAAATAGTCGTGGTTTGATAACCATCGTAAGTTTTTACCTACAAATCATTTATTTCGAAGAAATAGAATTACATTTCAAAAAAATAAAACTGTAATGACATTTGCACCAGCATTTCCTTCATGAGATGATATTATTATAGAGATTCAAAGTTTGGGTTTGAAGAAAGTAACTAAAAAGGATGCTTCTGGAACTAATGGACCAATATGCAAAATATTTGGCCAGAGGAAACGCACGTAGTATTTTTTGGGACTTATCCTATTGGAAGTCTAATTTAATTTGTCATAACTTGGATGTAATGCATATTAAAAAAATATGTTTGACAATATTTTCAACATTGTCCTTAATGTAGACGGAAAAACAAAAGATACTTTAAAATCAAGATAAGAGCTGAATCGTTACTTTCGACATCCTGAATTGAAACTGAACGAGGTAACAAAAAAATTTCCTAAAACTTGTTACAAACTTGATAAGAAGGCAAGACATATATTGTGTGAATGGGTTAAAAATTTGAAATTCTCTGATGGATATGAGTCAAATATGGGTAGATGCATGGATATGAAGAATCTTAAGTTATTTGGAATGAAAACTCATAACTATCATGTATTTATGCAGAGATTAATACCAATTGTATTATGTGAATTACTTCTCCTAAGTATTTGGAAGGTCCTTATAGAACTTAGTTTGTTTTTCAAATGGCTAACTACAACCACAATCAAAATAGATGACATGGTGAGGCTGGAGAATGACATACTACTTATTCTTTGTAAGCTTGAACATATATTCCCACTGAGCTTTTTTGACTCAATAGAGCATTTACCGGTCCATTTGGCATATGAAGTAAGGATAGCAGGGTTAGTGCAATATAGGAGGATGTATCCTTTTGAGAGATAAATACATATAATTAGTTGTGTTTTATTATTTCATACATAAAGTAATATTGTAATTTAATATAATTGAAACCTAACATTATGGTTGTAGGTATCTTCGTAAGTTGAAATTGAATGTTTGAAACAAGGCAAAAGTTAAATGTTCAATTTGCAATGCATATTTAGTAGAAGAAGCATCATCATTTTATTCTTATAATTTTGAGGATCATGTCAAGGCAAAAGCTATGTTGCACCATATATTGAGTATGTATACCCAAAATGGTTGTAGGTTTAATCATATTTTAATTTTGTCCTTAATAAGAATAAATAAAAATTGATATACATTTTTCTCTCTTTTTTTATATTTGTGTAGTATTTATGTTTATCAGTTAAAAAATAGGCAACCAGTAATTTCCAGTAATGATCTCGATTATATGCTAGAAACTGAATTAACAAATTGGTTCAAAAATTATGTGAGAATTATTAAGTTTACAATTTTTGAATTATTTAATTTATTAATATCTTTTATTTATTAACATCATTTGTTTAATTATGTCACAGGAAAATGATCCTTCAAATGGAGATTCTAATATTTTCATTTAGAATCTAAGTAAATGCACATTTAGATATGTGACAATCTATCCTGGGTATTTTATCAATAGATATAAATTTCACACAATTAGGCATGGTTCTTCAAAAATAACGATGAATAGTAGTGTATGCATTAAAGGCTCAAGTTATAGTACAATAGAGATTGATTATTATGGTCAACTCATAGAAGTTATTGAGTTGTAGTATCCTGGACTCGAAAATAACAGGTTTGTATTATTAAAGTGTGAGTGGTTTGATCATACACGAAATATGAGTACAAAGATTTATTCGGATTATAACCTAGTGGATGTTAACCATAAACACGTATATAATTATATGAGCCATTTATTATGGCAGTTCAAGCTACTCAAGTATATTATTGTACGTGTTTGAGTTTATCTCGTGATAAGAGTGATTGGTGGGCAATTTGCAAAATCTAAGCTCATCAAATTTTGAAGTACCAACATCTCAACAAAAAAGTGCAGAATTAGCTATTGCACTGACATTCTAAGAAGATGACATAAATAATATTGAGCATGTGCATGTAGATGAAGATCCAGAAAATTTATGTAACTCAAATAGTGGCCTAATAGAAATTGAAGATGATCAATTTCTATCTAAATATGAGTTGAAACTTACATCGGAATCAGACAAAATGTTATAAGATCCATTGGAGGATGATAGTGATGCTGATAATTAAATAGTTATAATTGTATTATAATTATAAACTATCAAAGTCTTTCTATATTTTGTTGAAATATATTGGTGTGTTTTATTCTAAAATGCATAGTTGTTCATCATTTCGCTATTATTTTCCTATGTTTTTTTACAGCAGATGGAACCTAAAGGACGTGGTCATGGTAGAGGTGGACGTGGACATAGAAATGACCCAAATTCATCTATTATTTTACATCATGTTGCAAATTTAATACCATCTCATACCCACCATATCCAGACTTCAACATCACAATCACCATCTCCATTTCCTTCACCATATCCATTTCCATCACCATCAGCATCTTTAATACCTTTACTATCACCTTTATCAGATATAAGCCCACCAACCATTATTTTTCTTCTACACACTTTTGATCCATCTCTATCTTCTACACTACGTTTTACATCGATATTTCCCCCATTTACAAAACCATCGATATCATCAAATATTGTGTCTTCCTCTATATTCAGTGCTAAGTTAATAATTGAGATTGTCGATGGGACGTATAAGAAATATGTAAATATGACTTAAATAAAAAATTTTGATGTTATTGTTAGTGGTTTTTTTATGTATAGTTATGATTTGCTTATTTTCAATGTTATTTATTTATTTGTATAGTTTTATTCCATCTCACAGGTGTTCGACAATAATTACAAAGTCTTTTAAGAAAAATAGTTGATTCTAAAGCATTCTCGTGGAAGAAAGTTTCTGAATCAACAAAAGAGTCTTATTTTAATAACTTTCAGGTAAAAATAACAAAACAAAATCATTGAAAATATCTTATCTAATTAGTTAACTATTATGTTGGTTATTATTCACACAGTATATAATTATGTTCTTGTTATTAATATAAATTCTTTTGTGATTTTTTTTATATATAGCATCAATGGACATGGGCACCCAAATTTGATGGAAAGATAAAGTCATTGTGGGAGAGCAAACCTACTGAATGGTATTCTGATTTTGTCCATAAATTGAAGAATATAAAAAAATGTCTGATTTTATATCTGAGGATGACTTGCCCAAGTAGCTTAAGTATTGGGAGGAGCCAGATGTGAAGACAAAATCAAAGATTGCCATCAAAAATCAATGAACTGAGGTAGTCGGACTAGGTATAGGAATGTCTCGCCACACATGAGGGTCAAAGTCGAGCATTGAGCATGCTCGAGATTTGGTACATTTTTAAAATTCTAAACATTTATTAATTAGTGTTTGTCCTAATAGTCCAAATAAATCAAATCTATGCATGGTTTTATGAATTTTGTTAAAATTTTTTCATTTGTTATTTTATAACTTAATAAATACATATTTTAGGCTGGAGAATTGGGTCGAGATCCCAATTTTTATGAGATATTCATGAAGATACATGTGAAGAAAGTGGATGGTTAGTTTATTGATAACAAGTCTCATATAATTGCTGTAAGAATCTGTTATATTAATAAAATTTTATAATACTATAGTACATTTTGAAAGTTGTTTGGAATGCAAAATATTTAATTAATTTTATGTATATCTAGAATAATATTTTTCTCTATTTTATCTTAGGAACTCATGGAGGAACATGCGACAGTTGTTTCTCAACAAGTTAAGGGTTCTATGGATATTCAACCAATTGAATATGATCCTATCTATTTGAAGACCACGGGAGGTCATAAGAAGCAGTGAGTGTATGACATTGGCTCGAAGACAGTGGCATTTTGTTATAGTAAGCGTGCTTCTAATTCATCTGTCACAATAATGGTGGATGGGACAGTCGAACAACAAGTAATTGAAAAAATGAATGTTTTTGAAGTTATGGAGACTGTAATGAAAGAGAAGGATGAGTAGATATCTCATTTGAAAAAAAATGCATGAAATGAAAGAAGAGAATGATAAGCATATTACTAATTTGAAGGAAGAAATGTAGGTAATGAAAGAAGAGAAGGATGAGTAGATTACTCATTTGAAGGAAGAAATGCAAGAAATTAAAGAAATAAATGATGAGATGAAAGAAATTAAGAATGTAATGTAATATAGATGTCCAATATGGAATCATAGTTAGTGGCATTGACGTGACAGATAGCAGTATGAGATCCAGCTGCGAAACCTCGCAGAAGAGGCTTGCACAAAATCACTAACTAATTATGAGGATGATTTCATATCAAAATTATTTCTGAACTATTTTTGATTTTTGTCTATGTGTAGCAAAACATGATAAAATTTTTTGGGAGGTTTTAATTTTTTTTAAATTGGTTTTGCTCTTTGCTTTGCCGATTAACCTAATAATGAATCTTTGCATGACATTTGATGTGAGATGTATGAAAAAAAATCTGATTCAAAGCATTCAGACATTGCCATGGTCCTTCTAATGTATGGGTCCCATATTTAATGATTTCAGCTGGATCAAAAGGAGGTTGAGCTTCTATTATCTTCATTATTCCGGAAACATTTTATTTTTGCACTCTCTTTCTCTCTAAACATCATTGATGGATATCTTTTAGATATTTGTTGAAATTGTATGACTATCAACTTAGATTTGTGTTTGTTCATGCCTATAATTACTATTTTTATATATCTGTGAATATGTTTGTGTATCCTCGAATATTTTGAGTAGAGTTTTAGCCTATTATAGGTATGTAAAAGGCTTGGTTGGTTCTCCTAGTGTTGGGAACAATGCCTTAGCTTCTGAAGCTATGAGATGAACAAAAAAAATTTTGGTCCCAACGCAAACATAGGTTTGTTCTTGACACTCTTATTTTGTGCAGATATGCATTGTCGTAGTTCATATTTGCAACTGCTTTTTGTCGATCATCGGTGGAATTAAACTATTGAAATGTTAATAGCTATTATGATTCATAAATGAACCAATAGATGTGGAAAAATTCAATACCATGCAACTTGTTATCATTTTCAACTTCCATTTCCCTTTTGTTTGCCACTTTCTAACTTTCTTATAATTGACCATGGACTGATGCGTGAAGCTAGGCAAAATAGAAAAATATTTTGATGGGCAGTTTACTATAAATCTTGGAGTAATCTTGATTCGGTAATTTAAAAATAAGCTCATGATTATCTCGTTGGGTGAAATTTTTACCAAATGGTAGTTGGTGTTGCATGCGCTAGTCTATCTATTTATCAATGGCATAGTGTTGTATATTGGTTTGTAAATGTACCATGTTATGCTCCATGTGTAGGTGTAACAATGTTCTCTATATGCATGGAGTACCAAAGGACAAAGAACTAGAAGATGTTAACCATGCATGAGAGACCTATATGTGTATTTTTTAAGTCCTAGATTATTTCCTTATGTTATCTTTGATGGTATGTGTATTCTCATGAAAGTACATGTGTGTGTGTGTGTCATATGAGGCTATGTGATTATATATATGTACATATAATACTGTAGTATATACATACATATATATTGTAGTATATATATACATATATATCGAGTATATATGTTAGTATATAATGAGTATATATGTACGTATATACTCAGTGTATACATATGTATATATTATTGTATATACATACGTATATACTATAGTATATACGTACATTTATACCGAGTATATAAGTACGTATATACCAAGTATATACATATGTATATATTGAGTATATACATAAGTGGGTGCATATATTTATTTGTGGACATGTATATATTATCATACACACACACCCATTCACACACACACACATATTTGAATATATAATTACTCAGTCTGGTCTGGTCATCATCGTGAATTGCTTACCGATACAGCTCATAAAAGCCATGGATAATAGACCTTCCCCAAAGCTATGGCATAAAGATATTCTGGTCCAGGCTAGCCAGACAGATAGAGGTTGGTCTTAAATCTCTTAGTAATTGTGTATGTATGCAATTATCACATGGTACAAAGCGTATGTATGATGAGATAAGTTTTCTTGCGGTAGGTTCTACAATGATTGGTTCTAATTGTACTAGGCCTTAAGATGATGATGATGCTCATGTAGTATCATGTAATTTTATTAGATTTCACAAAACAGTATTCAATCAGAAGGAAAAATGTAACATTACCCGATTTTTACAGGTCATGAGTGCTAGGAGAAATATTGGGTCCTGTTTTGGGAGAAGTAGCTTGCCGCCTCATCAAAAACTCGCTCAATCTCAAAATGAGTGATTGGCAGAAAAGTTTATCATTCGAGTATCCTCGCCTGCACCACTTTTATTATCAGTGGCAACAATAGCAAGAGCAAATGTAGTATATACATACATATATACTTAGTATATACATACGTATATACTCATTATATATGTACTCAATATATATGTGCATATAATACTGTAGTTTATGTGTACATATACTACTGTAATATATGTAACTTATGAAATTCTAGTATATATGTACATATACACTATAGTATATATGTACATATATACTACAATATTATATAGTTATCATAACATAATTTTATTTATTTATTTATTTTGATTTTATTGACTAGTTTAAATTTTGTATAAATATGGTACAGCATTATTCTTCATACAAAGCTTGTATAAGTGAAAAGATTTTTTACTAGACATGACGCACCGCGACTCGGGCAGCTTTGTCACAACAGAATGATGGTGATCGTAGGAGTTGAGGGAGAGAAAGCAACGTCAATTCACGGATATATTATACTTTATGCACTATCGGCAGATACATTGATAAATAAGATATAATAGAATTTTGTTATGTTTTTATTTTAATTATGTAAAATATTGTATCAGAATAATTTATTAAATGATTTTATTTTTTGTTAATTAAAATTATCATTTATAGTTTCTATTTTTATTCAATTTAATATAACAATATTAAATTATTTAATTAAATTTTTTGAAAAAAAAAATAAAATTCTGAAAATAGTTTTGGAATGAAAATGACTAGGGGGTTTTCTCTTGCTAATTTAGCCAGGGATATCATTATTTTAGTTAGGGGATTTTCGTTTGCTAAAATTTTTTAGCTAAGGAGTCTCCCTCATTAATTTTTAGCTACGAGCACTTTAGATTGGAAAAGCTTCTGTCGTTTATCCGTCGTTATATCTCGTTTAGCGATGGAAAACCCCCATTTAGCTAGGGAATTTTTCCTAGCCACCTGAGATTTTTCTTGTAGTTATAGGTGTGAACTCTTTGTGGGAGAGTCACATGTTACATAATTTAAAAGGTACCCTTCTTTCCTTTCCAACAATGAGTAGACATGATCATTAGGTAGTGATCAGAAAAGATTCCAGGGGATAGGAATTATGCATGGCTTTCTAATTGTAAATCTGGCTATTCATTATTTACTATTGCCTGATCGAGTTTACTAGAAATCCTAATATTCATCCAAGTGAAATAGTTGCAAGAGGGGGCCAAATCCTCTAGGTTTAACAAGGAAATACATCTAAGAGCATCGTGACACTCTTAGTTTGTGATGATTCTACTTCCAACCTTGTCGAGACCAAAGAGGAGGGAGGTAAAATCTCCTATAACAGCACGAGGGGAGGAGCTAGTCATCATAATCTCAATTAGGCTCTCCTAGAGCGATCTTCAACTAGTGATAGAATGAAGGCCATAAAAAATGATAACTTGAAGGACAACCTTCTTTCCATGTCTAATACATGCAAGTAGACATGTTGTAAAGAGTAGAAGAGAATATTAATGTTTGTGGTCTGACTGTCCCACAACACAAGGATCCTCCTATTTTTATGATAAGGAAAGTTATCTAAAGCGCTATACTTCTTGAATTTCATTTTCATTAGCCAGTCCTGCTTTTCATCATGTAATTTAGCCTCTATGATGCCGAATATATCAATTGAATAGGCCTTAAACAGTCAAAGAATCTCTTTCTACTGTATTGGGCAATTAAAACCCCTTAAGTTCTAGCAGGCAATCTTCATGAGATACCTTCATCGATTTTCCCAATGTGTTGTGAGTGCATTAGCATTGGGTCTTTATATACCCAATAACATATCATATAGCAAGCAATAATCTAGTTCCCCTTATTAGTCCCTATTTGTGCTGGATAAGAAATTCTCTTACATGATCATTCCCTCACCTTCCCAAAAATATCATACATCATAATAGATACAAGATATCATTTTTTAAAAGCAACAAACTAGGGCTTTATTATCATAATTACCCTTAACACCCCCCTTACAAACAAGAACCCCATGGGGCCCAATAAATTTCTGTGCCAGCATGTGATGATTCCTCAAAAAGTCCCCACACAATCTTATATTTTTTCATACATATAAGGCACTATTCGTATATAGATGTATAATCGTTCAAGAGTATGTCATTCTAGAATGAATCCTCTGCTTCTTTGTGGGAAAATTGGTGAGAAGACTATCTCACATCCATGGCCTTCGAGTGATACAGTTTGAGTGTTTATTTTAAATAAGGCATCATACGACAAGCAAATGTAATCCTTATATCAGTGCCCAATCGTGCTGAATAAGAAATACAATTAAATGATCCTTCCCTCATCATCCTGGTATTTAGCCAGAACATAAGTTTTACAAATTCCCCAATTACATCTTCATAATAGAATGCCCTTAACACCACCCTTACAGTCAAAAAACATATTTTTCTTTTCACCAACCCAATGTAATCAATTGGAAGATTTTCCATTGACATCCAACTTTTGCTACACGTGCCATATCTATTACAACCATATCAATAGCCCTTACAACCACCCTTATAGACAAGAAAAGAAAAACTCATTTCTAGTGCCATCATGTAAAGATACCTAGCATACCCCATACAATCATATAGTTCAAGCATTTTTGCAAATAGTTTGAATTTTCGAGGATTAATCCTTTGAAACTAGTACATTTCGGTAGGTGAGATAGTTGGTATAATGCATCACTAACATCCATTGAATGTTTTTTATTTGAGAGCAAGCCACACACACTTATTCGTTGGTGGCTCCATTAAGGTCTAAAAAATTTCATGCACCCTTTTGAATCAAGGCAGAATATATGAGGCACCCCCATCACATCTTTAGGCTTTACAATTCCCAGGCTTTCTTGGAGTAATACAATTAAGACAACTATATAGTGCTCTGTTAGTTCAGAGAGTACAAATCCAATACACAGATATTTTTAGGGGAGAAACCACCACAATGCAGTTTGCCAACATATAATCTGCCAAGAAAAAGGTTTAGGCTCTAGTAGGTGCACCAGTAAGTTTCCATGAGTAATCTATTTCCAGAAATTGTAAGTAGAAGAATTACAAGGCCATGCATGCATCTCTTCGCTTCCATCTAGCATGATGTATGTATAGATCCCCATATGGGTTAGTCTAATATTAAGTATTTCCATCCACAAGACAAGCATACCAAGGGGTACCCTCACCCCTCCCAAAAGAACCCTTAGAAACACTGGGGAGAGGGCGAACTTTTCCTACCCTATCCTCCAAAACTCCAACATGTGTACCTCCAACATAAAATAAAAAAAATTAATGCACATATCTTAGTTTTTGAGGGGCTAAGAACCCCCAAATGCTTTCTATGCTAGATCATAAGGGACTGTGGCCTTGGGGGAAAGATCCTTGAATCTTTCTTTGTTCCGTAAGTTCAGAGAGGGACCCTTATTAAAGACAATTGCTTCCTTCTTCTTTTTCCTTATTTTGGCCACTGTGAACCCCTCATTTTTTTCTTCATGTTGATGGAAATCACTTTTCTTTTCATCTTGTAGCTGAGTACTTTCTTCAGCAGCTTTATTAGCCAGTTACCCTTCTGCCAATCTGGATTTGACTACATTCTTCATTAAACCTGATCTAGTTGGGATGGCAAGAATTCCCACTTCATTTTTTGCTTTCTCAGCCTCAATTCTTATACGGTAAGAATTTATTAGATGGCTAAAGTCAGAGTAGAATTTGTAGTATGATGGAAGGTTTTCATAGATTACCGGTTGGCAAATTATTGAACCATCCGAGAAATTCAAAGTTATTTTAGTAGGCATTTCAACATTTAGATCTATTTCCACCAGCACCCTTGCATATGCTATTTTGGAAATATTTAAGGTCAATTTGTTCATATGAAGTGGAAGACCTATACAGCTCACCGCTTTGCTCAAGCCGATTAGGTTCCAAAGGTGGATTGAAAAGTTAGGAAGTTTCATCCATAATGAGATTCTTGCCATCTCTTTAACTCATAATGAAAGCTCATTGGGAGCAACTTCATATACAAGGGTCTCCTAAAGACTATATAGGGGCCAAAGTTAAGAACTCCATCCATTTCTTCATAATTTCTAAATTTAAACACAATCCAACTACTTGGATGTTGGATAACTTGAGAATTAATTTTCCACTGTTCATCCATAAACCTTTCTAGAAGGAGTTGTCCAAGGTTTCTAGTTACAAAATATCCTACAAGATAGTTCTTCTAGAGCTCTATCAATTGGAGGAGATCCTCCTCTTCAAAATGAGCATTACTAGGAAATTTGGGAGGGAGGTATGATAATTTTTTGGTGTTTGTAATGGCCCTATTCTCGGAGAATAGACTGCTAATTATATTCCTTTTTTCTTATAGGTACTAGTGTAATTATATCCCTTTTTTCCCATATCATGGATAACAAGTTTAGGTACTCTAATTTCATTCCTATCTACCTCTAGTTCTTTTATTAGGGTTGACAAGACTTGGGTGTCATTTTTTTCATAAGACCATGTGGAGGTTTAGCATTCATACCTCTAGAATCATTCATAAAAAGGTTACCATTATTCTTATTATAATAAACAACATTTGACATAGAAATATCATGAACCCCATTGTTTATATCATTTGAAAACATGTTGTTATTATTCAGAATACTAATAGAATCATTATTCAACAAGGAGATATCATGAAGACCATCATCTGTTACATTTGAAGACATGATATCAATAAGGAATTATTATACAAATCATCATTAATGACATTTGGTAACATAATAATATTGCATGAAATATCATAGTTGCTACTTGTGTTATGAATAGCATCATCAATCTTGTGAAAACCCTCGTTAATATCTTTCAAATGCAACTTTTTCTTTGAAATACTATTAAAAAACTTGAAATTGTGTGAATTGACAACAAATTCATTAAACTCTTTCAATTTAGAAGGTTTTTTTTGTCTAGAATACCAATTGGTAGTGAGCTCGAGTGAGGATTTTCACTTGAAATCTTATTTTTATCATTCAGAACTTCAATTAATTCATTAATATTATGATATTTACCATTAATCCCAATCAGAGAGCCAGTTTCAAGATGATTATTAAGTGAAGTAGATCTTGGTTCAATAGAAACCTTACCGTATATAATCGTCTGGCTATTTTCATTATCAATCACAAATTCTATTGTATCAGAGTCATTTTCAAAGCACAATAACAATCGTCTTCTTCAAAATCTTTTTGGGGAATCATCAGAGCATTTCGAAGTTTGCAAGAAATGCGCAGTGTTCTTGGCAGAGGTGTTATTGGAGGCTAGGGCATCTTTTGTTTTAACAAATAAGGATATGTCGGGCAGTCTCGTGATATTTATTTTATATATCAAAAAATGAGAAAAATATAAACTACGATTAGTTCCTAAGATGAGAAACAAATCCACCTTCCATACTTGCTTGATCCAAGCCTACTTAGGTTGGATTTTTCAAGAAAATCTAGGGTTTTTGGGAGTAATTTCGGGGAAGAGAGAGGAGAAAAAAAATTGTGATTATGACTATTTATATTGGTGTGCTACTTAGTTGTCATAATAAGAAAATAATATCATAATCATTAAATATTTCAGAAATAGTGCAATCATGACTATAATAAATTATCTTAGCTATGATGATTATTCTGCATAATGAAATACTTATATCAACATGGTGATAAAGTCGTGACAAAGGCATACATAGAAAACCATGACTATCTTTTATAAGGTTATAATTAGGAAAATATGCCACAGCTACATAAGAATAAGTACGATAACATTCCCAAGTTATGATAAGAAAATTATCATGAAATTTTATCGCTTCTCTCTTTTTCAAGTATTTGCTTAATCAAGTATATCAATTTCATCTAAAATCATTATGTTTTCAATAATTTTTGTCGATAAACTTTAATCATAGTTGGATGAATTAGCTAATTATAATTGAAAAATAAGATCATGTTTTACCTTTTTTTTAATGGTGAAAGTTCTCACATTTTCAATTCATTTTGCAAAAAATGAAAAACAAAATTAACTAGATAAAATAAAACTTGAACTTTAAATAATAATTACGCATTGTAATTTAAAATAAAAAACAAAAAAAACTAACAAATTAAAATTAAACAAACTAAATGTTGCAAAGGTTGAGGCAGCCAAAACAATTTGAATTACCTCTTACAATTTAGTTCATGATAATTTAATTGTTATTTATCCTGTACAATTTTTATTTGATAAATAATTTAGTTTCATCTACTCTCGTGGGATGAATTATTAAGTTAGGGACTGTTTGATAAAACACTTAAAATGTTCAAATCATTGAAAATTAAAAATTTCAATGGTTTGAAATTTGAAGTATATTTGATAAAAAAATATTGGGAGCTGAAAATTTAAAATCTTAAGTGAAAAAGTATTGAATATATTAAGTAGATAGAAACATAGTTAATGTTGAAGGCTGAAAATTTTAAATAATTTTTTAATTACCATTTTATCATGTTTTTTTCCATTTTTTTTATTTTCTCATTCACACTATAGTTCAGTTTATGAATCTGTCTTCTCATCCTCATTTCTCCGTCACCACAAACTCTAACCCTAACCCTCCTTCATGATTAATTTAAGAGAAGAATATCAAATCAATCGGTTGTTCATTAATTTTTGTTTTTATATTAAAATTATGGATAGTTTTAAAGAGTTTAGATTTTATTAGTTATTTTTTAAATATTTTTATTTTTTTTTTGGATTTATGATTTATTTATGGATATGTTTTTAGGAATTTTATTTTTTTTAAATATTAATAATTGTAGTGAAAAAAAAATTCATTAAAAATTTTATTTATTTGAATATTATGTAACACTATGATAATAAGGATGAATAAATAAAATATATCATTTTCAACGTTCAGCATTTATAGTTATCAAATAATATATTTATCTTTAGCATTCAATTAACACTAATCTATCAAATAGTTTTTCAATACAAATTCAACACTTAGAAAATTTAGCCTTAATTTTTCAGTACTGATTTTTTAGTACTTATTTTTCAGCACTTATTTTTTAGCACTTATTTTTCAGTACTTATTTTTTATTACATATTTTTCAGCACTAATTATTTAGTACTTATTTTTCAACACATTATTTTTTCAGTTTTATCAAACGGGCTCTTAGAGCATCTCAAACGTGCTCGCTAAAAATAGAGTTTTTTGTTGAGTATTTTTAGGAAATTAGGGCTCCAACAGGCTCGTTATCCCGCTAGCATTTTTGCCCCGTCAGCTTCTTGCTCAACAAATATAGCAAACATTTATCGCTCAACAAATATAGCAAGCATTTATCGCTCAACAAATATAGCAAGCATTTATTGCTCAACAAATCATTTTTTCCTATTAAAATATTATTGTCAGTCACTAGTTCCAGCTACACTGAAACTCAACTTTGCACTATACTTTGGTATTTTGATGAGATTGTTGGAATAAAATTTGATGTGTTGATAGTTAAAATAATGAATTGAATATTTAAATATTTTTTAAATAGTTATTTTATTGAGTGTGTTTGGAGATGCTATTATATATTAATCCTATGAATTAAGTATTTTAAATAGTCCTTTTTTTTATGAATAGCTGCCGGAAAGGGTAATAAGATAGTCCTCGGTTGAGGTTGTCTGATTTACCGCTGGTTGCAGATTATGAAACTTGGCTCTGCTGACAGTCGCAGACGTCCCATCAGTCATCACCTCGGCATCTCCCCCGTACATGGAAGACTCGGAGCAGTTCACAATCGACCCGATATCAAAGAGAACTCGAGCGAATTATTCTCTCACCAACTTTACCCTGGATGAACTCGAGGCTTTTCTGCAAGAGACGGATGATGAGGATGAAATTCTGAACGTAGACGAAGAAGAATACAAGAAGTTTCTTGCGGCAGTTCTGCACAACGAAGATGGTGATAAACAATCAAAAGTTAATTCTGATGCGGATGACGACGACGAGGATAATGATGAGGATTTTGTCATACATCTGGCGGAATTACTCGAGAGCGATGCCGATGACAATGCTTATGGTAGTGATAAGAAGCTCTGTGATGGAATTTCGCGAAGGCCAGTGACGAGGCAGAACAAACGCCACAACGTTTCTGATCAGCACAAACAGGATCTCTTAGAACAGATACAGAGACCTTTAAGGCCTCTTTTGCCGTATCATCATTTCGGAGGGGGCTTGTTCCGCACGCATGACCGTCCCGGAGCTAGAGATCTGTTTATCAGTCGGTTCACTTCAAAACAGATTGGGCAATTGTATTGTTTGATATACGAACATACGCAACTTCTTATTCAAGTGTTTTCGCTTTGTGTGCATGATTGTTCGAGGCAACACATTGCGTCCCAGGTTCAGGGATTAATCTGCCAGATGATTCATAAGCGCGATGAATCAATAGCTTCCAGAAGCTCTCCGCATTCTAGTGATTGCTTTGTTCAATCACGTGACCGTTCATCTGTTGAAGATAGCATTCTCAGTCATTCAGCAAAATCTACGTCAACTTCACAAAATAATTCTCATTCCGTTGAACGGCAGAAGCAATTTGTGAAAGGGAAAATGGGTTCTGGCCCAGCGACTTCCCCCCAATGGGTTCCCATCTCGACTGGTCCAATATTTTCTGTGCTAGATGTGCCGCCTCTTGCTTTAGCTGGAAGATATATCGATGATGTTTTTAAGTGTATGCTATTTTCTGAAATTGATTGGTCTCTTGTGTATTCGCTACCCGTTTTTCTTCATTAATTTGCTGGAAATGCTTGTTTTTGTAGCCATTTCAGAAGATAAGCAGCAGCGTATTTCTTCAGCTTGTCATGAGAGCTATGAAAGGGAGCCTCTTTTTAAACTCCCTCATTTTCAACCATTTGATGAAGGAGATGGTGATGTTCCAACCAAAAGCACTCCACCCCCTTCAAGCACACTTCCATATGCTCCTCCGGTACTGCAAAAGAAGACATTGGCTGCCTCCACAGTTGAAATTGTCAAGAGGCAATCTGTTGCCTTGGTTCCAAGTCATATAAGCAAGCTAGCAAAGAGGTTTAGCATGCTGTTCAACCCAACTTTATTTCCCCAAAAACCTCCGCCTGCCACTGTTGTTAACCGTGCACTGTTTACTGATGCAGAGGATGAGTACGTATCACTTTGATTATATTCTTTTTATCTGCGTATTTTTCTGCCATGTGTGCTTGTTACAATTCTTTCTTCCAGGAATAGTGATTCTTCTCTCTTAAATTTGATTTCTGAGTATGCCATTAAGTTTCTGCTTTTTAGCAAGCATTCTATTGCAGATTATTAGCAATGGGAATCATGGAATATAATACAGATTGGAAGGCAATTCAACAACGTTTTCTCCCATGTAAATCTAAACATCAGGTCCTTTATTTTGAAATATATATTGGTAGATTGGTGTCGTAATGGAACTTGTACGATAACTTCTTTTTAGCTTCGCCATGTTAAAAAAAATGCTTTTTTAATCTACAAATTGGATCAACAAACTTAGAATTGGATAGACATCCCATTTACCTCGCACACACATATTCTGTTACATATCTCGCAAATGTTGGATTTGAAGAACTAATCTTTTTGTATGATGCTCTATGTTTCATAGCAATGTTTTGTGTTTTATTTTAAGTTTCTTTTTAAAATACTTGTGCGTGGATGTTTTTGCTTTTTAATTAATACTTTTTGTGGCATGTCCGTGCCTGTTTTATAGACCGCATCACTACTTTTTCTGCAGATATTTGTTAGGCAGAAAAATCGATGTTCCTCCAAAGCATCGGAGAATCCGATAAAGGTAGGATTGTGATATATGTCATCCCACTTAAATTTTAATCAGCAATGCTTTACTGGGTCTTTTTTTTTTTTTTTTGCAATATACCATCTCATATCGTGGAGTTTGATTACTTGTGTTAATTGATTTTTTTTACACATTTGATCTCAAGCTTAGATAAAAGATGAGAGTTGCGCTAGCTAAGAAGCACAGACACGGACACGGGGATACGACACGGCAGGATATGGCGACACGGAAAATTCTAAAAAACTAGGATACGGATATGGCTAGGATACAGCATGATAAAAAAAATAAAAATAAAAATAAAAATAAAAATAAAAATTATTAATTATAAATATTAGGTATTTTATAAAATTTATTAAATTAAATTAAATTAAATTAAAATATTTTATTATATAAAATAAATATATATTATTTATTTTATAAAATAAAAATAATTTATTTTATTTTATAAAAATATTTTATTTTATACCACATCCCCACACAAATACGCCCGCCCCTGCCTCCCCCTCAAACATGCCCGCCCCTGCCTCTCCCCTCAAATCGCGCCGCCCCTGCCTCTCCCCTCAAATCGCGCCGCCCCTGCCTCTCCCCTCAATTCGCGCCGCCCCTTCATCTCCCCTCAAATCGCGCCCTCCCCCTGCCAGTGGCCAACGTCGCCCATGCGGCTACGTTGGCCACCCGACGTTGTCGGACGTCGGGCACCATAGACATGGATATGGCTGCCGACGCAACCATCTGATACGTCACGTGGCGTATCGGATACGGATTGTGCAATGATACGCCATGTGGCGTATCAGACACGTATCCGTGCCATGTCTGTGTCCTGTCCACGTGTCCAGGTGTCGGACACGTGGACACGGCTGTAGGGAGCCGTGTCCATGCTTCCTTGGTGCTAAGCTGTCATTTAATACATAATGTTAATAACTTATATATATATATATGTATGTATATATATATATATGATTTTTTTTTATATATTATTGAAGAATGTCATTCTAAATGATGGATTGCACTAGAGCTTGATCATGTTTTTTGGAGAAGTTTAGTATAGTGCATTCTAAAAAGTGATGTTTAGCTGATGCTTGGGTTTGATACATGATATGCAAAGTTTATACATCTTCATGGATAAATATAACTAAAAAATGCATTTTAATTTTTTAGGATTTATTTTGTAGTTTTATTAGATTTACATTGGGTATGATTATGAAATTAGTAGATGTTGTGGATAATAAAAAAAATAACATAACATGGTAACTAGATACATAATATGTAAGACGAAAAATTATAAAAAATGAAAATATGAGTTATAAATTTTAGTATACAAGAATAATAATAAAAGTCATTGTTCTATATTTATATTTTATTTTTTTGATAGGAGTACTCAACCTATCGATTGCCCTTAATTTTTTACTTTTTATTTATTGACTTAAGTTAATAGAGGTTGTACATAGTGTACGAGAGTCATGCTTAATGTGGGATTAAGGTTGCAACTAAGGTGAGTTTAGTCTTGCTGAGTGTCAAAGTGAATTCAACCCCAATTCAAAAAACTTAACTCGATATCAAATAATAGATAATATATCGTGATACCAAATAATAAGTTATGACTTGAATTTTTAAGTCATCAATCAAAACAATATAAATAATGTTATGATTTTATTTCAAGTTAAAATTTGTTGGGTAATTGTGCTTTCACGGGTAGTGAGATTAAGAAACAGAAAATGATAGAAACACAGAAACAAGCAATATATATATCCCAATCCAATAGCATCCACGACAGAATTAAAAAACGAGAATTCAACACAGGAAATAACGTGGTTCGCTAGTCGCTCAGTACGACTAGCTACCTCCACCAGAAAATGTTTATGCGTTACAGATTAAAACCAAGAAACAGAACATCTTACAGTATGCAGCATGCAGCAGTCGTGAAATCGCGCAGAGAGAGAGGAGAGAGATGATGAACAGTTTAACTAGGTCAAAAATAGCCGCCCGAAAAATAAATTACAAATCGTTTATATGAAAAATAAACATCCGGTTCATTTAACCGAAGCGGGTCGGATCATGGAACGGGCCAGGCTCTGCTCCAAAAATTTCAGCCCGCTAACCGGTAAGCAGGACCTCCGTTATTGTGCTACTGCTGCATCCCTGAACTTTTAATATTTTCTTTCTTGCACTTACATGAAAATATTAAAATAGATTATTAAGTAAAAACAAATTACATATACAGCAAAATATATCACAAAATTAAAGAATAATATCATGATTTTATTTATATTGTGATTCCAAAGAATATAGTTATGACTTGAATTATTTTGACTTTTAGTTGCAACACCAAAAATTATGTTGTGATTTTATTCATGTCGTGTCACCAAATAACATGGTCATGACTTGATTACTTAACATTTTCTTTTGCAATAACATAAGTTATGTTGTGATTTCATTTATTTTGTGATATCAAAGAATAAGGTTACAATACTAAACAATAGAGTCACGACTCAAATACATGAGCATTTAACTTACAACAATATAAGATATGTTGCTACTTCATATTTTAGAGTCATTATGGTGAATTCTTGTTTCAACATTAGAAGTATGAGTTAAATTCTAATATTCTTCTATTTGATGAATACTTATTTTTTATCTTACTCTCACTTTTGCATAATTATAACTTCTTTGTTCATTGTTTTTTCAAGTAATTAATGTCATTTTTTTCTTATAAATTTACTTCAATTGAATTAGTCTCTAGTCAACTTGTTCTTGGATAAAATGATACTTGAAATCAATGTGTTTTGTTTTTGCATGGAAGACTAGATTATTTCTAGATGACTGATACTCCGACTATCATATTTGAGTCTCAGATATTTTTGCCCAAAATCAAGCACTATGCATAGTCTTCGTATTTAAATATCTTTATTTGTATGAGTAAGAGTTATATATTCTATCTTTGTGGATGAAAGATCAAATATAATTTATCTTTTATTTATCCAACTCACATAATCACCATACAAATTAAAGACATACTCGCTTGTAGTCTTTTGGATATCCACATCTCTATTTCTGTCAGTAACAACAAATTTATTGATATCAAATATCCTTTCATTTTTGGTCTCATCGGTAAGTTAACTTTTTCATCAAAATGATTAATCTACATCTCTTAGTTTTTAGTTTTTATTTGAACACCCATTTGTATTTTATTGTTTTTCAATCTATTGATTTTACAAGGTTTTAGGTTTTGTTCTTTTTCAAGGTTTATTATTATTTTTTTCATAGTTTGATCCCACTAAATTGACAACTTGAGGACTTTGTCATCTAATATAATAATGAGTTCATCTTTTGTAGTATGTTGTGCTATAGGTGTCAAACTGGCAGGTGGCCCGGTTCAGCTTTGCATGGCCCGGCATGACACGGTTTGGAACCCTACCTCGGGCAGTGCCAGGCCCGGCACGAGCCGTGCTTCGTGCCGGGCTAGGCACGGCTCGTGCGAATGGTTCAACAACATGGTAAATTGGTTTGATGATCAAGTTGGATTTTTTTTAATATAGTTGGAAAACCCTAGTATGACTCGGCCTGACCTAGCAAGTTCATGCACGACTCAGCATGAACCTGGTATGAGTTGTGCCGCAGGGCTTGCTGGGTTGGGCTGGATGTTTACAATCCGTGTCGTACATGGCAGAGCCGTGCCCACTTGACACCTTTCTTGTACATGATATGCATTGTTAACCTACCTCACAAGTGAGTTATTAATTCGTAGACTTCATCAATGTAGATGATGCGTCAATTGATTCTTTATTAGCAACCTCAGTGTTTGAGTGTGTTAGCTCTTCCTCAACTTATTTATCTAAGTTAATATTTTTATTTGCATTGAGTCATGACATCATAATTTTATGTCATGATTCTTGATTAAGTCATAATTCTATGTATCCATGTTGTGATGTTGAATTCGGTTGCACATCATTTTTTAATGTCATAAATTTGAACTCAATCCTAACTCTATTTCTATCTGTCATGATTGGAGCTTATTATTTTCTATAAACTTTTTGTTCTCTAAGGTTTCATATATCTTTATAGTGTCAGTCTCTTCATACAATAACTTTTTAGTAGGTTCTTGCACTTTCTAAACATAATATCTTTGTAGTAAAAAATTATTTTTGTCATTGAGTTTTAAAGTTTATAGCTCGCGACATATTTCTTATAGCCAATGAATTCGTATTTATTTGATTTGATGTTTAATTTATTTCTCTATTTTTTTGACATATGGACAATGCATTATATTCAAATACTCGAAATGGGATACATTTTTCTTCCTCCTATGTAGCACCTCAAATGTTGTTTGATCATTTACTGCAGATGTTTGAGTGTAGTTCTTATTGGTAGCAAATTCTGACAATTTTTTTATCCTAGAATTTTAGTTTTAAATTTTCTCACCTCCTCTTGTACATTGCCTTCTCCACTAGTATTCTTTTTCATCTTTCAGCCATTTTATTTTGTCATAATATCAGCCACATTATTTAATATCATTGTTTGGGTGAAATTTTTAAAACCAAATTATTTATTATGTTCTATTTGATAATATCCTACTCAAAATATAATTAATCAATTGGAAAGTATTTAAAATCTTTGATTATGTGTAAAATTTTTATTTTATTGTTGAATTGCTTCTCTATTAGTATTTCAAACTCTTTGAACTTCTTTAATATTTTAAATTTTCATATGAATGAAGTAAACTCATACATGCTTCTTTAATATCTTGATCTTACATGTGATTTCTTTGGTATTTTTTCGAATAAATCACTGTGAATCAAACATAAGGGCTTTTGTACTATATGATAGTTCTTTCATCATCCTATTCATGGATATCTTCACTAGATTTTTTTTAATGAGGTGTCCAAGTCTCTAATGTCGCAACACCAAACTTGGTCATGATATTTTATTTCCATGTCGTGACTCTGAACTCAACTGCAACACCATGTCTTTATGTCATGATCAAAATCTGTTCTTTATAAATTCATTATTATCAAAAATAAATGACCTAAATGTAATCTTAATTGTGAGTCTCATTAGAACTAAATGTTTTATAAAACAATGTAATCTTAGATGGTGACCGAGGTTTGCTGACCTCCTCTATCAGTCCAAAAATAAGTTAAAATGTGTGAGTCTCAGTCTCAGTACAAACCTTTTTAGTATACCACAATACAAATATATTATACCCAACTCAACCATTATATTGCATAGTCTCCACGCACTCATTGCATATGTTCACTAGACATACATGCATTGCTCACACATGTGTACAATCCATGCACACTCACTACACATGCTCATTACCCACTCATGCACTGAACTAAATAAAATCAATGAGAAACTCAATAAAAATTAAATACATAGGGTGCCCATATATGGTGGGCAAGTTGATTTGAGACATCCCACAAACTTGGTGCTCTCATCCATAAAACAATAAAAATGAAAAAATAAAAATAAAAAATATTCGTAAACCACAATAATTATAATATTTTATAAACTAATAAAACATGTAAAAGTTCTCATTAGAACTAAATGTAATACTAATATCCATTATCACCCTCGCAAAATTAGTTTTATGCTCAAGTATGGAATATGTATGACTCAATGAAATAAATTTGAAAGTTCTATTATGCATCTTTATCTTTTCATAGTCAATTATTTTAATTATTGAGCTATTTCTTATAAATATATTTTCTGAATCATAAGGCTCATAATGACCGAATCAGCTTTGATAAGGAGTCATGTTATATGATGTGCATATGTTGATGAACTAGATATCCTCATTAATATGAGTGTCACATGCCTTAACAAAATATAAATCTTTATCAATGGATGACTCCTTGACTGTCAAATCATCTCTTTCATGCATCGTGACTTGAATACATGATGTTGTGCCCTAAGTTGGTATGACTTCAGATTTCTACTTGTCCCAAATTTACATGTCTAGCTTTATCATATTTCTAGAACTTTAATTTTAGTTTATATATGTTGTTTGATTTCCTTTTGACTTGGACTTGCTGCTAGACTAGTTTATCTTTCGGTCTTCACTTCTCTCCCTCACAAATAATACAACATTAAAGTGTATATATATATATATATTTCATATTTTCTTATAGTAAAATAATAATAATTATTTCATCGGATAATTTTATTGTGTCTATAAATGATGATAATTAAATTATCTCATGAATCAGGTAGTGAACATAGGAGAGAAATAGTTTTATCATTATCATTAATCTCACAGCCAAATAATAGTTGACTGATCAATGATTTAAACTCATTTAGATGTGATATACAAGTGTCAACCTCTTTCATATGCAACTTTGTGAATTTCTTACTTAGGAATAATATGTTGACTGGTAATATGCTTTAATAGTTGCACCTCAAGTTTTCTCTATAAATATTTTATAATTTTTATTATTAGAAATATTCACCAAGATTTTATTTATTAAACTTAGTCAGATCAAAATTTGTGCTTTTTGATCTATCTTATCCCAATTAACAATATTCATAGATAATATCTTTAATTTATGATAGCTCACTTTTACCATTGAATTTATAATTATGAATCAATAATTCCTATAAACAAACAAATATATTATCTTTAGCTTTCATTATTTGAAACTATTCCCTACACACTTTTTGATCTTTATCTTAGTTATCACCAAACTCACCATCCTCTAATCCACAAAGAAATTTTGTTCAGGCTTTGCATCAAATTGTGGACGTGATACCAAATATTAGGAATCACACTTAGTTATGATACTAAATATGAGAAATCATATTTGTCTCTGATACTAAATATCATGAATCACAATGATAGTTAAGGTTTAGGATTTTTGATGAGGTGAAATTTAAACACAATTATAATTTTCAAAGATAAAGTACATGTCTCATAATGAGAGATTTTATAGAAGCACACACATGCACTAGTGGAGAAGAGGGGAATGGGAGTGAGGAGAGAATAGAAGAGAGGAGAATACAATTATATTTCCTTACTATAGCTTGCTAAAATGCAAACAATACATATTGTTTTTCAACTCTTTTGACATTTTACATTTATATGAATTTATATAATAATTTTAAAGAAAAAAAATTCTAACTTAAGTTTTAAGTCTTGACAACACATAATATTCATGTCTTGATATCAAAGAATATTTCATGTCTTGAATTGTAAATCATCAGTCGTAACAATACAAATCATGTTGCAACTTCATTCTAGGTTAAAAAATATTGTGACACTAAATAATAATATCACGATTTTTTCATGCTACGGTATTAATGAACATGGATAGGATTTGAATTTATCTGATTTTTAGTCATAATAATAACAATTATGTTGCAACTTTATTCATGCCGTTACATTAAATAATATAGTTGCGACTTGAATTTTAAATATTTTCCATCACAATAACATAATTCATGTCGTGACTTCATTCATGTTGCAACCCAATGAAAATGGTTGTGACTGAATCAGTGATTAAAATATCGGTTTCTACGGATATATCGGTACTTGGATTTTACGGATATATCGGATATATCGAAGATATATCGGTGTATATTTGTATATGAGCACCAATCAAGGATAGATATATCGGTATTAATGAATATGTCGATACTTAGAATTTACGCATATATCGAAGATATATCGGTGGATATATCGGAAATTTTTATCATTGGACTGATTGCATGAGATTTTTAGTCGAAACAAAATAATATATTTTGTGACTTGTTCATGTTGTTATTTTATATTTCAGAAATGTGATTGTGAATTTTTATTCTAATTTTAAAAGTGAGTCAAATCCTATCAATTTCTTTGCTAGGCCTATCCTTGGAAAGTTGCATAAGTTTAATTTAGGTAGTTATTCAAATGATTATCCAAGATGGTGAGGGGTCAACGTAGTAGAGCACGACAATGTTAGTGAAAATTTGAAGATCAGGACGAGGTGATTTGTGAACTTGATGATGATTGCGATGATAGGAGTTTCAATGGTGCAAAAATTTTGTTGGTCTAGCAAATGATCTTAGCATCTTAAAATGAAGATACAACCTATCGCCACTAATTCTTTCAAATAAAGTGCATTGTTAATAAAATCTTTGTGATCTGATAATTAACAGTGCTACTCAGGACATATATGTTATTTGATCATATTTTTCAAAAAAAAATTCTTATCGGCTTCGACCCAAGTTAGGGATAGAGAATAAAATAAATAGTGCTTAATTTTATATGTCATAAAATGGAAATGATGACTATTAGGTATGAGATCGTTAACTTTGAGTTTTTAAAAGATAATTATGAAGGTGATGAAAATCACGAAAGAATTTGAGAGGACTGCAAAACAAGCAAATAATTGAGGTATTTCATATGTATGAGAGTTTCTTTCTAAAATGGAATATTCTGTCTTTAATGCACTTCTTTATATGAGAAAATAATTAAAGATCTTTGTGGTGTACTAACTGGACATCTTGATAGGGGATAAACTTTTTTCATAGTTAAAAAGGGATACAATTGGTTACAAATGAAGTGAAATGTAGAGAAATTATTGCAATAATGATGTATATGTCAAAGATATCTAATTCTTGTTGAAGTAAACTTTTTTTTTCAAAGATTAGTTCTTTAAATTCTTTACATAAACGTTAAATTCATAAGGATATTTTTCAAATATTAATCTAATGGGACTAAATTATTTTTAAAAAATAATATACCTTTATATGGAATCCCCAAGTTAATCATGTCAGATATTTTGTAAATTTGAGATGTCCAAACCAAAGATGCCAAAGTTAAGTTGTATCTTTGTAATATGGCTTGTAATACTTTGCAAAATCACTTTGAATGACGGGTATGAATATTTTATTTTTTGATATTAACACCTTGATAATTAAATTACTCCTATTATTATAGAGAGATTAATGTTTTTTAGACAAATATTATAATCTTACTATAATAATTATTCGAAGTTCAAAATATTATTCTTCATGTTCGACACATAATAAATAGTAAAAATGATTTTATGATTTTTATTCTTCAATCAGATGATAATATTATCTTTATCTTTTATCATTATTTTTGGTTCATTTCCAAAAATTATGTTACCATTCATTAATCTATCAAGTTTAATATGAGCATTTTTCTTTTCCCACGCCATGAGTCTTCGAGAAAAACACCACAAGGAAGAATAAAACTATTATTGATATGGTGAGGAACATGCTTAAATGCAAGAGACTATCAATAAAGTTGTAGGCAGAAGTAGTTGCATGTGTAGTATATCTATTTAATCGATCTCCAACAAGAAGTGTATGAGAAAAAAATACCACAAGAAGCTTGGAGTGGAAGGAAGCCATACATTTCTCATCTAAGAGTCTTTGAGAGCATAATTCATGTGCTTGTCTCCGACGAGAAAAGAAGCAAGCTAGATGATAAAAGCTAGAAATATATTTTCATCAGTTATGATGAAAATCCTAAAGGCTACAAGTTTTGTAATCCTAATATTGGGAAGCCAGTTATCAATCGAGATACCGTATTCAATGAATAAGGAGAATGAGATTGAAAACAATAGGATGTAAACTATAATTATTTCTCATATGTCGAAGAAGATGATGTGGAACATATAATGATAAAATAAGCAGAAGTGGAACCTACTATCCCACCAACTTTACTAGTTGCGAGTATTCAAGAAGAGGGAAGCTCAAATGATATGGTTCCATGTTCAGGAGCTTACAAGAATTGTTTGAGATAATTTAAAATTAAGAGGAATCTTACTCTCTTTTATTTTTTTGTTAATTGTGAGCATATGAACTACTAAGAAGCAACGGGAAATAATAACTGGAAACAAGTTGTGGATGAGACATAAATGTGATTAAGAAGAATGACACGTGAGATATAGCTTCACTTCCAAATGAACACAAGGTGATTGATGTGAAATAGATATACAAAGTAAAAAATAGTACCATAGGAGAAATCAAAAGATACAAGGCAATATTTTTGGCAAAAGGTTATAGTTAAAGAGTTTGGTTCGATTATAATGAGATATTTGCTCCGGTTATTCGATTAAAAATTATTATATTTTTTGTTTTCTTGGTTTCTCAAAATAATTGGAAGATACATCAATTGTTTGTAAAATCTACTTTCCTAAATGAAATCCTCGAAGAAAAAGTCTATATTGAGCAATCACATGGGTATGAAGTAAAAGGAGAATAAGACACTCTATGGATTGATGTAAGCTCTAAGAGCTTGAAATACTTGAATTGACAAATATTATTAAGGAAGAAATTTCATCAAGTGTCTATATGAGCATGTAATCTATATCAAATTTAAAAATGATGATATTCTTATCGTGTCCAAGCATATGTGATAAATTTAAGAAAGAGATAACAAAAGAGTTTGAGATGACTAATATTGGGCTCATATCTTCTACCTCGGCATTGAAGTTAAGTAAGAATAAAAAGAGATCCTAGCCACTTAATAAGGCAATGCCAAAGATGTATTTAAGAAGTTCAAGATGGATAATTGTAATCTGGTTGACATGCCAATAGAATGCAAAATTAAGTTTCCCAAGCACGAGGAAGGAAGTAGAGTGGATTCCACTCTCTATAAAAGTTTGATAGGAAGTCTGCACTACCTATCATATACATGGCTTGATATTTTTTATGTGGTTGAAGTCATTAGTCGATACATGGAGAATTCAACATCAACTTATTGGAAGACATCAAATAGAATCTTTTGCTATATTAAAGGTAATACAGATTTTGGCTTGAATTATTTTGTTTATGATAATTATAAGTTTCTTGGATATAACGATATTGTTTGGAGTGGAGACATAGGTGATCGTAAGAGTACCATTGATTTTGTATTGTATACAAGAAACGCTTCTTGTACTTGGGCATCAATGAAGCAACTAATTATCACTCTTTTTACATGCGAAGCAGAGTATGTAGCGGCTATCTCATATGTTTGTCATGCAATTTGGCTTTAAAATCTATTAAAAAAGTTAGGTGTGCCACAAGAAGAGCTGACCAACATTTTTGTGGACAACATGTCTGCAATATGCTTTGATCAAGAACCTAGTCTTTCATGATCGAAGTAAATACATTGATACTTCCCGTTATTATATTAGAGAATATACTGTGAAGAAGGATGTACAATTGGAGTACGTTAATTATCATGATCATTTAGCTGATATTTTTACCAAATCACTCAAGCAAGAAGACTTTACCTGGCTAAGAAGTTTATTCGGAGTAATAAAATCAAATTTAAGGAAGGATGTTAAAATATAAATTTGTTTTTATTTAGAATTATCTAGAAGCATGATAATTTTGAATTTTGAAAAATCTAAAATTATCATAAAAGCTTGATTTAAGTTATGCGAGAATTTAATAACTTAAAATTATGTGATTGAGATTGATTCTTGTAATCTTATAAATATCTCTCTTGTATTAGTATTTTCTCATTCAAAATATTTAAATTTTTTTAAGTATTTTTTTGAAAGAGTGTGAGATTCTTTCTATATCTTCTTTTATCTTCTTTTATCTTCCTTCCAACAATGTGTCAGTAATTTGGATTTGACCAAGTTCTCACAAGCCCCAAAATTGATTGTAGCTTTGACTCACATGATCAAATATGTATAAGATATTCAAACAGAGATCAAGAATAAACATCAGGTTGAATATAGTTGTGACTTACATGGCCAATAGCTTTGACTCGGCATGTTTTACTTTTAGCAAGTCATAATTTTTAAGCGTGTTAAATTATAATAGTGATGTTCACATTTCAAATGTTAGTGTGAAGTTTCATCAACATGTTTTGGATTTCATCAAGTTCCCACAAGCCCCAAGATCGATCGAGTGTTGGTGTGAATCACATAACCAAATAAGTATAAAATAGCTATAGATAGACACATATGCTTGCACACTCTTGAAACATTTAATAATGTTATACTGTTCTTGCACAATGAAAGAACAGTATTTACTGACATTTTCAATAATGAGTGCTAAATTTGGACTAACTAATGATGCTCTGGGCAGGCAGTTAGGAGAATGAAAGCATCTCCACTGACAGCAGAAGAGATAGAGCGTGTTAAAGAGGTACTAGCCATCCTGATTTTTCTTTCTCTATTATGCTGATCAGCATGCCTGAACTGCAGGGACTGAGGATCTATAAGCTCGATTGGATGTCCATATGGAAATTTGTGCTGCCAGTATCGTGATCCCTCGCTACTTCCTCGGCAGTGGCGAATTGCACTTGGAACCCAGAAGTGTTACAAGGGCGACGATGCCAAGAAGGAGAAACGGCGTATGTATGAATTGAATAAACGAAAAGGCAAAGTTGCAGATTTAGCAAGTTGGCAACAGGCTTCCAATAATGAGGTGCGTGGTGATATAAAACATGGCCTAGGTGCTGCAGCACAGCTCCTGTGGTGCCATATGAACTTTCCTTGCTATATGTTATGGTGAACTGATTATGTCCTACGATGAGCTCATAAAAGGTATAATCGTAACAAATTGTTCCTTTTATGACTTGCTATGTATTTTTCACTCTTTGTTAGGTCAGCATTCTTGTGTGCGATTACACAAATACAAAAATAGCAGATCTCATTAGAATTTTGAAGTTAAAAGTACTTAGGCGAGAGTAATACTGGGATTATTGATCACATGGGAAATGCTATTATTCCATGCATGTATTGGAACTTATGTCTTAGTTTGATGACAAGTGTTTTTATCCAAAGGGCGACAAATCTTGTGTCTAAGTTTGTTAGTAGCTAAGAAGCACGGACACGGACACGGGGATACGACATGGCAGGATACGGAGATACGGTAAATTCTAAAAAACTAGGATACGGATACAGCTAGGATACGGCATGATAAAAAAAATAAAAATAAAAATAAAAATAAAAATTATTAATTATAAATATTATGTATTTTATAAAATTCATTAAATTAAATTAAATTAAAATATCATTATTATATAAAATAAATATATATTATTTATTTTATAAAATAAAAATATTTTATTTTATGCACATCTCCACACAAATACGCCCGCTCCTGCCTCCCCCTCAAACACGCTCGCCCCTGTCTCTCCCCTCAATTCCTCCCGCCCCTGCCTCTCGCCTCAATTTGCGCCGCCCCTTCCTCTCCCCTCAAATTGCGCCCGATCCTGCCTCTCCCTCAAATCGCGCCCGCTCCCTGCCTCACCCTCAAATCGTGCCCGCCCCCTGCCAATGGCCAACGTCACCCATGCGACAATGTTGGCCACCCGACGTCGTCGGACGTCGGGCCCTATAGGCATGAATACGGCTGTCGTCTGTCGACGTAACCATCTGATACGCCACGTGGCGTATCAGATACGGATTGTACAATGATACGTCACGTGGCGTATCGGACACGTATTCATTTCGTGTCCGTGTCGTGTCCATGTGTCGGACACGCGGACACGACTGTATGGAGCCGTGTCCGTGCTTCATTGGTTAGAAGCAACATCTCTAATTTCTAGGAGCAAGACTATCGAGATATAGATTTCTCTCAGATCCTATGCTAAGTATCATGGACTAATGTTATTTATTAAAATATTAGAATATGAGATGATTCTATGTAGACTTTTAGAATGACCTAGAAGAATCTAAAATGTTCTAGAAGGTTCTAGAATATTTGAGAGATTTCTATTAAAATTCTAGAAGGCTACATGTGCTTGAAGACTCCCTCCCTCCATTCTAGAATGGCCTAGGGATTTTTATTTTTTACAAGATTGTGACATGTGGCATAATCTTGATCATTGATGAAGGAGATCTCTCTGTATAAACGAGCCATTCCTATTATCGTACTCACTCAAATTTATAAATTTTATTTGTAATGTATTTCTTACCTAAGCATTTCTTTCTCTTACAAAGCATTTAAGTGAGATTTTGTAGGTATAATTCTTGTGAGCGACAAGAGTAGGCTGATTTAGGTAATTTGGGAGAGAGAATTTCTTTCACTAAGCATTTAGGTAATAGGTGGCATCGAAGATAGTTGACTTCTGTGTTACGACATTTATTTTTGAGATTACGAACCTAGAGGTGTCAAGGCCCGTGCCGTGCCTAGCCCGGCACGGTTCGGCCCGCGGCACGGCACACCGGCAAGGGTTTATCCTGTGCCGGGTGTTCTATGAGCCCGACCCCATGATGCCCCTCCTGCAAAAAAAGACCGCGGGTCTGGTCTGATTCGACCCGACCCGCGGTCCCTCGTATCCCTAACCGTTCGGACAGGCAAGTCCGAGCGGGCCAGGCAAGGCACGGCACGGCCCACTGTGGCTGGGGGCCGTGCCGGGCCCGGTTTTTTAAACCGTGCCCGGCCTGGCACGGAAGCACGATCGTGCCTTAAAAAAATAGGCCGGCCCGGCCCGTTTGACACCTCTATGCGAACCCTGAGCAAGATGTGTGTGAATGCTAAGTGTCGGATTTTACGAAAGCTCAAATGGATCAGAGATAGCTATCTATTAATGAACTGTGGGACAAATTGGAGGATACAATGGGAGAGCATCGAGGGGGTGACACCATTAAAGGATGAACTTCGAGAAGGGATGCAATGCACAGACATCATTTTGGTGGTGCTAATCCAAACAAACTTTATTTTAGGATCCATGGTAATTGCTATGCAAGAGGAGAGAGAAAAAAATAAAAAGTAAAATTTCAACTTGCAAGAGAGTCATATAGGATGATATGATTCGCCAAATACCATTATCACAGATGAATGTCCCCAAGTTGAATGAGTTTATAGGCACTTGAGCGGCGAAAGAGGCAGTCGCAGAGGCTAACCTGACGTACGAAAGTAAGATTTTATATGAGTTTCTCGAACTAATCATTTAAATTTTTGATCTTAGTGAGAATGATATATTTTTTTTCCTCGGAGCATCTACAACCACACTCAACAAAATAACTAATTAAAATATATTTAAATATTCAATTCAGTATTTTAGCTAGCAACACTTCAAAATTTACTTCAACCAAGCTCAGCAAAATACTGGAGGTGGTGTGAAGTTTGGGTTTTTTTTTTTTGCTGCTGGTGTCGCTGTAACCAGTGGATATTGAAGACGTTGGTCAAGAATTTTTTAGGAAGAAGTGATTTGCTGAGCGATAAACGCTCGCTATATTTGTTGAGCGATAAGTCGAGAGGCCAAAAACGCGAGCGGGATAGCGAACGCGTTGGAGCCCTAATTTTCTAATTATACTCAACAAAATATCAAAAATACCATTTTTAGCGAGCCTATTGAAGATGCTATTATGTATTATTTGATATTTTTAGGCTAATTTATTGATTATATATTTATCATAAACTTTATTTTTTAGGGTGTATACCTATAACACAGAGTGTCGGACATCTCACAAAAATATTGTCTACAATACAATCAGCAAAAGGGATGAGACAAAATTAAATAATCTATTTGGTGATCCCTAAAGAATTATGAAACCTTCGAGGCTATCAGTGAGACGCTTATAAAAGTGTTGGGAATTTTTTGACTTATTTCAAGGTGTCATACCTACTTAGTCGTCAAACAAGTTTCTGCCGAAGAGAGAGAGGTGGAACATCAAATTCTAGATGATTCTAGAATATTCTAGAAGCTTCCGTTAGAATTCTAGAAGATTCCGGATGTTCGAAAACTATCTTCAATTGTTGAATGTTTTATGAGTTTCTATTATAATAAAACTGTGACATGTGGCATTTCTATTGATGTACTCACTCAAATTTTTAAGTTTTTGATCTGTACTATATCTTCTCTCTCTAAGCATTTCTCTCTCTTGGCTTGCTTAGCGCGCGTATGAGATTTTGTGAGTGTAAATCTTACGAGAGATAAGAGTATACTGAATTAGGTAATTTGGGCAAAAGAGTTTTCTAGCACAGGAAGGCCACACGCATAGTACTAAAGCTTGTGACCCATGACGCTAAGGATGAATCTTGTGCATCCTTTTCTACTTGCTGTGGCTCATGGATGGCAGCGATTACCATGCTAACTATTCATCTTGGGTGCAGGGAAGTCAGCTTGATCATGCTGGTGGCCATACAGATGGCGAAAGCGAGGCATGCGTTCATCAAGCTTTTTTAGCTGATTGGGGACCTGGCCGTGCGAAGCCGGTATCACAGCCAGACTATCTCACCCAAACCCTCACAAGAGAGTCTGGTCTTCTCGTCAACCAGGCAAGCCCATATCACAACTACATGCAGGCAACCGGCCATCAGTCCAGCGGCTCGGTGTTGCAGGCCAAATTGTGGCCCAGCCAGACCCACCTAGCAAACGGTGCGTGCTTGGTGAAGTTAGCCCCAGAACTGCCTCCTGTGAGTCTCCCCCCTACTGTGCGTGTCATTCCGCAGTCTGCTTTCAGAGAGACCCGCAGTGTTGATGGTGATGGTGGTTCTGTTTCAGACCTGCGGCTGCATCCTCTCTTCTTCCATGTTCCCGAAGATGGCGAAGCTTCATGCCACTCATCAGGCTCTGGCAGTGGGAGCGGGCTCTCTTATGGCCTGGCTCATGGAAACCCTCCTCCTCGTGGAGAACTCCGCCATCCTCATTCCACCGCTCCTCTGCATGCATCTTCCTGTGGTGCTGTTCATGCAAACTGTGATCCGTGTCAGGGTATTGTGATGGAGGAAGAGGAGCTGAGCGACTCGGAAGAAGAAGAAAAAGAGGCCCACGCAAGCCAAAGTGACAAGGATTATGATCCCTCTGTGGACGTTGTTATGATGGAGCAGGAGGAGCTGAGCGACTCCATGGAAGAACACATCGAATTTGAATGCGAGGAGATGGAGGATTCTGATGATGAAGCATGTTTGCACCCTGGCAAGCAGCAAGATCAATATGGCTAACCTCTTGCATGTGCTCGCCCAATTGGGTCTATTGATTGCCATGGCTGTTGCTTCTCCTCTAAATTAAATGCTTTGTGCCTGACCCACCGGTGGCTAACCCTGGTGCCTTGTCGGCTAGATGTTATTTGATTCATACACCTCAATCATATGTATTATATAGGCAACCTTTCTTGATACATGTGTTTTTCCCAGCACATCAAATATCAATTCCATTCCTATCAGCTTATCCATGTATCTATCTATGTATGTATCTATGTGTGTATGTATCTATGTGTGTATGTATGTATGTGTGTGTGTATGTATATGTGTATGTGTGTGTGTGTGGGTGTGTATGTATGTATGTGTATGTATGTATGTGTGTGTATCTATGTATGTGTGTATGTATGTGTGTATGTATGTATGTATGTGTGTATGTATGTATGTGTGTATGTATGTATGTGTGTATGTATGTATGTGTGTGTATGTGTGTGTATGTATGTGTGTGTATGTATGTGTGTGTATGTATGTGTGTGTATGTGTATGTATGTATGTGTGTGTATGTATGTGTGTGTATGTATGTATGTGTTTATGTATGTATGTATGTGTTTATGTATGTATGTGTGTGTATGTATGTGTGTGTATGTGTGTATGTATGTGTGTGTGTGTATGTGTGTGTGTATGTGTGTGTGTATGTGTGTGTGTGTATGTGTGTGTGTGTGTATGTATGTGTGTATGTGTGTATGTATGTGTGTGTGTATGTATGTATGTATGTGTATGAATGAGCGTCATGCAGTTATTTAATGAATGCCAACGTGTATGAAAGTAAATTTTCATGAAATGAGCTTTACATATTATAGCTTTATAAATAAAACAAAAATGGTAAAACATACACAAATAATTATCAATAATAATAATGAAATATAAACAAAAAAAATTACAAACAATAAAATCAAATATAAATATTAGAAAAAAAATAGTGTTCATAATATAAATCTATAAAATTACAAATTCTCATTGTAGTTTCGCCGTGTATTATTATAAATTTCTATTTTGATGGTCCATTTATATTATCATTTTCATTAATAAAAAAAATTATATTCATGAAACATAATCTCAAGTAAGTATATCATTGTCAAACACAATATATTTATCCATGTCTGCTATGTGAATTTGTATATTCATATTTTATTTTAGTCAAATGTTTGTCGTCATCATCAATATTTGCTAGGAAGATATGATCAATAATGTCACACTTATTACATCTTCTTTTTAAATGGTTAGTTATACTTAATGTATGTTAGTTCGTTTATGAGTTTAATTTATTATCTTTTATTGTGTATCTTTGGAATTTTTAAAATGATAAATTAAAGTATATTACACAAAATAATATTTAATATAATTGTCACTCCCAAATATGCGATAATTTTTTCATATCATGATTAATTATATGCATAGCAATATTTAGCTACTTTATAAATATACACACATGCAATATATATAACTACATATATATATATATATTAAAAAATATAGGCATGCATATAGATAGATATATGTATATATGGAAGCATATATGCATATAGTTTTTTGAGAAAGAGAGAGATATATATATATATATATATATATATATATATATATGCTATTATATATAATATATGAGTATATATATACATGTTTATATACACATATATTTACAGTCATACATATATACACATGATGTATGTACACACACACATATTATTTCTTTATTTTTTTTATTTTATTATTATTTAGTTATTTTTGTTATGCACACACACACACACATGGAATTCTAATTACATTCCAATGAGTTCAGGATGGTAAAATAGAGATAGAGAGATTAAAATTTAGGGTGGTTCCATGCTCATTTAGCTTTTATTTCCTCTTATTCCATAAAGACAATCCTTTTATTGAATTCCATTTTTTGTATTTACTCACTAACATAGAAAGTTTATTTATATAAAGTAATTAAACTTTCTGGCCGAATAAAATTTGCTCATGAACAGGATAAATTATTTGACTTGAATTCGTATAAAGTTTGTAAAATAGCTAAGAAGATATTGCTCTCTATATAGATGAGAACAACATAATGCAAAGGCTATCCGAAATACAATTAGTGTAAGTAGGAAGCATGATATTTTCTTCCTCATTTTCTTATTCATTTTCTATTCAAGATTATGTGTTTTAAAGTGAGTTATTTTATTCTTAAACAAGTTAAAAGGAGCTCTTAACTCAATGATTCCCATCTTATTAAGATAAGCAAGCCTCAAGGCTCAAGCCCCTGTTTTGCAGGGTTTACTTTGGATCAATTCTATGGAGGTCTGTGATCAGCTAGCAGCGCTTCGAGGCAATCTCTTACATAAGCACTATTTTAATTGCAGGCATGAATGATTGATCTCAGCCTAGACTGAATTCGTTACTCAGCAAAGATGCTAGGTAGTGTGTTTATTCCCTAGCACTAGGTGAGAGAAGAAAGATTATTTATGAAGTTTATGCTAATCGATTGGGTAGTCATGAGGAGTTGCAAATACACAATTTCCAGTTCTATGGCAGCTTGTTGTTATGCTATACAAAAATGAGCAAGAAGCCAATCATGGGTTAATCTTCTTAAGGCTACAACTTATGACTCCTTAACCTTTGTTGGTGTGCCTACTTGTTCACTGCACTATCAAAGAAATGTTATAGTTCTTCGCGAGAATACTGACAAGAGCCAAAATTTAGACTAATAGAGTAGTAGAATGAGATTATGATGAATGAGCAAAAGCCTCCGCCCTATATCTCTTGGTTTGTGAGACAGGTTAAACCCTTCTTTTTTTCTTGGCATGACACCATACACGGTAGACAAAAGACCAAGCAAAAATCTTGATGATAAAATATTTTGATATTTATGCTTGTGATTGCGTGTCGAAAGCTACTTCTTGTACACTAACACTTGAAGGAGGTAGTTCGGCTACCTTTTTCATTGTGTTTGTGGATGGACCATAAGGTACACAATTCTTTCTCTCTTAACTTAATACTACGCCATTGATGAAGATTCATACCTTGGGAAAAAACCTAAATTTCTACCTTCCGGCCTGACATTACAATAACATGTTAAAAAAGCAGAGTGAAAGGCACCACATTGAGAGAGAGGATAGAAAAAAGATCTGGACGTTGAGAGGCATGAGGTTATATTTGGTACTGATAATGAACCACAATCTCTAGTCTTTAAGCTTTTTTAAGAATTTGAAAAATTGGTGAAAGAATCTTGGTCAGAGCCAGCACAGGGTAAACCGATGCAGGTTCTAATGTCCAAGTTAAATAGACTTAAAAAACATTTAAAAACATGGAATAAGGAAGTTTTTGGGAATATAAATCTGAAAATAAAACAAGCAGAAGAGAAGGTAGAAAAATTAGAAATTGAATACGATAATAAAAATGATGATAAGATTAGACAAGAATTAAATAAGGCTAAAGCTGAATTGAGTTTAAAATTACACATGGAGGAGGTATACTGGAAATAATGAGCAAAAATTAAATGGTTAAAAGAAGACGATAGAAACACTAAATTTTTTCATAATATGAGTAAAATAAAAACTCAAAAAAATAGAATTAAAGCTTTAAAAAACACGGAAGGAAAATGGATAGAAGAAGACAAGCAAATTGGAACTCTCTTTGAGGATTTTTTTAAATCACACTTATGTGGGCATGTGTCTCACGAAGGGAACTCCTTAATACAGGAGATCAGGTCTTCCATTACACAAGATCAGAATCAAATGATGGAAAATATACCAGAGGAGGAAGAGGTAAAAAATGCGGTTTTTAATCTTGATAAAGACAGTGCAGCGGGCCTAGACGGCTGGAATAACTATTTTTATCAGCTAAATTGGCCCATTATTAAACATGATCTAGTTTTAGCAATTGCCAGCTTTTTCGCCGGTGCAGATATCCCTAAAGCCTGGGCCAACTCATACATAGTTCTTATTCCTAAAAAAGACGCCCCATAGAAATGTGAGGATTTCAGGCCAATAAGCTTGTGTAATGCGATTTATAAGATTTTAGCCAAAATAATTCAGAACAGGTTAAGTAATATTTTGCCATTAATAATCTCACAAGAACAAACATGTTTTGTTAAAAACAGACTAATGATTGAAAATATTAGGTTAGCATCAGAAATAATGAAAGATATTTCAGCTAAAACAAGAGGTCACAATCTAGCTATTAAGCTGGATTTGTCCAAAGCATTTGACAGGGTTGAATGAGATATACTTTGCTTTGTACTGAGAAAATATGGTTTCTCCGAATTATGCATAGATTTAATTTATAGATGTGTTTCAAATGTTTGGGTTAGAATTATTATAAATGGAAATATAGGTGAAGAATTCAAACCAAAAAGAAGTCTAAGGCAGGGAGACCCCTTATCCCCCTTACTATTTGATATATATATTGAATTGCTTATTCTTAATTTAAATAAAAGAATGTCGGAAGGGAAAATTTTACCTTTTAGACAACCTAAAAATACTCCGAGAATAGGTTGTTTGGCCTATGCTGATGATTTAATAATTTTTACAAATGCAAGTAAAGGATCTATAATATACCTTATAGAATTACTACAATTATTTGAATTAGAAACAGGTCAGGTTGTAAATAAAAAGAAGTGCCAGTTTATACTGGGAAAAAAAGCTTCGAAGAAAGATATAAACAAAATTAAAAATATAACTGGTTTCACTTAAAATAAGGGAGCTTTAATTTATTTAGGCTGCCCAATATTTGAAAGGAAATTGAGAGAGGAATATTTAGCACCACTGCAAGAAAAAATGAGAAAGAAAATAGCAGGTTGGAAAGAGGGCTTATTAGGATTTGGGGGACGGATTACATTAATCTCGCACGTGCTTCAAAGCACGCTGGTTCATATCCTATCCGTTATACACCCTCCGAAGAAATTCACAAATAAAATAGAAATGGAAATGGCAAATTTTCTATGGGGTAAAAAGGATGGGAAGAATAAAATTCATTGGAAAAATTGGGGAGATATTTGTTATCCAAAAGCAGAGGCATGTTTAGGAATAATCTCTCTACAAGATATGACCACCGCATGGGACTGCAAAGGATGGTGGAGGTTGAAGGAAAATAATAGTCATTGGGCAAAATATATGAGGGCAAGATATTTAGAAAAGCGGCTTAAGAAAGTTTCAAATAATTGGAAAGCCTTGGAAAAACAAAAGGAAAAAGTAGAATCTAATTCATTATTAAAAAAGAGTGGCTGGAAATGGATCCTAACACCACAAGATAATTTTACACTTAAATCGGTAAAGGAATTAATTAGAAAAAAAAAGCCCGTTCAATCTATATCTAAATGGGTCTGGAAGGCAGGTATCCCACAGAAAATGCGCTCGCTAGCATGGAAAGTAACAGCAAATGCAATACATGTGGATACTAATGTTCAAAGAAAGGGCATTAAAATGGTGTATAGATGTGAATGCTGCTTAGAGGAAGAAGAATCTATGGATCACCTATTTTCGAAAGGTAAAATTGCCACACAGGTCTGGAAGAAATTTGATGAAACAAAGCAAATCGTTAAAAGAGAAGACGGTTTAATGGAACGAATTAAAACATGGGAAAAAGTAATTTCTACTAATCCTACTAGAATTTGGCTTAATATGTACTTACCACATGTAATAATATGGTGTATATGGAAGGCTCAAAATAGGAGTAGATTTGAAGGAAAGAAAATTGACACAAATGAAATATCACAAGAAATTAGGCAGGAAATAAGTAACATATCAAATTTTAATCCTGTAATTTTAAATAAAATAGACACAGAAAAGAAAGCAGAACGGGAATGGTTCCTAAATATAAAAATAAATAAACAATATTGGGCGAAAAGTATCTCTTGGCACAAACCTCCGGAAGGAAAACTCTCCTTAAATACGGATGGAAGCTTTAATAGGGACACAGGTATAGCAGGGGGAGGTGGGTTAATAAGAGATTCTACAGGGACAGTTATGAAAGCTTTTACTACAGTTAGTGTAGCAGCCTCGGCTCTACATTCAGAAATCAGAGCATTAAATATAGGTTTAAGTGTTTGTAAAAAATTAGACTATAAGAATATTCAAATACAGGTAGATTCAAATACAGGTATATTGAATCTCATTTAAGAACTGAATGCATCAATATTACATATATATAGGGAGCTAAACGCCCCGGCAGACTATCTTGCAAGGTTAGGATCGCAAAAGGAGAAGCAGAATATGATGAGGTTACTCTGCCGATAAAAATAAAAGGCCTAGTGGAACTAGACAAGAATGCAATTCCCTATGTAAGAGTTAGAAAGGGTAGAAAGTGAGAGGTAGTTAAAATATTAATAGATTATATAGGTATAATAGAAGAGGAAAGGTTAATGGTAAAGAATGGGGCTCCCTTGGGGAATATGGTATAGATGTATTTATTTTTCTTAGCAGCACAGCTCACTCAAAGCTTCATTCATTGGGAGGCAAGATTTGTTGGCACACGCAGTCTAAACCTCATTTGCCCTAATTCTTTGTTTATTGTATGTTTAAAAGTTTTATTTATGCTTATGAGAACAATGTTGCAAGGTCATGTGTTAATTAATTAGTTAGGATGCTAGAACATTAGACAGTTGGGGTATAGAATAGGTCTTGCTGTCATTAAGAAGCAAATTTCAGATTTGCTAAGGTTCAATGAGGTTACAGAAATGAAGCGGATATGGGGGAAAAATGGAGCACAAAGTTGCTGGGATACAACAATGAATTCCAGGTATAAATGGAAACATATACTATGCTGGAATGTTTTTTTTGATGCAGGAATATTAGAGAGATTAAAGTTAAACAAAAGGAGGAGCACGTGAAGGCTATCTTACATTTTTACGTGGTAGAGAACACACAAAAGAAGCCTCTTGGATGCACTCCTGGAACAAAGTAAAGGCTGGAAAATGTCTATTAAGAGACAAATACAGAATGAACATCTAAACCAAAAAAAGACACAATTAATTAAGTGTCCATATACATAATATTTCTTTAGATTTAAATTTTATTGCTTAAGTTAAGTTAGTTAGGAATGAGTCAAGGGTGTAAGGGGATTAAAGGGTAGACTCTAGTTTGTAAAAATGGTATTCCTCCGGCAAAAGAGAGGGCTATAATTAATAAACATCCTTAAAAAAAAAAAAATCTTTAGTCTTTAAGCTGAAGAAAGAAGTAATCATATCCCTTAGCACTTCAAAATCATTACTAGAAGCACTACAAGTGCACTTTCTATATATGCAAACCAAACCCGTTTAGATGTTGATGTGATAAGAATTTGAATTGAATGAATAACTTATTATGTTTGGGTTTACCACAAAAGATATTTTTAATTCATCATCATGCGTCTTTGATCCACAACACGAAACTTCTTGTTATATAGCTCTTTGTGTATGTCCCCCACTTCTTTTATATGCTCTCTTGCCCAATAAGCCTTGCATTCCTTTTCTGGGGGTATGTCGAGAAAGAGTGTTTGGGACTGCCAATAATAAGCTCCAGTTTGAAAGGTCCAATGAATGGTGGCTAGGGCATCTTGTTCTCGAGAGTGGTTCCTATCCCATTCATGAGATGCTATTTCTACGTGTCACTCTTATTTAAAGGTTTAGTCTTAGTCTTTTGATATTCTTTTGTGCCGATAATGACATTATGCCTAGGCTGTGAGCTTTTTTGCTTCAGCTTTTGGATCTTCTAAATTAAGCAATATGACCCTTGTATTAAACCATGATAGTTTATTCTGATAGTGGGGTTCTCAACAATGTTACTAGTGGGCATGCCCTTGGCCATGTTATGGGTCCCTTCACTATAAGTGAGGCCTTGCCCTATGGCCTACCATCCTACATATATCTTCATAGTATAGTAGTTTGTCTTAGTATTTAGTACGGTCATTTTAGCTCTTTCTTTATCTTTTGTACTCATGACCTTTCATTAGTTTGGGGTTCATAATTGGGATGTCATTTTCTATTGGCGCTCCTGATTTTTCTTTTTTATTTAGTTTTTTCCTAGCTCCCCCCCGAGGGGACTTTGATCAATTAATAGCAACTGATCATGACATGAAGAAATGATAAGTGGATGGGCCAAGGGTCATTGAGTTTTAGGTACCATAAAGTTAGAGGAAGCATGATTCTAAATCATAAGTAATCTACTTCTTTTAGAAATAGATTAGGCCCCTAGTAATGGGTGGGAAAGGAGAATGGGCGGGCTCCTTTCATAGTTTTCTGTATAATCTTTTTTTGATAAGAAAATCTCTAGAAAATGGAGCTCAATAGCTCTATTTATGAATTATAAACTGATGTAACACGGTCAAATAGGTCGCCCATCTTTTTGAATAGCTTACTTTAGCTACCCTTTCCCACTACCATGAAAAAAAATTAGCATGACTTATATTTTATTTACATATTGAATAATACAACTCATTTAACATATGATAGATAGACTTCCAAGAGCAAGAAAAAGAAAGCAATAGCTATTCAACTACTTATATTTTATATTTTATTTCTCAAACCAATAACTATTTATATTCTTTCTATTCAACTACTTTCACACTAAAAATTGAAAGAAGGAGCAGGAAAGATGAACAAGAGTCCAATACTCGCAAAGATAATGATAATAAGTTAGAGTATCATGCCAAGTGCCAAACCAATTCTTCTTTCAACAAGTCACATTTTGTTTTTGTAATCGGAGTGAGAGTGAGATTGACTCTTTATTTACTTGACTTGCCCTTCCCACTCTTTACCTGACTCGCCCTTACCACTCTATATCGAACTAGAGTAGATTCCTCATTCATTCTTCTATATGAGTATCATCTTTCTTAGAGGGAGCATAGCTAAATTGTGTGAGCGATAGGCTATTCTCTCTCAAATAGGTTGAGGTTTCTCTTGAATTGAACTTATTCTATGAATTGTATTTGTAGGCTAATCCTTCATTTTCACTTTTTTCTCTCTCTCCTAAATTTTAATAGGACTAGAGGAGGGCTCACCTGAACCATTTTATCATGATCAAATCACTTGATTGGCGCACAAACTAGAGTGAGATTTCTTACTTAACTGAATACAATTACACTATCTATTCCTTCGTTGTGCTCCGAGCCTTTAAAACAAGTTGATAGCAGAAAAGAAGTAACCTGAGACTATTCTCGGGTGAGCTACTTAGATTGATAGATCAAATTTCTCTAGAACTCCCTTATAATACTTTATTAAAGCATTGAATTTCTCCTTGTAGGAGACTTTCCTATACAACAATTGAGAAAATTTACTTGTAAGTAACATGACCATATCCTTATAAAAGATCTTGTTCATTCATTCCTGAGACTGAGATTGAGCCTCCTCTTTGCCCATGGATGACTAATAATGGGTATGTATCTTGAACAAAGGATCTTCCACACTTGACTTTCCTATGAAACTTAATTCAAGGATTGAACGCTTATGGCTGAACACAAAAAGAATCATAATGGATAAGATTGAATGGATCTTTGACCTTGTTGTGTCGTCAAGAACTACTTTTCAAGTTTCACCTGTAGTTAAAGTAAAGTGCGATAACCAAAATTGAATAGAAACCCTACACCAATCTTTCTCATGCACATGATTCAAATAGGGCTGAAAAGAATATGGGCCAGTGATTGGGTTATGTATGATGATGATTCACAAAGTGCAAGTTTGCATCCAATGGCTACAAGACAAAGGCTTACCCAAGTAATCACGTAAAAGGAGGGGATATCAAAGCATCATGCCTCTTTATACTGAATCTTGCCAAAGATTAAGAATCCTCTGTCTCAAAATCACAACACTAGTGGCTCCCTTCTGCATGGATCAAAATCTAGGACATTACACCCTAGAGCTGAAGATACCATTTTTAATGTGATAGTCGAAACAACTAGGTGCATCTTTGAAAATTCTTGTTTGGATCTACAATGATGTAACCTCATATACAAGTAGAATATTGATACATGAATTGTGCTTAACATTGACCAAATCCTAATGCACACAATTTCCAACACATATAAAAAAACTAGAAGAAATGATCTAAGATGGAAGAAGAAACTCATTCAGGTAAGTCATTTCACTTGACCATACAAGAAAGCAAGATCGATGAACCCAACTCTAGAATGACTTACAATTTCAACCCACACCTTTACCTTGAACTTGAACTGCAAGGCAAGATCCATTTCACTAGCTCTAACAAATAAAAAAGTCTAAGTAAGGAAGGTTCACTGAATAAAGACCAACATGACCAAAGACACAAAGATCCAATTTGAAATCTTTCTAAGATCCAATTAGTAGGTAAGAAACTCCTATTGCTAATCTCTCTAAGAGCCATTTAGTAGGTGAGACATTCCTAGTGCTAATATATCTAAGAGCCAATTCTATAGATCAATCTTCTCGCATGGGACATAAAAAAAAGATGTGAATTAGAACCTTTCGAGGTAGGAAATGAAAAGCGATCTACTGCTAATGAGCGAGTTACTTCATTTCAAGTAAACACTAGTACTATTTGCATGGCTTAAGGACTGGCCGAGGAAGACTTAGATAGAGTCCTTGAAACAAATGAAGGAAAAAGCAAATTACCAATTCATGTATGCTATTATGTATGTATACATAATAACACACACACACACACACACACATACATACATACATACATATATATATATATATATATATATATATATATATATATATATATATATATATATATATATATATATATATATATATATGTATGTATGTATGTTGTTATGCATACATACATATATGTGCATATGTTTTTTGATATATATATATATATATATATATATATATATATATATATATATATATGTTTTTTCAAATTGATATAGTTTTTAAAAGTTCAATTTCAAAAACATCAAAATTTATTTTTCTTATTTTTTTTTTTTACCTTCTAATGCTAGTAAGGTAATGTTGTTGTGGGATTTGAGCTAGTGATAATGACATAATGCAACATGTACATGTAACATCTTGGATAATAGTAGATGAGTTATATTTGTATACTTTTTTTTTTCTAATTAATATACTATAACATAAATTTTCATTCTATATTTTTTTCATTTGTCATGTTCATTTATAAATGTGAAATATTGGTGTGACGACCAAATCATTTTGATATACCATGACCTAAATAAAAATATGACGAGCCCCCCTTAGTTTGTCGAGATACTACAAGATCAGGATACTCTCCCGCTTTATTTAGAATTCACTCAAAATTTTCGTAATTATTTATAATTTTATTATTTTAAAGTTTATTTCTTATTTAAATTGTAGGTAAGATCCTCTTGTGTGAGGTAAAAATATACTTAATTAGGCATAAAAGGACACACACACGCACACACACACACATGGAAAAATTATGTAAAATCATTCTCAAAACAAAAATATTTAATAAAAAAAATCAATTTTAATAAATTTTAAGAAGGGCCCTAAAGCTTACAATTTTTATATTTTGGAGCTATTTAATTTGTCATTATGATTTTTTCACACCCTACCCACATCATTAGAAATGAGCAAGTGAGGTTTAGGAAATTAAGTTCATAACCTTAGGTCAAAGGAGGAAACAATATTTAGAAGAATAGTTTTGAACTAAACTAAACTATTCGTTAAAATTTTATAAATGAACTACTCCTAGAATGATCATGTTGTGCTATTTGTCGAAGGAGAGAGACATGGGCTCAATATAAATCTTTTCTCCTGCTTCTTCTCTATTTCAAATAGCATGTCTAGTTCAATATCCTTTGTGCTAGCATGATGATGAGTTATCATGAATGGTGATGGAGTTGGTGTTCAAAATGTGCGAGAAACATAAACTACTATGATCAGAGGTCTTTAGATCATGTAAAACCTTGACCAACAATATAATAGATCTAACTAATAAACACCTTTGTGAGCATATGTAGCATACATGGGGATCAAACTTGTGATCTTGTAATAAGAATATCCATCTTCTTTGCTAACTGTTTTAACATGTTAGTTGAATGTTAGACTAAGTTTGGACTAGGGCATCTTAGTGTTTTATGAGCTATCAAGAATGTATTTTGATGGGACAAGTGTAGACTTTACTATGTGATTCCCTCGATTCTAGAAGGAAACTAAAAAGTTCTAAAATTTTTGAGTATAATTTCCCCATGATATCTATATATGTATATATATGTGTGTGTGTGTGTGTGTGTGTAATGTGAACAATGTTTTTAAAAATTATTTTAAGATTTGCATATAAAATAGGACTAAAGGTAATTTTTTTTTGTTATTTTATCTCTCTTGTTAAAAAAATTTAGATTTTATTAAATATTTTTTATTTTAGTACCCCAAAATATAATTTTATGTATATTTATTACCCAAATAACACACAAGTTGACCCATCACTTATTTAGGGAAAACTATATATGCAACACATAAAATGAAAATATTTATTACTTATTATCCTAATCAAAAAGTTTAATAAATAATTACCCAAAACTAAAAAAGTATTTATGTTTTGGAACTATTGTTTTCCTGATTTTGCAACTATTAAAAAAAAAAAAAAAAGAAAAGCATGATTTTTCAAAAATAATGATTTTTGGAAAATGAAAGGTTGTTTTAGAAATTGTTTTTTGTTTTTGAAAAGCAATTTCGTGGATTTTTATTTGGGGGATTTGTGTTTTTGTGTACCAAATACAAAATAATTTTTTTAAAAGAAATTTTTAAAAAGAATTTAAAAATATACAAAAATATAAAATAATTATGCTTTTGTGCACTCAAAATTAGAAACCTAATTTTTCCCACCCAACCAACATGTCAATAGTTAAAAAAAATAAAAAATAAAATAATTAAAATTTTTTAATTGACAAACAAGCAGATCGGATTCAAACCCACAATGTGTTAAACAAATCACACTTCTTCACCAACCAGTTACGTGCATTTAATTTATTAACTATCAAAATAATATATATATATATATATATATATATATGTTTATGTATTTATATAATATAAATATATGTTTATGTTTATATTTATATTATGTAATAAAAATATATATTATATTATATTATATAAATATAAATATTTATATTTATTTATGTGTATATATATATATAGTTATGTTTATGTTTATATATTTATAAATGATTATGTTTGTACACACACACACACACACATATTTATGTTTATATATTTATATATATTTATATATATTTATTTATTAATTTATATATTTTCTGTTTAAATATCTACAAATACATAGGAGATATATATATATATATATATATATATATATATATAATTTTATTAGGTGATAAATTAAATGAATGTAGGTGTGTTTGAGAAGGTGTATTTTGTTTAACATGTCTTGGGTTCAAATCCTAACTTCTTGTTTGTTGATAAAAAAATATGTAAATATCATTTTTTTTTTTAATTTTTTAAACTTATGACATGTCAGTTGAGGGGTATAATAAGATTTCTGATTATGAGCACACAAAACATAATTATTTTATGTTTTGGTGTAGATTTTTTTTTTAAAAAAAAAATAGTTTTTTTTAAAATTATTTTATGTTTGATCCACCAAAACATAAATCTCCTTTTTTATTTTGTTTATGTGTGTGTTCGTGTGTGTGCGTTTATATATAAGGATATACATGTTATATATATATATGTGTGTGTGTCTGTGTATGTGTGTATAAATATATAAACCAATATAGTATGTGCATGCTTATAGATAAACTTATGCGCACACACACAAATATATATATATATATATATATATATATATATATATATATATATATATATATATATATATATATATATATGTAAACACACACACACACACACACATGATTTTAAAAATGTAACATACGATTTTAAAGATGGAGAAAATAATATGCAAATTGATAGAGATATCATTTCTTTTTCATCATTCTGAAGAGGATCCCTCTTGATCTCCGGAGGACAATACTCATCTCGATAAGAACTCATAGTTATTTGTGATGTTGCATTATTAATTTTTTTTCAACAAAAGTTTTTATTAAGAAATTTTGGTTTTTGTGTTATTATTATTTTTAATTAAGTTATGAATGTGTACTGTAAATGACAAACTTTTATTTTTGTTATTTGACGTATTACTCTGTAGTGGATATTATATGAATGTTATTTGATGAATAATATGTGTCTGTACTTATTTGATTGCAAGCTATACGATTTATGTATGTATTAGTATATTATATATAACATACAGAAACTATCATAAATAGGACATGTTTATGTTGCAGAAATTAGAAATGGAAATATACATTTCAAAAAAGATCTTGCATTTCTATTTTATTTCATCGCTAATTTAGTGGGAATCCGAGATCCTGTTTCCGTCGCAAAATTTAGTGACATAAATTTTCCGTCGCTAATTTTAATAATGTCCGAGCATCATTCTTTCCGTCGCTAATATTTAGAAAGTAACACTTTATAAATGTATTTTTTTCATTTTTAATTACTTCGTTATTTTAATATTATGATGGAATAAGAGCATCTTCAACAGACTAGCTATTTATTCACTTTTAACTATTTTAGCTAGCCAAACACAAAAAATCCTCTCCAACCTACTCTCTATTCGACAATTTATTTTCTAGCTTACTCAAATCGCTCAACAGATTTCAAGAACCATTTGAGGTCTCTAAATTTTCACTCCCTTTTTTCTCTCTCCCTTTTCTCTCTCTCCCTTTTTTCTCTCTCCCTTCTCTCTCACTCTCTATATGTTTTTACTTTTTTAAAATTATTAGAATTGGGTAAAATAGAGAGTGTGTTTGGAGTGTATTCTAAAAACTTGATAGCTAAATTAGTTAATTTAATATTTAAATATATTTTGAGTAGCTATTTTGTTAAGTGTGGTTGGAGATGCTCTACTCTAATAAACAGAATTGAACGTTTCTAATTCCATAATTTCTTTAGTGACATATACTATATATTAGTTTATATATAATTATGTGTGCGTGTATAAAAGTTTACATATATATATATGTGTGTGTGTGTGTGTGTGTGCACGCGCGTGTGTGTTTGTCTATGCATATGTTTGGGATATATAGATTTACATATAAACACACACACACACATAAAATATGTAAATGTATATGTTGATATATATATATATATATATATAAACCTCTTGAAACCGCTATTTCGAAAATAACCGTTTTGTTTTCAAAAAACCGTGGTTTTTGAAAACCATGGTTTACATAAATTGACCACTTATAATTGATGTGTGAAATTATGAAAGTTAGTTACGAACTACGAAGCCGACCATTTTATAGGAGCTCGTTCCAACTTTTCCTTTATGAAATAATTATTCCCAAAGCAAACTCTTTAAAAAGATAGTTAATGAAACAAACTTTTTTTTCTTGGTATTGTTCTGTGAAGCCACGGTCAATGCCATGTCGTACAATGTACCACGATTTTATTTTAAGTTTTTTATACGAGAAAATATAGATATGCTTCAATAATTATTTTTCTGATAAAAAAAAGAACGAATTTTTGTTCGATTCTTTTCCAACTGATCGATCGCCATCACACTGTGGTTCTCTAAGGATAAGGTCGCTGACTGCTGACTGACACTAACGTTTGACAGACGGCACAGTTCCGACCCAAAAAAAAAAAGGAAAGAAATTTCTATCAGCTTGAAAATGGCGAACATGTAAATAATTTAACCACTCAATCTCTCCCAGAGCCTCCTTCTCCATTGTTTGGGTCGTTGCCTTATCTTCTCGCAGGCGGCCTACTGTCACGGATGAGTGGTGGTGTGACATTACGGTCGAATAATCTTGATCCACGCATCCCATTATTGTCTAGAAATGATTCAGCCTTTTGAAGTGGCTATTGCTTTCTGTGGGCAGCCCACAGCTCACCTTCCTAAACGGTGTTTTGCGTGGGCATGGATGATAGATAGTTTTGGTAAACCTCCTTAGGGATAAGATTGACCCAAGAGAAAAAATTGCATGGATGATATATATATAGTTGTGATTAGTCTCACATTTTCAGTTTTCTTGTATGACAAGAAAAACCTACATACGGCTTGAAATATAACATTGGTAAAATTATATATGACTCATACTATTAGGAAATATTTTATATTAGTTGTATATTTTTGTTAATCCCACCAAAAAGGGATCACGATTTTTGAGTCATAACCCTAACATCATTGGCTCTTGTTCCTGATAAAGTCTCCATTAATGGGCAATATAAAAATAACAACGACAAACACAGAAACTTATCACCATCCGCTCTGCCAGTTTCAGAATGCTTGTTTCTTCCATCTTGTCTTGTTATCAATGTAAACAATCGGATATGCTGAATGATAAATCATCAATTCCTTCATTATTCGTATTACTGCTATCATTTTTGATATGGTATTAGAGATGACCATCCTAGTGTCTGATTGCTGATCTTTTTAAAAGCCTTGACAACTAGTAAAACACCATGACAAATGCAAGACAGATATCAATGGAAAAATTTGTTTCCAAACATTCAAATTCCAGTTATATCCCTTCAATCATGAATTCATCCAGTCCATATTTCGTCCATCATTCGGATCAACCCGGTCACATGCTTGTTCCAACGAAACTGAATGACTCCAATTATCCATCATGAATTAAATCCATAATTCATGCCTTTACAGCCAAGGATAAAATTGGTATCATTGATGGGTCTATTGAGCCACCTTCTAAAAAAGAGCATACAACAAAATATGCTCTTTGGAATCAATGCATATATGCATTATTCTATCATAGTTCACCACTCAATGGAACCTGATCAAGCCAAGGAGGTCGTTCATGCCAAAACGGCATGCCAAGCATGGGAAGATCTCAAAGACTAATTCTCACAGAAAAAATGCACTAGTAATTTATCAGATTCAAAAATCACTGGCCTCTCTCTCACAAGGCACGATGACAATCACATCATATTACAAAAAACTCATAAGTCTTTGGGATGAGTTAGATACGTATCGACCTATCCCCGCTTGCAACCAGATGAAGGCCCATATTGAACAAAGAGAAGAAGATCGGATGATGCAATTTCTCATGGGCCTTAATGACACATATACAATGGTGTTCGTAGCAACATCCTCATGATAACTCCACTACCTAATGTTCATCAGGCCTATTCCCTCATCATTCAAGATGAAATGCAATGACAAGTGACATCAGAGACAACTAAAAATTTTTCTTTTGTAAATGCAGTTCAGAATCATTCAAACAACTCAAATAAATTAAAATGAAAGTTTTGTGACCACTGTAATAGAGAAGGCCGCACCATTGAAAATTAGCATACTCTAAAGTTTCATCGCAAACACTTTGATCGAAAAGGGCATACTGAGGATAAATACAGATACAAAAATGGGTCATAGACACCCAACATCACATGCAACCGACAATGTCAATCACAACAACAACAACGAGGATTTCAAAGGAATTCCTTCACTACTGCTAATACAATAGAATCTTTTCAATCCACCCATGGAGTTTATCCACATGACATTAACAAAACAAGTCAAATTCTTGACCTAGTCAATATCTTGCAAGGATTCTCCACGAGAACAACTTCAACAACTTTCCCGTGCCTTATTATTGATGAGCCCAAACCATAATGATGGTAATAAAAACACCTTTGCAAATGCCACAGGTCTATCCCTTTTTTCTGATGCTTCAATTAATTCTGTATTCATTAAGCCTTGGATTTTGGATAGTGGACCCACTGATCATATCACCTCTAATTCAACACTTTTCACTAAAAGTCTAAAATGCAATCTTCATCAATACCTAATGTTAATTTACCAATTGGATCCACAACTTAAATCACTTCAACTAGCACTGCATCTCTTAATTCTGGTATCATCTTAGATGATGTTCTTTATGTTCCTAGTTTTCACTTAAATCTGATTTCTGTGAGCAAAATTATCATCGCCTTAAATTATCGTGCCATTTTTTTCCCACCTTTGTGTCCTACAGGACTTGGCTACGGGAAAGATGGTTGGCTCAAGTAAACAACATGGTGGTCTCTATTACATTCCTTCATTGCAAATGATACCAACCTGTTATCAAGCTTCACACCCTTCCAATCTATGGCATATACATCTTGGACATCCATCACCATTTCGCCTTAAGTTAGCTTCTTCATTATTATCTTTAAATAATATTTCTTATGACAATAATTATGCCCTTTGTCCCATGGCAAAACAAATAAGATTTCCTTTTCCATTAAGTTCCATATTAACTCATGCTTCATTTGATTTATTACATTGTAATATCTAGGATCCTCACAAAGTCTTCACATACTCGGGGACATGATTCTTCCTTACCATTGTAAATTACATTACAAGATGTACATTGATATTTCTTATGCAACACAAGTTGGAGACTCAAAATATTTTGAAATCTTTCATTGATTTTGCCCACACTTAATTCATGCCCATGTCAAGGTAGTCAGAGTAGACAATGGTTCTAAATTCTTGTCTATAAGATTTTTTTTTAGATTTCATGACATTGAATATTAACGCACTTGTGTTTACACTCTACAATAAAATGAAGTTGTTGAAAGGAAGCATCATCACATTCTCATAATAACATGAGCATTGCTTTTTCAATCCCATTTACCTTTATATTTTTGGGGTGAGTGTGTTTTAACTACTGTTTATCTCATTAACCGGTTACCATTCCTATTGCTTTCAAATAAAATACCTTTTGAAATTTTATACCATCGTACATCCTCCATTAATCACCTGAAAGTTTTTGGTTGTCTGCATTATGCCACTATTGTACGACCAATTCGTAAATTTGAATCACGTGCAAAATATTACATCTTCATTGGATATCCGACTGAACAAAAATGATACAAACTATACGATATGGAAACTGAGAAATTCTTTATCAGTCATGATATCAAGTTCGGGAAACCACTTACCCTTTTTTATCCACCTCAAAAAATTCTGATTTTGTAGTATCCAATTTTCTTTTTGAGACAACTAAACCTCAGCTTATCATGCCACTAATTCTTTCTAGCAATCATTCTCACCAACCTGAGCAAGCAATCTTCCACATTAACACCAGCAGCTAATACTTTCAGACATGTCAGACATTCCTTCTGAACCTATTACTACTTCCATTCCCCCTCAGAGACAATCAACACGATCCAAGCGACATCCGGCATGGCTAATCAATCAGATGACATCATAAAGACTTTTTGATGTCATCTCAAGCTAATCAATCTAACTCAACACCAAGTTTTACAACATGTACTCTATATCTGCTCTCACATTTCTGTTCCTACTCACGTTTTTCTTCTTCCCATTCTACCTTTTTAGCTACCATCATAGATCACATCAAGTCCAAAACTTATTCTCAATAACTCTTTGATCCACATTGGTGACAAACTATGCATACCAAATTAGAAGCATTACAGCACAACAACACATGGAGCTTAGTCCCTCTGCCTATTGACCCTAAACTGATTTGTTGTAAATGAGTCTACAAAATCAAATACTAATTTGATGGCACCACTGAATGCTACAAGGCTTGCATCATTGCTAAGGGATATAATCAAGTTGCAGGCTTTGACTTTAAAAATATTTTCAACAATAGCTAAGCTTACAATACTTCGATATCTTTTTACTGTTACTTCTACTCGCCATTGGTACATCCACCAATCGGACACTCAAAATGCCTTCCTCCATGATGATTTACTTGAAGTTGTCTACATGGAGCCTCCACTTGGTCTTTGCCGACAGGGGAAGAACACTGTTTGTCGGCTCAACAAGTCTCTTTATGGACTTAAATAAGCATCAAAAAATTGGTTTTCCATATTCTCAAATACTATTCAAAAGGTCGTTTATCAACAATCAAAGGCTGATTATTCACTTTTCACCAAGATTCAAGGCAATTCTTTTACAGTAATTCTCATATATGTTGTTGACATACTCCTCACAAGAAATGATTTACATGAAATGGAACTCCTCAAAGAATTCCTTTTTAAGCACTTCCATATCAAAGATCTTGGAGATTTGAGTACTTTTCGGGTATTGAATTTTCTCATTCAAAAAAAAGAATTTTTATGTCACAAAGAAAGTATGCAGTGGATATTTTGCAAGATTTAGGACTCCTAGGTGCACATCCCAATAATTTCCCAATGGAGAAAAATTTGAAGCTCACTTCCACTGGTGGTGATGCAAAAATTCAAGACCAAATCATACTACCACTTGGTCTAATCACTCGAAGTCATACTAAGGCCTTTCAAAAACAAGTCCAAATTATTATTGAAGACTTAAACAAGGAAAAACAAGTTGGTGAATTTGAAAGAAAGACAAATACTCTACTTGGATCATCAACTTGACCCAGCATTGCAAACTTCACCAGAAATCGGATACAAATCCAAAAATTATGAAATTTTAACTAGGAAAACTACATTAAGGAAGGTTTCCAATGCAACAAACCGTGTCCCATTTGGACCTCAGATGAAGGAGATACAATATTTTCCAAAAGGTGGTGCTGGCAGCAATGACTAATTAACTTTGAAAATTCACCAAAATTCGAATACCTGTCGGAATGCTTTGAAATTTGACATGGACAAACTACATCAAGTTATCTGTTCAACGCAAGAAACCATATTCAATTTGAGCCTTGGATTACGGAGATACATTGTTTTCAAAAAATGTTGCGCTGGAAAAAAAAAAATATTTTTTAGCTAGTTTGTTCCGTATATAAACCCATTGTAATTCATTTTGTAAGGACACCCTTTGATGAAATATACAAACACTCTTTGAGTTTTCTTTATATTGTTTTGTGCTTGTGAGTGAATAACTCTCTTGTGTGGAACACTCCAAAAATCGGGTTTTTCGGGTTTAGTTCTCGGAAGGTTCATTGCCTCTCAATCATTAGGTAAGTGATTGATTTGCATTACTTGTGAAGTCTTTGTAAGTTTAGTATTAGTGGATCTATTGGTGTTCGTTGCCATTAGGTTCCTAATCAACTTCTTTGTATTTCTCAAAGATTTACCATTATCTTTCATTTCATTCTCTTGAATCTTTAACCAATAAGAAATTAGTCTTCTTAAAGGTTTAGATTTATTTCTTTTATTTCATTTCATTCCGCTTGGATTTTTACGTCCATCTAGTTTATTGTCGTTTTCGTATCAGGTGGAGCATTGCTAAATGATCTAATAAAGTACAGAATATTAATTGGGAGATTGATTTATCTGATAGTGACAAGGCGCGACATATTCTACTCAGTTCGCACATTGAGTCAATTCATTCAAGAGCCTAGAATACCTCATTGGGACTCTACCATTTTAATCCTCAAATACATCAAAGGTATCCCAGGCCAGGGATTATTTCTTTTTTCTGATAACAGTCTAAATTTGAAAATCTTTTGTGATTCAGATTAGGGAGGTTGTCGCACCACAAGTTACAGGATATTGGATTTTCCTTGGAAATTCTCTCATATCATGGAATTCCAAGAAACAAACCAACCTCTCTAGATCATCAGCTGAAGCTAAATATCAAGCCATGACTAATACATATATAAAGCTAACTTGGTTATGTTATATAATATATGATTTAAAGGTCTCTTAGACATCTCCAATATCATTATTTTTGTAACAATCAAGGAGCTTTCACATTGATGTGAATCCTGTCTTTCATGAATGCACAATGCACATTGAAATATGCTATCATATATTATGAGAAAAAGTATAAACTAGAATAATTAACCCTTCTTTTGTTCCTTCAAACTTTCAGTTGGCTGATGTATTTACAAAGGCCTTAGGAAAGGATCAGTTTGTGAGTTTCTACAGCAAGTTGGAACTTCATGACATTCACTCTCCAACTTGAGGGGGAGTATTAGGAAATATTTTATATTAGTTGTATTAGCTGTATATTGACATTAATCTCACCAAAAAAGGGATCATGACTTTTGAGTCATAACCCTAACATCATCGGCTCTAGTTCCTGATAAAGTCTCTATTGATGTGCGGTAGAAAAATAACAAGCATAGAAACATATCACCATCCGCTCCACCAGCTTCAGCATGCTTGTTCTTCCATTTTGTCTAGTTATCAATGTAAACAATCGGCTGTCCTAAATGACAAATCATCAATTCCTCTATTATTCATATTACTGCTATCACTTTTGATACACACACATATAGATGATGTGTTAATTTAGTGATTAAGTCTAATATTACGTGTGGAAACACAAGCCTAAATGGGAGGTTGTACTTACTTAGTGCATATCCTGCATTAGTATATGGTTTATGTGATATTAATATCTTGACTATCTTATTCTCAAAAATTGGAGATACTATATGTTTAATGAGTCATTAGATATAGAAAAGGTTAATATCTTGACATTCTATCTCCAAAAAATCAGAGAGATTATATCTAATGAGTCTTAAACTTTAGGCCTATCGCCATTGCACAAAAATACTTGCTATCACCCAAAGATATGTATGTTCTACAATATATACACGTAATACCAAATACTTTCCAAATAATTAGTTATCATAATACTATTCTTGCCTAAACATATTTAATATTAAAATTCTTATGAGATTTGATGTATTACTATATATGTAATCACATAATACAACATAAGCTTAAATAATAAGTGTTGTATAGTTCAATATACGTTTTTTAAGTTTTTTTTAATATGTAAGTGTGTGGTGTATGTTTATTTGATTTCATGTAGATATAAAAAGGGACTTACTCATTTGGTTGAGGCAAGAGGAAATGAAGTAAGAAGAAATATAAACATTGAATAGTTATGGGTTTGATTGGTATTATCAATAATTGTATGCTCTTGAGTATTATGTTCAATAATATGATGGGGATGCAACAATTGATTGATCTTTAACAATATTTTTTTTTCTTTTGAGACTACCTTTGAAATAATTTCTTTGAGTGTTAAAAAGTACAATACTATGCATATTCATTGTCTATAGTAAAATTTTGTTTGGTAATGCCAATTTTTTCAGATATGGTGGCATATATTTAAAAATGAAGGAATCAACAAGCTCAATAACTAAGATTTCTTTTGAGAGGTTATGAGCAATAGTTAAGTTATATAACTAGCAATGTGTGATGCAAACTACACCTTGTACAATTGGAAGATTAAGGTGGCAAGGCATTATTTGCCTCTAAGACCACAAACAATTAAAAAATATTTGAATACATTCGAGATGTCAAATAATAAAAGAAATATGAGATACATTCACTGAACTTTTTTTAAAGAAGAGTGAATCAAGGCTACAAATAATGACACAATTTAATTTATTGGTCTAAAAAATTCCACAAAGCCTAGGATTTATTGGTCTAAGAAGAAATTTATCACAAATAATGGTGCAATCTAAAATGTATCATATCGATGATAAGTTAGATGCTAAAGTATCATTCCTAGCTAAAGAAGAATTGACGCTTGCAGTAACTTCACAAAATATTGATTACTAGAATTATTTCATCATTGATTTTGAATGTTTGAATTACATGATTTACAATAATGAAAAACTACAAAATATAAATGATGACAAGAGAAGTTATGTTTTGATCACCACCAACAACTCAAGATTGTTAATAACTCACATCGGATAAATAGCCATTGCACCTCGATAAAGCTTCAACTAGGTATCATTCTAGGAATGAAGAAAGATTTGCTACATATGGCACAATTAACATTATTAGGACACTATATACTATTTGGTCCATGTGACATTAAGATATACCAAGATATCAATGCCTTAGATATACCAGAAATAGAGGGAAGAGTATCTGAGTCTATCACTATCTATGTAATATCATTAGAATCTACTTATCTAGATGTTGTAACTTTGTTAAGGTGTCAAAACTTATTATTTATGACATGTTCCCAAAAGCTCAATGTGTGATTAAGTTTCATCCAATGGAGTTCTATAAGTATATGAGTCATATAAGATATAAAATAGACCTAAATCTACATATCAATTCTACAAGAATTTTATATGCAGTCTGACCAACTAAAAGTAAACTAACTACTAGCTGAGTTGTCTGGGTAGACTTGGATTTTCAAAAAGATTCTTATAATCTACGATCGACTCATTTCCTTGTGTATGATTTATTAATATTTGGATAATATTGTTTTCATTTGTCAAACGAAGGATATATTAGTATGAAAATATTTTTGTGCTATATTAACATAAAATGTAGCTATCATTATTAGATTATTACTACCAATGTTGATCCCATCATAATTCTACCCACGGTATTTTACCACAAAAACTATACATAATTTTGTTCATGAGTTATTTGCACATCTAATACTTTTAAGTAATTTATCAATTACTTTTGATTATTACTTTGAGTATGCATATTTATTATTCTATCTCTAATATTTCAAAGACAAAATAATGTTTTACTAAATGTAGTTGCACTTTTGGTTTTGTAAATATCATACTCATGATACTTAATATACATCATCCAACAAATCATACATATGGAAATCATATAAGAGGAAATGACCTGTAAGACTATCACCACCATATGAGATACCTCTATTTTTCTATGTCCCATGATATATCTGTCACAACACCATCCTCTACAATTAACATATGACTTATACATTATAGTGAAATTCCTAGATTAATCAATTTACTAAATCCCATATCATTCGATGTTTAGTTTTTCTAAAATATGCATAATAAATTATCTTAGAGACATTAGTGCTCTTGACTTCATAAGTGGCATACACTAATACTTAAACTTACCTCAATCTCATATTTTAACATATATGTTTATCTCACGTATTAAGATTAGAAGGGTAGCTACTTCTTTTGTATCATACTACCTGAGTATGTCATATGACATACATGTCATTGTCTACTATGGCTAACATGCATAAATTTACAAAATTATGAAAACCCAAAATTTAGGTTCTAAATATCATTCATATCCATCAACATCAAAATTATACCATTACCACAAACATAAATATTATAATATCATATCATCAAAATATAAGTACATAAAACTAATTATAGACCCTAATTTAGTTTAATATGAATAAGAATTCATATAAGATATTTTGAGTGACATCGTGAGGATTCCCAATAATAACCCTAGTAAGGATCTAAGTCTAAAATCCTAATCCCAAATAATTATTATAAAACCCTAGTAAGGATCAAAGTATATAAGTAATACCAAGTACATAAAACCCTAGTAATACCTAGTACATAAAACCCTAGTAAGGATATAAGTACATAAAACATAAATATCATTCATTTTCCTTGTATTTGCCTCAAATCAAGGTTTGGAAGTCATACCGCTAGGATTTGGTACTCTTGTCTCGAAATTCAATTCCCATATCTCCTCTTTTCGAAATCTTCTAAGTATTACTCATATACTTTGGGTATCCATATAATTATTTAAGCTAAAAGTCATTGTACTAGCTTGAAGTTATAAATTTATTGTTATGCTAGATCTTCTCTATAGTAATAAAAGTCATGGTGACAAAGATTATCATGACTCAAGTAACTCTCATTTAGAGCAAAAATTCATGACATTGGGAATGATAGTGACTGATATAATATATCTGTAGAACACAAAGTCATGATACTTAGAATAATTAGGACTTATGCATTTATCTTTGGGACACAAAGTCGTGATATTAAAAATACTATGAGTTTAGTGTTTTCTTACTAGAGCACAACGACAAGTGGCTTGACATGCCATAATTGGAGTAATGCTCTCTGGAGCACACATTCATGGAAGAAAATATTGTTGTGATTGATTTTATTTGGTATTTTGTTTCTATATCAATTAAGATATAACACTGGAAAATAATATGATTTCTTATACCAATGAGGTATTTGGTTAATATGACATAAAAATAAAGTCATGACAATTATGGTATTTTAGATATATTGTAGTTATGACTCCAAGAAAATATTATAGCCATTTAGATAATATTACATAGTAAAAAGATTGTGACTACTTAGTAGTAGATTCGTAATGTATAAAAATTACTATGATCAATTATATAAAGTTATGACCAAGAAATGATATTATAATTATTCTATAGGCTAGCAGAAGTTATAACTAAGTAGATTTATGAGAAATATCATGACTCTATTTTTTTCTTCCCTTCAATTCCTCACTCCACCAAGTATATAAATTTTACCCAAAATATTCTTGATTTTACTAATATTCATTAAATTCTTTTAAAATAGATATTTAGTGAATTATCAATAATGACTCTTAAATTAAAGTTAATATACATACAAATATATCAATAAATACTTGTCAAATTATCCAAAAAATTTAGTATATACACATTGTGTCAAGTGGACTGGGCAACCTAGGCACAACATTAGTCACCAACCAATTCAACTGTGCTAGTCCTAACATGGCATAATCTAGAACCATGCCTAGATAATGATCATGCAGACATGTGGCATGGTTCATGTCTTGCTAGGCTGACACCCAACATGCTTCATGACAGGTGAGGCATGACCCATGTGTCTGGCCTACTGATATGACATGTGGCATGATGTGGTTGCTTTTTTTAAAAACTAATAGTGGGGGAAAAAAATCTAAATAATTGTGAGACACTATTAGAATTATACATTCTTGATACTGAAATCATGTGTTAGATACTAATATATGATATTTGACTATGTCAATAGTAATAGTGGGGAACTTATTATTGCCAATTTAGACTGAAAAACATAAATTTTATTTTTTAAATTATTAAAATTTTTATGATGTGATGAACATATGTTTGTTTGTTTACACTCCTACCTCTTGCATTGCACTCAAATGTATATGTAATATTAATAATACATTTAGCATGCATAGAGGATACCCTAATTTTTGTGCAATGACTACTAAGATGAAAACTAAGTTTTTAAAATACCAGTTCTCCATTTAATCTCTTTATTACTTGGATACTTGTATAAATCATAGAGTTAAGGTAGAAGGGATACAAAATATTTCTAGATATATATTCATATGCATGAACAAAGAAAAAGAATCTGATTGTTATATTTATAAATAAATATCAAACATATTTTTATATTATAATACTAGATATTGTAGTCATACTGAGATACCGAGTATGAACATGAACATTATATTTTGAGATGACATTTCCTATTTAGTTAGTAAGGAGTAAATTAAAGGGTGGTCCATCAAATATGAGTAAGCTATCTTAATACTTAGATACTAATTTTTACACAATCATATTACATGATGATAATAATTAGATATATTGAGTAGGTAGAAATCATACAAATCTACTTATCCTATATTTTCTAAGATTATACATGATCTACTAACCCTTTTGATGTCTAACATATTATAGAAGTACTATTATAGAAGTACTATTTTTCTACTTATCATATTATAGTACTATTATTATATTACATAATAATAAATCTACTTATCATAGTTAATTTTTCTATAACGATGAGTATTATTTTAGATAAGAAATCCAAACTATGATAAAATATTATAGAAGTACTTCGATATTTAAAGGAATGAGAAGATTCAAAGATAGATATTCATGATAGAGTGACTGGATGATGACTCATATGAAGACATTGAATATATCAATACTAGTGCTATCAAGATATCAGACATAATGATTTGATCCAAACTACTAACATAGACTAATCGGGGTTCAAGTATATTAGACTAAATCAATGAAAGAATTAAAATAGATTATATTTATATGTTTATTTTGTTGATGTATATGTATACTTTTTTATACTTTTAAACTTTTTCAATTTTCATTCCATTAACCATAGTGCTTGCTCATTGGCAGTGGGCATTGGCCATCAGGCCAGGCCCCAACACTACCCTCTAGCCTTTTATCCTTGTGTCTAGCCTGCTACCTCAATGCCATTGGTTGACTAGAAGTAGCCTTGGCCACCTAGCTAGTGGCCAGTGGTCATGGCTATGCCATGCCAGCTCCAGCATGCTCAATTCATTATGGCTTGCAATCAGGGCATGCTAGGCTGACCAAAATTTTAGCTGTGCCACATGGCACATGTGGCACATGCTCAATTCATTGGCACATCCAACCATTTTGTGCTGTGCTCGACATGGCATGGTGGCCTAATTGGGCCACTAAAATTTAGGTCATGCTAGCACTGCACATCCCATTTGACACTTCTATATCTAGAGTGTTGAATAATAGACATGACTATGAAAAATGAAATAATAGATTTATGATATGCAATATTGGGATATGTTGGCAATCATAAGGTGATAATAATGCAAATAATTATAATCAAATATATGCTTAAACATGAAGTTGAAGTAGACACAATTTGTGTTGGGTATCATTATGACAATACACCTTGTGGGGGGTTGGAGTTTGAAGAAAAAGTCTCATTCAATCTAGTTCATCCTAATGTGTTTATGAATATTAAGTAACCATCAATCAGTGGATATGGTGATATATATTGACTAAATGTATGATTTTTTTTAGGAATGAATCATACTTATGAAGTTGTAATTAGTATTCTTAATCATTGTCGTAACATGAGTTATAAAGTTGTGACATGAACAAATTCATAACTTGTGTTTTATGGTCGCGACTAGAAGATTGTGTATTTGGAGTTGTTACTTGAAATATGAAGTCGAATCCTAAATGAAATCATTACTCTTTTTATTGGTGTCACAACTTGAATGAAGTCAAAACTATATATTTAGTGTCATAAACTAAATTGTGAAGTCGTGACCTGGATAAAGTTGTAACTCTATTTTTTGGTATTGTGACTTGATTGAAATTAAGATTTAAATAAAGAGACATCCTATCTTGTGTTGTTATAATTGAATAACAAGGATTGTAGTTGCAACATTGTCTATGACATCATAACCTATTATGTATATGATGTCATGACTAAGGTCTTAAAGTCTAAGAAATTTTTTATTTCTATTTAAGCTTTTTGTAAATGAATACATTATTACCTAAAAAAACTGACAAACATAGGTTTTTCCTCTTCCAAATTACATCTTCTCTTTTCTCTCCTTCCCTAATTCTTCTATGCATGTGCATGGTTTCTTCTATGAATGTTTCTAAACCTTCACCTACTCAAGACCCTAAATCACAATTTCTCTAATATTCAAGTCCTTGTATTTGATATCAAAGCATATTTAACATAAAGTACAACCTGATACATAGTATCCAAGAAGGTCTATGACTTAATATTTGGTATCAAAACTAAATCTTGAAGCACACGTATTTGATTCTCTTCAAATATTTGGTATTAGAGGTTTGTTGAGGTATGGTCTATTTCTTTAAACTTGATATCAAAGCTAACAAGGTTGCAAGGTTCTAACATTTGGTACTAAGCCAAGTGTGGGTTTCAAAATTTGGAATAGAGCCAAGTGTTGATTTTAATATTTGGCATCAATATGGAATTAAGAATGATAAATGCAATAATATCATTTGGTATTAAAGCTCAATGTTATTAAGCTTGATTTGAGTATGGAATTAAGAATGATAAATGCAATATTATCAATTTGAAATTGAGAAGTTTGGGGAAGGCATTTGAACAATGAAATTTGAAGGTGAAGGACATGTTGATTGATAGAGATTACTGGTCTATCATTGAAGATCCTAAGCTAACTATAAATGATCAGAAACTAAAGATAATTTCTACTTAGGCTATCAAATAGGACAATTTGGATCGTAAACTTGATCTAATTGTGTTTGGTAGATGAGATTTTGGTGAATATTTATGGGGAAAGAATGATGGAGGACTTTTAGAAGAAAATCAAGGTACTCTATCATAATAAGTACTTGGTCAACAAGCTATTTTTGAATAAGAATATAAATAGATTGAAAATGGAGAAGACTAGTTTGTTTTCTTCACATCTATATGATTTTTACACAATAATCAGTCAACTCCCATATATTTTCTATGAGATCAGTGATAAAAACAAAACTATTAGACCCCTCTATCTATTACCTGATTTATGGGATATCTCAATTATCATCATTGGTAGTGATACAATAGGATTATTCTATGAAGCGATGATTTTAGCCCTATCGTCAAAGGATAGGAAGAGGTAGAGTATGATGAAGTACTCAAAAGAGATTTTGCTTTTGAAAGGAAGACTGAAGTGAGAAGTGTGAAAACTCAAAGGGAAGAAGAAGAATAAAGATTATAGATAAGTTAGAAAGGAAGTGTTGGAAATGAGGTATAATTGGATATTTTAGGAGGCATTACCGAGACAACCCAACTAATGTGGAAGATGGCTTGAAAGAAAAGAAACTATCTAGGGGTGAGGTACACTTTTCACATGCCTGTCACTCAAGTTTAAGAAGATACATGATATATTGACACAAGTATATCATATCACATGACTTCTTATCAGAACTAGTTTAGCCATTATGAGTTATATGATGGAGGAGAGTTGATTATGAAAAATGTTATTCAATAGTGAAAATAATTATTCATGAGATAATGAAGATGAAGATGCATGATGAGTTTGTAAAATTCTTTATGAAGGAGATGTATATTCTAGATTTGAGTAAAAATATAATATCTATAAGTGCAATGATAAATGATGAGTTGAGATTTTATTATGATGATAAATCTTGCAAGATGATGCAAGGAGAAACATTGATTGCTCAAGGAATAAGATGTGCAATATTGTACCAACTGTTGGTAAGCACAATCAAGACTCCGAGTAATGGGTCCTTATTTTTTGAGAAGAAGGAAGACAAAAAATAAAGAAAGCACGAAGATGAAGTTTTCCATGAAGAGAAAAGTCAATGTATAGTTAGAGTTATAACATTAAAACATTGTCACAACATGGTCTAGAGTAGTGATATGAAAAGACAGTATCGTGATAGTTGAAGCTATGACATGGAAAGTTGGTGTCATTGTAGTTGAAGTGGAAACATGGAAATTTAGAGTCATGATGTGGGAATACAGTGTCACAAAAATAAACTATGTTATGTCATTTATTAGAGGTTTAGGCACATTAGTGAGAAGAGTCTCATAACTAGATCCTCGAAAAGAATGATAGGAGTATCAAATTATTTAGAGAGGTTTGATCTTTGTGAGGATTGCTTGCACAAATTTTTTTTGGTGAAGCTTAAACCAACAACCACCAAGTTAATGATAATCCTAGATTTGATTGACAATGATTTGTTCATAGAAATAATAGAGGTATCAATTGGGAGATCAAGGTACTATATTTTAATTTGTTTGATTATTTCTCTAAATATGCATAATTTTTCTTCATTCAAAAGAAAATCAAAGTATTAGAGAAATTCATGAAGTTCAAGATGCTGGTCAAGAAGATAAATATTTTACAAGTGGATAATGGGGTAAAATATTTTTAGTTGATTAGTTTTGTGTTGAGTACATAATTATTTGGCAAAATATAATTAGGGTGATATCACCATTGAATGGATTGTTGGATTCTGAATAGAACTTTAATGTAAAAGGCGAGGTTCATGAGGAGCTGGGCAGGATTGAAGTTGAAGTTTGGGTTGAAGTAGTCACTATAATATGCTACCTAAAGAACTATACTCGCACATCACAATAAAGGATCAAACACTCCTTTGAGGCATTGCATGGGAAGAAATCGAGGGTAGCTCATCTTTAGGTCTTTGAGTGTGATACATATTCCCTTGTGCCAAAATAAACTAAGTTGGACTTCAAATTAGTGTAGTAGATTTCTTTTGCCTACAATGAAGGTCTCAAAGGCTACAAGCTTTGGGACCAAAAAATAAGAACAATTATCAACATTCGAGATGTAGTATTTAGAGAATAGAAGAGTAGAGAATTCCTAAAAAGTCATGATAATATGAAGTAAAGTTGTGACATGGAAATTGTGAGCCACAACATCTCCCAATCACAAAATTATAAATGGTGTAGCGACTCCATTCTACTGGTGACATAGATTCTTCTAGTGATAAGGCAGAGAATCTTGAGAAATAATACAATTCCCTATCTGCTAGATTAATGAGAATGAGCAAAAATAAATATATTAAGCGATACACAAAATTTATGTTGTTTAGCACAAACTTTCTTAGACCATATGTTACTGCAGATCTTTCACTATAAGGAATAATATAGTGTTTACGACACTCTAAGAAAATTGCTCTCAATTTTCTCTCTCACTTTACCTCTCTTCTTTCACTATGTTTTCTCTTCCTCACTTCTCCATTATGAATTTGAAGAATACAAGAAATGTGTGATATAATTTTCCTCCCTACACAACATCTCTATTTATGGCAAAAAGAAGAGTGAATTTGCCAAAATTAAGCTACCTAACAAGGAAAAAAATTGGAGAGTAGACAACTTCCTTTTTGACAATTGAAGCCTTCATATTTGACAATTAAAGTCTCCATCTTTGACAATATTATTAACACTCAATTTTGACAATTAAAGCCTTCATATTTGACAGAGCACACATAGATTGAAATCATTGTTGAGGATGATGTAATCGAGATAGAACCTATATTGAAAAAATAAATAAGGATTGAAAACCCTTTTGTAATATATGTTGATAGTGCATACCATACTCTTCATGACGTAAGAGATGAACCAAGCATGTGGATAGAATAAAGTGTCTTTGGAGAGTCAATTCAATGGAAGTTTTTAAAAAAAGATAAATAACAAATAATTGAAAGAGAGTAATATTTGGGAGCCTTATGAAGTTATCCTTAAAACTAGAAGAAAATACAAAGATAATAAATGTAGGAAAGTGTCAGTGATGCAATGTTGAGGCTAGGGAGAAGAAGAAGATGATGATCATGAATTAATCTCCAAGTCAGAGAATTTTAGGATTGTCTCATACTTTTAAAGTTAAAATTGGGGTTCAGTGTCATGACCTAAATGAAGTAATAAGCTATATTCTATGATTGTGATAGGAAGACCATGTATTTGATGTTATGACATGAATTGTGAATTTATAATTTGAATAAAGTCACAACCATGTTCTATGGTGTCATGACTTGGACAAAGCCAAAGCTATTTATTGGCATCGTGACATAAATTATGAAGTCAAGATCTAATTGAAGTTGTGACCCTATTATTTAGTGTCATGACTTAAACAAAGTTAAGACTTGAATGAAGTCACAACCCATCTTGTATTTTTATGACTGGATGACTTAAGGATTCAAGTCACAACTATGAATTTAGTGTCACTACAAGAATGAAGTCGTGACATTGGAAAAAGATGTTATAACTTTGGTCTTATGTTTAAGAGATTTTTTTTTATTTAAGCATTTTGTAAAAAAATGAACTATAACTAAAAAATTAAAAAAAGATGGCTTTTCTAGTGTGTTTGTGTGCTTTCTACAATGAGTTTCTTATCCCCTCCATTTGATATCCCAAGACCTCAAATTACTAACTCTCAGACAATCAAGATCTTGTATTTGATATCAAGTATGAAGTGATACCTAGTAATAAAGGAGGTTCATAACTCAAGATTTGATATTAGAATCAAATAATGAAGCACATTGATCTAATTCTTTTCTAACATTTAGTATTAGAGATTGATTGATGTTTGATCTATTTATTTATATTTGGTATCAGAGCTAATAAGGTCATAGGGTTATAAAATTTAGTACTAAGTCAAGTGTAGGTTGCAATAATTTGTATCATAGACTAGTGTAGGTTTTATCAATTTTTTTTATCAAAGAAAAATCAGACTATTTCAAAATTTTAGAATCTTAATGAAATAGTTGAAGGAGAAGCTTACAAGAAGTTTTGATGCCTAACACAAACAATCATAGAAAATATACTTGAAAAAAATTCTTGAATTATTTGTGAAGCTATTGTTAGAGAAACATAAACCAAAATATTTAACATGGTGATAATACTAGTGCAAGTGTTTTTTTTTGTTTCAAATATATTTGAGCAAAAAATTACCTAACTGTAGGTACATAGACGACGGCTTCGATCATCTCCCATAATGCCTCCACTAGCTCTGTCTTGCAAAGATGATGATGCTATAGTGGTATAGCATCGCCAAGCCATATGTATATTTAAAATAAAAAAAAATCATTAATGTAGTATTAAAATTATGCATTTTGGTTTATTATTATATTAAATATCTTATTAAAGATGTAATATATATAATCAAAATTTTAATAAGAATCAATTAATAAATCAAATATTTGATTATTATTTAAACTAATTATTTCGATCATATATATGCACTTATATACTAAATAAATTAACAATGATCTTTAATATTTTTTATGACATCCAGATTAGACTACGGAAAGGAACTTGTCCTAAATTAGTTCTTGGACTTCTAATATAATTATTATTTTATATAATAATTTATATTAATTATAATTCATACCACTATAGAATTATAAATGCAATTGCTCACTTATTCAAAATATCTTATGCCTTTTATTTATTTATATACTAAATAAATAAACATATATACTCATTATGTTTAGATTATAGATACTAATTAATTTTGATACTTTCTAAAGGAGGTATCATAAATTATTTTGATAGGACATGGATTCCATCATCAATCAATATTTACCATAAGCATAATAAAGTTATCAAATTCATAGCATTTACAAACCTATTTCTAGACTCTACTCTTTATGAATTAAAATAACTATTAACAAGTATATATAAATATAATAATTACTACAAGAATAAGAACAATAATATTTATAATAATTATGATGTATTTTATTTTATAAGTCAGTACAAAATAATTATGCCATGTTGATCATTTTCAATTTACTTAAGTGTACTAGTACTAGATTTTAGAACTTTACCATTCACTATAATCAAGATAAACCTACTGAAATATAGTACTATAATCTTACCAATTGATTATCTAGTTCTATCTAGATTATGAATAAAAAACTTATATTCTACAAGAAATAATTAGTTGATCTTCTATGCATAAATCAACCTTTACGCATCGATCATATATAGTGCAAAATAAAGAAGATATGCTTTTTTTTATAAATTAAACTCATTATAAAATCTTTTATTAAAATAACAAAAAGATATAAATCAAGAATATAATCATAAATAGATTTTAATATACATTAGTTCCAACAACTATAAAATGCATCATCACTTCATATGTGCAAATACACTAAAACAAAATGAACTAGTTTGGAGAAAGAATTGACATTTTGTAGATATATCTTGAAGCATTTATTTTTGAAAAAGTAGCTAGAAGATTTATGGCTAAAATTATGAAAGAAGCATCTCACGTGCTCAACATGCTTACCCCAACCAAAACTCAACTTCATTTCCCCCTTTGAGAAGTGATTGGGTGCTAAATCTATACTTAGTCACTTTATAACATTTAGTTTTGTGTACAACATATTTATTTTTTATCATTTACAAAGTAAAATTGATGGGAAGCAACTAGAATATGTATCTTTTGGAATACAATAACCAAAAAAATGGGTGAAAACGTTGCAACTCTGCAAGTAGGAGATGACTACACACTATGACATTGTAGAAATTTCAAACAATATTTTCTCCATTTTGGCAATTGACTAAGTCTCATCTTTATGGTTTCTTGAAAAGGATGTATTACTATACTAAGTGCAAATAAAAGAGTAGATTGCTAAACTATGACCAATTCTTAAAGAGAAATTAGAAAATGAAAATGATGAAAATTATGTGGTGAGGAAAAGTCTTGCTAGAGTGATATTTACTAAAGATAAACACATGAATAAATTATTTCAAGAAGTATTAAAAGTTCACTAACTCAATTTTGAATGTTAACCATAGTTTGAAATCCAAATCCCAAGTATGAAAACATAAATATAGTAGAGAAACAAAATAAGTAAGAATTAGCATGTGTGAGGAAGAATCTCCATATCTTCAAGTGGGTTTAGATAAAAAAATATCATCCATATGAATTAATTGAGAGATACAAGGGTTAACTAGTAGCGAAAGGGCTATGTCAGCAACGTGGACTAGACAATAAGTAGATATTTAGTGTAGATGCATTGATCACCATTATAAGAATTCCAAAAGTACTTGTTGCTTGTAAGAACTAGAAGTTATTCCAAATGGATGTGAAGAATATTTTCTTCGATGAACAACAATACTAAAGGATTATATGAATCAGCCAAAATAACTTGAGAATGCTACCAATCTCATTTTTTTTTGTGAAAAACAAGAAAAGGTGTAAATGCACTAAAGGAAGCATCAATATTTTGGTATGGTAAAATTATTGAATTTCTAATATCAAGTTGTTATTTTGTAGCACATGCAAATTTTAGTATGTTTGTCAAAATTAACGAAGGAAAATTGAATATTGTGTTATTGTATATAGATGATTTAATCTTCATGGGATGTGATGAAAAAAATTTTATCAAACAAAAGATAATTTATATGTGAGCTTCCAAATGAAAATGCTTGGAGAACTTAAACATTTTTTTGGCTTAGAGGTTGATCGCACCTATGAAGGATTATTTCTTTGCCAATCAAAGTGTATGAGATACCAACTAAAAACTTTTGGAAGGCTTAAATGTAATTTAATCTCCATACTAGTGAAAACAAATTCTAATATTTGTGTATACAAGGGAAAAAACATGAGATATGTGACAAAAAATGAATAGTTGGTAGGTAGTATAATCTACATAACATTGATTCGACCTGATATTTGTTATGAAGTTGATTTGATGAGTACATACATACAAAGTTAAAAGAAAATTTATATAGAAATAATTCATGGAGGACTAAGATACATGTAAAAACAATTGACTATGCTCTCTTATACAAGTAAGTAAAAGATTGCAAATTAGGTCAAATATTATGATATTGATTTTACCAGAGACCATGATACATGATTGACAACTTCTTGTGTTTCAGAAATTGGCTCTAGAGTTGTTTCATGGTGCAACAAAAGGTAACCATTAGTTTCACTTTTGACCACTTAAGGATAATAGCAAGCAATAATAATGGTAACACAAGAAACACATAGTTGACACAATTGATAAAATATCTACAACAATTAGTTGATTATACAATGTGACATTATTGAAATAATCAATCTATAATATGTTTGGTATAAAAACTAGAGTTTAATGCAAGGAAACATCATGTGAAACTAGTTTAACAATTTATCTGAAAGAGTGTTCTTCGAGAAGAAGTTGAAATCATGCATATCAAGACAAAATGACACTAGCAAGTTTGAGAAATTTGGAAATCAACTCTACTTAGTTCATCTAGTTAGATGGTTTTGAGGGAGAGTACTAAAAGAAAACAATGTCATTCCAAACAACAAGCCCAATAAGCAATTGGTTCCTTCTACAATTCTAGAAGTTTCTACAATATTTGCTTCCAATGTAACATAAATAAGCAATTGGTTCAAATAAATGAAAAAGAAGTAAGTCTAGAATAGTTCTTATTGTTGCAAGAACAGTGTCTTAATAATAATAATAATAATCATAATAAAAATAATTATTATTGTGTGCAAGTATTATGTTTAACCCCTAACCCATAATTTATTGTGTGCTTTACAAATTATTAGCCACATATTTTGTAGGTTTGATAAAAATCCATGCAGGTCACCATCCATTGAGTATTGAATTTATTGGATTTTTTAAATAATTTTTCTATCCCTCTCCCTTCCCAAATCAACTCATACTATTTCTCGGTCTATATATGAGTCTTAGGATCCCAAAGTTGGAGCAAGTAAGACCAACATCCTAATAACATGATAAATTCAATTGACAAACATTTTGGGGAGCATATCCAACATCCCTGGAGATTGATCACATGACCCTAAGATAAGAACATATATCATCTTTACCTATCAAACTACAATGTAATTAGTGAATTTATTGGGTTGAGTCTCATATTTATTGTATAAGACCATGTACAATACCATCAAATTGAATTGCCTCTAGTATGGGCAGTTGTAGTACATTAATAGGTGTCATTTGAAGAGTCACACAATGCTTATAATAGATTCTCCAAATAGTTCAAGATCAACAAAAAGTGAAAGTAACAAAAAAATTCATAGAATTCTAGGTATTATTATTAAAAAAAAACTAAATTATGTGAAATGTGAGTTTATAATTATCACAAGCAATATTTGCATTTTTTTTTGTATCAAATTTGCCTCATCTTATTTATTATTATGCTCTTTTATTATTATTATTTTTTTATGTGAATGGAAAAAATCACCCAATTATTGTATACATATTATGTGTTGCAACATTTAATGGCGAAGAACATCCCAACATTTAAAAAAATAAGACTAACAATAAAATCAATGTAAAATACAAAATATTTATATTGAGAATATATTTTCATTTAAAATTTGTCACAAATGCAACTCATATATATGATTTTTATTGCATTTATATAGATTTTTTAATTGTCTACTTTTGTTATATATCTTTAATTATTGTTAAATTAATTATTATTTTTTAAATTAGAATTGTGCATCATTTGTTTTTCACTTTCTTTCACTATGTAAGATATATTTTTAAAGTTTTGTTCTTAATAATAAGCCTAATACCTAGATATGTTTTAATTTTTAAGTAATATGACTTTCATATAAATGCTATCATAAATTTTGTTCTTTGTATAAGTTTTTAATAATTTAATACTTGTTATATATCTTCTATTAACTTGCTAAATAAGTTATTTTTTAAATTAGAATTGTGCATATCTTTTTCACATGCCCTCGCCATGTTTTATATATATTTATATATATATACTCGATAATAAGTACAAATACCTTAATATTTAATTAATTTTTTGAGTAATATGACACATATAAATTCTATTATAAACTTAATCCATGTATGTGCTTTTTCTTCATAAATACATCAAACACAAATATATTAACTCATGTAAATACATACACACATGCGCGCACACACACACACACACACACACACACACACACACATATATATATGAGATGCATATTCACAATATATGATGTTATTGTTTTTAAATTATGTATGGTTGAAAAAAAATCAATTTGAATATAAAAACATCAAATATATATTTGAAATCACAATTATTTTCATCAAAATATATTTCTAATATTATTATAATCATATATAGGTATATGTGATTCAGTTATGCAAATAATATGATATTCCGACACATATATCAAATAAATCTAATTTATTTTTTCATCTAAGCCTTATGATAATTTGTTAAATTATTTTTTAATTGGACTTATATAATATATATACATACATACATACATATATATATATATATGTATGTATGTATGTATAAAATCATCAATAAGTGTAAAAACAAAATACTTTCAAGTATTTTAATAATTTTCAACAATAAATCTTTTTCTAGTTTTAATGGGTATTTTTATATAAATTAGAAAGTATTATATATTGAAAAATATATATATATGATAATCAAAATTAAAAAGTATAATCTAAAGAGTAATAAAATAGATTATTGTTAAAAATATCCAATATATATTGACACAAACACAAACACACGCATAAATATATAATCATATTTTACTAGAATTACATATAAACGCGCGCACGTGCGCACGTGTGTGTGCATGTATATAATCATCATCCCATAAAAATAAATTCCATTTTTTTGAAATCATGCTTGTCCTTGACATCCCACCCACATGCATATATATATATATATATAATTTCTCACTTGTTCCATCTTAAGTTAAGTCTAGATAGGTGCATTCCTCCCATTCGAACTATATATCTCATGTATGGGCCATCAAAATATATTCATTTTTGTTATAATCTTTAAGTATCTTTATTAGTTACATTTAGTTGTCATGCATCTTGACCAATCCCACAAGAAGATGGACCTTCCCTATTAATTGGTTCTGCCTTTAGGCAAGTAAAATGTCTAGGTTTAGTTATGGGGGTAATATTGGAACCCAATTTATCATATAGTAGCGTGGTTCATTTCTAACCCAAGTCCATTAGAGAGATCGATCAAAATATGTGGTCATGAGATATTAGTAGTGTGTGTATGTGTTTATAAATATATTTAATATGATAATGACATCTACATGTGCATTGAACCTATGAGAGACTGCAAAATAAGCTCTAACTTTGAACTGTAAAATGATGCCACTTATTGTGTTCATGTTCATTGTTACTTCTTTAACAGTTGATTGTGCTGCTTGCGGTTCATCACCTTGGCGCTCAGCTTTAAGAAGCTGGCAATGAAATTTGAAACAATGTCAGGGTAGATTCTGATAATATTCTCTTCCCAAATCTAATCTAATCACCATTTCTTGTTCCCAATACAAAACTGGCCGTTTATCTCTTTACTTCGGAAACACATAAGTGAGGCGGTAAAAAGACAATAAAAGCCCTATTGTTCCCACTGTCTTCTTGCTTTGGTTTTGCTTTTGCTGAAACCACTTCCCCATCCTTTTCCCCCACCTATATATACCCAGCGGGAGGTGACTCACCAATTATTCAAATCTTTCTGATCCCTTCTCTCGTCTCTCTCCTTAACTCTCTGTCGCTCTTTTTTTATGTTTTTCAACCTGTCTCTGCGAAACAGATATGGGAGATGAAGAATTTGCAGAAGAGGATGTTTATTCGGCTGCAGTACCGCAGCAAAGAGAGGCTCCAGCATTTCATTCCTCGTTTGCTTCAGCTTCTTCAAGACACCACCATGGCTCTGCGAGAAGGAAACCAAGGAAGCCAGAAGCAACCCTTGAGTCAGTGCCCCGTCCTTCCCTTCCCATGAACATCCCCGATTGGTCGAAGATATATGGAACAAACGCAGCAATGAAATCTGCTGTTGCTGCCGACAAAGAAGAAGAAGAAGATGATGATGATGATCAGGACTTGGACACGATGCCTCCCCACGAATGGTTAGCCACCAAGTTTGCTAAGAAACAGATATCTTCTTCTTCCATGCGGGAAGGGATCGGAAGGACGCTAAAAGGGAGAGATCTCAGCACAGTCAGAAACGCCATTTTAACAAAGACTGGATTTTTGGAGTGAAGCGAGCTTTCGAATCAGAACCAGAATGGCGGGCCCCCTGTGCGTCACGTACGCCGTTGTTTCTCTCGATCGATCACTGTTTCCTTTCCTCCATCAAATCACTATCAATTTTGTCTTCTCTGCGTGTCATAGTTATGTTTTATTGTCAAATTCTCCTTCCATGATTCTAGCGGTTCTATGCACATATAGTTGGTTATATGTATTTTAACCCGCGAGCAGTACTGTACTGTGATCATGTCCATGGCGTTTCTTTCAGATTGCCCATGAATATCTGTGATACCTTAGTCTTTATCAAGTGCAGAACTTACAGTTCCATTATGAAATCTTGGTGGTGGTTGTGTAATTAAAAGGGGGGATATCTTGTTTGGCTCGCAGTTTCAACAGCATTAACCTACCGTACATGTTTTCCATACCATTTAATTCTGTTCTTTAAACGTCAACTAAAAAATCTCTTTTTCTGGTATGGGTTCGTACTGCCTTCATCTTCTTCTTCGTCCCGAATTCAAATCTTATTTGGTAACTCTCCTTAATCCGAGCAGAGCAGGAAAGGTTCATTGATCGCAGAAAGTTATCGCAGCTGGCCCACTAGTCCTTAGCAGGCAATAATTCCAATTGACTTCGTCTAGTTCTAGCTTATGTTTAGGCAGATGTTATGTTTAACTCAAAACTCAAAAGTAACCATGATCTAACTAGTGATGTATTGAGGACATTGGGATTTCCACCCGATAAATTATTTTTTTTAGAAATCCAATTTTCAATAACAAGAACAAAAAACAAACATGGCGTGTCGCCCACGCCCTAGCCTAGAAAATCAAACAAGTTAACAAGTTCAATTTTTTTTATTACTGTAGATATTTATATTTGATGTTTGCAATATTAGGAAAAGAAAACCCACATTGTAAAAAAATTCCTATAAAAATTTTATTTGATTAGTTACAAAAATGAATCAATCAACAAGTGAAAATTGAAAATTTTTGGGAACGCCCATATTATTTGATAATATGTAAATTATTTGTTATTATTATGATATTTGATAACATTGTTGGATGAATTTTTGGGTAGTTTTGATAGTGTGTTTGATTACATATTTTTTAAATTTTAAAGACATTTGATTCTCATTTTGTATGTGATATATACATACACACACATATATCCAACTTTAATCTTCTCCTATAATGACTATATTCATGCACAAAATTAATCTAAATAATATAAATATTCATAACAAGTTGAGTTAAAGCTAAAAAAAATTAATATATAAAAATATCTATTTTAAACACTAAAGAATAAAAATCAACTCTTTATTTTTTTTATAAAATTAAGCTCAAAATAGAATGGAATAACTCTAGTTTTCTAGAGTTATCATTAGTCATTCTTTCCAACTCATTCTCTATTCTACTCTCTATTTTCTAGTTTACTCAAATGTATCAACAAATTTGGATAGCCATTTGAGATCTCTAAATTTTCTCTCTCCCTTTTTTTTTTCTCTCTATCTCTCTCTCTATGTTTTGACTTTTAAAAAATTATTAGAAGTTAGGTGTAAAATAGAGAGTGTGATTGGAGTGTATTTAAGATTTAAATATATTTTGAGTAGCTATTTTGTTAAGTGTGATTGGAGATGCTCCTAGATCTTTTAGCCTTAGGAGTTTTACTTTCATGTTACATTTAAATTTTTTTAACTATAAACTTATTTTTAAATCTAATTCTTTTATAATATGTGCGCATCCACAACTAAAAAATTTTAATTCACCATAGTTACACTAACTAAGATCAAACCTAGTTAACGATCTCATAAATTACTTTATTAAAACTTTATGACACACTAGTATGCCAAATAATAAGTAGCACAACATTCTTTTTATTCATGAAGATAGATGATTAATGAGGATTCTCTCACTTTATTTTTTTTTGCTTTTGCTCCTCAAAATCTTTTTATACGAAGATCAATATTTGTGATTAAGATGCCAAATTGCTCAATATAGTCACTAATTAGAGATGATTTGCATGCTCATATCTTATGTCATCGTTTGAAGCTTAAGTAGACATTAGGCTCTTGTATACTCATAATTACTAAGCATTAAGTAACAATCTAAGAAAGCATGGTATTATTTTTTTATGCTGTGCTCTTTAATATCATTCATGCCTTTAAATGTTAATATCAATATTTGTGATGAAGACAGTTGATCACTCAACATCATCACTAACTATAGATGCATTGCTTACACATGCCTCAAGTCACTATTTGATGTAGAAGTACACCTGGGGCTCATACTTTTCATTACTAGGCAACAATCTAAAGTAGCACAATATTATTTGTTTATGTTCTTCACATTGAAGTCATTCAATATTAATACTTGATCACAAATCATATTGAATATTATTAGAATAAGTGTTACAATATAGCATGGGATGATAAAACTCGCCTAATCTTCTCTTATTGGAGACAATGCCTTTTAAAAATTTAGCATAGCTGAGAATTTGATCCACGGCTTTGACAAGTTGTAGATTGTTGTTTAGCTACTTTAGAACATTGTAAGATATTATATGGTTGGAGTATAGATGCACATCTTCATAGTATACACAATCTCATGTGCTCAAGCCACTCCTCTTCTAGTAGCTAGGCATCTGTATAATAGGCCAACAAAAATTATCATTAGCTATCCTTTCTTAAATCTTATATGCCTCATTGTAAGATTTGATAATAAGATCTCCATTTGCTAAAATATCAACTACAAGACGAGTTTGAACATTAAGTCTATTGTAAAATGTCTATATTTGAATCCATTTAGAGCATTAAGTAAATTGTAAAATACCTTTATTTCAATCCAATGAGAAATCCCATGATGTGAACATTTCTTTAGAACCTCCTTGAACATCTCTCATGTCCTGCAAAGTGATTCTTTTTCATTTTGCTAAAAATAAGCAATATCTTTTCTCAGTTAACATATTTGGTTGGAGGGAAATACTTCACAAAGAACTTCTCTGTCATATTATTCTATGAATTGATTGACCTAGGAGATAAAGTGTTCAGTCACTTTCTAGACATATCTCTTAAAAAATAAAAAAAATATATACATTTTTTTCGTCAAGCCTCCTCATTGACTCCCTATAATTTGAATGAATCACTAACTTCTATAAACAAGTGGATATAAAGGTGAAGATCTTCCATGGGCATCTCACTAAATTGTCCTAAATTTAAAAGCATTTGGAAATGATAATTTCAACTCAAATTGAGATACGTGAATTTCTAGCCTTACTATTGCCAGATTTAGCTCATGGAGAATTAAGTGAAATATTCTTTTATAGCTCTATCTCGATTATCAGCTATTACTATAACTCGTCCAACAACATTAGAACTTTCTTGTCCTATAATTCTTCCAAATTTAGGTAAGCTATTTTTAATTTTTCTTTTCTCTCCTTTTTTTCTAATGGTATGTTCAATTCTAGGGCCTAAGGGGAGTAATTTAGGTTCTTACTATTCATTTATATAAGGATTTCAATGCTCAAACAAGAAAATCAAAACAATCAAATATATAGTAAAAACTAATTTCTTCATTAATGTTCACTAATCGTAATCTCTAGTAACGTGACAAAAAACTTATTGCTAATTTTAAATGATAATGCAAAACTTTGAAAGCTCATACAAGTGCATATGATTAATAAGTATTATATAAGTGAGTTTATATGATCTCCACTGGGATTTAAAATGTATGAATAGAAATGCAAGAACAATCTTTAATTAAGTAACTAAAAATGTTTGCAATACAGTAAAATATATAAAACTCTATTTTAATAAAAAATAAGTTCTAGAAATTAACACATACAAGAAATATGACATCGAAAAGCAAGAGAGCAGCAAATATATAATAGAATGTGCTATAATTGGAGACTTCCTTAAAGTTATCTTTATATTATATTAACAAATATTTCTTAGTAAACCAAACTTGCAATAAAACATGCATTTTTTTTTTAAATTCAACATGCGTTTTTTATTAATTCAACATGTGTTTTATAGTTCTTAACTTAGATTAAATATATTTCTATGCTAATCTATCAAAATTAATTAATTAGATATTTTAGTTCTTTGGGGTTTAAAAGGCAAAAAATATATTTCTATATATATTACTCACAAATCAATAATCTTAACCTTTCTAAAATTAAAATTATTGAACAATCATCATCAAACTTCAATCTACAAATCTAACCTTTCTGGAATCCAAATTATCATTGCATTTTAATGACGCCGGTCAAACAAATATAAAAATTTAAGAATATATATAATTGAATGAAAAAAAAAAGTTTTCTAAAATATTAATTTTAAAAATTCGCACAACTTACAATTCTTATTATTTCGAGTGTAATAAAACTCAGCCCAAAATTAGATGAAAAATAAGACAAGACTTTTTTTTGTCCACTATTTAACATAATTAAATAATTAAATAATTAAATAGAAAAAAAATACAAAACACAAAGAAAGAACAAAAAAGGGATAAGAAATATTTAGTAAGTTTAAGTGTGCTTCTTCCTCCCTTGATTTTATTTTTAAAACATTAAGTGGACATCACATTTTCTCTTAGGTTTTTTTTTCATGCCCACCTCTTTCTTTGTGACTCTCTTTTGCATGTTTGTTTATTTTTTTTTTTCACATATTCCCTTTGCATTTCTATAACTTCATGATCCTTCATTCTTTGCATCTTCTTTTTAATACATCTTTTATGTTCTTCTTGTGGACCTTTGTGTGTTCCCCTCTTTTTTTTGCTAGCTTTCCATTTTTACTTCTTCATGTCTCTTTAGCTTTGTGATTATTGTGTGTTCTTCTCCTCCTCTTTCTTAGTTCTTTTTTTTTCTTGTTGTTCTCCACTTTTCAAACTTTTGTGTAATTGTTTCTATATTACTCTCTTTGGTTTTCTTGTTAACATCTATTCATTTTTTGTAACTTTCTTCCTATTTTGAATTTTAGCTAGACAAAAGAAAACTACAAACTCTACACCCACACACACACACATGTATATATTTATATTTAGAACATATATATATATATATACATACATATATATATATATATATATATATAACATATATACATATACTTGGATTTCTAAATAGAAGGATTTCCAAAAATTTATAACTTCATCATTTCATAATTTTTAAGATTAGATAATGTCCTAAAACTTCATTGAGTGAGAGCCTCTTATCCAACCAGTCTAGAAAGTATATATATTATATAAATAGTAAAGTAGACTTTTCATCTAGATATTGATTCCAAAGGGATTGTGTTGGCAGTTCGATCTATCAACTTTTAGTTAGCTGCTACTCTAGTTGAAATGATAAGATTGGTTTTAAATAAGATTCTTAAATTATAGGATTGATGTGTTCTATTATCTATGATAGTTTATCTAAATAATTTGGATATTATTGTATTTGGTTATATAATGAAAATAAAATTATTGTGGAATATCCTAATACTTTATTAGCATACAAGATAGTTATCAACTATTGGGTCCTCCCCAATAATGGTCTCCTCATATCTATCCCCTTATACATTACTATTGAAATTATAAATTATTTTTACTTGAGGGTTATTCACAAGTCCATACCTTTTAGGCAACACATCAATTTCCCTTGATGATTACTTCGTATGTGCATTCTTATTCTTAGATCTCATGTATCATATAGATGTAAATTGATGTGGTAGTAAAAAATTTATACTTTTAGTATTGTAAGCACCATACTTGCATTATTAACATATGCTTTCATTCAAATCTTACCAATAGTAGTCACCTTCAATCACATGTATCTCATGGCATATATATCATTATCTATCACAATGACACATGATGCTTACACTAAAGGAAATATTATTAAGAAAATATTCTATAAAATATTCATATCAATTAAGGGTCAATTCTTTTATGATAATTGACACACACAATATAATGAATTATAAAAGTATTCATGTTTTTGACTTAGTAAGTATCACACTTACATAATTAACATACCTCAATATTATGTTTTGACATATATAAGTTTGTCTCGCATGCGTGTGCTTTGTGGTTTTGTGGCTTACCTGTCACTATCAATTATGATACCATGCACAAAGCCACTAATAGTAAAACTCTAATTTCAGTTCCATAGAATTATCTAAACATAAACATTATTTATTAAGCATTAATCACATGTAGTCAAATATTTAAAACCTAGACCTCAATTTAGCCTAATATTGGGGAGTAATTCACATGAGATGATTAGAAATATACAACTTATGGTATTTTGGGTTCCTAATGATAACCCTCAAAAGTGTCTAGGAATCAAACCCTAAATTCACAGAACTTAATTGTCCACCTTAGATTTTTCCCTAGGAAGGGTCAACATTTATGTTTCTTCCCATAGGGTTTATATGTGTGCCCTACGTTGCCCCTTTTCTCATGAATCTCTTCTAAAGTTGGGCAAAATTTTGCTTCTAAAACCCTAGCTTTGCATTTCTATTCTTGTGCCCTAACAAAATTTTTTTAAAAGTCTCATTTTTCCTTTTTATACTCAAACAAATTGGTATGAATTTTAAGTCGAAAGTCATGACTTTTATGAATGAGTCGTAACTTTGACCTCGTTCTATCTTTAGAATGTCATGATATTTGGAATGGCTATAGCTACACATTTTGTCACTAGAATACAAAATCATGGCATTGGGAATATGCTATAAATTTGGTCTATCTCCTCCATCGGATGATCGAGGCACTGGGAATTTTGTGGTTGCACATTTGATCTCTAAAACACAAAGTAATGGTACTAAAAATAGGTTATGACTTTAGTCTCTCTCTCTCTTGTATCATTTGGTAGCAGTGCTATAAATAACTACGACTATGTATTTTGAAATTATAATATTAAGTTATGGTGCTAAGAATGACTGTAGCTTGTGTATTTCATCTCTATAACCTAAAGTCATTGTATTTGGAATAGACATTGGCTTTGGTCATTTCTCAAGAGTAGAGAGTCATTGCCTTAGAAATGGCTATGGCTTGAGTGATAAAATCTATAATTTTCAATAGCTAAAAGCCGTGGAGCTGGGAATAGCATCGTAGCTACCTTAGATTTGATATCTCTAAAATAAAAAAGTTATGACACTGGAGGTTAGCCATGGCTTTGAGCACTAATGGGATGCTTGGTTTCTATAATGAATAATTAATTTCATAGTCATAAAAAATATTATAAGTTAGTATGACTGTGACTCAAAAAAAGTTTTGCAGCAAAAAAAATACGTTACATAATGAATTAATTATGTCAACGAGATGATAGAGTCATGGTATATAAAGATTATCATGATAATTTGTATAGAACTTTGACCAAGTTCTATACATCAAGTTCATAATCATATGTTCCATTTTAGTGTGTCATGTCGTGCTAGGCCGAGCCCACTACATCAAGTTCATATTTCATATGTCCTATTTTTTGTCAAATTCTAGACACTTGCAAACTATATTGCAAATTGCTTGATGTACTACTTTCTTCTAGAGCATTTGAAAAAAATTCACATTATGTACTTTCTTCAACAATAAAAGAAGGAATGCATTCTCGCATATTTATTATAAAGTTGATACATGATATCTATAAATTTACAAATTTTCTTTAGAGTTGCATGTGAAAAAAATATTTTGAAGAATATAATTTCTAGATTCATCATTTTCAATCAAAGGTCGGACACCACTTCTATTACCATCAGCATATTACATTTATCCCACTACTTGTCAAACATTTGCTTCATGTTTTGAACCATACTCCTAACACAATTAACATGAGACTTGAATTTTTTTATCCAATAATGCTTTAATCCTATGCAGTGTCTTTAAACACTCTTAAGACTTGAAGTAATTTTTTAATCTTTTACCATGCATCAGAATCCCTTAAAGAAGATATGGTGATGAATTATATATTGTTGAAGGAGAAATCATGAAGACAAGCTAGAGGAAAATATTATATAGATAATCTAGCCTAGATAGCTGAAGTTACTAAGAAAATTAGAGATCTATCAAAGGTCTAGTTATGGATATTAAATGCAGTGCAAGGAGGTAACTCAAATTGTTTTTGTGCAATATGATAAATAAACACATTATACATTGACCCATACGCTTCATAATATATCTTAAAATTCTAGTCTTTATTTCCTAAGAAAAAATTTACCATGGAACTCAAACCTAGTCAAGATTATCCTAGATGTGTACTTCTTTTAGTGTGGATCATTAGAGGGAGATTCATTGCTTGAGGATGAGTAATACCTATAGTATGAGAGATTATTTGGTACTCTTTATACTAACTTTTTTTGGTCATTGGGTTATTTTATCTTGTTATGTGTGCACTTATTCTATTATTTATTCGAGAGATTTTAATTAATTCTTGTTTGGAGAGAATTTGATAAATATTAGTAAAATTATAGTGATTTTAGGTAGTATTAGTAGACATGATAGAGTAAAGGCTACGAGGAGAGAGAATTGATGGAGAATCATGATAATTATTTTGTCATGAGTTGGATATACCTTAAATAATATTTCTTGAGTAATTGTATTATCATTTCCTAGATATAACTCTACAAAGAATAGTCATGGTCTTCTTTGTATATCATGACTTTATCATCTAGTTGACACAATAATTTTAGAGTGCAACATAATCTTCGTGGCCACAATTTTTTCTTAGAGTTATGACCACACTATCTCTAAAATACTTAATGATTGAGAAATTAATTTATTGTTATGATAGTCAAGTTCCCCACTAGTACAAATAGTCGCTATAATTTCTAGAGCTATGACTTAATTAATGTAGAGCTAAAATACAAAGTGTTATGAGTTACTATATTATTTTCTATCATGACTTTTGTTCCAAATAGTACTTACCCTGGTTTTGGCATTTCTAATACTATGACTTTGTGCTCCATAGAAAAAATATCAAAGTCATGGTCAATTTCATAGCCATGACTTTGTGTTATAGATAGTAATTATCTTAATAATAGCAATCTTAGTGCCGCAACAATTTACTCAGAAAGTAAAGAAAGTCATGGTCAATTCCATGTTGACTTTGTGTTTAAGAGATCAATTATCTCAATTATGATAATCTCAATACCATGACACTTTGATAAAAAAGACTAGACCAAAACCATGATGAATTCTACTACTTTAACTTTGTTTTATAGAAATCAAAAGGATCCAACATGGTCATTCTAGAGCTGACAAGTGGGTTGGGTGGCCAAGGCACGACATGAGGAACAACCCGATTGAGTCGTGCCTAGTCAGGCACGACATGGTCTAGAATCATGCTTGAACCTAGGTTAGGCCGGCTTGAGGTATGGCTCAGGTCATGCTAGGCTAGAGGTTGTCATGTCTCATGTTGGGCCAAACACGACTTGTGTATTAAGTCCATTGGCATGGTGCACTGGTAAATTAAACTATATAGATCGGGAATTGGGAATCAAATGTGGTCCACTTTGCATATGCTCAACCTTCTTTGTCCTATTTTTTTTAATTCATAATTAATTTTTTAAAAAAATTTATCACATACATATGATGGGTTTTTTAAATAAAATAGACAATGTGTATGTGACGGATCATTCATGCCACCATGTGTGTGTAGTGATAGGCATTACATGGCTCGTCCTCTGCTAGACAGCCTTTTTGCCTATCATGCTTGGGCACAACACAACTCAATGGCCAATGCACCTACATAGTGACACCAATGGTTACCTAGCCAAAAAAATAAAAAATAAAAAATTATTTTAATCCTAGCCATTGAAAATAATCTGACAGCTATGAGATTTCTACCCATTTATATATTAAAAAAATAAAGAAAAAATAAATCAATAAATATAGATTATGAGTTTGAAGTTTTTCATTCTTATTTCTGTTCTCATTCTCAACTCTCTCTTCTCTATCATTTTCTCGGATATCTACTCTCTTACTCCTCTACTTTGTCACTGCTCTCTCTCTCTCTCTCTCTCTATCTCTCTCTCTGTTTCTCTATAAAATTTAAACTCTAAAGTATTAATCTTTATAGTTTAAATATTAGAATTTTTGCAAAGCTTAAAGAAATACAAAGTAGGAGTTTCTCTTGGTATTCCATTACCTATTGTTGCGGGGTGCTAGGTGTGGCTTTATTTCTTTCCTCTCTAGAATTTGGGTATTTTTTTTTTGTTTTTTTAAATATTCATAAATTATTCTTAACATAAACAAAAAATTGCTAATAGTGAGTATAAATATTATGATATTAATATAGATTTAGATAAAGATAATAAGGATAACACATTAGAAAGGATAACTCAAACTTAAACACCTAAACATAACAAACTAGAAAAATATATCTATAGTTTGGACTCATTTTAATATAATAAAAAATAAAAATTCTAGGAGTATTGATAAAGAATTAGCACAATATAAATATTATATAAAAATATATACATGTAAGAGTGTGAGATTGAGCACCTAAAGAGGCATGTTGATCAATATACTAAAAAACATGGTGTATTAAATCTTAGGCAAACCCAACCAAACATGAGTTGTGGGGTCTTTGAAGCTAGATCTAGTTTAGCTTCTTCGACCCCTTCATATACTAAAATGATTTAGAGAGGAAAAGCATAGCCAAATTGATTATTATCATGAGTCTTTCGATTATATTTTCAGAAGATGCTAGGGTTATCAATATCATGCAGACCTACTTCCAGCCTACTTATCATAAATTTTCAGGCCCACATGTAGGAATATCATAATTAAATATTATAAGTTATAAAAATAAATAAAACCTAATAAATTTAGGCAATATCATGGAGTACAGGAGTAGTGTCCGTGAGGTCTAATATTTGGACTAGTCATGATGATGCATTATTTGCATATCTCACTGCCCACTATATAGATTCTACATGAAAATATTAATAAAAAGATTTTATGATTTTCTAAGATTCTTCATCCTCATAATGGCAATGCCATATATGAGCAGATGATGAAAATTTTTAAAAATTATCATATTTAAAATAAAATATTTAGTATTATATTTGAATAATATATCTAACAATAGAATATCTATTAATATATTTGTTAGGAGCATTAGAAATAAACCATTTGGCGATATATTTCATGTTAGATATATGTATCATATTATTAACCTGATAGTACTAGCAAAGATAAATGGTATTTCTCTTGCATTAAAAAAATAAGAAATTCACTAAAATATCTTAGGAAACCTAGTAGACAATAGAAATTTGGTAGTTTTTATTTGTATGTGGGCCAAAAGAACAAAAAATTTTGAATGGATGTGAGACACTTGACACCTTTGGAATTATACATACCTGATATTAGAGTCAAGTATTAGATATGAACACATGATATTTGACTATGTTAATAGTAAGAGTGATAACTTATTATTGATTACACAGACTAGGATATAAGAATTTCTATTATAAAATTCCTAAAGATTTTTTATGATATGACGAACATTTATTCATCTATGTATACTCCTACTACTTGTATTGTACTCAGATACATATACGACATTAGTAGTATGTTTATCAAGTTTATAGATAATCCTATATTTAGTATCATGTCTATTGAAATGGAAACCAAGTACTTAAAGTACTAGTTTATCATTCAATCCCTTTATTGCCTAACTACCTGCATGGATCCTAGGGTTAAGGTGGAAGGGGTAGAGAATATTTTGACATACATATCCACATGCATGAACTAGAACACCAAACTAAAAGATTTATTCATTAAAAATTGACCAAGTTATTTATATACTAGGACACTAGGTATAAGAGGAGTTGTAGTCAGGCTCAAAGTATGAACATGGACATTATATTCAGAGATGACAACTTTTTAATTCAGTTAGCAATAGAAAAATAATGAGGTGGTCTATCGAATAGGAGTGAGCTATTTCGGTATTTAGATACTAATTACTACATACTCCTATCATATAATGATAATAAGAACAAATATATTTTACTATGGTGGAAATCATCTAAGCCCACATATCTCATGTTGTCTAAAATAATACATGATCTATTGACTCTTCTAGTATTAAGCATAATATCAGAATTTACTTTTTTTATTGCAGTCATTGTCATTCTAGATATGAGATCGAAACTATGGCCAGATATTATAGAGTGACTTGCATACATAAATAATTAAAAGGATTTGAGGTTGGGTATCTAGGATAAAGCTGGAATAAGTGTACAAGAGTTGCTAGTAGATAATTACTCATGAGACTTAGAAGATGTTTAAGTCATTGCTAATGATACTATTAGATACTTACACGATGATCATGCTAATTATTTGTATATGGACATTGATTGACATTGAGATTGACAATTAAATTTTTTGATTTTGTGCTTATTTATAATTATTATGTTATCATTTATTTTTATTTTATAGGATATGATTACACTGTGATTTATGATTGTGTTTTTTTAATATTATTGTTATTTTTGTTTTTCATTTTTTATTTGGATGATGGATTTTATTTATTTTATACAAATATATGATATGATTGTATATTTTCATATTATTACAATATGTTTTGCATACTAAAAGTCAAAACCTAACATGACTTGATATGACCTGGCATGACCTTAAATGACCGAATACAATTCTGCTCGAACTCGTGCTGGTCATGTCATGCCAGGCCAAGCAGAAAACAAGTTGTGTCAATAGTGTCATGCCGGGCACAACATGACTTCTTTACTGGGTCATGCCTGGCATGGCAAGCTGGGCCAACTAGGTCACTTAAAAAATGGGTCGTGCCTACATGGCACTTCCAATATGAAACATCTGGGTCATTTCTAGTGTCACAATATCAATACTCCCAAGAAGATTCAAAGAGATGATAAAGTCAAGACCTTAAGTCCATGTCATAACTTCCAACTTAAAATATTACATGTATCTTTGATGTATAAAAGATACACTTAGAAGAATTGAAAATATAAAAAAAAAATGGGAGAAAATACGAACCATGCACACCAAGAATGCTAGGCGACACAATTCCAACCTTTATTTATGGATGATCCAAGGAAAATACAAGTAATCATCAATTGGAATTAAGATTTTTTACATAGATTTTCACTTGGGCATTTATTGGGAACCTTCAAATCTATGATATATCTTTTAATACGTCTCACATAATTTTCTCCCTAATGTTTGGCTAAATTGAAATCTATGAGTTGTTAATGAATTAGTGTTGTGATGAATTAATGAGTATATGAGTTTATATTTGTGTTTATATTTGTATTTTGATGTTGATGTATATAGGAAATAAATTAGAAGTAAAATTTAGGATTTCACTAATATGTATAATTATGCATGTCAACCATGGTAGTTGATAAAACACAATAATATTTATATAATTATGTGGTATAATAAGAAGGATGTGACAATCATTCTAACCTTAATACATGAGATAAACCAATGAGTGAAGACTTGATGAATCATTAATGTATAGTACTAATAAAATCAAAAGGACAAACATTTTGAAGATCAGTCCATTATGTACTTTCTGGAAGAACTAACCTTCAAGTAATATGTGAGTTAAGTAGAATATGTGAGTTAAGTAAAATATGTAGCATATGAGTTTCATATTAGTGTATGAGTCATATGTCAGTCATGACTGCTGGTGACAAGTATGTCACATGACACATACAATTGGAAGAGACTAGTATGGTGGAGATAGCCCTATAAATCTTTCCCTCTTATATGACTTACTTAGGTAAGATTCATGGTAAGATAAATATTAATTGTCATGAGAATAGTGCTTACCAAGCAGAAAGCACAAATACTTTTAATACCATATTATTTTGCATTTTAAGACTATTAAAGCTTTGAGAATAGAACTGTATATTCAAAATAGTCATCAAAGATAGTTGATGTATTTCCTAAATGGTATAGATGTGAGAATGACCCTTGTATGAAATAATATATTTTTTTGATATTGAAGCACAACATGGAAAACTACAAGGAAATCATCATAGGTTGTTGGTAGTAATACTCTAAGAATGATTTCCATCTTGTGCACCAATAGGGCACACATATATTTTCACACCAATCCACCATTCATCCAATAACTAGACATTATTATATTGACCAAATACTAGAGAAACATCTTCAAGCATAAGGATGTGAGCCAACCTTAAGGTCTGATTATCTTTCTAAAGAGCGTGTATTTCTATCCAACTAAATCAACTATTAGTTCATTGTTGGTTGATTGAACTATTTACCCAATCCGTGTGAAATTGATACATATACTTATGTCCACTTTATTACTTATATGACCTATATAATTATGGATCTATGTTGGATGAGAGATCCTTACCTAATGAGGTTTTGGTATTGTATCAACTATGATAATTTTGGTACCCTCACTAAGTTACAATAACCTATTTTATTTAATTGTTAGAGAAGGTTATTAGTACCTTATTATCATTTAATTGACTTCAATAGATATGCCAATCCTGACAAGATGATTAGAAGATTTAATATGATACTTGGGATTATTTTAAAAAGTTGCTGAAAATATTCCATTAAAAAAGATTTGAATTGTAGTTCTATGTCCAGACTTTCTATGATAGACTAAATTATATGATGAGGTGTATGGTTGATATGGTTGTGGGTAGTTCAAATATGAATAAATTGGAAAATGAAACATATTATTTATTTGAAGAGCTAGTAAAGGACAACTACCAAACATTAATTGATCATTCTTTTTGGAGAAGACAAGCTGGAGTATTGGAGTTGGATCGATTCATTGCAATAAATAAAAAAATGAAAGCTTTTCTAAGGAAGCTTGAAACTCTAGAGAAGAAGAGAAAAGGATCAAAAGAAGATGTGATTTTGCAACATCATTAATGGCTAATTAGGATCTCATTTATCAAATGGAGAAAGGCAATAGATTGCAAATAAAAAGGTATATATTTTGACCCAATAATATTATCCTAATGTATTATCATTAGAATATGAGAAATCACAAAAAATTTTAGTGTGAAGTCTATGAGATTTGGGTGTAAAATGTTATACAAACTCTGAAAAACTTTGGAAATAATTTAGAGAGCTATAATAATTAAGGAGGATCAAGATCACATTAGTTGCATCTTTTTCTATATTGGATATAAAAGATCATTATGCATCATTGATTTTGAGATGACTATTTTTGGCCATTAGATAAACCCTTATTGATATCAAAAAAGGGGGTATTCACTCTCAATGTTGGGAGACAAGGTGCTAGAGAGTAAATAATCACCTTTATAAGACAATGAAACAAAAAATTAACTTTCATTGAAAAGATTTTGTAGAAGAGTACTGGCCAGATGAAGATAAGAGAGAAGATATGGAAGAATAACTTTGGAGTTTTGAAAGTGTTAAAGATGAGAAAGATGAAGATAAATCACCATGGAGTTGCAAAAGTGATGAAAAAGAAAAAGATGACTATGTGAGATCATGATATTCTTTGAGGTTGTGACTTCAAAAAAATTTAACATAGACACCTTTAAGGTAACTAAGAAAATATGTGAGGAAGATATAGCTAGGATAAAAATTTTGGAGAATCCAAAAGCCATGGGCATACATATCATTATAATTTTGGTGTTATATAATAAAATTGATTATCAAAAGCTAAAAGACAAAGTCATTGTTGTGCACAATACCATTACTTTGGTATTATAAAAAATAAATTAGCCAAGAGAAGCCAAAACACAAAGTCATAGTTGTTCCCAACATAGTGACTTTGTGGTTGCATAAAAAAATTGGCCAAGAGAATCTAAAAAGACAAAGTTATGGCTATGCTCAGTTCCAAGACTTTTGAGATATAGGAAGAAAAGTGTCGGGCTAGAACCGAAGAAGAAGCCATGAAATCCATCTAATTCATTACATCTAAGAAGGAAAGAACAGAGTAGAAAGTGCAACTAATGTGAGACAAATGGAAGATTTAAAAAGAAGAAAGTAAAATTCAACACTCAAAAACTAGCATGGATGATAGAGATCACCAATAAAAGTGAGAAGTTATTGATAGTCTAGCTATGGTTATAAGAATATTAAATATATTGTTTCTTTGGGGGCAACCTAAAGATTTTATTTTCTTGTATGTCTACTATAATAAATACTATATACCCATCACATGAATGATTATACATACTCAATTTACCCATAAATATAGTCATAGAACTCAAACCCCACCATGATTATTAATATGTCCACTAGAAGTTACTCAAGTATCATAAGATACTATGATACTCAAATCTAATCATAAAGAAATGTATTTCATTTGAGATACTGTAGTGAATTATTTTTTTATTGATAGGAAAGTCTTTGCTCGGGGATGATTAGTAGTTTTAATATGTGAGTTTACTTGATATGTAAACTACTAAATATTAATATATGTTTTTGGTACTAGTAGATGATGTGTAAGTATGAAAATAGACCATAATTGGATCGATTTCATGATTTGGAGTTTTGGTAAATTTTAATGAAAGGTCATGAAATTAATGTCTTTGGAGATATTTGGCAACTTGGTTATTTGGACCCATAGATTAGTTTTGGCATCCAATCTTGGATGAAACTCTACTTAGTTAGTCATAACAATCTTTGTATATCATCATTTTACTACCTTATTAGTATAATCTTTCAAATATGTAATATATATTTTTTAACGGTAATATTATTATGGAGTAATGGTCATACTTATCTCATAATAATTAAAAAGTAATGATTTTAACTTATATCACAATAATTATTTGATCTTTAAACTACTAAATATTTTTATATATTTTGGTAGTTTTTAATGATGTATAAGCATGAAAAAAAGAAATTATGGATTGATTTTATGAATTTTAAGTTTTGGAGAGTTTTGATGAATACTCATGAAATCAATAAGTTTTTGAAAGTATTTAGTAGAGAGAGGTAGAATATCGAGTTTTGCATAATTTTGATGAATATTATTGGTTAAAACACTACATGATTGATTATGATAACCTTTTTGCACCATAACCCTATCTACTTGTTAGCATAATTATTTTATAATACATATTTTGTAGTTATAATATAATCATAGAGTCACAATGATACTTATTTTATAAAATTTAAATAGCTATGATACTAATTTTACATTGTAGAAACCAAATACCCTAATAGTGCTAAACATCATTGCCAAGTCTATATGCTATAATTTTATCTTTAATATGACTTAGTAGTCTCAAGTCCAAGTCACACACAGTGCCATGAACAATTAAGACATTTGAAGGAAAAATTTTGTATCATGGTCATTTCTTAATGTCATGCCCACAAGATACACAAGAGAGGCCTTCTTAGTATCATGACTATTTTCCTACACTATAGTCATATAATGATCAAGAAAAACTAATATCAATATCATTACTATTTCATAATGCCCCGATCATATAACAATATGAAAGCTCTTTCACCATGTCATTATCTTTCTTAGTGTCGTAAACCTAATGAAGAATAGAAAGACAAACAAATGAAGTCATGGCCAATTCATAGTGTCTTGACAATGTGTTATAGAGACATTAAGTGCAAGTTATGTTCATTGCCCAGTACCATGATTTCGTGTCACAAAAAGATTGAGATGTATTCCAAGTCACGACTATTTTCTAGAATAACCACTTCAAGCTTAGAAGATGAAGGTCAAAGTTATATATTTCTTACTTTGAGTAAAACAAAATTATATAAGTATAAATGTAGAAGATTGAGAAATTCAAAAAAACTTTCATTTGTTCTTCCTTTCCTTCCTTGCAATAAACAAAGTTATAGAAACTATCAAATACTATGGGTAAATTTTGTAATTCCTAGGGGTTCCACAAGCAAGTAAAAGATGTGAGACTTGATGAAATCTTTAAAGTTGGGGGATATGGCTCTCAAATCTCCCTTCTCTAGAAAAAATTCATGAATTTTTACTAAAATAGTATGTGATCTAGGGTTTATATAAATTAATATATGCGATGAGACAATGCATTTTATTTGTTAATGAATGCATTTAATTTATATTTTTTATGGATATTTTGATGGATAGGTGATTAAATAGATATTGAACTAATGTTTTGACTATTGGTAGGTTTATGTGGGATTATCAAGATGCGAGAATATATTAAATAAATAAACCCATATAATTTATATTATTTCATGATCTAAATATTTATTTAAAAGAAATGAATTATCTCACCGTTGAATGACAAAACTACTGATACAATCTATATGAGATCGATATATTGATGAAATTCCTCTTTACTACTTGTATGCTATACACTTGTTGATCACTATTTATGAGATATTTTCATTAATTGCCTTTTTGATACATCATCTAATCAAAAAAAAAATATGCAGTATAAAAAATCACAATTTTTTTTGTATTGTTGCCGAGAATTTAGTTTGTTAATAAATACAAGTTAATGTAATTATCCTTAAAAAATAATTTCTTTTTAGTAATTTACATAGTGTCGAGTTCGAAACAAAAATCAAATCTAAATATTAAGTCTTATTAGCTTGTTCAAAAAAAGTAGATAATTGTATCTTAAATTTTGCATATATCTTTTTTTAGTCTCAAATATATAACTCAAAATAAATAGTCAATCTTTCATGAATATCTAATGGATTATGTTAAGGAGTTACAAGATAAGAATGAAACAGATGAAATTTATCTTGGGAAATATGAAATAAAAGTGAGCGAGAACATCCTAAAGTATTATTGCAATGGGACTAATTATGCTAGAGGCAGTAACTTTTATTATAAACTTTATGGTAACCAATATCAATCCTATTATCTTTAGAAGAGAGTTATGTGGATTCATGATATGGAATCCATGAGGAGAAGACATATTGTGATTCTCAGCCCTCTTCAAAATTATATTTTCCATCTGAACTTGAAGAAATATTGAAGGAATTGGAAAGAGCCAATGCCAATGAGAAAGAGAAGTTGAGACAACTAAAAGAGAAATATAAAGTCAGATATTTGGTTGAGTCTAAAGAATGTGCTACATCAGAAATCTCTATAACAAACAAGGAAACATTTATGTTTGAGAAACTATAATAGGAAAATAATGATATGACCCTAATTATTAAAAAGAATAAGAAAAAGAAAGTGATAGAATCTCGATGGTTAATATGGAGATTATATTGGTAGAAGAAGTTGAAAGTATGTCCTCAATTACTAAAGAAAAATAAGATGAAATGAACCATGAAGCTTTGGTTATTAAAATGGAGAAAGTTGTGTAGGAGAAATTTGCGCAAAAAAGATACAAAGGCAAAGCATTTGTCAATGTTGAAGTTAAGGAGAAAACAAAGATGAAAAGCTCAATCCAAACTATATTCCTTGGTGGGTCTATCAATTTGATCATTCATCCAACATCCACTACTAATACTAAAAGTGGAAAAAATAAAGAGGCAAAATAGTATATTAAGAAGCTAACATGTACATCAAAGATCTTAAAAGAAAGAAAAGAGGTTTTAATGGTCTAATTATGGATATTAAACAAAGTATTTCTTGGGAGGAAACTCATAACTTTTTTTTGTGTTACTTATTTGATGAAGTGTGTTTGTTATGAGAATAAACATGACATGTACATATTTATACTTAAACCCCCACACAAAAGAATTATAGATTCAAACTAGCTATGCTTCTGAATTATTTACTCAAAGCTTAGAGAGTTTTTTAGAGTCGTGACTATGGTATTATAGAAAAAAAAAGCTCACTAAAATTTTAACGACAAAGTTGTGGTAGTTTTTTAGAGCAAGGAATTTGGTGTTGTAAAAAAAAAATACCATTTAAGCTATATGACAAAGCCGTGGTAGTTTTATAGAGCCATGACTTAAATATTACATAAGGAAAAGTATTATAGAAGCTATATAGAAAAGTTGTGACTTTGATCTAATGCCTCAACTTTGAATGAACTTCTTAACACAATGCCATGACTTTTATTTATAGAAGAAAAACAAATATGTAGATTTGAAAACTTCATTTACCAAGTCATGACTATTAACACCTGACCCTCAAATCTATTCCACAAAAACTTCAATAATCTTTTACCGATGTCATGACAATCATACTAATTCTTCTTAGTTTGTTGATTCTACAATGGAAGGAAGAAGATTATCAAAGAAAATTATAATTAGATGAGTCGTGAAAATAAATGGAAGAGATAGAAACTGGGTACCATATAAATGTTACTCAAAGTCATGGTCTTCATGGTGACTTTTGTTAAAGAAATCTTGTAATGATAGATAGATTATATGCTATCCAAAAAATGATTTATTAGAGGGAGGGGATCTATAGAATTCATTTCTCCTTTTTAAGATATTATCAGAAGGTAAAATTATATATTACTTTGTATGCATAGAGAATGTAAGAATGTGTCAGTTGTGAAAGAGTTCTATATGCAAATTTAGAGAATAAGTGGGGGAAGACATGCTATGTGATAGGAACTAGGGTTTGTTTCGATAGGGGATTCAATGATGAGCTACATGGATTCTAGGACACTATCACACTAAAGATAGCATGAATTTTAAATTCTTTCATAGGCAATCAAATTATTCAACTATCACTAAATTTGTGATGGACATAAATGGCACATGGAGGGTAACATTAAAAAGAACATATATATATTTGATGAGAGAATAACTCACAGAGGTGAGTAAAATTTTGATTTTATTTTATATGCGCATTTATATTATTGATTCTTCAAGTTTATATGATTATTCTAGAGAAATTAATTTTGTTATACATCATTCTCATTGGGTATCATTTTGATGTGGGAAAAAGTTTAAAGAAATCAATTTTTAGGTTTCTCGATGGTGAATTTTCTAATTAACTAATTCATTATTCCCTTATAACTGTGTTATGCCTAGCTAAGAAAGTCCCTATAAATAAACAAGTCGATACAATGTGTTTGATGGAGTTCCCATGACATTGTAGGGCATAAAAATAAAAATAGGAGACAAAAAAATAAAGCAATGTTTGAAAGGTAAGGATTGGTAGAAATTTAAAAAGGGGAGGAATGTGAGAATATAAGCTAGCCTATGGTGGGTATTCCTTAGCTACACATATTGGCATGTTTGTAGATATTGTGTATGTTTTGAAAAATATTTAGTGGAAAGGTGAAAAAAAATAATGAAGAGTTAAAATGAGAGATCTATTCCTTATACACAATAATAGTATAAGATGTTATAAAATATAATATGATGTAGGAAAAGCATCTCTATCAAAAAGAAATATCTTTTATCATAATACAAGAAAAGTTAAAAGATAAAATATATAAACTCTTGGAAGAAGAAATAAGACACATGGTTATTGGATTGACAAAGAGCACCGAATTATCTGGAATGATATATGAGTCAATTATGATGAATAGGAAATTGGGGCACAAATCAAAAAGACTTGTATTTTGTGACAGGATATTTTGAAGGTATATTGAATTTTATTAGGAAAAGATAAAACATACTTTATGATATTTTGGAAAAGATATTGGATTGGTTGATTACATAGAAGACATATTTAGAATGACTATTCACTTCTCTAACATTGATGAGCCAAAAAGTCATATATGTTTTAGTCTCTTCTCCTAATATGTTTTCATGTTTAAAATATGGATTTTATAGTTAAAGGGTAGAAATTAACTTCTCTCATGGTTTTATAAATTTTCAACTAGAAGAAAAAAATAACAGTAGAAATCCAAGAAATTAGCCAAGTCAATGGTGTCGTGACAAAATCAATCTATTATGACAAAAATATGAAGAACTAAAAATTCAATCGCAACCAGTGAATAATGTCGCAATAATAACTGGAAGAAAAAAAGACAAAGTTGGTCATAATATGTTCTTTAGGCACCAAGGAAGAAAGATCTATGCAAGGTTGCGACAAGAAAATTATTGTCCCAACAAAGAAGTCTTTTAGAGAAGAATCATACGATAGAATTCAGTTATGACATCAAAACTTGATCATGACATCAGAACTTGGTTGTGACATCAGAATAATTTATGATAGTAAAACATGGTCATGAAAGCATACTTGGTCATGACAAAATAACTTGATCATGATATTAGAACTTGATCTTGAAAGTAACTTGGTTATGACATCAGAAATTAATCATGACATTAGATCTTTTTCATAACATTAGAATTGGTCATGATATCAGAACTTGATCATGATAATAGAATTAGTCATGATAACAAAACTTAATCATGATAGTAGAATTGGTCATAACATTAGCATTTTGTCGTGACGGATAAATGAGGATAAAAAATATATTTGGAGTTTGTGGCAAAGAATTTAACATTGGGCCAATCATTCTGGATTTTACAAAAATAATTTTCAAAACTAGGGCTATCATAGTCCATATATATATAAATGTACTTTTCTTCATGAAAGGGAGTTTGGGAGGCGACCCAGGCGAATGGTAGCTAATGGTTCTACTTGATATTTTTTTTTTCTTTTCTCTCTTTTAGCATATATCTAGAGTAGATTATATTTAATTTGAGTTGCTTGTTTTGGATCTAGAACTTCATTTTTCATAAGCATGAATCTAAACAAGTATTGTTTAAAATTTTAATGTACCGATTGTATTGTTTTTGAAATAAGAACAAATCGCATGAAATCTAATGATTTAACCAATTACAATCAACTTGTTCTTCATTATATATAGTCTAGAGGTGATTGTAATTCAGAAATATCTAATCAAGATCTTCGTTGAATCAATTTAGGTGTTGAGCATATTCTTTTCTGTAGGAATTATTGAGAGTTCCTTAGAATAAAAATGTTAAATCTAATGGACTAGTGTGCACTTCAATTACTTGTTTCCTACATTAGTACCGAATGCCTATAATTCATTGTATACTACCCCTTATTTCTGGGAGGCCCTTTGAGTGATACAGAGAAAGTGAAATCCTAAGAGTCAATGAACAATACGCCACGGGGAAATGTTCTGCTAATAGGGGTGAACAAGGGAACTCTACTAGTTTATGTAGAAAAATCCTCATTTTACTTTGAGATGATAAAGTGGATTGGTTTTCTAGATAAATTATTATAGACATCACCTGAATTTTTTGAGCGATCGATGTCCACATGTTGACTTAGATCCAATCAAAGGAAGAAAAAACTCTCTAAGATTTAAGGATGAGGCACCACCTATTTGCAGAGACTTGCAATACCCATGTCTTGGGAAGTAAGAGACCTGAAGTCATTTGAATGTGTATGAAGTATCAAGAAAGAAAAATACTTAATTCTCAAAAGATGGCTCAAACTACTAGTGATCTAAATGGTGAAAGACATAGCTATCAAAAGAGATCCAAGTATATGCAACAATGGTGCTTGAAAAATTTTAACTTTTCTCTAGGAATAAACCATAATATATTAGTCTACAGGAGTTGGTTATACCATAGTATTTTGAGTTACTGTCAGCTTCGAAAAGAGAATTGATCCAGTCCAATTTATTTTTATGGATTTCATTTGAACTTTTATTTAGAGATTTAATTCTTTAATTTTTTCCATCTTTTAGTTAGTTTATGGAAACATCATTTTTAATGGTTCAAATAGAGTAACTTTTTAGTAGTTTGTGTAGTTGACAATTCAATTCTTATCAATTTCTATGGGAATGATATCTAGACTTATATCTAATTTTTATTACTTATATGATCTGTGCACTTGTAGTATCATAGACTAAATCCATTTATGATCTATATGAGCTTGTATCAAAAGAGAGTGATTTATATAGTCTGTACAGAAAAAGACAATCAATCATCAATTGAGCACTTAATATTGAATTTTATTTTTAAGGGGTATGATCCTAAAGAGAAATCATACATATCACCTCCATCACTACCTTGATTTTATTTTGATATGTATTCATGTATTATGATAATGTATCCATTATGTAGAATTGATTTGAGAATTAGATTTTTATTTTTTTATGGAGATAGAAATTACTACTTGGGAATGAATAATTAATTTTATATGAGAATTTATCAGATATTCAAACTATTAAATATTCTTATGTATTTTGGTAGTTTTTGGAGTTTTGGTGAGGTTTGATGAATAGTCATAAAATCAATGGGATTTTGATGGTATTCATTATAGATGGAGTAAAATATAGAGTCTTACATAGTTTTGGCATCTATTTTTGTCAAAATGCTACCTAATTATTTTTGAAAATCTTTTTATGCCATAACCCTACTAACTCATTAGTACAATCACTCTATGACATTTTCTTTATCACTACAATATTATCATATAGTCATAGTCATACTTATCTCATAAAAATTAAATAACTATGACATTAATTCTGTCATACCAACCAAGTATCCCCATGGTACTAAAGATCACGACCAAGTCCATGTATCACGACTTTATGTTTAATATGACTTGGTAGTCTAAAGTCAGAGCCACTACCATTTTACAAAGCCATATCTTTAAAGCTACTGAAAGTTATAGAGCTAAAACAACTTAGGTTAAAGCCATGAAAATTATATAGTATCATGACTTTTGGGATACTAAATATTACAAATAATATAACTCGAGTATGGTCATTCCCCAAGGTTAGAACTTTTATCCTCATAGCAAGCCAAAATTGAAACATTTACATACAAGCTAATTGCTAGAGTCATAATATTATTGCAGTGTCATGTTTAAAATGATATTTGAGAGAAATGTATACTAGTGTTGCGGCCACTCACAACACAATGGATACTTGATACATTTAAAGAAAAAATTTTGGATTGTATCTATTTCCTATTATCATAGCCACATGATATACAAGAGATACTTTCTTGGTACCATAGTTATTTCTTAGCATCATGTCCATATTACAATCAAGAAATACCAATATCAATGTCATCACTATTTTATAGTTTCGCATCCATAAAATAATATTAGAAGCCCTTCACCATGCTAAGACATTGGCTAGCATCATGACCCCTTATGAAGAAGAAAAAGACAAACACATGAAGCCGTGACCACTTCACATCATTGTAACTTTATGAACAGAGACATTAGACCCAAGCCATTGTTGTTTCCTAGCATCACAACTTCATTTTATAGAAAGATTAAATTGCATTCCAAAATCATAACCATTTACTAGAGTTACGACCTCAAACTTATAAAATGAAGGCCAAATTTATGACTTTCTTCTTAAAGCAATAATTTTCTACTTTGAGTAAAGTAAAATTGCCCAAGCATAAATGTGGAAGACAGATATATATGAAAAAAAAACTCTCATTTTTTCTTCCTCTCCCTCCACACAACAAGAAAATTCATGGAAACTACCTATCCTTAAAAGCAAATTTTTCACTCCCTAAGAGTTCTACAAGTAAGAAAGGGATGTGCAACTTAATGCAATCCCTAGAGTTGGGGGGTACACCTCTCAAATCTTATAACTCTAGGGTAGATTCAAAAGTTTTTACCAAAATAACATGTGGTATAGGAGTTAATGTAAATTGATATGTGTGATGTGACAATGGTTTTTATTTATTAATGTATATATTTAATTTATATTTTATTATGGATATTGATGGATGGGTAATTAAATAGAACTTGAACTAGGATTTTAACTATTAGTGAGTTTGTGTGAAATTATCATGATGAACGGTGGCAAATAAACTATGTGGCTCACTCATGCATATGGTAGGAAGAAAGTTACAACCCTTCTAACTAGGATGTGCAGGATAAATGTATATGTTAAAACTCAAAATTTAGGCATATTAATCATTGAGTATGATGCTTAAAAGACTAAAAGTATGAATACCTTTTCATGTCAATCTATTATACACTTATGAAAAAACTAGTTCTTGATTGGGATGGATGTTATATAAAATGTTCTTCTATAACTTTTACCTTCAGTGTAGGAGTCATATCGGTATTGAGAAGGATGATGATAGATAATCTTTAAGACATACATGAGTATATTGTGACTCATAAGGTGATGATAACTCTTATGAGTTATTTTTCATTATATGGTTTCAAACAGTAAAACTTAATGGTAACATATATTAATTATTCAAGTATGTCAAATTATGAAGCTGAAATTATAAATACTTACAAACTATATCAATCATTGGTCTTTATGACACCTTATGATAGAAAATAAGAGTGTCCATATGAATCAACTATTAAAGGTAGTTTATAAATTTTACTAAAATGTATGAAATTGTGAATGACTCTCGCTTAGAGATAATTTGTTGTCTTGGTGGTGACGTTGGGGATAGCTATGAGAAGAGCACTATTGGGATGAGCTTAAAGGTGACAACCACTTTGTATGCCAATAGGGAAAGAAGTTATTGCACAACACCTCAACCTTTAGTTTGTGTCTAAACATAATTTAAGTCAAGTTAATTTAAGCATATTTCACATAGATTAATTGAATAAACCTAATGACATAAGATTGTCTCACAATTTGAATATTCAATTTACTATAAATGAATTATCTCAGTATTGAATGACCAAATTACTGATATAATTTTTATAAGATTGATATCTAGACAAAAGTCTTATTTATTACATATATGACTCAAGTACTTATAGATCTTTATTGATGAGATATTCTCATTAAGAAGCTTCTAGGATATCACCTAACCGATAAAATTAGGTGGCATATCAAAGTCATAATAGTGACTAGGTACCCCACTAGTACTAAAATTCATAGCCACTTCCTAGCATTATGACTTAATCTTTACTAAGGCTATGTTATTTCAAGTTAGAGTCATGATCTTTGTCAATTTATAAGCTATATAAAGTTATAAAGCCATAGATACTTAGGCCAAAGTCATGAAAAGTATTTAGTACCATGATTTTTGGAGTTAAAATATTACAAAGTGCTTTTCAGAGTGCGGTCACTTCCCAAGCTTACAATCTTCTCCTAAAAATAAGGCAAAGCCATGAGTTTTATGTACATTCTAATTACTAAGATAATGATCATTCTTTGCACCAAAACCATATAATATAATATGAGAAAGACCAAAGAGAAAGTCATGACTATTCCTAGCACCATGTGTTGGGTTTCATGATACCAAACACAATAGAAAAATAAGATTTTATCACGTACCCAGAATAAGGATCCATGTAATTCGATTAATGATAGTTTAGGGTTTCCAAAACCTTGCCTCCTTTGATCGGATTTAGAGATTTTCAAATGGATGCATCCTCTACTAGTATCCACACGAACAAACCTTCAATCAAAACAAACATGTAAGTGCTAGCAACATTCTTGATTGTCTCATAATCAAAAAAGAACATGAGGTATTATGTGTAGCAACATGTAAGTGCTAGCAACATTCTGTGTTTCATTTTTCTCTTCATCTTGAGAAAAAAAAATTTGGAGGTTGGAATTATGTGTAGTGTTGTGTGAAACCCTAGAGAACATGAGGTATATATAAAGTTCAGAATTAGGGTTTCACTTACCAAAACCCTTTTTGATATATTCCATTTTTAATTCTAATTTTATTTTAATTACTAAACAGTAATATATATTTACTTATATATATATATATATATATATATATATATATATATATATATATATATATATATATATGATAGAGTTTAAATGGGCTTGGTAAACCCATATCTATTTTAGATCTTTTCTAAGTGTGTGACCTTGTAGGTTCACATGACATTGATAGTAGGCATGGAATCTCTATTTAGGCATACAAGTCATAAGTAGCCTCTAGCAAGATATTATGACTACTCAAGTCATGTAAAGATCGATAATCCGACATAACCTAATTTATAGTGAATATTGTAATCCCTTTGTCACATAATATCTTGATTGAATATAAGGAATAGTTTTTATCATCCTTATATATGATTCAATCATATTATTTCTTGATTTCAAGTAAACTGAGAATGATAACTTTTTATCAATTCACTTTAGCATGACAATGCATTTTCCTCAGTCTATCTTATCAAGGAGCCCATTGATATCTTAATCATATTAAATGAGGGACAAATTCTTTCTCAATCACTCACATTCCTCACACAACTCATTTTATATCCAGCAACAGACTATTTAATCGTCCGGTTAAAGACAATGTTAGATTATCTCAAAACATAAAATAGTTATATAAAAATCCATGGTACTCGGAGGTCAAAAGATTAAATCAATATTACTTTGATAAGAATTACTTATGATAGTAATCTAAGTAGTATTCTCATAGTGGGTCAATCCAGTACATCATTTCATAAATAAGTACCTATGAGTTGATTTAATATCTCATATTCATGATTAGTAAAACATAATCATCAGTCAACACCTTACTAGCCTTAATTCATTATTAGTTCAATAATAATAATAAATGACTAGGGATAATATGAATGAAACTCATACTTAATTTAAGAGTTGTACTATCAAGTCACATACTCGATGGCCTTAGAATGAATTAAGTATTCAAGTAATTTTCATAAGCCTCTTTATTAATAAAATGATAATGAATTAAGATGCATTATTGATCTTGTGAATCCCACTAACACCATGGTCATATGATGCACAAGAGAGCATTCCTAATATCACAGACATTCACAGTGCCATAGCTATATGATGAACAATACAAAATAGACCATTCATATAATGGCGTGGTCATTTCTAGTGTCATTATTATATAATACACAAGAAAAGACTAATACCAAAATCATGGTCATTCCTAGCGTCATAACTTTGTATTATCAATACAAAAGGCATGAGTTATGGGTACTTCTCGGTGCCATGATTTTGTATTATAGAAAAATTAGGATGCATTCCAAAGTCGTAGCCACTTTTTAGAGTCATGACATCAAGCTCAAGAGACCGATGCTAAAGTCGTAGTATCTTTTAAAAGTCACAACTTTCTACTTAAAGAAAAATCAAAATTATAAAGTATAAACGAGGAAAGAAAAGAAAATTGGGAGAAGATTCTTCTTCTTCTCAATGCAATGAAAAAAAGTAAGGTGCAGCAAGCAATCCCAAGGGTAGATTTTCATACTCCATAGAGAGTCCATGAGTAACAAAGGGATGCAATTCATAGGCTAATCCTTAGAGTTGGTGGGGCACCCATTTGCCTTCTCATTCTTTATTGGTATCCATGAGCAAGCAAGAAATCTTGTGAAAATATGACCAAAACCCCAAAACATCAAAACCTTAAAACCATTAAATCTTTAAACTCTTGAATCTCTAAACCTCAAAACCCAAAACTAGCTTATATTGTATTTAGTAATATGTTTTAATTAAATTTTAAATCATATTAAGTATTATAAATATATTTTTATAAATATTTAACTTATTTATAATAGTTTTTTAGTTAATTTTTTAATTCTTATTATAATATCAATCAAAAAACTAGTTATATTGAAATAACATAATATATTATTCTTAGAATAATTATAACTAAAATATTAAGAATAAATATTAAATTTAGATTGAAAAAAAAAATTAAAAAATATTGAATTTAATATGAACTAACACAATATATTATTCTTAAGATTATTATAACCTTCAAAATTAGAAAAAAAATCACAAAATAATATTTTTTCTTAGTTCATTTTTTAAAATAAACTCATAAATCTCTAAACTCCAAAACTCTTAAACTCCTAAACTCGTAAACTCTTAAACCATTAAAACCTTAAACCCATAAATCCCTATACATTTAAATCTTTAACCATAAACCATAAATCTCATTTCTTTGTCAACATTATAATTTTAATTATATATTTTAATTATTTATAAATTTATTTTTACTGAAATATTAAAAATAATTAATATTTTGAGTGAGACAGATAAAATTTGAAAAAAAAAATTATTTATCATCAATAGATTATATAATCTTATAAAAAGAAGCAAAAATTTAAAAGTAAAAAATTAGTATTTAGTAATTTATTTTATGTGGATTTTGCATCATTTTATGTACTGTAAATATATTTTAATAAATATTTATCTCATTTATAATAGTTTATTAATTTATTTTGTTATCATTTTTATAATACCAATCAAGAAACTAGCTTATATTTATTAGCACGATACATTACTCTTAAGATTATTATAACTACATTATTAAGTATAAATATTAAATTCATATTTAAAAAAGAAATTTAAAATTTATTGTATTTCTAGAGGATATAACTTTCAAAATGAGACAAAAATCAGAAAATAGAATTTATTTTTTATTTAATTTTTTAAACTAAACCCATAAACTCCTAAATAGCTAAGCCCCTAAACTCCTAAATCCCTAAATACATAAATTCTTAAGCCCACAAATTCCTAAACCACTAAATAGTTAAACCCCTATAAGCTCCTAAACTCTTAAACTTCTGAAGCTAAAACTATAAAACATAAATCTAATTTTTTATCATCATTATACTTTTAATTATACTATATAATTAATTATAAGTTTATTTTTACTAAAATATTAAGTATAAAATATATTATGATTAAGACAAAAATAACTTGAAAACATTTATTTATCATTAAGATGCTACATAATCTTATAAAAAGAAAAAAATTAAAAACCAAAAAGTATTTTTTTAATAATATATTTTACTTAGATTTTGAATCATTTCATATATTATAAATATATTTTAATATATATTTATCTTTTTTTATAATAGTTTATTAATTTATTTTTTGGTCATAATCATAATATTAATCATGACACTAGTTATATTAAATTTAAATTATATAATATTCATAATATTATTACAACTAAATTATTAATATAAATATTGAATTACAGTAGAAAAAAAATTTTAATTATTTTATTTACCAAATCTATAACCTTAAAAAATGTTGCAAATATCACATAATGCAATTTTTGTCTTAGTTAATTTTTTAAAATAAACTCATAATCTCCAAAACACTTGAATCCCTAAACCCGCAAATGCTCAATCCTCTAAACCACGAAACCCCAATAACCTTAAATACCTAAACCCCTAAACACTTAAACCCCAAACCCTAAACTAATAAATGTCTAATTGTTTAAACCTCTAGATACCTAAATTCCTAAATCCTTAAACCCATAAACCCCTGGATACCTAAATTCCTAAATCTCTGAACCCATAAACACCTAAATCATAAATCATAAATCTCATTTTTTTTCATCATTATAATTGTTATTATACATTTTAATTATTAATTACTTTATTTTTCCTTAAATAGTAAATACAAAATATATTGTGTTGACAAATATAATTTAAAAAAAAAATTATCATTAAGAGACTATATAATATTATAAAAAGATAAAAAAAATAAAGTAAATTATTATTTAGTAATATATTTTAATAAGATTTTGAATTATTTTAAGTATTATAAACATATTTGAATAAATATGTATCTCATTTAAAATAGTTTTAAAATTATTTTTTAGTCATTATTATAATATTAATCAATAAACTAGCTTATATTTAATTAATATGATATATTATAGGCCCGACATGGCATGATCAACATATAATTCTGGACAAACTTTGTGTCTAACGTGTTGGGTCATCTAGGGTCATGCCAGATCATACCAATTTTATGAGCATAACCACCACAAGCACCGTCCACCAGCCACAACACCTCCACTATAGTGCCATCATGAAAAATTAGTCATTTGATTTTTTGTGACTCATGACCCATTCTTGGTCATAGGTCATGGTGGCCGTGTCGATTGAACATATCAATGGGTCAGGCACATGAGTCATGTCTAGCCTGGCACAAGTCACATTTGCCTATGGTTCATCACATCATGAGTCATGGCTCGGGTCAGCACGACTCAGACCCATGCATGATTTTGGACCATGCTATGTATGGGCGTCACGCCCACATGTATTTTCCAAAATACATGTTTTGGAATATATTTGTATTTTGGTAACTAAAACGTTAAAAGAAGAAATGGTCCAAATGGATAGTTACTTTTTTGGGAGAATTATGTATTGGAGTTTTTCCCCAAAAATTTTTAAGATTTAGAAACTAAAATTTTATTTTTTAAAAAGGCACAAAGCTAAAAATAAATTAAAAATAAGTGCACCCAAATTCGTAAGTACCAAGATACCCTCGCCCATGCCCTCGCTCCTCGCCCACGCCTTCGCCCCTCGCTTAACGCCGAGCTCCCGGAGCTCGAAGCCGATCTCCTGGTGCTCGAAGGAGCTCGACACCGAGCTCTTGGAGCTCGACACCGAGCTCTTGGAGCTCGACACCGAGCTCTTGGAGCTCGACACCGAGCTCTTGGAGCTCGAAGGAGCTCGACCGAGAGCTCCTCGTCGAGCTCTAAGAGCTTGACATTACTATCGATCGAGCTCTAGGAGCTCGGCGTCGAGCTCCTTCGAGTACCAGAAGATCAGCTTCGAGCAATGGCGAGGGGCGAGGGCGTGGGCGAGGGCGTGGGCGAGGGCGTGGGCGAGGGTATCTTGGCATTTATAAATTTGGGTGCACTTATTTTTAATTTATGTTTAGTTTTGTGAATTTTTTAAAAATATAAAAATTTTAGTGTCTAAATATAAAAATTTTATGGGAAACACCCCAAAACATAATTATACCTAATTTTTTTTTTCGGTAATAGTTATACAAAATTAATATTATTCTTCACTAACATATGAAACACAATTCCGAATCCGAATCTTTGAACGCGTCCACCATGGAGGAGAGAGAGAGAGAGAGAGAGAGAGTATGTGTGTGTAAGTACATATAAGTCTGCCTAGTTCAAGTTCCCAAATAACACATAAACAAAGGCAAATTACCAGGCCCCACGACCACGTTCTTCTCTTTGTTTCATAACATTCTTCTTTCTTCATCCAGTCAACATATTGCTTCCGCACAGCCCTGCCCAGGGCCAGCGCGCTCCCAACCCCACAAACATTCTCGGTCTATAACTGATACGCCATCGTCACTCTCCTCTCTACATTATCACCTCCCATGGCGACGTCGGTGCGACCAATCAAACTTGCAGACTATGTCCAGAGCCGAGTTCACCACGCAGTCGCTGTTGGTGATCACGCCACTCTGTCGAAAATTGTATCAGCCTTGCCTCGCCTTGCTGATCCGCGAACGATACGAACAGAATCAGACTCATTGGAGCAGGAGGAAGTTTCGGAACAGATCTCCGCCATACTAGATCGCCGCGACGTTCCCTCGGGGGAGACAGCGCTCCACCTCGCCGTCCGCCTAAACGATAGAGTAGCCGTACGCACTCTCGCCTGCGCTGGAGCCGATGTGTCGCTTCAGAATGCAGCTGGATGGAATCCTCTACAGGAAGCATTGTGTCATTGCAATTCCGAACTCGCTTTGCTTCTCCTCCATTTCCACCATCGGTCAGCATGGGAAAAGTGGACGCGCCGGATCCCGCGGTTCACCGCTGTTCTTCACCGGATGCGAGATTTCTACATGGAAATCGATTTCCACTTCGAGAGCTCCGTTATTCCTTTCGTCGGAAAGATGGCGCCGTCCGACACCTACAAGATATGGAAACGCGACGGGAATCTCCGTGCTGATACTTCGCTTGCAGGATTTGATGGATTCAAAATCCACCGTTCCGATCAGAGTTTTGTTTACCTCGGTGACGGAGACGATGGCCGACGACTTCCCGGCGGTTCTTTCTTAGTGCTCAACCATAGGCATCGCAGAATAGTCGATGCTTTCAAGAATGCGAGAACTCCACTCCGTGATTCCGACGCGGCGGAGCTATGCTCACAGACTGGCGTGTATCGACCTGGAATGGACGTGACGAGAGCTGAACTTGTTCGAAAGACGAATTGGAGAAATCAAGATAAGGTCGAATGCGTCGGTCAGTGGAAGGCAATGATTTATGAAGTTCGTAACGTTGTCTTCAGTTTCCGATCACGGAAAGTGACTGCAAAGAACGACATGGACGTGGTCGGGAGTGAGCAGATGCCATCTCTTGAGCTCGACGAGGATGACGATGGATTCTTAGTTGCAGACAATCCGAGCCTTGGGTTCAATAACCAGATCAGAAGACGCAGTAGTTTTCTCAGGGAGGAAACGGAGCGAGTTTCTATCCGACGGAATAGCGTTGATATAATTCCTTCGAATAAGAAAGTGGGGATGCTACCATTACCATCCGTGCCTCAGATGAAGGAGAAGGAATACGTGAAGAATATAAGACCTTCTATATGGTTGACAGAGCAGTTTCCATTGAAGACCGAGGAGCTGTTGCCGCTGCTTGATATTTTAGCTAGCAAGGTGAAGGCCGTTAGGCGGGTGCGCGACTTCCTCACCACCAAATTCCCGCCGGGGACCTTTCCGGTCAAGGTAGGAGCATCTTCTTCCTTGTTCCTTCACTGTAAAACGAATTAAAGGACCACATGCTCTTTTTTTATGATCTTTAAGTCTGCTTTATGGCAACGACCATTGTCAGAAGAACAGTTCATGCTAAGTCTATCTAACTTTGATGAGCTATATCTTCTTTGGTGTTGGGCAGATCGCAATTCCAGTGGTGCCTACCGTTAAGCTGGTGATAACTTTCTCTAAGTTCGTGGAACTTCAGTCAAGCGAGCAGTTCTACACGCCATTATCAAGCCCGAGATCCTTCCTCGAAGGAGAAGGCGATGCTTCTGGTGATGATCAACATTCGAATGCTCGATGCTCTTCCAGGTTGTCATCATCATCTTCATCGCCAATCCTGACCACCAATAATGTATCTGTTGGCAGCAACCGTAAAGACGTACAATTTCCTATTGCTTTTGAAGAACAAGCAGATCCTTTCGCCATTCCTCAAGCGTATACCTGGACGACTGTGGATCACGGTCACAGGCAGATCAAAGTGAAAAAGTCGACACGGCGACTAGATGCTAGAAATCGTACTGTGCTCAGGAAGACATGACCTCCTTTCGCATCAAACAGATCCTTTTAGAAAATCTCTGAAGTTCTCTCTATCATAACATAAAACATTCAAGTAGAAAATTTCAATTTTAAAATCATTTTGATGTCCCACAATCAATTCATCTAAAAGGACTATATTGTACTTTACCCTTGGGAGATGTAAAAGAGATGGCTAGTCTCATATAGATTACGTATTGCATGGACACGGCCCACATCATGGCCCACATCATGGCTTGCAACATGGCCCACGATAGCTCACAGCATGGCCTTCAACATATCCCACAACATGGCCTATGGCTCATGGCATGGCCCATGAAATCCAACACTAAGCATGATTCAAGAGAGCCAGAATCATACTTGGAATAAGCTTTCACCGGCTCATGGCATGTCTTGGGCCATGACTAGCATGTCGGCCCATTGCGAGCCAATTTTGACAAGGCTAGCTCGTGGCATGTCTCTAGGAGTGACTAGCATGTCGGCCCATATGAGTCGATTTGGCTGGGATGATCAAAGCATAGTAATATGAACTTGACCTAAGCTGACCTAGAATGAACCCTGACTAACATGGGATGAACACAGCCCAGTCCAGATTGGCATGACTCGGGTAGTTTATGAGCCAGTGAGTCATGCCAAGCTTCCATTTTTTGGTGTTATACTAATGTAACATGACTCATGCTAAAAAATTATGTCGTGCCCATGACAGCTCAATTGGAACTTAAAAAAAAATAGAATATTATAAGAGATTATTGTGTTTGCCAATGGCCATATGAAATATTGTATATTTAATAATATCACTTATATTGTCAAAAATAAGTGTATCTCACCAAAACTTATTTATTTTTTGGTTAACTTTCACTTAATTTTATATTTTTATCTCCACCTTATCAAGCTAACCAATTAAAACATTTACACCAACATTTAAAAATAATAAAGATTAAGAAAAAAACTATGTATGTTATTTTAGAAAATGTGAATTTTTTAAACTTTTATATGCATTTTTACTAGAATATATATTCACAATTTTTTTAAACATTTATATATACATTTCCTAGAAGTAACAAGCACACGCGCGCGCACACACACACACGTGTGTGTGTGTGTGCGTGAGCGCGCGGCTTTTATTAATATATATATATACATATTTCTTTTAAAATGTATACATACATTTCCTATTAGTATCAAGTACATAAATTTAGTTCTGTATATATTTATATATATGTTTCGAAACATATATATGCATTCAAAATGCATTTGATTTATATATAATATTTTATACACGCACACACACACACACACAACAAAAAAATTATGTATATATACACCATAAAAAATCTAGGGGAAATTATGTTTTCGGGTGTTCCCCCAGAAAAATTTAAGAATTTGAAACTTATCTTTTTAAGTTTGAAAAAAAGTCACCAAATCTTAAAAATCTAGTGCACTCTATTACGTTTATCATAAACTACCTCGCACTCTCCCATCAGCCCTCTCCCATTGGCCCTTGCCCTCTCCCATCAAGCTCGATGGAGCTCAACCATGAGCTCCATTGATCTTCTAGAGCTCGTGGTCGTGCTCCTGGAGCTTGACCTAGAGCTCCTTCGAGCTCCAGGATCTTGACGTCATGCTCCATCAAGCTCCTGGAGCTCAATCGAGAGCTCCGTTGAGCCCTTGGAACTCGACAATTAGCTCAATGGAGCTCTCGGTCAAGCTCCTTCGACCTCCAAAAGCTCGATCAAGAGCTATGTCAAGCTCCAGGAGGGAGATGGGGCGAGGGCATGGGTGAGGGCGAGGATGAGGGGCGAGGGCTAAGGGCAAGGACGAGGGGCGAGGGCTAAGGGCAAGGACGAGGGGCGAGGGCTAAGGGCAAGGACGAGGGGCGAGGGCTAAGGGCAAGGACGAGGGACGAGGGCTAAGGGCAAGGACGAGGGACGAGGGCTAAGGGCAAGGACGAGGGGCGAGAGCTAGGGATGAGAACGAGGGAGGGGCAAGTGCTAGTGGCAAGGGTGAGGGTGAGGGAGGGGAGAGGAGCAGGGAAGAGGGTAGTTTAGTACTTACAAATTTGGGTACACTTATTTTTAATTTATTTTTAGTTTTGTGACTTTTTTTAAAAAAAAATCAAAATTTTAGTTTCTAAATCTTAAAAATTTTTGAGAAAACACCCCAAAACTTAATTCCTCAAAAATTTATATATACTATTTTCAAAATGTATATATATATATATATAATATACTATTTGAAGTGTATTTATATACATGTGTGTTATGCATCTTCTAAAATAATATACATAGTTTTTTTTTTACAAATAAAATCATTATTTTTTTTATTATTTTAAAATTATGATGACACTGTTATACTTGGGTAAAAACATAAAATTAAGTGAAAGCATGCCATAACTTAAATAAGCTTTTCAAAAAAATAAAGGGAGATTTATGTTTGTGTGCATTATACATAAAATAATTGAAAAAAATAAACCCAAATTTTAATAATTATAAAATTACTAAAATCTCAATTAATTAAGTTTTAGTGCAATCAAACTGAGTTATTAATATGCAATTGCCCTCTAGTGCCACGTAATATGAGTTACATGAATTTCTCATAACTCATCTTAACTCCCCAAAATCATTTTACGAGAATAATTTCATCATCTTATTCCCCAAGCAAAGTAATTCCTGAAACCTCTCCTCCATTTCAGATGTTCATTCATCTTCCAAGTTCACGTAATTAAAATTTCTTTGATGTTTTTACTTCTTTTTTTTTATCTTCTTCATCTTCTCCTTTCTCTATCTCTCCTCCTTCTCCATCCTAAATTGCTCCACCTCTTCCCATCGATAAATTACCTCCGTACCCTTGTTCTCACAAATTTACTGTGTGTGATAATATTTGTATGTGCATGTGCTTCTCTTCTAAAAATTAATGTTTATATTTACATGTATATGCGCATATACACACACACCCACACACACACATCCATATACATGAATGTGCATGTATATATCCGCATATAGACTTCTGTAAATTTGTACGTACATATATATATATATATATATATGTAATATACACATATGTATCTACACTTTCAAAATAATATGTATATACTTGTATGCATTCACACACACATGCACGTGCACACACGCACAAGAACGCACACGCACACACATGCACACGCACGCACACACATGCACACGCACGCACACACATGCACACGCACGCACACACATGCACACGCACGCACACACATGCACACGCACGCACACACATGCACACGCACGCACACACATGCACACGCACGCACACACATGCACACGCACATGCGCACGCACACACGCACACGCGCACGCACACACGCACACGCGCACGCACACACACAAAGAAAGAAGCAAATCAGAAATGGTCGATTCCATTTCTAATTCTATCACTATTTAAATTATCGACAGAATTAGAAACGAAATTATTTCATTTATATAATACTCATTTCTAAATCTTAGAAGTAGAATTTTTGTGGGCATTTCAAATTTGTGTGATGGATCATTTCTATTTCTAAAAATAGCAACGGAATCAGATATTCTATTTTCGTTTCTAATCCAATACTAAAATAGTGATAGAATAGAAATGATTTTTTCCATTCCTAAATTTGCTTTGGAATTGAAAAGTCATTTTCTATTTCTATATTCATCAATGGAAATATATTTCACATACTTCCATTCCTCTGTGCAATTATATTTTTATAATTGCATACCAAAACAATATTTTATTCATTGCCATATTTTTTTATAGATGTATTTCATACACAAAATATTTCAAATATACCCATCTTACATATGTTGACATGAAATATATTAATTTCAATAACATACAACAAAAATCAACTATCTGTATTATATATATATATTACATACATAAAATGGAATAGCAAACAAAAAATTCCAACACAAAAAAGTTGATTGCAACAAAAAAAAAAAGGTATCACTCAATGTCGTTTTGGGTATTCTCCTCATAGAGATCTGAATATGGATCTTTTTTAGAATGTTAAAAAATTGATGGAGCCCCTGCTAACTTAAACTGTTACATATAATTTTCTCCATATTCAAAATCTTATTCATCATCTCTTTTTAGTCTTTCTTTTTCTTTTTTTTTTTATCTCCTCAATCTATTTTTATATCTCTTCATTTTTTTCGGTGAAAATTAACTTAAATTTCATGCATCTTTTCCCACAACCACTCATCAAAGAATTTATTGTAATTGGAAGAGGCAGATGATGAACTCCAAATAGAACTTGGATAAAATATAGATGCATGGGTACCAAGACCATACATTTGCTATATTTTCATCTCAACTCCAATGACCTAAAGGCAAATATGCAACATCAATAATTTGAGCCTCTATAAATTGATATGTCACTTAAGAAGTAATGACAACCATATTTTCTACAGCTTCCTACAATTATATAACATTATATGATATTGTATTTTAGGAGAAACAAATATAATAACAACATAAAAACATTGTGGGTTACACAGCATGAAACCAACACACAGCACCAACATCTCATTGATGTATATACTGTAATTCACATCTTCATCATAAACAATTGATCGAGCTAAATGATGAATTCAATAAAATATTACAATTCACATAACATAAATAAATATGAAAAATAAATGTATCAATTTGTAATTTTGAAAAACATTCTAAAAGAAAGTAAATAGTGGCGTGGCACTATTAGTTGTCTAGAAACCATGTATATACTATAATTCTCATATCAAACATGACCTCTTGCAAGGCACATTCACAAAAGTGCACCTAGCCTTAAATCATGTTTAGTAGTCTAGAAACACGTGCACTTTTTTAAGACTTTCATTAACTAATATAATCTTGAAGGAAGACCTTTTTATTAGACTTTCCATATTGAATTGATGACATAACATAATGTTTTGTCCAAAAACATCTTTGTATAATTTTCTATATAGATAATATTGGAATTGAATTGATGACATTTTTATTAGACTTTCCATATTATATATAATTTTTATTTGATGTTAGATATAAAGAATCTTCTAAATATCAAAAAATAAATTGAAGGGGAGTCATTATACTTATTGAGTCCATATATAATAACTCGTGATTATTAAATAATAGAAGATAATTTACAAGGCGAAAATAAATTATTTTTTTTTTTGGAAAAGATTTAATTTCTTAACATTTTCTTCATGAACATATTATAATTCACATAACACAATGAAAGTAGATAATAAGAAACTTACATTAATATAATTTGACTGTTTGTCTACAAAGGATTCATCATTCTCTTGTGCAATTGCTTGAACATCTCGAAATGGTATTGAAGGACATCACAACTCAACCTTATGAAAATAAATAATATTAACTAATGATGTACATGAAATATTTTTATTAATTGTATCATTTTCATTTACAAAGTTTACATCAAAATTAAATTGGAATGATACTATTACCAAATCTATAGAATGTTGGTAAGTCATTTTCGAATCATCAATATGTTTTGAAGGTTCTGATTCTTCACCTACTTTATCTGATCGATGATTTTGGGATTCTACTTTTGACAAAGCCTTGAAATTATCACTATTCTAATATTCTCACTATTTTTTCCAAATATCTTGAGGAACATTATTTGATTTTGCATCTTTATCATATATTTTTTTTCCTATTTTTTAAGCTTGTCATTGTATCTAACACTAGTTACATATTTCCATGTATCCTTCATATAGATCAACAAAGTATTATTCCATTTATATTTTTATTGCAGCAAACAAAAACGAAAGAATATTATATTATGTTGCATTATTTTTGTTATAATTTTTAATACTACAACAATTTAAAATTGGCAACATGCATTAAATTATACTTCAAATTCTTCCCAATTATATTTTTTTCATATTTGTAAATTGTAGGTACTTTGCTCCACTTTATACCATCATAACTAGTTTCTCCTTAAAAATCTTCTTGATTGTACGAGAACCAGAAACAATAATTTTGTGGGTAAAATAACATTGGCACATACATATACATATAAATGAAAAACAACCATATTTGTGTTACTAATTTGATGTATTTTCATTTTTATTATTTTTCCAATACTAATGCAAATATCATTTTTATTCTTGGTGATAATGATGAATCATTAACAAAATCATAGTTAGTTATTGATAAAATTACCAAATTTTAAACAAAAAAAAACATTTAAAATATTATGAAGAGTTATTAAACAAATTAATAAAAAACAAAAAAAATATATATTCATGCATGAAGTAGCAAATCTTATTAAACTACGTGCTGTTTATTGTAGAGAGTAGACCAAATAAAAGATATTATCATAAATTGCATACAAACCATAGAATTGTGAATATCTAGCCATTATAAATGCTATAATTGCATCGCATGTACCTCCTAAGATAGGTGAGATAGAGCTAACATTATCAACTGGTGCATAATCAAACAAAGATGAAATGTCAATGGTAGAAAATATGGGTGTGTGAAGGAGGTGATGCCAACGTATTCTCTATACATGTAGGTGAATGCATTGAAATATTTGTAATGTTATTATCACTGAATAAATATTAAATTCCTCCACAATTTGTTTGTTGAATTTCTTTTCCCTTCCCTAGGGATCGAGATCCTCGGCCACTTGAATGGTTATCTCTCATACATAATTGAATTTCCATAAACATCCAAACATTCAAAGACAACAAATAAAGTTAATAACTAATGCATACTAAGAAGAGATCATTACAAACACATTAATAATTACATAAGTTAAAAACTTTTATTTCTTGAACAACCAAAATGTAATAGTTGCAAATGAAGTAATATAACTTAACATCAAAGTTAAACTAATCATCATTTGAAATATCAAACAAATGTCCTCCATCTAAATATTCATTCTCATCTGATTGTGTTAGTAATCTTCCCATTATCTTCTTCAACATGTGCATCAAAAATGTCTAAATAATTTATATCTTCACTAATCAATGTTTTAGTTAAATTATCTACCACATGATTTATAGTATGAATTTCCGCAATATTTTCTTGAAATGTAGGTATATGTAATAGTGTCACTTTGATATCTATTTCAGAAACTTCTATAACTAATATATGTTTTATCTTTCAAATGGCCCACCAATCACCAACATTTCTTCTTGTGGTTGGATAAGTGATTCTGCTTGTTCCATAAAAATGAATTGGTCGTATTTATGATAATACTTCCTATGGTGAATATCCACAAGGTTGTATTGATGATGAATTCAAGTACCCAAATTTGGCATGAGATCAAGCTATTCACACAATCACACTTAAACATAATTGTCTTATTAATTGATAAAACATGATACTTCAATTATAGAATTTCAATTAATTGATCATGAAAGTCAATATTAGATGTAGTATTATTAAACCCCTTAATTCATACACAATTATTCATTGTAGCTCTATTTTAACCATGTTTCAAAATGTGAAATTTATATATTGACACTATTCAAAAAGCTTACCCATTAATGCATACACCATTATTCAAAATGTATGGGATACATCTATAAACTTTATAATAGCCCTCTTGTAAGATTCTTTATTTATCTATTAGAGATATTTGTTGATGGATAATCTACGTAAATAAGGATTAAAAAAATCAAACTAACGTACATAGGCATATTCTTTATAAAAAGGAAATATGAAAAAATATATATTGACAAATTTTTTCAAACTATGATGCAAAATCTTTGTCTAGCTTAGAATTAATCATAACATCATCAATATGAAGCTCACTTTGTCTTAATTCCTTAGCATAAATTCTATAAAAATAAGATTGAAATTATTTTGAAATTAACATTGGTTTATCACATACCATGAGAAAGAAAAGGTAATACAAAATAAAAATAGATTTTACTCAATATATGGTTTTATTTCCTCGTAGATCAATAAGTTATATGTATGAGAAACATGATTCTCCTGGTCATCCAAATAATATCTTGATTTTACTCTACCATATAATTGACCAGTATAAGTAAAAATGGAGACATTCCTTCTTTGTTCTAATTCATTCCCAATACTATAATCATTATTTCATGATATTTTTTGATGTGTAGTATACACTTGTTGCTGAAAATAGTGCACAAAAAATATCAAAGCTTCTTCAACCAAGTAGGTATTACATATCAATCCTTTAATTTTGGCTTTATTTCAAACAGTATAATTTTTCAATTTTTAAAAATATCTAAAAAAAATTCATGACAATGATATTTATTTGTAAGATACATTGGAAATTATAGATGGTGAAATTAAAAATATATAACCTTTCAAATGGATACATCCATATGAATTGCATAATGCCTACTATCAATGATTCATAAGGTAAGTGGATCAGAAGAAGTTCCATGGAGTCAAAAAAGCTTGGAGAAAAAATATGCTCAAGTCTACATAAAATATTTGGTATATCATTTTGTAATTGCTCCATGTCTTTCTTTGTTATGACATTACAAGTGAGATTTTCAAAAAAATACTTATTTTGGTTAAGGCTTACCAAATATTTTCGAGAAGTAATTCATAGAATGCTATGGGTATTAGCCTCTACATAAACACATAAAAATCATGATTTTTCATCCCAAATAACTTATGCTTTTTCATATCAACACATCTTCCCGTGTTAGATATATCCATTAGGGAACTTGAGCTATATCAGTCATTTGTACAAAGATTCCTTTGTATCCTTGTCAAGACTATAATAAGTCTTAGGAAATTTATTTGTTGATTAATCTTAATGTAACTCTGGATGTGAACAAAACTCTTTTAAATCCTTTCTTAATTTAGTAATGTCTTTTATTTTTTCATTTTATATTCATTATAGTATTAAAAATATGATCAAAAAAGTTCTTCTCAATGTGCATCACATCTGAGTTGTATATAATTTGATCTATTTTCTAATAAGGAAAATCCCAAAAAATCACTTATAGTCCATATAAGTTCTACTCGCATCTTTATGCTCTACTGATTAGATATATCATATGCTTCCACATCCGCCTCCCAAAAAATTTTTAGCACCAAAATAAGGGGTTGTAGAAAAGCATCCTACTTGTCTTTTGGGTTTCTTGGACCAGACACGATAATACACAAAAATATGCACTCATTTTTCATACACATTTATAGTAGTAAATTGTATGGTATAATAATCACTGGCCATAAAGAGTCTTGTTGCCATGTTTTGTTATATAACTAAAATCTATTTATGCACATCCCTAATCTAACATTATAACTTTTAGCTACAAAAGATAGATAAAAATGATCAAATTATTTCTAAGATAGATAATATGAATAATATCGTATCATGTATTCTATTAGTATGCTTTTGTGCCAACTCATGTCATTATCGGTAGCTTCAAATATAAATAATCTTTGCAAACAAGGAGTTAATAGGAAATAATGTATCTTCTTATGAAGAATATTTATTTTCTACCTTTTACATGCATTATTTCTTTTATACTAATTATAGTTATAGAAATTGCAAGCAATTACTTCACTATCTTTACCTAGTATATCATGCACCTATTGATGTAATAATGAATTTTTTTCTATATATCGCTATCTTTACCTAGTAAACTAAAACCTTGCATTAACTTATTTTTATTATAAAAGCTATATATCATTATGTTATTCTTTGGTAACAATTCGAATAAGAACTCATAAATTTTATCAAAATACCTTTTTGAAAAATGATAATTTTTTTTTAAATTCAATAGTCTGAACACCAAAGATAACTTTGAGTGGCCATATAGATTACCAGGCCAAACTTCTTATTCTGATGCTTATAGTCTTACATAAAATTTTTTTGTTGCTAGTTTTGGGATAACCTTAATGACATTCAGAATTAAAAATATTATTATTTATAACCATTTACTAATTTCATCTCGAAGCTTTAAATTTCACAATATAAATTGTCGTTAATTATTTGCATGCCTGATCTTGAAAATATTATTTATGAAATTATGCTGAATTTATGGGCCTCTCATATGGGTGTGGGGATCTCAGGTTCATAGCTGGTAAGGTATTCATCATGGCAATATGAGTGCATCATTTGATGAAGATACCAATTAATCTTCATTTCTTCAATCCTGGGCATTCATTGTATCCTTGTCAACCTTAATCTTATCCTATTAATATTTTGTTACAATTATGTCATGCATGTTACGAGGGCAAAGTATTTGATCATAGTTAATTGAATCACAAATTGATGATCCTTACTATCGTGTGAGTGAAATAACTTGCTAGTTTCTTCTTGTTCATGTCTTTTAGAATAATATCAAATAATCAAAATCATTATTTTAATTCTTGTATGAATTAAAAGAACAAATACATGCAAAGTGTGAATTTATATATGCTAATAGATTGTAAAAAAATATTAAAAGATCAAATACATTTTAATGGGATAATTCTTGTATAATATGGGGTACGATAAGAAGCACAAATCATAAATATTGCATCTCAATTATATAATGTCAAAACAATTATTCCAATTGAAAAACCATAATTATTAATTATCAATGCACAAACATACATCAAACAAGCACACATTACTATTATTGTGGGTTGTGTATATATACTGTAATTGTTCTCATATTCATTTTAAAAGGATATTTATATGCAACTTTGTGCATGCTCAAGTATATATATACATTTAAATTCAGATGCAAATATATGTATATATATACATACATGTGATGCAATATATGTATATAATGACACACAAGTATGTAAACATATACTTATATATATATATATATATATATATATATTAACTACATGTATATAAACATGTAGCAAAGATTAATGCTATCATCAATTCTTAATAGTAATATGTCCATCAAATATATAAACATAGAGAAACATATGATATATAATCATATTTTTTTTGAAAAGTAAGATTGTCTCTTAAAAAATAAAAGCATATAGTAATTTCAATTATAATGATTGTAACTTATAATCATATTTATAAACTGAAGTTTAGTATGTCATGAACAAATGATATATATACACAAAATAATATTAATTTTATACACATGGAGAGATAAATGTTACTTTTGTTTGGAGGTACATATCTATTTAATGTATGGTATTAATAATCTTTATTTACTCATGTAATATGTTTAGTTTTTTCAATGTAATCAACAATAATGACATCATTAATCTATAAATAAGATAAAATAGTGTAATAATTATTTTGCCTTTTGATTCAAATAACACAAATCATGTTTCAATGGGTTTTTTTGAAAGAATGAAATACAAAAAACACATTATCTTTCATCCATTTATTGGAAATATTTTCAAGTTATGTAGGATTGATTGTAGATGACATTGGATGTTGTTTTTGTTTTCAAAATATTTTATGTAAAATGTATTGATTATGATACTTGATGAAAAACAAATTCTCTTAAAATATATCATGACTAGGTCAAAATATTAATAATGAGGTCTATTTCACTTTACAAAAAAATAAGTATACAGACAAAACACTATTTTCAATTGGGTTTAATTTATTTATCTAATAATTAATTTCATTATCTATTATAAATTATGTCACTTATGTTATATTATGTTCATCAACCATAATTCATACCACTGCATTTCCACAAAGCACATATATTTTGTCAAACAAACATGATATAAATTATTCTGGTTATATGCATCACATGTGAATATTTCAAGAATTTAAGAGGGGAACAAATGTACCTAAAAATAAGAGGGACATATATGTGTGGGTGCAATTTTCTAGTTATATAAATAAAAACTGTATCAATTCTTCTTTACATTTTAAAAATTTTAGCCATATAAATTTTAAAGGAGGACAAATAAGAGGAATTTTAAAGGAGAAAAAACATGATATAATATTAATCCTGATTATATAATTTATCAACACCTACTATGTAGAAAAAGTGTATGCTTCGCATGTTACAAATTGTAGTTGAATATATAGTTATGCAAAACATTATCTTCTAAAGTGGGCTTACATCCACTAACCATTAGGTCCTTATCATTTTTGCACATAATATGATGATGTTACATATATGTATGAGTGCATATTTTTGTGCACTTGTGTGTGTGTGTGTGTGTGTGTGTGTGTGTGTGTTGTTACCACTTATGTTATATAATGATGAAACATATTATATAGGAGACCACAAAATGTTTAAGATGTATGTGAGGTGGACAAGAAAAAATTGCATCAGATAGAACAATAATTTCAGGACCTCTTACTGATTCACCACTCAGATTGATATAGTGTTGAGGATTTGCTAGAAGAACATGTTCATTTACGACAAAACCTACAAGATAAATGGCTTTCTTCTTTAGCATAATCAACATGTAAGTTTTTTAAGTACAACCCATATAACAAGTTAAGGCTGAATGAAATATTCTAAAAATAAAAGTTTTCATTTTCATTTCCACAAATAGAAGAAAATAGATGTGCCTTGCACAAATATGGCTTAACAGTGCCAAGACTTCATCTAGTTTTGATGAGATTGAGCAAATCCATTGACCATCGCAAACCCTAACTGTAATCCAAAATGCAAAAAAAAAAAAAAAATAATAATAATAATGTAACATGCAAATTATAACAAGAGGTAAGGCATACAATATGATTCATATGATTATATTGTATGTTGTGTTCGTAGTTGGAAGATGAGAAATATAAACCAACCTCGGAGCTTATACACCTTCACAATGATGCAGGATAACTCAAACTAACAATAATGGCATATGATAATGGAGGATGATGACGATGACGATGATGATGGAGGAAGACGATATTGTTGATAATGATGATGGCTGGTGAATTTTCCCTGCACCATTTATTCTTATTGAACATGTGTGATTGTTAATAATCTTCAAAAACTATGATCAATCATTGGAATACATTCAGTATCAAAAAATAACGTGATCATTATTTTCCATTTCAAATTTAGGGATGGAATTCAATTTCATTTTCAAATTCTGAAATGGATCTCCTTTCCATTTCTAAATTTAGAAATAGAATTCAATTTCATTTCAATTTGTACACAACTAATTAATATGTATACTTAATATATCTAGAAATATAGTTTTCCACTGCTAAAGGCCACACAACTTTACCCACCAACATCCATGCATAAAACTTGCGATTGAAAGTTCAACTGTTTTAATTTTCAACTCTAATTTTGTTTCTAATTCCATTTTCATTCTTTCTCTATTTACTTGCGGCTACAAATAGTGACGTAGTATTATTTCATTTCTAACTTTTGTAACGATGATTTCTTTTTGTTTCTAATTTTGTTCTATTCTATTTCTAACTTTAGAAATGGAATTGCCATTTCTATTTTCTATTTCTATATTGTTATTATAGATATATATCCACACATTGATGTACACACACACACACACACAAATATACCTATATACAAGGTGTAATTTCAAAGTAACACATGAAATAGATATATGTGTGTGTGTGTGTGTGTGTTTGTGTGTGTGTGTGTAGTACACTAAAATATACCTATACGTCCACACATACAAACATTCGAGGGAAATTATGTATTAATAACTTTGAGTATACTAAACTTAATTAGTTAAGTCTTTAGTGTCTTTATTTTTTAATTATTTAAACTTGGTTTTCTTTTTTTTTTTTCGATTATTTTATGTATAGTGCACCAAAATAGAAATCTCTCAAAAATAAAAGCGAGGTTTTAAAAAAGTAAATATTTTAAAATGTATGATAGAAAACACAAAATAAATATAATTATGAATATTTTGGACCAAGGATGAAGATATCTTAATATATCCCCATATATCTAGAATATATCTTATATACATGGTTACCAACACGACATGTGGTGCAAAAATATGTGTTGATGAATAACTTCATAAATATCATGAAAATTTTGTGATATTATATATATTAACTATAACAAATGTATATATGTGTATTCATAAAACATTAGTTTTATAGAATGAAATATCTAAATATATATAATATACATGATAGATTCAGATGTATCGAGATAAATGAGTGATATATCCAAATATATTTTGGATATATATATATATATATTCAGATATTTTTTAGCTTATGAAAATTTATATTTGAATCATATTAATTCAACATTAATTATATATTTAATTACATTTAAATTGAATTTTATTTTTATATTCAGTGAATTTGATAAATTAAAATAACACAGAACTATATATTTGAATCATTAATTTACTACATCTTCAATAAATAAATAAAATTAAATTTCATATTACTTAGAGCATCTCCAACCACACTCAATAAAATAACTAATTAAAAAATATTTAAATATTCAATTCAGTATTTTAGCCAGCAAAACTTCAAATCTTACTCCAACCAAGCTCGGCAAAATACCGAAGTATGGTGGGAAGTTGAGTTTCGGTGTCGCTGGATCGAAGACGACAAGAATATTTTAAGAGAAAAAATGATTTGTTGAGCGATAAATGCTCGCTACATTTGTTGAATGAGAAGCCGAGGGGGTAAAAACGTGAGCGGGATAGCGAGCGCGTTGGAGCCTAATTTTCAAACAACACTAAACAAAATATCGAAATTTTTGTTTTTAGCGAGCCCGCTGGAGATGCTCTTATATATTAAAATATATTAAAAATTAATAAAAATATATATTTTAGTGCATCAAAATAAAAAATATTAGGAAAATATGTACTAGAATAATAACTTGACAATGTCATTACATAAATATAACATTAAAAATTAAGGATACTTTTATTTTCTTAATTCTTTCTATTATGATGTATTAAAATATAATTCTCCAAAAGTAATATTAATAAGCATATTATGAAACATAATTAAATTTAATATTAAATTTTTTTGGTAAATTTGAATAGTATAGAAATATATTTAAATAAAAATATACTAAATGGATAATAAGTAAATAACTTTAATTTTTAATATTTTTATATAGTAAATTTTAAATAGAATATTAGTTTTATGTTATATAGATTAAAATATTTTAAATATACATATGTAAATAAAAATTATAATATATTTGTAATGAGTAAATAATATTATAAAGTTAAATTCTCTTATAGACAAACATGATTTAATTTAATTTTATATCATACATTATATTATACATATATTAAAATTTATATTATAACTTACAAATATTTATCATACTTTTAATTGCATTCTTAAGATCAACAAGGTAAATACCATATCTTTATTAAAAAAAAATTAAACAATCAAGACATTGATAACCAAAATCATGCTATAAATTTTAGCAAGTTGATCATGCCCAAGCAAGATATGTAATGTTTAGCAAAAATTATTAAAAGATAACTTTCTAATTTTTTTTAACAAAAAATAAATGCTGCATTTTGTTATAATTTAACTCAGGTATCAGAGAGCACGACATCTGGCTAGGGCACCTAACCATTTTTAAGTATGTTAAAGTATATTCAAATTACAAAGAATTCAATTGACCGTGGTTCATTTGATTGGATGCCTTTAATTGCTAATTATAGAATGAAAATAAAAAATAAAAAAAAAACTGTAAAATAAATAATTCAAAATGTTTGTTTTTTTAAAAATTGAAAGAATTAAAGAGAAAAGATGAGATTATAGTTTGCGTATAAAAAATCTAAACCTTAGTGACATATTTTTAGAAGTTTTAAATTTAAAATATTTTTTTTTTATATGAACGAATAGAATCTTTCCGACCATTGGATTCTATTTAGCATGTTGGAGACAAAATCAAACATGCATAGATAATTATACTAGTTTTTTTTTTTAATTAATATGTATAGGTCACATCGCAACAACTACGTGACCATTGTCAAGATATATTAATGTTACTTTTTGTGGGTCTAGCTATGGGTCATTCATGGGCTACCAAGCCCAATTAACACCTCTAAGCCGGACAACCATTCATTCATGGGATATCAGTCCAATCAATAGGTAAGTCATACGACATGCTCATGAGTTTGCATATGAAGAAAGTCAGAGCACTTTTATTCTTAACTCATGAGATGAATATATATATAGAAATCCTAGATTTATGTATGTTAAATTGATGCAGATATGATGCTCATCAGCTCATGAAGCTTAAAATACAAATACACATATGATCTTCAACCGATACAAGGATTTTACCATAGTGTGTGAGTCATATGTTGTCTATGTTGGATGATGATAAGTCATAGAATACCCACAAAAGAATGTACTTTGTGAGGTGGTGATAGCATTGAGATTATTTCTGCTTGTATAACTTCAAAAGGAGAATTTTTTAGGGTGGTGTATGACACTTATAGCTTTATATATAAACATATATCACTTTAAGAAATAAAGAAATTAGAAATGGCCAAAACCATTTCTAATTCTGTCGCAAATTGTAATTAGAAACCTAAATATAAATAAACTCTTTCCATTTTTAACAGGCTCCTTTCTAAATTTTAGTAATGGAAAAATGCCTAGGCATGTCTAATATGTGCAAATACAAACTAGATTATATGGTATATGTGGAAGCTCATCAACAAATAGGAAATGTTCTTGTTGCTTTAAATAGAAATGGAATATGACATTTCAATTCCGTTTCTAATTATATTAAAAAACATCAAATAATAAATATAATAAAATAAGAACATGAAAAAAAAAGTTTAGCACACCAAATTTCACTGTAAAAATATAATAAAACAACACAACAAATAGCTATGAGTTATTGTTGAGATTAGCATTCTCCTTTGGAAATCTGAATGGATCTTTTTCAGAATAATGAAAAAGAGATGATGTCTTTGCCAACTTGCACATAATTTTCTCAATCTTCAAAATTTTCTGTTATATTTCCTTCTATTTTTTCATTATTTCTTCCTCTCTTTTTTTCATCTTTTCAATTTACTTTTGTATCTCTTCATTCTTTTGTTGTATATCCTCATTTTTTCTTTATAGAGTATCTTGAATTTTCTACATCTCCTCTCGCAACCACTCAGCAAACAAATTATTGTAATTGAAAGATGAAGATGAAGAACTTCAAATAGAACCTTGATAAAATATAGATGCATGGGTACCAAGATCGTACCCTTACCATTTTTTTGCCTCCACTCCAATAGCTTAAAGATAAATATGGATAACATCAATCTATAGAGCCTCTATAGAAGAATATGTCAATTGTGAAATAATGAAAATCATATTCTCCATAACTTCCTATAATTATTATAATACAACATAACTCATCAGTACTATATTCATATAAAATTTATACCAACATATTAAACTATCAACACCCAATTAAATATAATATAAGAATAAAGTGAGTCATTACATTTAAGTTCATATATAATAACTTATCAGCAATGATAAAAAAATACTTGGATTTGGATATTAATTCTTGTGAATGCCAAAAAATTATATTTTTTTATAATTTAATGTTTCATATATTGCAATTTATATAAGACACTAAAATTACATATTGAGAAACTCGTATTAATATCATTTGATCGCAAATCTCAAATGGTGTTGGTGGATGCCCCAAAGCAGCCTTCTGAAAATAAATAATATTTACTAATGATGTATATGATATTTTATCATAAATTTAGTATTATTGCATTCATAAATTTAAAATCATAATAAATTAGCAAATAAAATTTTACCAAATCTACTAAATATTGGTAAGTCATCTTTGAACTTCTAATATGTTTGGAAGGTCCTAATCCTTCACTTACTTTCTCTGATTGACAATTTTGTGACACCATATGGAACAATGCCTTGAACTTGTCGCTATTTCAGTATTTTGATTATTTTATCTAAACATGAAGAGGAACACTATTTAGCTTTGCATCTTTATCATACTTTTTTCTATATTTTCCAAGTTTGTCATTATATTTGACACTAGCAACATATTTTTATGTATAGTTCACAGAGATCAACAAAGCATTATTCCATTTATATTTTTTTTTTTAAAAATAATAATATTGTGAAGCATTTCTTTTCATAGTATTTCATAAAAAAAGAATTTCACATATTGGTAAATGTAAAAAAATTATACTTCAAATTCTTTCCAATAATATTCTTTCATATTTGAAGGCACTTTGTTCTATTTTATATTCTCTACAACTAGTTTCTTTTTAAATATCTTTTCAATTGTACGAGGAGTAGAAGAAATAAACCAAAAAGCAATTTAACATTAGCACGTTCATATACATATAAATGAAATACACTCGTACTTCTATTACTAAGTTAATATTTTATTTATTTTTATTATTTATTGAAAACTTTGTAATGCAAATATTATTTTAATTCTCAGTGATAATGTTGAATCAATAAGAATATCATAGTTTGTTATTAATTAAAATTACTATATTTTAAACACAATAATTTATTTATTTTAAACATAATATTTACAATTGTAAATATTATATTTTCATTCGGCTCATAATTAATAATAAACAATACGTACATTTCAGAAATTTACTACATGCATACATTATCATTTTTTATACTTTTCATTTGTAAAAAATGATAATGCATGCATGTAGTAAATTTCTAAAAGGTACGTATTGTTTATTATTAATTATGAGCAGAATGAAGATTTTTATCATAAATTTACATGCAAACAATGGATTATAAATATTCCAGCCATTGTCGATATCGAAGTAACAATGTATGTAACATCTAAGATAGGTTGGACGGAGCTAACAATACTTTCTAGTGTAGAATGAGATGAAGTAAAAATATCAATGGCAGTCAATTTGTGTGTCTCGTGATGAGGTGATGCCAACATATCCTTTGTGTATGTAGAAGAATGTAGAGTGATATTTATAGTATTGTCATCAGTGAATAAATGTTGAATTCTTCCTCTATGAACTATTAGTTGACTTCCTCATCTCTTCCCCATGAATTGAGATTCTCGGCCATTTGAATTGTCACCTCTCATATCTAATTCAAGTTTCATAAATATTGAAAAATACAAAGATAATAAAAACATATAATCAATATGTTATTCTAACAAAACATAATGAAAAACACATTGACATTTATAATTTTGACAATTTTTTCTTATTTAATATCCAAATAGTAACAGTTACAAAATAAGCAATACAACTTAATATCAACATTAATAAATATCTACTCATCATCAGAAAATTCTAACAAATCACTCCATCTATATTTTCCTCTTCATCTTCACCTGATTGTGCAATTAATTCTTTCTCATTATCTTCTTCAACATACGCATCATCAATATCACATAAAAACAAAACATAATAATATATTCTAAAAAAATAAAACAATTTTTTTTTGGCAAAAAATAAAAAAAAATTAATATGACATAAAAGCAAAAATCATATAAATGCAACATGATACTATATTGGAGGAATGAAATATAGTGTGTGAGTTATGTACACATGATCATAAAAACTTTAAGATAATTAAGAGATACCTTTAGTCATAAACATGCAAATCAGTTTGTACTTACTATAATCATATTTTCTCAAACTAATGTTAATTGACATGCATATCAATTTGTATTTACGTGAATTCATTTCAAACATTTGAAAATTTTTATAGTATTCTTGGATTATGATAAAAAATATCATTATTTGAGTTACATTAATTTAAAATCAAGAAAATAGGATAATGTGTACTCATTTTAAATTATTTATTTTTCAATTTTTTAAGAAAATTCAATGCAACTTAATTATATGTTGATGTAATTAATGTAACTCAAAGAGTAAATATTATATAAATAAGAAAATTTATCTTATAGGAGCCAAAAGAATTTGCAACAAAACATGAGTTGTTATCAAAAAAATTTTGGAAGAAATTCGATTGGTTCCCTTATGTAAGGATTTTTGAATTATAATTATAACCAGTCGAAGTGAGTAAAAAAACCATCATTCAAAGATAGTTGCTTTGCACTACTTATGTTTTTAGCATACTTCAAACCTCATTGATTTGCATTCCGAGTAAAAAACCAATGGAAATTTCAAAAAATTAAATTACATATGCATACCTTACTGATAGATGATTAGGGCGACAAACACAAGTGCAGAGGAAAGCAAGGTTGATTAGGTGGATGGGAAATGAGCCGATGACAAAATTATTTAAGTCTAATAGTGATGGACTACATTTTGTTTCAAAAGGAGCAATGGAAAGGAATTTTGTTGCTAAATTCAGAAGTGGAGCCACAATTTGTTTCTAAACTAATTGAAATGAAATTCATTTCTGTCACAATTTTTAGAAAAGTTATCATTTTTAATAACAAATATATGAAGTGGAATTTTCATCTCTAAATACAACGCAAAGTAATTCACTAATGTCTCCACGTGCTAATAGCGATGGAAGGTTAAATCATTTCAATTTTCATCTCTACTTCCATTTCTAATTTTGTTTCCGTATAATATGAAATAATCATTGTCTTTTAATAATGATTGATTATTTTTTTCGTTTCTAATTTCTGTAGGAAAATGTCTTTTCCATCTGTAATCCATTTCAATTTTGTTTCTAATTTTAGAAATGGAATTGAGCATTATTTTCCATTTCTATTTGATCATTTTATTTTAGTGTGTGTGTGTGTGTAGTTATACATATATAGGCTTGGTTGTATATATATATATGTGTGTGTGTGTTTATTTAAGTATATGAATGTTTGTATAAATACTTATAAATATATATATATATATATAGGTATATATATAGATATATATATATATATATATACATATACATACATATATATACACACACACACACATACCTATATATATATACATGTATATATATGTGTGTGTATAGGTATGTGTGTGTGTGTGTGTGTGGGTTTATATAAAAGTATATATAGATATATTTGTGTAGGTCTTTATAGAAGTGTATATAGATATATATGTTTATGTGAGTCTGTATATAAACACACACACACACACACGCATATATACATATGTATGTATGTATATGTATAGGTTTATATAGAAGTATATATAGATATATGTTTATATATGAGTTTATATATTAAGCATGTATATATACATATATATTGGTGTATATATATATATGTATATATATGTATATATACATTTATATAGAAGTGTATTCTTGATATATGTTGATATATAGGTTTATATATGAGTTTTTGTATAAACACACACACCCACCCACCCACACACACCCACACACACACACACACACACACACATATTCAAGTTGGGATCTTATATAAAAAAATTTATTATTTAATAGACGCCAAGCTGGGATTCAAACCCATAACATGCCAAACGGGGCATGCCTTTTGGCGATCTAGCTACATGTATCAATTCAACTTTTAATTGAATATATATATATATATATATATATATAAACATAAACATATATAAATAAGCAAACATAAATATATATAAATAAGCAAACATAAACATATATAATCAATATATTTATGTTTGTTTATTTATATATGTTCATGTTTATTTATTTATATTTGTTTAATTATTTATATATATTTATGATTATAAATTAATATATATTTTTGTTTAAATATATAAAAATACATAGAAGAAGCACACACACACACACACACACACTTCTTCTATGTTTTTTTTTAATTATTTTGAGTTTGGTACATAAAACACAAATCTACCATTCAAAAATTGGTTTTGAATTCCAAAATTGGTTTTCTAATTTTTTTAATAGTTTTAGGATTAAAATAATATTTGGCATTTATAATGTACAAAAATTTAAATATTTTAGATTTTGGTGTATTTTTTTAGAATTATTAAATAATTATATTTTGGTAACCAAAACAAAGTTCACCCTCGTTCTGAAATCAGAATACAAAACTTAAATATTTATACTTCGTATTCTTCATTCTTGTCAACTTGGCTGGTTCTGGTCCAGTCTGAATCTGATCCTGCCTGGGATTCATCGTGCCATCCAGGGGAGCTGGTTGGCGAAGAACGTTTTTGTGCAGACCGCAGGATGAAGAAGGATTGAACGGGAGCAGAGCATGAACTGAAGCACGAAAATTCAGTCAATATATCATAAACATCGTAACGAGGACCACGCTGCTTCTCTGCGATGACATATGAGTTTGCCAAATCGTTTGAAATGGCATAAATTCGTCCCGTATCTTGTCGATCATGACATCTCGCTCTCCTGTTTCGTCGAAAATAAGAACCCTAAATCAAAATTTCTGCTCAACACGATCCCTCCTCCTCCACCTATTCTCTCCTGGTTCAAAACACACAATACTCTCGTGGAATAAGATTCGACGGTTCGATGGTTCGACTGTTCGACGGTTCGAAGGATAGCCAACTTGGCTCTGCATCAATGGCGAAGAAGCAGATTGGCCCACCGAGTGGAATCCATGGCAGCTTCCTACCATCCTCAGGCTCGAAGCTTCATTTCGTGGATTTCTGGAAGCCATAAAGCAGATTTCATGCTCTCCATGTCGAAGGAACAAAGGATTAATCATCATGTTTTGGAGTTACATTTGCAACTCTTTCAGTTAATGGAAGATCTGTAACTCTCAATTAAGTGAACATTCGTAACGCTCAGCTACTTGAAAATTGGTAATTCTCGGTTGATTTAGCATCTGTAACTCCAGAGTGCCATTTAGTTGAATAAGGAATAACAACAAATAAAGTAAGCATGTTTATATGTATGTAAATATAATTAAAAGTCCATTAATCTATTCATTACTGTTCCATCTGCTATCGTCATCAAAAACAGCATCGGGATGGTGCAGTCTTTGAAATATTTTAAAACAACAATTGCCCATAAATTTTATGCCCTGCATCTTCCATATATAAATGCAGCACAGTTACTCACGAGTTAATTGAAGAGTGGGGGCTGAGCTGACTGCTACGAAACGAGAAACTTGGGATTTCGTCCTTGGGCACTATTTAAAGAAGAAACGATGTTTAATGGCTGCATCATCAAAACCGAGGCTCGGCTCGCTGCCATTCAGCTGATCCTCTTCTTCAAAAAGTGATATGTCAGTCAAGAGCAGAGGAGCTGGTAATGGCGGACCAGGAGAGAGAGGCGCGAAGCAAGTGATATCCAGACATTGGGTTCTTCTTCTCTGCGCTGGAAGCTTCTTGATCGGACTGTTCTTCGCAAACTGGTATTTCTCTAGTTCAGTCCACGAACATGCTGCTCTCAGTGACACCGGCAGCTCGCGCCGCGTCGTACCTTTTTTTTCTTATGATTCTCTCTTAATGGGTCGTGCTCCTCCTTAATCAACTTTGATTTTCGCGCTTTTTAGCTGTTCTTCGTCGCCTTGATGTGATTTCGGTTCTAATTGTTGTGGTTCTGTAGTTTATGGTCGCATCGTTGTTCTTATCACTTCTCTGATATTGTTTCAGGATGAGGGTGGTGCCGGAACAAACAGACACAGAACGCGATCGTTGCAATCCAAAATTTGTAAGTACTATAGTGTAGTAAATGCATATTAATAATCTTCCATTCCGACTTTTTATTTTTTTGTTTCTTTTCGTCTTCTTTAGATAGATGCATACCAGAAATCCAACAGCTCTCTAGTTCACGGATCAATGGCGCAGAATGCTAATCAGTAAGCACCGATGATAATTATACTTATTGGCGTGGAAAGCACGAAATACTGTGCGTTGTTTGAAAGCAAACTCTTCCATTGATTACGTCTTGCAGAATTCCACGAAACGAAGTTCCAAGCTTGAAGATGGAAGTGAAAGCTGCCGTCACGAAGAAGGTTTCTCTGCTTAACGACTCTTCTTCTTCTTCACAGAACCCAAAAAGAAAATACTTCGTGGTGATAGGAATCAACACTGCTTTTAGCAGTCGAAAAAGAAGGGACTCTCTCCGTATGACATGGATGCCACGAGGTGGGTTGATCTGCTCCTTCGCCATTGATGAATCAGTACTTATTAAGCAAGCTCGTATGATCTGAACTGAACCAGGCGACAGAAGAAAGAAGCTGGAGGAAGAGAAAGGAATAGTTATTCGCTTTGTGATAGGCCATAGGTGAGAACTCTGAATTCTCCCATTCATATCGAACATGCATCCCCCTGTTCTGATCGGCTATTTGGAGATCTCTTCTTACAGTTCAACAGCCGGTGGAATTCTTGACAAAGCAATAGAAGCAGAGGAGAAATTATATGGAGACTTCTTGAGGCTGGTGATGCTTTTGCGTTTTCTTTCTTGATCAGTCCTTCACTTCTGAAACTGAAAGAGAAGACACGATAACTAACCAGTTTTCACTTGTTATTTCATCTCTGTGCTCTGCAAATAGGATCATGTTGAGGGCTATCTTGTATTATCAGCCAAAACAAAGACTTATTTCAGCGCTGCTGTTTCTTTGTGGGATGCTGACTTCTATGTTAAAGTTGATGATGACATCCACGTCAATTTAGGTAAACACAACCATGATGATTCTTTTGTATAATCCATCCACAAACCTTGAAAATGAGAGGAAAGCTGAATCATACAACAATTTATATGGAGTTTTTTTTTTCTTCCTGAAATGTTTATGTGTGATCACATAAATACCAGAACACCAGATCTCATAAGAACCCTAGAACACCAGATCTCATAAGAACCCTAGAACACCAGATCTCATAAGAACCCTAGAACACCAGATCACAAGGGCAATTCCGGTATTAAATGCATGTATTGGATGTCATTCCTCGGTGCGATGAAAAGTGTCTTTGTTCATGGGTGGTAGGTCTAGGATTTGAGACCCATCAGACACAACCTCTTCGATCTTTGGAAATACACTGGGTGGGTGTTGTTTCGGAAGCGCCTAATTCATGTTTTATTGCAGCAACATTGATCTCCATTTTGAATGAGCACCGGATGAAATCTCGACTCTATATGGGCTGCATGAAATCGGGCCCTGTTCTCGCTGATAAGTGAGTTGGGTTCTCAGCACTTTTATTTTGTGCTTGGCAGAGATTTTGGTAGTGGGATTCTTACACTTAGGTGGAACAGGGGGGAGAAATATCACGAACCAGAATATTGGAAGTTCGGAGAGGTTGGGAACAGGTATTTTCGACATGCTACAGGACAGATCTATGCCATTTCAAATGACTTGGCAATGTATATAGCGCAGAATCAGTAAGTTCCTTGTTATGGTGTTCATTAGAAATTGTTTTGCCTGCCGTGGTGCTGATTTTTAGCAATTATTCTGCGCAGAGATGTTCTGCACAAATATGCTAACGAAGATGTTTCATTAGGAGCCTGGTTTATTGGCCTGGATGTGGAGCATGTGGATGAGAAGAGACTTTGTTGTGGCACTCCCCCAGGTAAAGAAGGCAAAAACAAGCCGCCACTTATATATAATGGAGAGAATTCATACTCAATGAACTGGCCAATAGTATGGTAGTCTGATTGGCAAAAGGGTAATATTGCTCAGTCACTGAGACTTGAGCTTGATCCTCAGGGATGCCAGATATGCTTTTCTAGGATGACTCTGCCAATCATTCTACTCATACTGTTGGGGTGGAGACCTTAAATGCTCTTCTCCTGGAGCTCTGAGGCTCACATATGAGGTGCCTAGGGTTAATATGGAGATGGATTGGGGGTTTTGCAGATTGCGTATGGAGGGCCCAATTAGACAAAATTTGTGCGGCGACATTTGATTGGCGGTGCAGTGGGATTTGCAACTCCGTGGAGAGGATGATGGATGTTCATGCACATTGTGGAGAAGACCTAAATGCTATATGGAACACTACAAGCTCCTAGATTTCTATTGCCCTAAAAAAAGTAGAGATCATCCTCATGAGAATAGAACACAACATTGTAGAATAGAGTTAATAGAGTCGTAGAGAATAGAACACAACACTCTGGGTTGAGATCATTGGCATACTTCACATGTTGTCGCATAATATCATTGCATTTGTGAAAATTTTATTGAATTCAACCAAAATATAATTAAATTTTTAATTAAGATTTGCTCAATAACGATGGAGTTGAATTTCATTATTGAATTTTATTATTCTTTATAGAATTATTATTGAAGTTATATCTAGCCAAAGAATTATATCATGCAAAAGTTGTAATCAAATTTTATCTGGTAAAAATTATAATTGCATGCTGATGAACAATAATCATGTATTTTAATCTTTGATTTCCTTAAATTTTCAACATCTCATACTGTTGAATCTCATGGAATAATAACAAACGCGATCAAATGAATTGGAGATATCTTTGAGAACTAATTAAAAATCATAAGATTCTAGTATAATTTCATGTTAATCATAAAATTTGAAAATTTAGTCTTCATCATGTGCACTCATTTATCTCACTATAAGCTTGCTTGAATGTTTTGTACTAAAGAATGTTTTTCCAAAACTAAAATATGTTGGGTGCTCTCCTATAAATTAAAATAGAAAATTAATAAAATAAACAAACAAAAGATATTAAACCTTAACAAATCAAAATAATTCAATTCATCTCAAATTTAAATTCTATTTTATTCTATTATATCGAACTGTATAAAATTGAATTGGTTTTTACTCATACAAGTTTGGCGGGCAACAGAGGAATATATAGTTTGGCTTACTAATCGGCAAGTCTCGCAAATTAATATAAAATATTTTTAATATTTTTACGTGGTATTGGAGGAGGTAAGATAGAGGTTTTATTTTTTCTTTATTTTCATATTGAATCGTGCAAGGGAAAGTGTGCTTGTGTAGTGGTTGCACAGTAATGCCATGTGCATAGCATAGGTGCACAAATAGTGTAGGCATGCATAAGCATGCAACAGAGGAGAAAGTGTGTATCGGCATGTGCATAGTAAAGGGGAGTGTGGTAGAGGTGGCAGTAGTTGATGCATGGTGGAGGCTCATGACACATGCTATTTTTTTTCTCTCAGTAAGCCCTAGCTGCTAAAGGTGATGACACCAGTGGAGTCTGGCACAATGGTGGTGATGTCGAGGGTGATAGAGATGGTGGTGACTCGAGGAGAGGGGGACAGAAAATAGTTAGGTTTTTGGAACTCCATTTGTGTTGAAAAAGAGATTATTTGGTTTATTGTCTTATGTATTTTTTGGAGGAACTACATGTGCGTGACACATGGATTTTGTGGCAAAAGTAAATAGACAAGTTGGAGGATAAGACATACTAGAAAAAGTTATTGGATTTTATTAATTGAGAAGATGTCGAGAGCATTACATAGCAGTGAAAGAGACAAGTTGACTATTAGATCCATTCAGGTATTCTCATAGAGTTTATTCATTTGATACTTATTAAAAAGGAATATATAAAATCTTTTTTAAGGAAGCAATAGACGCTTCAAATTTTTTATGTATCACAAATACTTGCACTTTATATTTCTTATATATTGATACAAGAGTAAATATTTATATTACTGATAATCATATTTTATTTTTTATATTATTTTTTTTTTCTGAGAATATTATTGTTGCCAATGAAAATGCTTAAAAGTCATTGTCTATGATACTACCCAACTCGAGTCTTTATTATTTCTTTATGTCATACTTATTCTTGATTTTCCTGTTAGCATACTCTATATGAGTTATATTTACTGATAACTCAATTCTAATTTTATCTTTATTTTCACTGATGTTTATTTGCATTGTTGATAGACTTTGAAGAATACTCTATTTGGGCGTGCGCAAGCTTGATTGTGTGTTATGTCTTCCATGGTAAGATTTCACTTTAGATGAATGAGTATTTCAGATTCGTTATTTATGCATTCTCAGCTTGAGCATCTACCATCGATCAACTTAAAAATTTTTTACTATAGTCTTAAAGGTATTTTGACCATAAAGTGTGAGACTTATTAACTAGGAAAGTTTATTAGAGCTTTCTATGCTATATGCCAATCTGATTTGAGTAAGGATTCGTTCAATCTTTTACACTCATATGTATAGAAACCTAGTAGAGATATGATTAGAGAATGATTTATGTATTTGATCATATTTATTGATGATTACTCGAAATATACTTGGTTGTATCTATTTTATGACATCATAATTTTTTTTTTAAATTTCACAAAAAATGAAAAAAAAAATATTTTAATAAAAATATTATAAAATTAAAAGATAATAATGTATTAAAATATATGTAAGGATAAGTTAGTATTTATTGTATGGATTATAAGATTATATATTAAATTTTGTGTACCATCACATCCCAATAAAATGAGATGACTGAAATGAAAAATAAATATTTAATTAAGATAACTCGGATATTTTTATTTGGAAATATTATTTTGAAATATTTTTGAGAAAAAATAGTTTTAACCATAATTTATCTCATCAAGCAGATGTATTTTTTTATTCTTTCTCAGCACATTACCTTTTAGATCTTATTTTAGAGAGATTATTTAATTTGACTTTAAGAGTTTTTGAATATATTTATTTTATCCTCGATTATTTTTTAGAATTTTAAGTCATGTTTTACTTTGATACTCTTATATCCAAAGATGATATAAATATTTCTTATTAAGATTGGTCAGATTTTAGTGAGTAGATATTATCTTTTTTGATCGTTAGTCGTTCTTTAACGAGTGTTGGAAGAATGTGAATTCAAATATTATACCTTGATTCATTATTCTCTCTCTTACTTGTAGTCTTGTCTCAACCATCAATTTATTATAGAGAATCATTTATTAATTATATTTGATCATATTGGTTCTGTGTATCATATTACTCCCGGAGTTATCATATCTAATAACAAATTTAAATTATGTTAGTCTACAGAAAGTGAGGGTTCTTGAGTAGGAGGGTTTCATTTAGACTTAGATGATGTAATATTACAGGATTCTACACCAGTATAGATTTATATTGAGTTAATAACTAATATACTTGACTACTTAGGATTTTGAATCTATTGCCGCACAGGAGCTTAACAGAAAAACTAAGTCCGTTTCATGCTGCTGCTGCTGCTGTTGCATGCTGCTGCTGATTTCTGCTGCTGCTGATTTCTGCTGCCGCTGATTTCTGCTGCCGCTGATTTCTGCTGCTGCTGATTTCTGCTGCTGCTGATTTCTGCTGCTGCTGATTTCTGCTGCCGCTGATTTCTGCTGCCGCTGATTTCTGCTGCCGCTGATTTCTGCTGCTGCTGATTTCTGCTGCTGCTGATTTCTGCTGCTGCTGATTTCTGCTGCCGCTGATTTCTGCTGCCGCTGATTTCTGCTGCCGCTGATTTCTTCTGCCGCTGAATGCTGCCTCTGCTGAATGCTGCTGCTGCTGAATGCTGCTGCTGCTGAATGCTGCTGCTGCTGAATGCTGCTGCTGCTGAATGCTGCTGCTGCTGAATGCTGCTGCTGCTGAATGCTGCTGCTGCTGAATGCTAATGCTTCTGTGTTGCAGCTTTATAATATATAGTTATTTGGTTTTTACTTGGTGCTTCTCCTCTATGCCATGCACATAGAATCTCATTGACAGCTACCTTGAATTATCAGCCAAATCAAAGATTTACTTCAGTAATGCTATTGCTTTATCAGATGCCATGCTTTACATCAAAGTTGATGATGATCCTTTTGCATGATCCATCCATAATCCTTCCAAATGAAGGAAAAATCGAATCATACTGCAACTTTTTATGAATATTGTTCCTCTCAAGTTTCTGTTATCATAAAGATCTTGCCCAACGCACAAGTTCTCCATCACACAAACACTGAATTCCATTTTATCTGAGCAATGAATGAAGCCTCGTCTATCAGTTGCATGAATTTGGGCCACGTTCTTGCTAATAAGTTGGGTTTTCAGCATTTTATATCATTTTCAGCAGAAATATTGGTTTTAGGGTTCTTATTCTTACGGCTGATGGAATAGGGGAGTGAAATATCATGAACCATGTATTTTAGGCTTGCTATGGGGCATTTACATGCCATTTCAAAGGATTTGGCATTGCATATATTGACGAACAACCAATAAGTTCATAGCCATGCTGTTTTTGTGAAACTATTTTGTCTTTTATAGTGCTCTTATCCCGATTGGCTACCCTCGTGTAAAATAGGCAAAAACAAGCTGCCATGTATGAGTCATGGGGTCTTGGGGTTAGAGCAGGTAAGACCCTTTCCCAATAATATAAATAAAGTGATTGGCAAAGATACCTTGTGGTGTGTATATGTCATACATGGGGGATCGAACTCATGTCCACAGGTTCACAAATTTTGAATTTTGTATGCTGAATGTTGATTTGATGAATTACTTGAAACTTTCTTCTTGATCTTGAGCCATGAACACGACACTTTGATGAACTATTTTTTGTAAATGCATGATAAACTACATGTACCACCCTAATTTTGCACATTCAATATATAGTGAGACTTCAATGAGATGTGCAATTCTACTCTTAAATATTACAACTAATACTGAAAGATCCAAATTGGGTTTGAGAGTGTTATTTTCCTAACCTTATATGCAAGTGGAACTAAAGGAATTCCAATTAGGGTTTATTAAATTGTTAATGAATTCCATCAAAAATTTGCCAAATTTTAATTGAAATTTCAAAAAATATATATATATAATAAAGTTAGAATTGAATTTTATCATCAAATATGGCATGATGTCGATGAAATTGTATGTAATCTTCAAATTACATTGAATTATCATTAAATATGATTAAAAATACATAATTTAATATTATTGAGTATAATTAAATATTATTTAACAATAAGTTATATCTCATTTTTAAAAGCAGACACACACACACTCACACACACACACACACACACACACACACATATATATATATATATATATATATATATGCATGTTGTTTTTGGAGTAGTGACTAAGCTGCAACAAAGTGTGAGCATCAAAGAGTGTGACTGACTAAGCTAGCATGTCTCGACTTCTTTTGCAGTGATGAAAACTCATTTGATGAAGAATAGCTGAAGAATTCATAGAACTAGTAGCTCATCAGTGAAAGATTTATGCATTAAGAAGATCCTCTGTTCAAATTGTGATCTAATAATTGTTGTTGTCTATGAAAACAGAAATAAAAGTCTTTCTTAGTTTTGATTACCTCCAAAATTTGAATAGTTATTGTTGTTTGCATTCCATATTAGCCTTCAAATAAGCCACAATTGAATAGTTATAATGTAGCAAGTCTCGAATGTTTGTGGGAAGTTAAAAAAAAAGCAAGAACTATTTCATAGTATCAAATGCTTACGTTGTGAAAAATACATGACTGACCTCCCAATCATAGCCAAAAAAATTGAGAAGTGTGCACAAAAGTGGTGATGCCAACCAATGATGAATTAATTTTTGGATTTATTGAACTTAATAAATATTTTTAGCAATAAATTTAGCTCACACAAAAACTACCTTCATATCGTAATCACATTAGAAATCATGGCTTGAAAGTTTATTTTTGTAATGCAACAAATTTCATAAACTCAATGATAACCCCACAGACTTAAACTGATTTTGTGGAATAAAATGATCATAATTTTCTAGAAACTCCATTTTTAGCACTTTTAGGTGCCTTTGATCCATTGGCGCCCCCTATAAGGAATTCATATGAACATATATGATTTACTTACACACACACACACACACACACACACCAGTATATCATAAAATATTGAAGATTTGTGGGTGCATCATAATAAAAGCTGAAAGTGAATCGAGATCTTTCTATCTCTCTTTGCAGATAGTAGAGAAGTAGTAATACTAACAAAAATTGACATACTAACTGTCTGATCCAATCCCCTAATGTCAACTAACAATTCACGCATAGCTCAGGAGATTGATTTATTAATGAAATCATGAAGATGTCAAATGAGCCTTATATAAGCAAATAACTGCCTTCATTAATATGAATATATTTGAATACAAACTCTCTATTTTGGAGGCCTAGTTCTTCATTGAGTCTCTATATATATACTTGCTATTCAATTAGAAAGTTATAAGCCAAATAGCATGATCATATGTAGTAGTAATCAATGTTGAAACCACGTGATCAAACACTCTCCATGAGCTAGATGTGATTTTGATCCCTTGTATGTGAAATATTTTCCACTTGAAAAGACATTTTCAATAGTTAAAGACTTGGTCCATGTTAGTTATTTCTTATAATTTGAATTGTCAGTGATTCCTTGAATTTATCATGGGTCGCACCGCACCACGCCAATATGATTCTAAAAGGGGTAGCTTGGCATGACATGTTGGCACAATTTTTGGGTAGGTCATGTTGGGTTGTGTTGAATTGGGCTAAGTCAGGCTAGCCTGGTTCGTTCCAGGCTTGCCTGGGTCAGGACCAAGCTTGCCGATTTGGCTAGCTAAGCCAAAACTAGCCCACATGGGCGATCGTGCTGGGTCATACCGTGCAGTATCTCCTGTGCCAAAATATTTGGCCCAGCATGGCTCGAGCCATGTTACAGGCTAGCCCACAATATGTCCAAGCATGATTTTGAACTGTGTCACGAGCTATGCCTGAGATGCCCAACCTAATTGACACCTCTATGCATGGACTACTAGTTAGGAACATATTTAGTATCAACTAATAGAATTGGACACAAGACAAACACTTTTTGTCCCAAGTAATAACATAAAGGTCAATTGAAAAGTACTACCTTATTGTCATTGATAATGGTGCAAGGGCAATAAACAATAGCTATTTTATTGTCCCAAGTAATACTTTATTAGAAGTAGAAAATCTCCAACTAACAATAGCTATTCTAAGTAACAATCTCTAACTAACTTATTATACATAGTGACAAATTATTGGCACTATGTAATCTCTAGCTTAGTTATTATCTTGAATAATTGTGAGGGCACAAAACAAATATTTCATTTATCAATATGACTAGAATTGACAATATGGCTACAAGTCATGCTCGCCCTTCTAACATGTATTATAGTACGTACCATGCTAAAGACACTACTATAAAAATAATCTATGATGTCATTATATATAATGTTAGTTTCAAGATGATGATGTGATAGAACTTATAATTCATAAAAGTGACATGTTATAATTCGCTAAGATGAGACATTGTTCTTTATAGGAAGCATTATAATTCTTTTTAAATTTTTTTGAAAAAAGAAAAAATATAATTATTAATAGAAGTTCTTTTTTCCATTAGACAATGGCCCTGGAATGAAAAATTAATAACGAAGAGCAAAATTGAAGTAAAAATCAAGATCAAGAGAAATATAATCATATTAGGTACTTTTTTCTTTGTTTGTTTATTAATTTTTATTATTATTATCTTGTAATTCATATTTGTTTGAATGTTAATAATATTTATGTACGATTCAATTCCATTTATGTGTTTTTCATGCATTGTACTAATCATACTATTTCCTTTATGTTTTGAAATATTATGTCAAATTTTTATTATTGAAAAATCTTCTAACTTTATTTTCTAAGTTGATTCAAATATCAAAAATAATCGAAGTTATTTTATCTCTATTTGTGTCAAGCATGGGCATCGTGGGCATGAACCACCGCCCACGGCACAGTCCGGAACCATGCCTGGTCCTAGACCATGCTGTTCCATGGCACGGCCCCTGCCATGCTGGGTTGGCATGAGTCATGCTTCATGCTAGGATAGGCACAACCCGCATGCCTAGCCTAATGGCATGGTTCACCAGCTCAGGGACCCTAGACCAGCTATGAGTCATGGGTCAAGTCCCGCTTAGTGATCACCCGATGAAGTTTGTTATTTTAAATAAAAAATTCAGCCACATACGTTGATTCCTGCTTACGTGACCAATTGCATTTGGTTGACTATGTAAGCTGGCTACTGATTGCATTTGCACACAACGGGCTCGTGACAGAGATGGTCCAACATGACCCTGCACTATGTGGGCTAATCATAAGATGCCAAGCCAGTCGACTGGTTCCCATGCCATGTTGTTCCAGTGTGAGCGATAACCCTAGGATCAACTATTAGCCATGGGTCAAGTCCTGTCAGGTGACCACCCAATGGGGCAAGTTATTAAAAAAAATCCAACCATGTAAGCCGAATCTTGCTTATGTGGCTGATTGCAATCAACCGGCCATGTAAGCCGGCCACCCATTGTATAGACAAGCTTTAACTTTGATTGCTATTTTATAGATAAGTTGACCCGTATCTTGCTTAATATTGGTTGAAATTTATAATTTAAAATAATTTGTGGTTGATCTGGTAAACTTTAATATGTCATTAATGTATACATTCATTAGCATGAACTAAAATGAGTTGCTATTGTATAGACAAGCTTTAATGTGGAATAAAAAATTCAAAAGGAATTATTTTGTAATAATGAGCATCAGGTTTCTGATTTTTAAGCATAAGTTGTGATTGGAAATAGTTTGAAAAAGATATACTTTTAGAGCATTTTGATGTGAAACATTATTTTATAATATCTATCTTTATAGAAAATGATATGCATGTCTTGAGTAGGATATAATAATTTATCAAAATTAGTATAAAATTAACTATATATTTTGTTCATATAAAAATAGCTACTTTTTCAAACTATTATTAATTAAATTATATTGCAATAATGAGTGTTATTGTTAAATATGTTATAGTCATAGTTGTTTTGAATTTAACATATTAAATATTCTAGGTTAGTTTGTATTTATTTCATGATGTGCTTGTATGAAAAATGACCTTATAATGAAAAAAAGTTTACTAAAAAGTGGTTTTGGTAGAGATGAATGAATATTAGTAAAATTAAATATAATTTGAGTATGATTGGAGAACTTGATAAAAAACAAACTCGAAAGACACAAAAATAATGAAAAGTCATGAAATTCCAATTATAATAACTTGGTTATACTAGCACAAGCTTGTTGTGTAGTCAGAGCAACCACCTTTTTTGGTAGTGACTCTACAAAATAAGTCATAACAATATTTATATATCATGATTCTGGTACCTAGTTATTACAAATTTTTCACTATGTAATACTTTCTTCATACCTAAGACTTTATTTTGGAGTCACAATACATTAGTATTAAAATATAATTTTGATCATAACTCTATTTTCATGTCTTGGAAACTAAGTGTCATATTAGAATAATAAGTCATGGTATTTTCCAATATCACTATATATTCATTATAGAGCCAAAATCACATAATAATTAAGTAATATTTAGTCATAAAAAACTTTTCTCACTATGAATTTTCACTCCATTTAGGAAATGCTTCAGTACGACCATTATTATCGCTATGACTTTGTGTTATAGAAAAGAAATGTCTTAGTTCTAACATTCTTGCTGGCATGACTTTGTGTTTTAGAATGTAAATATTTCAAGTCGTGGTATTCTTGTCGCCACGACTTTGTACTCCAAAGAAATTATTTATCGATCATTGCATTCTTGTCACTGTGACTATGAGTTCTAGGGTGTAATCACCTTAGTCATGATATTCTTGTAACCATGAATTTGAGTTTTAGAGAAGTATTATCTTATTCATGATATTCTTGCCGCCGTGACTTTAAGTTCCAAAGAAGAATAATCTCAGTTGCTGTATTTCTTTATTTTTGTGACTTTTGCATTCTTGAGGAGATTGGAAGAAATGACAGAGTTATGATTTCAACCTAATGTTCTAAAATCATAGCTTTCCGCTTGAAAAACCAAACATCTGCCCGATGGGACCCGATATAAAAATGTGCAACTTAGAGATTTTGCCAAAAAATATTAAATTTTCAAGGCAAATAGCATGCAAAATCCTATGTGGCACAATATCCAACTCCTGTTTAGAGTCAAATTTAAGGGAAACATAAATGATTGATTGTGATTAGGATTTGAGACTTAGATCCTTACACTAGCTATTATTGTGAACTCTCAATTTGATAAGATTTTAAATGTGAATTTTATATTATCTCATGTAAATTTTTCTCCAATGTTATACTAAATAAGAATTTAAGATTAGTATATTATATTTATATATAGTAATCATGGTTGTATAATATTTATTTGTGATATTATTATGATTTGATTAATAATAAATGTGAATGTTATTTAGAACATAGATTTATGTGAGTTATGATTTGATTAATGATGGGTAAGTTTTGAGGCACATTCATGAGATGCGACTTGAAATAAGTCACAGCCCTCATACCCTTATCTCATAAGATAAACTTATGTGTGTAAATCCTAAGTTGTTAAAATTTTAATTGATATAAGTGTGATACTTTATTATGAAGTCAAAAACACAAATAAAATTTATAACTATTCTATTATGCATATTCTAGAAGAACTGACCTTCAAATAATGTGGAGATCATACAGAATATTTAATCTAGAGGTTTCACTATAGTATGTGAGTTATGTGTTTGCCATGATAGATATTAATAAGTAAGTCATAGGACACACACAAGTAGAAGTTTTTCTTAAGGTGGTGATAGCAGTGAGTCTCTTTCTTTTGTATGATTTCTATATGTGACATTACTATAAATATATATATTAATTGATAGGAGTATGATACTCATGAAAATGTATGTAATTGTTAAGGGTAAATGTATTACTTAAAAGGAATAGACATGTAAACAACTCATGCATGGAACAAGTATAGTTGGAGAGATATAATACCAAAGACAACTATGATATAATACCAAAGATCATCCTTAGAGTAATAGTCCAAAGGTAATAACCACATTGCATTTCAAGAGGGCAAATAGGTAATTCACACCAATATATCTTTCATCCAAAAATCGAGCATGACATTATCCCAATAATATAAAAATCTTAACACACACAATGAAGTAAGACAAACATAAAGTCTAAATATCTTTTCTAGACTTGAGTTTATCTATTCAGCTCGAACAATTGTTAGATCACAGTTAGTTAGTTAGACTGCTCACACAATCCCTATGGGACCGACACACAGACTTACATCCTCTTTACTACTTGTACAACTCGTATACTTGAGAATCTTCATTTGACAAAATAAGTAGCGTAATTAGCTTTTGGTACTGTTTCACCTATAACAAGTTTTTACTTTATAACAAAGTTGCAATATTATTCTATAAGCAAAACATGTTTTTAGTAGAATTCACCATTTCTTGCATCAAATTATTATTTATAACACATGTTTTTATCGCATGAATCATTAGAAAATGCTACAAAGACTAGGCTATCTCCACCTTGTACAAATGATATATTATGTCAAGTTTTAGGTAAGCTTGATAATTCATAACATGTACAAGGGTCGAGATCTCTTGGTTAGGACTAGCTCATTCTTCCATCAACCATCAAATCAAATAAAAGAATAAGAGAAAAGTATGAAATAATATAAAAGAAGATGCTAGGTGCTGCAACAACACATCTTATGGCTTCACCAACACCTCATTTTCTAAAATTGGTAGTAATAACATAAGACATCCTCTTTCATGAATAGTTGTAGTAAAAAAAAATATTTAAAGTAATAAATGAGCCCTAACCATCAAAACAACTACTGAAACATTATTTGAACATGTATTAGCTAATTATACAAGATCGATAAAAGAGAGATACAGTCCATATAAATGACCTTTTTTCATATTGAAGTTAATTATGTTTAGGTTTTAACCCTTACTCGTTATATCGCATAAAGATTCAATTTGAGCTTAATGAGATTTATGATACTGGTTAAGGCTACGAAAGGGACCTCAAGCTTAATAAGATTTTGGACTTCCAATATAAATTAAATAATTTCATTTAAGTAATAAAGATCCTTTCCCTTACAGAATTATAATTGTATTATCTCACTTATTCAAAATCTATTTCAAGCTATCTGTCAATTAATATTTATTTAATCTCCTCATGTTAACATTATAGATAATCATTGATTAAATTAAATTACCGACTATTTGATTTAATCAATATCTTATTATTTTCTTGAGACCTTCCACTTAACTTATTTGATATATCAAATTAAAATCTATTTGTAGGATTTGATATTATCAAAACTTATAAGTATTGTCAATGGGGCATCATTAATCTTTTTAACATGATATGAAACCCATTAATAATTAATATTCACCATATAATTGATATAATTATCTAATTCATTGAGTTCTTAAATCTATATATAGTTCTTATTCTATTTGAATCAAAATAACTATTATCAAATGCATGTGATTATTAATTATTTTGAAATTAAGAGTAATAGTAATCACAATTACCATTGGTATAAATTATTTCATGTGCCAGTATAAAATAATTATTCCAAACCAATCCCATTCAATACACTTAAATGTACACCATTCAATATAAACCTATGAAATTCTTGTGCTATAATCTTGCCAATAGTATGTTCGACTCCATTTAGATCGTGAATATAAAATTTATATTTTTCAAGAACTGATGATTTGATCTTCTATGCATAAGTCAAACTCTATGCACCAAATTATCTATTATGTCGACAGTTAAACAAAGGAATACGGATGCATTATATTTAAATATCCAATCAACTCATTGAAAATTCTAATAAAATTGAAACAATAAATTACTTTTAATAAATATTCATTATAATGAAATGACTTTTAGTATAAATACAGTTCCAACAAATAAAATGTAAAATTAATTATGGAAAAGAAAAGAAATTATTGCTGCAGCTGAAACATTGATAAAAAAAAAAATGATCAAGTAGAATAGTTGTAATTAATATTACATTCAAGCCAAATGCAACACTAACACTTCCAGATCCATAAAAAAAATTATAAATATTGTAGATGCTATTGACTATGAACTTGGTTGGCTAAAAAATGTTGTCATGCTTGAAAATAAACAACTTTGATTATGCTATTTTATTTATACAGTAAATATGATTGCATATAATATCATTTAGGATTAAACATTATTGAAACTATTTTTTTCATAGATCTTGTATACAAGAAAGGAGATGATGGTGAAGACACAAACTACTCCACAATCGAAGCCTCAAAATTAGTCAGCCATTAAAATTTTTCAAATTTTTATGGACAGTTATCTTAATAATCAAATGACTTACCCAGTTTAGCT